>OW203740.1:6493910-7188077 GCA_934045075.1 Yponomeuta sedellus
TCAGATTCATCTATAAGCTAGGCAGTAGAGACTCGTTAAGAGAATTCTTTAAAGAAACAAACATCCTGACAGTTGCCAGTCAGTATATCTATGAAAATATTATGTATGTCAGGAAAAATATTAGCAACTTTAAAACTGCAGGTAGCCAACATAATGTAAATACTAGAAATAAACATAAACTTTTGATCCCAAGATTTAGGCTGGCAAAAGTTAATACATCCTTCATGGGGCATTGTATACGCTTCTACAATAAAATCCCTGAAGATATATTAAGTTTGACTGAAGCGCGGTTCAAAAAATGTGTAAAGTACACTTTGTGCCAAAAGAGCTACTATAATATTAAGGATTATTTAGATGACAATGATGTCTGGAATTCAAGCATGTAAAATTCACGAGTTTTGTAGTATCTGTGTAAATTCTGTTAATTAAGGAATTTGAAAAGACTAAGTTTGGAGTTTTTTTGTCCATTTTTTCTCCAAAATGATCCAGATTTTGAAATGGACACCTAGTTTAACTTGTAACGTTCATTAAGCCGCAGTATCTGCGCTACTTTGAATAAAACCTTTTCATTTCATTTCATTTCATTTCATTAGTGTCTTAATGTGAGTCAATTAAAAAACAAAAAAACAAATATTATAATGTATTTAATTTGCTGAATAATCAATATAAATCGGACTATTTCAGCACTGCACGTCTAAATAGTTAACACTTTTTGTGCAAAATCTCGTCGCCCACGATACAGGCTCAGCCTAGTGTGGGGGACAAGGTCACCACGACTTAATTTTATTTAAATTTAACTGTTAACCCTGTTTATTAGGGAAAATAAACTGTGTATTAACAGTAATGTCCTTTTAACTATTAAGCCACATGCATGTAACATAGTTAATTTGGTAATAAATAATTTTTACTTTTTTTTTACTTTTTACTTATGGAAAGTAGTTTTATGTCGCTCTCCACACAGAATGGGTAAAAAGTTTTAATTAAGTTACTTACTTGGAAACTGAAAGAGCAGTCAAACATTTGTGTAAATAATATTTATTGCTTTTTATTAACACTAAATTATTGACCTAGTTAGATACCTACGTAGGTACCTCGATCTATGTAGGTATCAACGTATTTAATAATAGAGCCTAGGTATATAACGTCCCACTGCAGGGCCCGAGCCTTCTCTCAGAGAAAGTGTATGGGCTTAATCACCACGCGTGCCCACCGCGGATTCTCAATTTCAAGCGCTGAGGTGAACGTGAACACCTCCGACAGTCAGGTTTCCTCACGATGTTTTCCTTCACAAACAGTTAGTTATTACTTGTACTTTGTTTACCTATTTTATTTGTTACCTATCTGTGTATTTTGACCCAGATGCCTAAAAAAATGTATTTACACATCGTAAATATATTTTTAAGGACCGTCTCATATCTCGAACCAAATGGTCATTTTAAATAATCTGGATAGCTCGATTGTTTAGAATACCGTTCGACGTTTATTTTAACGATGCAGTGATGAACTCAGAACAGAAAATGATAAGCACAATGTAAGTAAGTAGACCTCAATTTGCACAATGGGTATTCAAGCCACAAAAACAGACTTTTTGTAGAGTTCTATCTACTAAAAACGTCTAGCTCGAGTCTAGCAGCCTG
Source organism: Yponomeuta sedellus (assembly GCA_934045075.1). Classification (NCBI taxonomy): domain Eukaryota; kingdom Metazoa; phylum Arthropoda; class Insecta; order Lepidoptera; family Yponomeutidae; genus Yponomeuta; species Yponomeuta sedellus. Next base: position 6,495,548 of record OW203740.1, read on the forward strand.
TCTAATTTGCACCTTATTACACCACAAGTGAGATTGAAATTTAGTTGCTTACATCACTAAACAGGTGACGAGACAAGAAATATACACAGGGAGTTCGGGAATCCCCAATACAAATTCATTGAAAACCATTCACGCAAAAAGTAAATAGAACAAAACTAAGTAGGTAGGTGCCTAATTAAACAAATGAAGCTCTCCAAGCTTCTCATAGGCTCCATCTGGCTGGCGCGTACCTCTTCCAGAGAATAAGGGCCAAGGAAAGGCGGTGGAATGTTGCCAGCGTTCTGGGTTAGATAGGCAGGTACCTAGGTACTCGTACTATCAGTTAAAAATTCGGTGCATAACTTTCGTAACTTTTTCGCTTGCAGCTTGCACGTAACGATCTTTGCTGGTCTTCCATCTGAGCTTTGTTCATTTTTGTCCAAATACAAAACACAAAAAATCAAAATATTACCTACTAAATATTTATTTCAGTAACTAACCTTTTTTTTGTGGAACCCTATTACGGATACCACCGGCTCGGGGGAGTGCGGCGGTTATGTCGGACTCCCCGCCCTCAAAAGGGCGGTACACCGACTAAAACTCCTGGGTGGGGTGTTCCTCCGCACTCGCAAAGGACGTGAGCCACGGGAACGCTTGCGCACTCTACGAAGTAAAGGTGATCTGTTAGGATCGTGGCAAGTGGCAGTCCCTGGTCTATGCCTACGCCTTTGGGATGCAAGCATGAGGCTATGTTATGTTAAATTTTGTAAATATGAAATATATTTTATTTCCTAGGCATCATTCTTGTGTTACTGCTGACTAGTAAAGGGAAAGAGGTTACCACAGACTATTCATACTGCTTCTGAGGAGTGTTTTAGAGGATTATTGTTTTATTTTATTACTAGCTGGTGCCCGCGACTTCGTCTGCGCAGGATTAGTATTTCGGATAGCTTATAATATTAGCGTGGCGTAAAAAAGGTTTTGGCAGCCCACGCCAGAATAGCTCGCATATGTTAGATTTTTTTCTACTTACTTCCCACTTATCGCCATATTTTGGACAATTCACACAATATTGTAGTCTATGTATTATTCTGATATATACCTAAGCTATATTGTATTGTAAAATTTCATTAAAATCCAGCCAGTAGTATTTACGTGCAAGTGTAACAAACATCCATCCATACTTACAAACTTTCGCGTTTATAATATTAGTAGGAATAGGATTTTTTATAAAAAACCGTACGTACCTACATCTCTATGTTATTCTCTCTGCCATGTAGTTAAATACAAAATACACGGTAAACAAATTGGCGGCGCTGTTTTACAAACTAAAAATGAAGTAACATGACATAATTGTTTGTCCAGTTTTATAAAACCCACTGCATTTCCGGCTAGACTAGACAAATATTGATTACTCAGCATGCCCATTGCTAAAACAAATTCAATATGATTAGTGCTATTGAGTGTTGGCGAAGAACATCTATGGGCCAGTTTCTGAATTGAGAATGTCGCTAAGTTAACTGTAGTGCTATCTCTTCGAATTTCTCTGCAAAGAGCGTGACAGAACATTACTTAAGTATTTACTTGGTGAAATTCTCAATTCGGAGACCGGCCCTAAAGGACGTTTTAGAGTTATTTACCAGCGATACTATTCATTTATTTACCTCTTAGTTAATTCAAATAGGTTACATAACTGATATTACAAACGGAGTTTCCTTGATATTAAAAGTAGTGAATAAGTTAAACCTAAATATGTATTTTAAAAACCTATTTAGAGGCTAAAAATTCCACCCATGCCGGGATTCTAACCCGCGACCTCTGGCTATCCGTGCCAGCGCTCTATCCAACTGAGCTAATTTGCGACTCACCGGCATCAGTGAAATTTCGAACCTCTTTACACTATTCTCTGTATTACGTACAGGCAGCGACATCTGGCTGAAGTAGATTGCATCACTTACAGCCCCGACTAACTACTTTGCAGTTAGGTTTTTACATCGGAATGATATCGCTGTACCCACATGATTATACTATTTTTATTTATAATCCGGATTGGGGAAGTCTTACTGTCAGAAGTTTTTAAGCCGAATGCCATATATCGACGACAGCCGGCACCAACCGCTTAACGTGCCTTGCGAAGCACGGAACCGTTCGGCAAAATACCACTAGCGTTAGTCGTAGACGTTCTACCCATCCATGCACTGAACGCGCTCTGTGTTACTTAACCATCGAGCGATTCATATATATTCAAGCAAATAAAATTGAGTGAAGGAACTTCAAACACTGAGGTATGTGATCGATCAGACACTCAGGTTTTCTCACGATGATTTCCTTCATAGGGAGTGGTTTTGCTTTAACTTCACAAATTCGTAATAGACTTTTTTTTGAATTCTAAAAGTTATCTAATAAGGATGTAGACAAATTAAAATAATCATTAGGTATTGTACGAGATATTCAAATATTGTCAAATGCTTTACACGGTAGGTACTCTGTTCTGGTAAACGCCACGGACAATTTTGCAAAGAAAATGTAAAACTTGACAGGTGTCGACGGTGCCTAGGCAAGACGATATCCACCATTTCCTATGCAGGTTATCATAACACGTTTTTTTAACAATTTGTTTCATATTATAATGCGTTTTTTTTTATAGTTCTTAATAGTGTCAGAACATAATTATGCATTTTTGCCATTATGGTTCAAGTAGGTGTTACATTATAATTTACGCATGCTGTGGACACCTATAATTAAGGTAGCATTAATTTATATCCTTGGTGCATTTGATTAATACGATGTTTTAATGTATACCTTGTTGGTGACCCTAAATAAAATAAATAAATAAAAAATAAATAAACACCACCGTTGTATGAACGCCGTTTCGTCCACTCTGGTTTTGTTGATACCACTGAAGAGGCGTGAAATAAACAAACTATCTCCTAGGTATCTAGTTTAAAGTACAGTTAACTGCACGTCCTTTACGTTTCAGTTGCGAAGGTACCCGTAACGTAACTGAGTAGACGTGCATGTAAATGTTTATGCGCTGTCACCTGTACCAACACTGGATACACGGAAAACGATAAAAAAATCGACGGAGGAAAAAACGTCGAAATTGGTGAGTAAATATTTGTAACGGGCCGAGAGGGTTATCTGCGCACAGCTAGCCGGCTAGATATAAAAGATCGCCGCGTCTGCGCAAGTCCATAGACTCACCGAATTTGGTGAAAAACAGTACCGTTTCATCAGAGGATATTTTAGCTTTGAAAATATGAAGACTATCGTGGTAAGTGCGCCTGTTTATATACAGCCGATTTTTTAATTGAATTAAGTATAGAAAATATCATCAACAATAAAAGAGAGTTCAAGAGATGTCAGGATCGCAGCAAGTGACAGATAAGATTACATTAGAACTCTTTATTGTACTCACCAGAAAACAAAATACATAGAAGGCTTGCATATCTATGACAGACCCTGGTCTCTGCCCACCCCTGCAGGATAGTGGCGTGAATTTATGTCTGTATTAACAAAAATTATTTGTAGTATTGTGTTTAACAAACTGTATTCACAGTTTGATATTGTACTGTTCAGTACAGTGTTAATAAAAAAAAATATAAATAGAGAACGCTTTTTAGTATATAAAATGGAAAATTAAATAATACTTCAGTATTTACCTACTTAGTGAAATTGCCAATTCAGAAACCAGATGGTAAATATATTTCATTTTATTCAGCATTCGTCTACACGTAAACAGGCCGTTTTAGTACCTACCTCGATATCTTTAAAATATGGAAAGCAATAAAGTTGTTTGCTAGTCCGAGGTCATAAATATTCATCTGATTAATTCAAGACAAATCCCCCCTATTAACAGCCCTATTAGGGATATAATTTATAGTGTAGTGACAAGAATTAAGAAAGTAATGTTGCGTTGGTTTGGACATGTGGAGAGGATGAAGGAAGAAAGATTGACGAGACAAATATATTGATTGATTGAAACATTTATTAAAAAAAAATACAGAAGTTGGTTTCTGCCAAACTGCATAACAGTTTGTTGGCAGATACTGCGAATGTGAGTGGAAGGGCTGGTAAAGGATGTCTCAGGCGGCCATACATCGACCAAATAGGGGATTTGTCCGCAAAGGGGAAGATAAAAAGTACCCGGAACCTTCGTGCGTGCATGCAACGACTTATGAACGTTGATGAAGCGAAGGTGATCAGTCAGGATCGTGGCAGGTGCCTGTCCTTTGTCTCTGCCTACCCCTCTGGGATATAGGCGTGAGGTTATGTATGTATGTTGTAGTGTAGGTATATTATTATCCAAACTACTTACATGTTTGTGATGTTCTTGTCTTGTTACCATGGTATCTTAGTTTGGGACCAGAAGAAATCATTGTGTTGTGCGAAAGTTATTTATTTATTTCATAAACAAAATGGTTTGTTTACACCCGGACAAAAACTTGCATCAAATGAGATATGAGTTAGTTTCTCGTACACTAATAATCTATCTAGGTTTTATTAACAGCTGTCGTTGGCCTAAGTGCTTAGGTACTGTAAAAAAATACAGACAGTAGATTAACAGTCTGTCAGCATTCGGAAAACCTGGGGTAAGAGTTGATAACGTCAACCTTGACATGCGTGAAATAGACCTACCACAGAACATTACCTACTCAATTTGGTCTCGGACGCGACAAAAATGTAGGTACGTTTATCAGTTGACTTTATGTAAATTCTATTTTATTAATAATATAATTTTATTAATAAATCTACAAAATAGAATACAGTCGATTATAGTACAAAATAAACTTAAATATAGTTTGTGTTCTCGAATGTAGTCCAAGGTATGTAAACATAGAAGTTTAGCGAAATGTAAGTGGGATGCGCAGTACTTTTGCAGCGCATTTGACTGCCTCATTGATAATATGTACTCGTATCACGTCTGATTACCATGCTAGAGGTCGTAGGTTCGTTTCCCGCTGGGGCGCTGTTCCCTTGTGTGTGCAATTTGCCTCAGACTGGGTTTATTTCCATGTTTGGGATGTCCTAGTCTGGTTACCAAAGAAAATGGAATCCTACTTTGGGACTATAGTAACTATTATCTGATCTAATCTGTGCTAGGGCGAAGAATTGTGTAGAATGGATTTTATCATTATATTAAATGAAGCTCGTAATTTAATCGGCTACAGGATGACATTTGTAATTTGTAGGGACATTCTAACCATGAATAAATAAATAAATATTCATAGACATATTCCACAGATATCGTTAGCCCCATACTAAGTACAACTAAATGACTTGTCATACAGGTGCTAACTCGACGATAGATCTAATACAATAAACACATAGATAACATCCAAGACGTTTCCTAGTTTGACCCTGCCGGGAATCGAACCCGAGACCTTCGGTTTTACAGTCTAATTATAAGAATAATTATTGTGCTGGTTTTGAAAGAAAAAACTATCAATGCCATATTTTTTACATACATAACCTCGCGCCTGTATCACAGAGGGGTAGGCAGAGACCAGAGACTGCCACTTGCCACGATCCTTGCAGATCACCTTCGCTTCATCAACGTTACTTTTTATCTTCCCCTTTGCTAAGACATCCCCGATTTGTTTTGTACAGTTTAATATCCACCTTTACATACGTGCACTCTCATCGGTTGCGTTAAAGGCGACTTTGTAGCTTGCTGATGTAGACTGTACATAAATTTCCTAGTGCTCTAAACCTACACTGACGAGTCCTTTTATTACTTTTTCTTAGCCTGTCGATGGCAAGCCATAACGGTGAAAGGATTTGCCTATCAGCGTGAGGGAATTTTTTATTTAGTTCCCCGGGAACTATAACTCATCTTAGTAGAGCCCCCGATATCAACCCTTGTATGTCCCCTCTGCTGGGGCACGGGTCTCTTCCTGCATCTCAGGAAGGTTAGGCCATATTCCATTACGGGGGCCAAGTCCGGGTTGGTGGAGGATTGTAAGATAGTGGCGGGCCTTACCGTCAGAAGTTATCAAGCCGCCCATAAGGCCTCTGACATGGCTTAACGACTGCCATTACATGACAGCCGGCACCAACGGCTTAACGTGCCTTGGGAAGCACGGTAGAGTCCTTATAATAACAAACATAGGTACATAGATACCTAGATACCTGGCAACTGCACCTACCTACGTGATTGATTTTGAATGTTCTTAATTCATATATTATGAAATTGATACATACAAACCAATGTATTATTTTCCAAGGCTAAAATGTAGGTAACTAGATACCTACGCTAACAAGATCTGTTGTTACATAGATCTAGTAAAATTTACGATAGGTAGGTAGTGAGCTCATTATCACAAGGTAACTATCTTTTTACATACATAGAGATGTACCTACTATAGTCATATGTTTTATTATCATTTATTCAAGACATTTCACGAAACACATATTTTCATACAAAAAGCCTAACTTAATTTTTTTTGATGTCGTAATTTGTATTGATGACTTGATCAATTTGAAAAGAAACAACGAAAATTGTGTTTAGTTACTATATCATCTCGATGCTATTACCTGCCACTCTGCCTCTAAGCTTCTGTTTCTATACCTAATTATCAGCCAAGTAAATCATTTATCAATGGGCATTCGATAGCGGACTACGATTGCAGAGATAAGCAATTTAATGTGCTATTGATATGCCTACGGTTTGATTTTGGAAATATATTCACCACAATTAAATTGGGCACATTCGTTTGTTTATATTGAGATCTAGTGTAACAGTGTCAAGGGATTTTCTCTCTTCTTCGTTTAAAACGTAGGTGAGCTAAATTGTCATAATATATTTAGAATCAGCTTCTCTCTTCAATTTGGACATAACTGTTGAAAATTCAGTTACAATAGGTTAAACATTTTGAAGTAAATCTCATGTTTTTCTAAAACATAGAACGCTAATTAGTCTAGAGCTCGCGACACTAGACAATAGCCATAGCTATGATTGGAATTTATTTCATTTTTATTTGAAACTCTAGAATATTTGGATTAAATTACATAAGATTGAATTTACTCGTACGTTGAACGTGTAAATTGAATATTTTCTAGTGCTATCCAGGTATGTATTACCTGGATATAACTAAGATAAGATAATAGTCATAGAAGTGACGCAAAACCTGGTAAGCATTTCTGCAGAATCGATAATGTTTTAATGGCGGAGTCTGTGATGGAAAAGTCATATTTTTTTACAGACCATCTTTTCATAAAGTGTCCATTTAATCTCTCAATCATGTTCCTGACGATAATACTTAGTTCCGGGTAGCCCCCCAATAACCATAAGTTATACAGGTAACGATTTGGTTCGAGGAATACTTATTACTAATTCCTTGTTTCTCTTATACCTACCTACCTTACGTACATGCAAACATGGCTATTCCATTGTTTACGCGCCATATTTGCCTACCTTCGTAAGGCTTTGTTCAAACACTATAAAATTGTTGAGCCAATTCCGAAAAGACCTTGGCAGATTCACGAGGCAAAATGCTAACGGAAGTTGACTCACTCGTTTCCCAAATTCTATGGAAGGCGTCACTAATTTTTAGTGCTTAAACTTTACATTGTTATACCTGACTGAGTATAATTTTGTGTTTTGCCTACCTAGTTCACTCCTTAGGAGCACTGGTATCAACCCTTTGTATGTCCTCACTACTGGGGCACGGGTCTCTTCCATCATCGCAGAAAGATTAGACCATACTCGGGGCTAAGTCCGGGTTGGTGGAGGATTGTAAGACAGTGGCCGGCCTTACTGTCAGAAGTTATTAAGCTGCCCATAAAGCCTCCGACATGACTAAAGCCAGGCTTTCACGGTTTTAGTGCGCGAGTAAACTAATGCTCTTGATTGGCTATTTTGGTGTTGACACGAAAAACCGTCTAAACAGAAGCATTAGTTTACTCGGATGGAGCACTCGGTCCGAGCGTACCTACTAAGACCGTGAAAACCTGGCCTTAACGCCCATCATATATGCATCATATATATATATATATATATATATATATATATATATCGATTTGTCATAGTAAACCATAAGTTTTAATTATATATATATATATATATATATATATATATATATATATATATATATATATATATATATATCTATAATTATATAATTAAAACTTATGGTTTACTATGACAAATCGATGTACATTGGAAAGTCTATTACGCCTAAAAACAATGTACTACGCATCCAAATCTTACTTATACGTAGATGTTTTCTTATTTTAGTCTTATCTCATTTCGTTCCATTGATATCAGAAAGTGTCATCTATATTGTGTGTATCTAGTTATCACTGGATAACGCTAAGTGGAGTGTTTGAAATAGTGTGCACTCATTGGATTTTATAAGCAAGGGGCATGAATAAAAAGTACCCAAAACCGGCGTGCGTGCAATCAACGAATAATGAATGTTGATGGAGCAAAAAAGATCAGTCAGGATCGTGGCAAGTAGCAGACACTGGTCTCTGCCTACCCCTTCGGAAAACAGGCGGAATTCCGTAATACCACATAAACCCTGTAGTACCAGGGACGTAGCCACCCACGTAAGCCAGCCTTAAGTATAAAATTACCTTTCTTATGTTTCAGGTCTTAGTGCTGTGCGTCGTAGCCATGGCCTACGCCCAAGACAAAGGTAAAAGGTTTAAAGCCGAAAACAATTTCATTGTGAACGGCAGTTACAATCAAGGCAAAGGCCTTCTCTGTGAGATAGAAAACAATTGATAAGAGAAATTAATGAAAGGAAATAAATTGGATGAATTTAAATTTTCGACCACTCGGTTCCATTAGGCCATCAGCCTTGCCTAATAAATAATCGCAAATAGACCCGTTTAAATATACTAGCTGTCCCGGCAAACTTCGTTCGGCCACAGAGTGCTTAGTGCGAGTTTGACAGATCCAATCGAATAACTTTACTACCGCGTTAATCGAGCATTGAGTAGTGAGTATGAGTAGGAACTGGCAAAACGCTGTCACAGTACAACTCAATTTTAATTTCGATAGTTGTCGCTAGGTGGCGCTTCCTCGATGCCATAGAAATGTGAGTTTACGTTAACGCGATCGAGTAGTTAAAAAACTCGCACTAAGCACTCAGAATCCGTTTCTATGATTTTTGTTACCATGGCAACGCAATAAATAAATATCGTAGAGTTTGGCTTGAACAACTAACAATAAAATATTATCCCATGCGCTCGCATTACCGGGATATCAAGTATCCGATGTCTCAATTGACAACATTTCATATTTTACAACGCGCAAAACTAAAAATACCGTTACTTAATTTTGCTATCTTTGATTACGAAAAAAATATTAAGAATTTTTATTATTGCTTAATTTTAGAGAAAATAAATAAAAACCAAAAATTGTGTGATGACGTCACACATACAGTGAAATGGGGAGGTACCGTTGCCTAATATTAAAAATGATATGACAGATGTCATTTCCATTTTCATTCAAATGTCATGTCGAAGAAATTACTTTTCCTTTCCATAATTCCAATGATTTTTAAAAAGGCGGCAAGGGTGTTAGTATTATTAAGCCGTATGTGTGACGTCATTTGGCGGTTACGTCCTTTTAAAATAAGACGAAATTCAAACAGAAAATTATGAATGAAAATTATCGAATTTCCGAAAATAAAAAAATACGGGTCGTTTTATTTCGTATCTAGTTTCCTTTAAGACAGTAAAATACGTATGCTAAAGAATTGAAATGTTGTCTATTCAGATCTTTGTCTATCTGTAGGTATGCCAAGTTTCATGTAACTTCGCTCAGCCGTTATTGCGTGATTTAGTAACAAATATCTAAACTTAAAATGTATTCAATAAACATGAAAACTTTTTTTCTGCGCACTCGACTATGTAATTTTATATCTCCAACATAACATCGAAGGCTTTTGCTGAAAATCAGCGTCGCCAGTGGAGCATGTTCCCTGACGACTTTAAGGCCTTTGCCTAATTTCGTTTGTAAGGTTTATTTCAGTTCTTGAACTTTTTCAATTTCACTTTTCACTTTCAGACATCTTCACAAACTTTCATATTTATAATATTAGCTACTACTAGCCAACATAGTGCTTACAACTCAACCACCTCTTATTAAATGTTTTGTATTAAAATGTGAAAATTACTTTTCTAAATTCCGCCAAAAATCTCACAAGCACCATGCGGTTAGTTAATGCACCGCCCTACCTCCCACTTTTTCAAGCAGAAGCAAGACACGAACACACCATCACCGACACCAATACTTGTGTGAGAAAATACGCGACGCGTTTCGCCTCTAACACGAGGCATCCTCAGGCTCACAAGTGGAAAAGAAAAAGCGGGAGGGAGGGCGGTGCATTAACTAACCGCATGGTGCTTGGGGGATTTTTGGCGTAATTCAGCAAAGTAATTTTCACATTTTAATGGTATTAAGGATTTCCGCAAAGTAACGCCTGATTCCATACAATGTCTAAATGTTTTGTTAGAACCTGTTTTATTTTATTCCAGTTCGTGTTGTGGACTACCCCGGACAAAGTGAGTACTTGATGATGATTATTCGTTTGGTCCCGGACCTCATAAAAGTTTATCCACGTTACTACAAGCGTGGGGCATGATTTCAACCTAAACTAATCCTTAAATACTTACAAAGTTTTAGATTACATTAAAAGTGCAAAAAGCTAGTTCTCTTGTGGGCTCAGCCGCCCATCTTTAGGGTTCCGTAGTCAACAAGGAACTGAGAACAACTACAGTCAGTCTCCTGGCTAAACGGTTGATTGTGGAACCATGAAAATATTCAAAGCATTAGCCCGTACCCGTTGCAGTGTGGTTGCCTAGGTTACAAAAAAAATCCAAATACGTAAATAAAAACTTTTCTTTTGTTTCTTTACAGACACGGGCTACCAAAAACCCAACAGTAAGTTCTACGCATATCTGTAACTTAGCTGGCGAGTCCTGCGGCTACACAGAAAATACGTAGATACTCGTAAGACGTGCAAAAGGCTTTTCTGGAGGGAAGGGACGAAGCCTTCTCTCCAGAACATTTTGTTTCTTTCTAGTTTGGCAACAGTCAGTCACAGTGTTATAAATATGTACAGTGGAAATATACTTCATTGTGGATCTCTGTGAGGGACTCTAAAGATTTCTATACAAAGCTTCGCATCTTTTCCCCTTCTGTGTGACCGATGGCGGCAAGATGACGGTCAGTGGACAGCCCAAGAACCCGATGGTCGGACGATATCGTTGAGGAGGCCAGATTTATTTATCTTACTTATGGCGTTTAATACTGATCTTAGTGAGTGGATAGATAGCAGAAAATGGTCATCGAAGTCAATTAAAAACAGCAATTACATTGCTATTATCCATCAATTGGACAACTCTGCATTTAGTAGAATTGAGACTCTACTAAATGCTAAGACCTCTTAAGGTCTCCATTCAATTCAATTTAACTTATTTCAAAGTAAAGAATTTACATTCTGTTTGCTGTTTGTCAAAGTACAATGTAATGTGAAAGTGAAAGCTGCTGCCTTCAGTTTAGTGGAGAAAAAGGCAGCGGGAAAAAAACTCAACTCTGACCATCTTTTCTCAAGTCCTCTTACATCTAATACATCAGTTACCACCAAAACGTATGATTAGATTCCATGATTGCCATTATTAACTTTAAATTCCAAAACATTAGTTATTTTTTACATAGGCCGTGAAAACATAACAAGTGCTGCGGCCAGACACACGAACAGAACTCGGCCTAGGCCAGACAGAAAAGACTAAGCAAGAATACTATACAACGCGCCACGTCTTATCTGCACCCTCGCCTCACGTTCTTTCTTTGTGACCCAGGCTTTTGAGGCGTCGGAACGCTGTAAAATGTAAAATTCATAAAATTCATCACATACCATTATTTTCCTCAGTCGCACCTGAATTCGTGAATCCAGGACAGGGTGCACCAAACCTGATCAACCCCATCGACCCTGCCTTCGGCCAACCCTCAAACCCCAACTGTAAGTCGCAGCTTACAGCCTTCTTCTAAAACTACTATGTTATGACTTGTAGTTCTAACCAATGTCTACATTTGTTATGACTTGTAGTTCTAACCAATGTCTACATTTGTTATGACTTGTAGTTCTAACCAATGTCTACCTTTTTCGTATTAGAACTTGCGTGAGCACCCATTAATAAGTTAATGCCGGATCTGCTTAATAGTTTTTTTTTTGTCGGAAGAGTCCGACTAGATTTTGGGATGCAGGGAAACCTGGTCGGACTCTTTCGACAAAATTCAAGTCAGTGATTTAGGAATTAAATTAATAATCTTCACATCAATACAAGGTGGTCTTAAAGTGTTGGTCCAATAGAAATTAAGAAATAAAATATCAGTAGACCTCGCGACATTAAAGGCCGGAATACTGTAAAAGGATTTTGGTTCATCGGCCGGGGACAATTTTCTTGCATTATTATTACAAATTAAAAAATAACATCTTGGTTCAATTAACTCTACTCAGTTCTTGGCTATAATGTTGAAATATACAGAGTTTACGCCAAATTATTCCAATAAAGTCATTAGGCACTGTTTTCCTATTTTCCGAGAATATCTTCACCCGCCTATGACAAATTCCTATATCCTTCTAAGCCCTGGAGGTAACTCTAAAACTACATAGGTTTTAAAGAACTTTTCCTTTTTTTGTCCAAAAAATTGTGAGGAAAATATTGGACCTGGAACAATACATTTCCGGACTTCCTACTAAGTCATTGGGTGTGAATTAAGAAAGTTATTCGTTTTATCCTATTTTTAGGACGCCAGGGCTTAGAAGGAACACACTTAGTCCGTGTCCGTTATTTGGCAGCGCGTGAGCTCAGTTACTGTACAGTTACTAGCAATATACCGGTACTTAAACGCCACCTTGTACTCTTCATAGGTTTTAATAGTATTATGAATCCAACTAATCGTAAATCCATCAAATCCTCACTATCATTCATTCATTAAATCCTCACTATAAGTTTTGCGGTACCTTGCACGTCGGTACTGCAAGTGATGACAGAATTTAGCTTGAGTATATTTCTAACATTTCTGTCATGACTAAAACACACTATTTTATCAACCATCAAATTCAATTTTAAATTTAATTATGCTTGCTTGGTTCTCACAAAACTTCACTTTGAGTAGAGTAGACTAGTTTTTTAACTTGTCAGTCATACATAACCCTGACCCAGAATTCAGTTAGTCATCAAATCCTAACTGCAAGTTAACCAAGTACTGGCTTCCCATTCCGCAACGCGTTATACTAGTAGCGTATATAAATACATAGTTAACAACAATCATTACTTACTTTTCAGTCATACCCAACCCAGACCCGGGATTCTATCAACCATCAAATCCTAACTGTAAGTTAAATCACGCTGGCTTGGTTCCCGCACAAAGAACATAATATTAACGCGCTCGGGTTCCCAATTTCATTATAATTAACAATTATAATAAATTTTCAGTTATTGCCAACCCCGACCCAGGATTCTATCGACCATCAAACCCTAACTGTAAGTTAAGTCACGCTGGTTTCGTTCCCGCACAAAGAACATATTAACGCGCACGGGTACCCTATTTCATTATTATTAACAATAAAAATCACTTTCCAGTTATTGCCAACCCCGACCCAGGATTCTATCAACCATCAAATCCTAACAGTAAGTTAAAAATACGATCATTAGCGTTGCTAGGAGAGGGAACCAGGTGGGTTCATCTCAGCTTAGGTAACATGGTGCGATTCGCAAATTTTGTGTCGCTGGAGTGTCAAAAGTTGAGAATAGCGCCGTCGTGTTACCTCTGCAGGGTGACCGCGCACATGCATCGGGATTTGCGTGGCAGGCCATCGGGAATTTGCGTGGCAGGCCACCGTATGTTTTGTGACAGGCCACCGTATGTTTTGTGACAGGCCATCAGGATTTCGTATCGCAGGCCAACGGGGTTTTGTGTGACAGGCCATCAGCATGTTGCGCAGGCAATCGCTTTTATGTGCCAGGTTCCTCAGGAAAATAGCCCTTTGCAATAAAGGATGAAAAGGCATACTCATAATTCCCTTTTTTTATTTAATTTATTTAAATGGAGATTTTTTTATTAAAACTTGTTCAGCCGTTGTTCAAATATCTCAGCGCTTGAAATTGCCAATCCACGGTGGGCACTCGTGGTAATTAAGCCCATTCTCTCTCTCTCTTTCTCTGCGAGAAGGCCTGTGCCCTGCAGTGGGACGTTTACATAAAATAAGTTGTACAGCCTAAAAAAAATATAGTATTATAAGTATACAACATAAAGAAACTGCACTTCTACTGTGTGGTGTCAGCCTAGAGAATAGGACCAACCCAATTCTTCCAGCGGGTGTCGTAAAAGGCGACTAAAGGACACAAACCGGGGGGTGGGCAGCAGCGCCCCCTGCAGTACAATTCCACCGAACTGCGATCCCCAACCCGCATGCCCAGCGTGGGGATTATGGGCATTACCCCCTATGATAGCACAACGTGGCGCTCTTTAGGGGAGGGCTATGTCCAGCAGTGGACTAGTATAGCTTGACGAATTCTACTGTAGATTACAATTGATTACATCAGACGAGGCCGAAAAATCGAAAATTTTATACTCGGAATTTCAGGCTTCTGGTTTTGGATCTGGAAAATCTGGGCGTGTAAGTTCACTGTTTGTGATAGTCTGGTTATTGGTACATGTTTGTACTGTCAGCAATGTGTTCCTATAGTTGTACGTCTATATCATAAATTAAGTAATTTGGTGTATTTCATGGTATCGCACATGGCATTGCTCAAAGGGATATTGGTGTCTATTGATAAGTTATGCGGTGCATGTCAAGGTATGGCTGTCCAATGCTGCTTTAAATATTTATTAAAAAAAAGTATTTTCTTTTATTTGGTCTTAGAACTAACACTTACCTACTTGATTTCGAAGGAGTCCGACCGGATTCCGCTCTGATTTGCATAGCTTAATCATGGTGAGTAGATACGGTCCTCGCTCGTCTCTGACTAATAACGAGCTCCTTCCATACACCATGATTAAGCTCTGCGAATCAGACCAAAACCTTATCGGACACTCCCGACAAAAAAATAAGTAACTGAAACCGGAATGAGGTAAGCACTACACATTAGGAACGAAGTTAATAATGTGTAGTGGTTACGAAGGTTTTAGCCCACTATACGTCATTATTCTGTTCAATCTGTCAGTATTGTAATAGTACTAAATAGGTTATTAATATTATTTGCGTCATATTTGACAGTCTTAAAGAATAACTGATGTGAATTTATTTATAACATGTTTTAACATTTAACTTAACATTTACATACAGGCACATACATTGCTTCTGGCCCCACACTAGGATACCCGGTGTCATCACAAACATGTAAACATCCAAGACCTGGGGTTTTTTTTTGTTCCCAGCCGGGATTCGAACCCGGGACCTCCTGCATGGCAGGTAGATGCACTACCGCTACGCCACAGAGGTCGTCAATTTGTAAAAATTTTTGTAAAACTAAGCATATAATTTCATTTCCAGTCAGTCCTGACTCTGGTTTCTATCGCCCAAACGTCGGTACCGGTAATGGTAAGTGCCTACATTTAAATAATTTATTTTCTAAGTGTTAAAGAAGCTTAACCTGGTCTCCTGGATACAGGCGTGATTTTATGTTATGTTGTTTTTAGTTGTTGGTAAAGAGGTCAGAACCTCTTCTTTGTATGACTGGCTGGTATAGGGATGACAATAAGATTGTTGTTTCAAAAAGAAAAAAGTCAAAATTATGTTCTGTGTTCACCACTATGCCAATAGGGTAGAATTATTGTAAGGTAGAACCGCAGTCCGAGCTTCCAAAATGAGGCAGCAAATTGGTAGCCAAATTGGCATGCTTTTGTTCGACACACTCTGTCTTTGCGTGGTATGTCTATGGCGCTGTCCTGTTGATTTAGGAGTATCACGAGTTACTGGTTACTGCCAAGGGAGGCCGTGGTTTCGATTCCTGCTGCAAGCCGCCGAAATAATTAGACGAACTGGTGAGATTTCAGACTCATAGCGGAGACATTGAACGGAGACATAGCAAGCGCTTAGGTAACACTTCATAAAATAGGATTTCCTCACGATGTTCATCGTTACAGTAAGCGACTGGTATTGCTACTACAACTTCCCAAATTTACTTAACATCAAAAGCAAATTCTTCCCGCGGTTGTCGTAAAAGGCGACTAAGGGACACAAAGCGGGGGGTGGGCAGCAGCGCCCCCTGCAGTACAATTCCACCAAACTGTGATCCCCAACCCGCATGCCCAGTGTGGGGATGGGCATTACCCCCCAATGATGGCACAACCTTGCGTTATGGCGCTCATTAGGGGAGGGCTATGTTGAGCAGTGGACTAATATAGCCTGAAGAAGAAGAAGAAAGCAAAGTCATTGGTACTCATAAGGAAAGTCATTGATACCCGGGATTGGAACCCACAACCTCCCAATTGAGAAACCAGCGTTTTACCCCTCCGCTGCCACCGATATTTTTTCTTTATTCGAAACCAGATTTCCTAAAAAGAAAAATAATTCTGTATTCGAAACTGGTTTCGAAACTTTGGTTTCCAAAGTGGCCGATGGGGCTCTAGCCGCCGAATTTGATTTGTACTATTTTCCTCACTCTGGAAGTATTTCAATGTTTATCATGCCTGTTCGCTATAGCACGGTGCATACTACGTAGTTTGGAACCAAGACAAGCGATTGTTTAGTATGCAGACTATAAAATATAGTTTTGTAACAGGTCAATAAGGGTCACCTTGTTTATTTCAGGCTACGATGGCACCAACCAGCCCCACGTGAACCGCCCCTACCCTTACAGACCCCGTAAGTAAAATGCTGCCTTCGGGAACAGTAAAATAAATTATAAGATAAAATAAGAATATTCTTTATTGTATACCGGAAAATTGATACAAAACAGCAGATACAGAAGATAAGATACAATTGATGGTTGACTATATTCTATTTTTTTAATGCACTAACCCGAGCGAAGTACAAATTTTAAAAACCTATTTAGAGGCTAAAATGTGCCTGGCACGGTTAGCCAGAGGTGGCGGGTTCGACCAGCTGTCAAATGTTTTTTTTTTGTATAATCTTTGGCCAACTGAGGGCTGTTAACAGTAGATTAACGGCTTGTTAGTGTACCAGAAACCGGGGGTAAGTATCACACTTTTAAAGTTACAATAACTTTTGAAGTGCACAAGATATACTTTCAAAATAAAATGAGTCCAAAAAGAGTTTCTAATTTGGTCTCCAAAGTACCTAGGTCAACTTTCTTTTAAAAAACTGAAAAAAAAACTGTAGTAATTAGTTTTGCAGGTCAATGTATTTGGTTTTATTTATTTTTCATATAGGCATTACCTACTTAAAACTTAGTTACTTTTTAAAAACCTATTTAGAGGCTAAAAATTCCACCCATGCCGGGACTCGAACCCGCGACCTCTGGCAAACCGTGTCCTTTCGCAACTGAGCCTCACCGGCATCAGTGAAATTTCGAACCTCTTTGCAATACTCTCTGTATTACGTACAGGCAGCGACATCTGGCTGAAGTCATTTGCATCACTTGCAGCCCCGAGTACCTACTTTGCAGTTAGGTTTTACATCGGAATGATATCGCTATACCCAGATGATTATATTCTTTTTAATGCTCTAACCCGTGCTGAGGACAATTTTTTAAAACTTCGTTAGAGGCTAAAAATTCCACCCGTGCTGTAGTAGCCAAGTAGATTTTGATAAATATGACTATTACGTAATATACCTAAATAACTTTACTTCATTTTCAGTGAACAATCCTTGGGAGCGCAGCGGCAAGTGAGCAGTCGATCTTATGAAATTATTTGGAGGATCAAATGTTCGCCTTAGCACATAACTCACAATAAAGTGGAATCGATTACGTAAATGGTATTATTTATTATTTTTGCACTTCCAAACTTCTTATCCTTACTTTTACTTACCTGTAGATTAAAGTTTGGAATACCGAATACCTATATAACAAGCGGTGGTAGCTCAGTGAATAGTGGACTCACAAGCGAGAGACCCAGGTTCGATCCCCAGTGCCGGCATGTATCAATGACTTCGTTTAATTTCAAAGTTAGGTTAGGTTAGTACATTTTGCGAGTTTGTAGTCGCACTACCACACGCTAACGGTGAAGGAAAACATCGTGAGGAAACTCGTGGCCAGGTTAGCTCCGCATGTATTGACTAATCTTTCCTGTGGGTAGGCCGACTAAACTGTCAGTAGGTCCTGGACAAGCCTACTTTCTATTGCCATTATTATACAATGAGCCGTTTTCAGCACAAATTCACAAAGCATAGATGGCGCTTATATGCGCGTACATACAAGAATGCATTTATTTTAACAGCCATATTCCGATTCTTCTATGGCCACGCCTGTAAGGCGCCATCAATGAATTGCGCTGTGCTGGAAATGGCTCATTATCTAATACCCTTGGACAGTAATAAGTTTGTATTTCGAATCGCTGTAAAAACTAAGTACATGGAATTAATCCCCAATCGAACTAAGATTTCTTTACGATAACTTTTACTCTTGATTGATTACTAAAACGGCCTCACGTGGATACAACTTAAGTCATTGTTCCATTTTTCCCACTTAGACAATTAAATTGGTCCAATTAAGGGTTTATTATCACGTGTCTTGCTGAAGTTAATATAAAAAGACGGCGTAAAAGTCAATCTTCAATACTGAGATTCCCCGGATCATCGGTGACCATGTCTCGAACTCTGGTAAGTACCTTGCTGTTTCTTGTGATTTTCTATCTGTAGGTTCTGTATTCTGTAGGTTTTTCCTTGCCCTTTTCACTTCATTTGTTTATTTATTCCCTACTAAGAAGTCATTATAGACTACGAGGTAAAACCCAATCCCCAAGCTTTATATCGCTGTCTGCTATTTACATAATTATGGTCAATAAAATTAGTGTAGTGTTATCGTAGATTTTCATTTTTTTTAATTTGTAAAACAACAATTTTGAAGTACATTAAGCAGGTTTTACTTAACTTAAGCTCATTAATGAATGTCCAATTTATTAGTTCCAGTTAAATCCTTAAGATGGCGTTTAACTAACTACTTAATGAACGTTAAAACTGTTAGTTTTAACAGATTATGTAGAGAAGAAGCTAGGTACTTGTGAATACGAGACTCAATAGTCCTCTCAATACCATTTAATATTAATCTACTCTTGAAAAGCATTCTCTATCTCTGTCATAACATTGAGCTATATTTATGTTTACCTATACCTATCTTTTTTTTCTATATTTTAGTTTATGTCGTTTACTTACTTCTTTCATTGTTAGGTAGGTTATTCAATATTTATTAGTACATTTTGTACACGTGTATAGACCCGCTTTTTACTGCTTTTCCGACTCTCTAAGGTTTGCTGGAAGACATCTCTTTCAGAGAAAAGCTCGATTTTGTACATGTTATTTGTTATGTAATGTCCTGATAAATGTTTCGTGTGCAATAAAGTATGATATAATGTACTGTTTAAGACCAGACATCCTTGTTTCCGGAAATATAATCCTTCATGTAATAGTAAGCTACGCTCGAGATTTGCGCTAACCAACACATTCAGCGATTCATTTTATATTATAGATATTGTATGGAATCAGGTGTTGCTTTGCGGAAATCCAAAATATCATTAAAATGTGAAAATTACTTAGCTAAATTCTGACAAAAATCCCACAGTCACTATGCGGTTAATTAGTAAGTGGGAGGGACGCGGTTTACTAACCGCATGGCGCTTGTGGGATTTTTGGCGGAATTTAGCTAAGTAATTTTCACATTTTAATGATATTTTTGATTTCTGCTTACAAAGAAACTCCTCATTTTTTTCAGAAGAGAAGAAGCTCACAAAGAAACTCCTCATTTTTTTTTCCAAAACGGCTCTTAATTCAATTAACAGAGTTTTCAATTTAAAGTTACACTATATACACTGGACACAATCGTCCCCGTTAACATTACTTAATGTTAATGGTTATATCAGACATCTATGTCTTCCAAATAATCCTTAATACTATAGTAGGCTTCTTGAACAAAGTATGCCTAACACATTTTAAAAACCGCACGGTGGTAACCCTAATTAATATATCTTAAGGAATCTTACTGTGCAGCCGTATACACGTATAATTTTAACGTACTGAGCCTGAAAATGCTAGAACTTACACTGAATAAAACTGCCTACTTTATGCTTGATTTGTGAATTTAATTATGCCAATCAATCAAACTTTAAGTTTGCAAATTAAGAAAAGAAATCAAATTAAGGCGCTTAGGGGTGCTAACTAGCTTCACCAATGGAATAAAAATAAAAGTAAAGTTTATTTCTCAAAGTAATCTTGAATGGAATTTAAACGAATTATTCTGCTTATATTATGTTGGTGTATAAATATTCATATGTGTAGCCTTCTAAAGCCACTTTTCTTGTTATACCCCTCTCGCTGGCACATTCTAATATAATTTTGATGAATCGATATCAACTCTTATGTCCCCACTGCTGGAGCACGGGTCAATTCCTGCATCGCAGGAAGGGCAGGTCATACTCCACCAGGGGGGCCAAGACCAGGGACTGCCACTTGCCACTTGATCTGCCACGATACTGACAGATCACCTTCGCTTCATCAACGTTCATAAGTCCTCGCATGCACGCACGCCGGTTCCGGGTACTTTTTATCCTCCACTTTGCTAATACATACCCTATTTGGTAGATGTATGTCCTGCTGGGACAGGAAGAAAAAATGTATTATAAAACGTGATTTGATTCTTATTTCATTGGTGGCGCTAGTTAGAAGCCCAAAGCGCCTTTAGTCCTGAAAATGATAGAGTCCGATTTAAATTGTGATTTGTGTGACATGAAAGCCTCAACTAACACTACAATTATTTTATCTTACTTTCGATCCTTGAACTGCTGGTACTACTCTCCACTACGTTCTCGTATTCAACCCTTATATGTCCCCACGCTGGGGCACAGGTCCTTTTCCTACATCGCAGAAAGGTTAAGCCATACTTCACCACGAAGGCCAAGTCCGGGTTGGTGGAGGATTGTAAGACAGTGGCGTGCCTTACTGTCAGAAGTTATTAAGCCGTCCATGAGGCCTCTGACATGGCTTAACGACAGCCATTATATGACAGCCGGCACCAACGGCTTAACGTGCCTTACGAAGCACACACTACACTTTTTGTAAACTCTGGACTGTACCAACTGTTTCCATTTTTCTAATCGTATTATTATCAATAGGTACATACTTTATCTAATAAAGTAACTGCTTGGTCCTGGTTTGGGCCAGGGCAAGTGATTGTTTTGTGTGGATATTATGTTTTTTTTTATGAGATGTATAAACATACCTTTCTTAAATATTTCAGATCTTCATCGCTCTGCTCGTGCTGGTGGCCGCCGTGACGATGGTGACGGCGGACCTGCCCGCCGGGCTGGGCAAGCCTGACCTGTCCAAACTGCCCACAGACAAGCTACCCACGGACAAAATCGGGGACGCGGCCAAGGGCCTGCCCGGCGGACTGCTCGGGTACCACTGACCCACCGACTACCATCAGGGACTAAACGGCTACACAGAGATTTCGTAGGTTAAGTGAGCATAATAAATTATAGCTGCAGCTGATTTGTGTTGTTCTTTCCGCGCTGATTATCTACATCCCTTATCGGTGAAACTAAATGTAGCTCATCTGGTCTAGACAGACCCGACTTATCCCAGCTGCCTGAGGACGTGGCCAAACGGACATCTCAAGGCAGGCCTACGAGTCGGTGGAAAGATGATCTCGGCACGGATAGCCAGAGGTTGCGGGTTGGAACATGTCAATAGAATACGTATTAGAAGTATGCGCCACCGAATTGTGCAAAGACAAAATGTTAATTATTACAATGTACTGGAACGGAAGAGACGATGAACTGTTTTACCAACAATTAGAACAAATACTTCAAAACATAAACAAAAAGTACTCTAGCTTAAAAATTATAATTGGTGGAGATTTTAATATAGACTTATTGAAAAACAATAAAAGATCAAATCAACTTTTGGATCTAATGTCAGAATATAACTATATACAACACGTAAAGGATCCCACACATATTACACCAATAACGTCTACGTGCTTAGATTTAATCTTTACTAACTTCACAAATATTCAGATTCAGGTGATAGTTAAAGAGTTGGGCTTCTCAGATCACGCGGGTACAATTATTAAAATGAATTTTCCTCAAAACAATAAAAAACTTAATTGGCAGATACAAAAAAGGTTATTTCACAATAAAAATATAGATAATTTTAAATCAAAACTTAAAACAATAAATTGGGATGAAATAATAAAACAAGATAAAGGAATGAATGAAAACTACAATTCCTTTACTTGTATTATGAAAGATATTCTAAACAAGACTATACCGAAGCAAATGGTTAAAATAAAAACAAATTATAAAAAGCACTGGTTGACGACAGGTATTAAAGAATCTTGTAAAAATAAAAGACTCCTAAAGATAATAGCAATTAAAACAAACAATGAAGTTATAACAAAATATTTTAAAAAATACGAAAAAATACTCAAACGGACAATAGCCACCTCAAAAAAAATCCAATACATAAACAGAATATCAAAAGCTAACAATAAAACCAAATGTATTTGGAGTATCATCAATGAAAAAACAAATAAAAAAAGAAGAAAAGAAAAATGCAACATAACTTTACGATCTGAAAATGTACAAATACTACAGCCGAAACTCGTGGCGAATACCTTTAATAACTATTTTTCGTCCATAGGTGAAAATAAATCCCCAGACCAGCAGAACGCACCCATCGGACGCTCCGTCTTACATCCAACAGAAAATTCGATTTTCCTCCGGCCAGTAGACTGCCGTGAAGTCTTCAAAATCATAAAAAACTTAAATAATAGGAATAGTCATGGAGTAGACGAGCTACCACCATCACTAATTAGGCAATGCGCAAATGAACTAACGGTCCCATTTTCCATGCTCATTAACCAATCTTTCCGAGAAGGCTCCTTTCCAGATTACTTAAAAAATACAATTATAAAACCTATACACAAAAAAAATAATAGAATGGATCCAAATAATTACCGACCTATAGCACTACTCTCCACTGCATCTAAAATATTTGAAAGAGCTATGTTTAATAGAGTATATTCTTTCTGCGAAAAATACAATATCCTAAACGAGTGCCAATATGGCTTCCGCAAGAAACTTTCTACAGTCACAGCGGTTTTCAAATATATGCAGGCAGTACTGGATATAATAAACAACAAGAAATATGGTATTGGAATTTTACTAGACATGACGAAAGCTTACGACAAAGTACAACATAATATTTTATTAAATAAATTATATGGGATAGGAGTACGCCTCTTGGCTCACAATTGGTTTGCATCTTACTTAAAAGATAGAGAGCAAATGGTAGAAATTGAATATTTCAATTATGAAAACAGCAGCATTGAAAACATAAGATCAGACGCCAAAGTTATAAACGCCTCTATTCCTCAAGGAAGCGTAGTCGGATGTTTGCTGTTTCTGATATACATCAATGACCTTCCTAAGAACATTGATGATACGTGCATACTGTTCGCAGATGATATTTCTCTTCTTACATCCTGTCAGAACGATACAAATATAAATTCTAAACTTTTTACAATGATAGACAAAACTAATAATTGGCTAACCGATCACAACCTCGAAATTAACTTCCAAAAAACCAAAATAATGTCCTTTCATCCACGCCAAAAATCCCCCTAAATATAGAGTTTTCTTATAATAACACTAAACTAGACGTAGCTAACGAGTTTTCATTACTAGGACTAATTGTGGACAAACATATAAATTGGAAGGCTCACGTCCAAAAAATTAAATCAAAGCTATCGTCTTTTGCCTATGCATTACGTGAAGTTAAAAAATCCACCAACACAGCAACAGCAATAGTAACCTACTACGCGTACGCCTACTCATGGTTAAGTTACGGTGTTGTTCTGTGGGGAAACAGTACGGATGCTCCCGAACTTCTTACACAGCAAAAAAAACTTGTTAGAATTATAGCAAATATTAGTAAAACAGATAGCTGCAAACCCTATTTCCAAAAGTACGATATACTCACGTTGCCTTCATTATATATATTAGAAATATGCAAATTTGTAAGAAAATATCCCGAATTATATACAAGAAGACAAGACACAGCAAATAGGCCATTAAGAACAAAACATAACAATAAATTAATTTTACCCAAGTCAAGAATGAAGCTTCACTCTACCAGCGCATTGTCAGCGTCAATAAAAATCTTTAATAAGCTGCCAAACTACCTTAAAGAAATCCACAATGATAAACAATTCAATCAAGCACTAAAAAAGGAACTAATCACAAGATGTTATTATAAAATAGAGGAATACCTAGAAGATAACACATTCAACTAATCTACAAAAGAAGTAAAATTATAACAGATTAATCTTAATTGCAATAGAAATTTATTGGTAATGAACAAGAAATGGTTTAATAATTGTATAAGTAAATTGAGTTATCGATAAAAAAAAAAATTGTAATGACATTTTATAAAATAACTTTAAAAGAATTATTAAGAAGCATGTGTGCTATTAAAATAGTGTAACTATATATATATATATATATATATATATATATATATATATATATATATATATATATATATATATATATATATACATATATGTATATATGTGTATATATATATATAATAATGTTTGATAATAGCACAATATAATTTGAATTAAAATGTCATAGGCCTAGTTGATAAGGGCCTTCTATAATTTATAATATTGCGTGCCCTACAGGGTCCACAAAGAACCATATTTTAAGTTATGTTATCTGTATATACTTCTGGAATGCAATAAATTATTGAGTATTGAGTATTGAATCCCGGCATGGGTGAAATTTTTAGCCTCTAAATAGGTTTTTTAAAGATGATCTCGACCAAGATCTGCCGGAGTTGTCTGAGGTGGCCCAAAACCAAAAACTGTGGACTGAATAGGATGAGGGCTTTGCCCAGCAACGGGACACAAGCATAAAGGCTCCTGAAAAAAAACACTTATCAAAGATTTGTGGCACAGTCATCATTTCTGTTTTTATGTACAACCAAAGAGTATATAACCACTGTACAACTTTGTAGTAGGGTATACTTTTAGGACATCACTTAGGCTAATTCCGAATGATAACATAGTAGTTTACAATGCTTCACACAGTATTATGACATTATTTGTCATTGTTATCGGCGGTAAGAATGCCTGACCACAACCTGTAAGTTTGGTTTTTAATATACTCGTATGAATTACTTATATGTCTAGCATTTTTAAACTGCTAGCAGTTTACGTGTTCTCGCAGTGAGAAGCTGTATATGTCGCTTGAAAATAAGCACTATTTGAACAGTACACCTAGCCAAAGTATTTGAGAGTTGTTTCCATATCTAGTTTTGGACAGTCACAGTAAAATTATTAAAAGAGAGTGAGTTGAGGCAGACAGCAGAATGACAAGCGAGGGGAATGAAGTTGAATATTGAAAGAGATTAAAGATGTATTGCAGGTAGTCTTACTCACATTAAAACTAAGGAGGTTATTTGATAACCATAATACGAACTTATCAAGACCATGTGATTTTGTATGTGGGACCGTCGGGAACTGTCTCCTCCAAAGAGTAATGCTGTGTTCATGCAAAAGTGTACATATATTACCATTTCCTGGTTTGATATCACATAAGTATTTCAGATAGATTAGGAATAATTTCGGACCTATCACACTAGGGCACGCCAAAAGTAAGAGAAAGAGGTTGACTAAAAAAGAGCCTATTGTGGGGTGCTGCTGACGATTCGACAATCTATGATTAAACTTCGTGGTAATCCAAGATCACTGCTGTCCAGCTTTTCGATAAGTAGAGGAACAGCAACCGTGTCCAAAGGTTTTTGCGGGTCCAAAAATATCGCAAGCCTATTTTTTGCTTTATGCAGATAACTAACAACGTGTTGATTTCTTACAGCCTCTGAAGACGATTTATTCTTGCGGAAACCGTATTGATAAATGTCTACCGATGGGCCAGATTGCCAGCGTCGTTGTCCGCGGCGGGACTTGTATGGTTGCCAGTAGGAACTAGTAGGCGGTGGCGGTTGGAAGAAATACCTGGCATTGGCAAGCCTTCTTGGAGCTGTTATTAAACAAGTACATAAAGATGGCTTATGCCCTATTAGAATATATGTGAACTGTACTTAGCGGAAAATAAATGGTTGGTACAGATTGCAGGCGTCGTTGTCCACGTCGACGGTGATGTAGACAGTTTCCTCTTTCTATGTCTACGCCTCTTTCTACATCTACCGATCGGCCAGTTTGCTGGCGTCGCTGTCCGCGTCGGCGTTGATGTCATTGTTTTTGCAATATGGTAAAAGAAATAAATGATTTTGATTTGTTTCTAGGAGCAATCCAGTCAAACAACAATACGAGCTTTTAACAATAGTTTAGTGAAAAAAGGGAAGTTTTCTCTCTCTCTCTCTCTCTCATGTACTGGTCTGGCAATCTAATGTACCTTCTACGACTTAATAAAATTTGCGACTTGACTTTACCAATTGGTAAAGCGACATGTATCCACGATACAGGTATAACCTAGTATGGAGACCACAGTAAATTAGGTTCGTAGTAAATTCTGCCATACGAACTGTAACACCTTTTTAATGTACCTTCTGCTTGCTCACATACTCAATATGAAATAAAGATAATGCTATGTTTTTGTGGTTAAAATAATTTTTTTGTATTTTTTTTTATTCTACGTCTACCGGTCGGTCAGTTTGCTGGAGTCGTTGTCAGCGTCGGCGGTGATGTCTTTTAAAAAACCTATTTAGAGGCTAAAAATTCCACCCATGCCGGGATTCAAACCCGCCACCTCTGGCTATCCGTGCCAGCGCTCTACACAACTGAGCTAATGGGCGACTCACCGGCATTAGTAAAATTTAGAACCTCTTTACACTATTCTCTGTATTACGTACAGGCAGCGACATCTGGCTGAAGTCGATTGCATCACTTACAGCCCCGACTACCTACTTTGCAGTTAGGTTTTTTACATCTTTGGTGATGTCTTTGTTTTCGTAATTTGGCAAAAGAAATAAATTATTTTGATTTGATTTGAGGAGCGGTCTAGACAAACAACAATACGAGCGTTAACAAATTGTTCATTGAAAACAAAGGAAGTCTCCTAAGTCTCCTCTCTTTCTATGTCTACCGATTGACCAGTTTACCGACGTCTTTGTCAGCGTCGGCTGTGATGTCTTTGTTTTTGTAATTTCGCAAAAGAAATAAATTACTTTGATTTGATTTGTGGAGCGGTGCAATCAAACTACAATACAAGCTCTTAACAAATAGTTTATTGAAAAAAAAAGGAAGTTTACTTTTATTATTATTAGATTATTTATTGTACCTGTAAATATTGTACAATTGGCGGGCTTCATACTAAATAGTATTTTATTCTAGCGAACAGGTGACGTGGAGAAGGTGGGGAAAGTGTCAAACAGTGAGGTCATATTTTAAGGAGTAGTCCAATCAAACAACAATACGAGCTTTTAACAAATTATTTATTGAAAAAAAGAAGTTTCCTCTCTTTCTTCGTCTACCGATCAGCCAGTTTGCCGGCGTCGTTGTCAGCGTCGGCGGCGTCCGGCGCGTCGGTGGTCACGTTGCCGGGAGCCGCTGTGGTGGTCGCGCCGTCTGTGACAGTGGTAGTGGTGACGTCATCTCCCGCTGCCGCGAACGTTGCCAGCAGAAGTAGGGCGAACACGAACTGTTGAGGTAGAAATTTTACTGTTAAAGGCTACTTTTACACTCTCAAAAGTTGCGGTAGCGCGGTCGGTAGATCGCTTACTTCACATTGAGAGGTCGTGAGTACGAACCTCGACATGGCATGTACCAAGACGTGGTACACCACGTCTTGGTACATGCCATGGACAGTGGAGGAAAACATCGTGGTAATTAAGCCCAAACTCTCTCTCTCTCTCTCTGAGAGAAGGCCTGTGCCCTGCAGTGGGACGTTAGTAGGCTACATAAAAAAATTACAACAAAAAAATTCATAGGTGGCGCTAGAGAACTCCATATAATCTAAAAACCTAATCTAAAAGCCGGGTTCGAATCCCGGCATGGGTGGAATTTTTAGCCTCTAAATAGGTTTTTTAAATTGTCCTTAGCACGGATTAGTGCATTAAAAATAAAAATAAAAATAGTATAATCATGTGGGTGGAGTGATATCATTCCGATGTAAAAACCTAACTGCAAAGTACAGTCTATTTATTCTTACTTGTCCAATTTAGTAAACAAGATAAATTAAAATGTGACTTTTTAGTCCAAAACTGCCATATTTCCATAAATAAAGTAACTTGAAACACTCTTTTAGGTAACACGCGGCCAATTTTATTAACATAGTTCATGACAGTTCAAGAATTTGCGAGAAAATGTTTAGTTTAGGCATCTAATCTCAATTTTAAGGTTGGAATCTTGTTTACTAAATTGGTCAAGTAAGAATAAATAGACTGTAGGTAGTCGGGGCTGTAAGTGATGCAATTTACTTAAGCCAGGTGTCACTGCCTGTACGTAATATAGAGAATAGTGTAAAGATGTTCGAAATTACACTGATGCCGGTGAGTCACCCATTAGCTCAATTGGAAGAGCGCTGGCACGGATAGCCAGACGTCGCGGGTTCGAATCCCGGCATGGGTGGAATTTTTAGCCTCTAAATAGGTTTTTAAAATTGTCATTAGCACGGGTTAGTGCATTAAAAATAAAATTAGTATATCCATATAGGTAATCTACCTATAACATAAACAGATTCAGTGACGCGATGACGACTATCGCCCTGTGCCGACTTTTAGATATTTTCTTACAATAAGTAGCATCCTGCCGACAATGCGAAACATCCCTACTTGGAATGGCTCTATGCTGACCTTTTATTTTTGCAGCATCATTTTAAATACCTATTTAAAGGCTAAAAATTCCACCCATGCCGGGACTCGAACCCGCGAAATCTGGCTAACCGTGCCAGCGCTCTCAACTGTGCTAATGGGAGAGAGAGAGATACATTTATTTGAAGCCACAGAGACACATAACACGATGTAATACGATATAAAAATAATACAGACAAATATGAAAAGAAAGAACAAAGAAAAATATTATAACACCAAGAATAGGATATAAAACAAACATTTACAATTTAGAAGGGCATTGTATCTCCGCAGCCACAAACAGGTAGCTGACTCAACATTTGCTGCAGGCTGGGCCTGCGCCACTGATTTTCAGTCAGCACCTATTCTTCTATTTATACATACATTATAGAATATACCTACTTACATATCTTACGTAAAAAATAATATTTATAAAACTACGTCAATAAAATCTGCAGAGAAATATACTTAATACAATCATTGAATTTAAAGTAAGGATACAATATATTAAATATATTTTAATATATTTGGTATATTACGCGTAGCTAAAATATACCAAATATCTTCCTCGATTTTACTATCACAGACGAATTGCTATGCACCGCTTTTACACCACACCTGACGCAAGAATCATCATCATTAACAGCCATTTGACGCCCACTGAAAGGCATAGGCCTCCCTCATGCTTCCCTAAGCTTCACGAGCTTGTGCCGTCCACATCCAGCCACTCGCCGCCACCGTAACCAAATTAAACTCGTTACTACCAGCGTCGGCAGTGGAGCATGTTCCCTGGCGACTTTAAGCTGAGCATAAGGCCTTTTGTCAAATTTAGTGCTTAAGACATTTTCTCAGTTATTAATTTATTATACCTTGTTTATTTTTTTGTTGGCAATAAAAAAATCACTTTCACTATTTTATAATCAACGAAATTATTTAAATCATCGTTAATATTTTACAATCGGAGGCCCTAATAAGCTACTTAATAACTTCTATGGTGTGGTAGCGAGATTTGGGTGTGGCAAAAGAAGCAGTAGAAATGAGGTCCTTGAGAATTAGTATGTGCAGTATATTACTTTGCATGACAGGATGCCCAATAGTCT
Source organism: Yponomeuta sedellus (assembly GCA_934045075.1). Taxonomy (NCBI): domain Eukaryota; kingdom Metazoa; phylum Arthropoda; class Insecta; order Lepidoptera; family Yponomeutidae; genus Yponomeuta; species Yponomeuta sedellus. Next base: position 6,525,588 of record OW203740.1, read on the forward strand.
GATTAGAGAACGTTGTGGACTGAAAGAGGATGTAGTGACTAGAATTGAGAAGGGAATGGTGGACATACGTTGACAAAATAGGGGATGTATTAGCAAAGGGGCAGATAAAAAGTACCCGGAATCCGCGTGGGTGCATGCAACGACTTATGAACGTTGATGAAGCGAAGAGTATCTGTCAGTATCGTGGCAGATCAAGTGGCAAGTGGCAGTCCCTGGTCTTGGTCCCCCTAGTGGAGTGTGACCTAACCTTCCTGCGATGCAGGAATTGACCCGTGCTCCAGCAGTAAAGGGTCCAGGGTCTCCAGGACATACAGGGTCGAATCATCAAAATTACATTCGAGTGTGTCAGCGAGAGGGAGGAGTGTGTCACAAGAAAAGTGGCCTTAGCAGGCTTCACAAGTGAATACGTAAAGACCAAAATACAAGAAGAATAATTCGTATAAATTCCATTCAAGACTTTGAGAAATAAACGTTAGTAGGTTAACCGGTTCATATATCAATAAGAGTAAGCGCCCCTACGCACTGTCCGGTTAGCCACGTTACGGCTGACCGTTCGGCTAGCCGCGATCAAAAATATGTACGAAAAAATGGTTTCTATTCGCACTGTGATGCGGCTGCCGCCCAACCGCTCCGGTCGCTCGGAGCGCCGGCGCCGTGGCCCGATTGATGGCTAACCGGACGGTCGCTATACGCACTACGCGGATGCACGCCGGTTTGCTAGTTTGCGGTCGCTCGCCACTGAGTCCATCTTTGTTTTACTGGTTTCTAATATTTCTAAAAGTTGTAGACTTTTAGTCCGGATTTACTTACGGGTGTTGTTATATCGGAAAAGTCCGACCAGGTTTCGCTCCGATTCGCAGAGCTTAATCATCTTAATAATTTCTAAAAGTTCTTCAAATGATTTCAGACTCATTCTTGAGTATCCAAAAAACTTATCGTCATACTTTTAAAGCTCGTCGAAAAATATTTAAAAATGCGTGCTTCGTGCTTGCAGATAAGGATGCAGCCAGAACCGTTTTCTCGGTTTCTTTTTCTTTGTGTATCGCGTGTAAATAAAATAAATAGCTGCAACTTCTTCTTCTATCTTGGAAATGTTTCGATGGAACCGCACCGTTATCCTATAAACACTCTCCGGTTGCGTTTACGGCTAGCCGCAGCTCGGTTAGTCGCGATTGCAACCGCCTCCTGCAGCCAGCCGGACGGGCAGCCGCAGTGCGGCTAACCGGTCAGTGCGTACGAGGCCTATGTTTTAACACCAACAGTACAAAGTAATTTTAAATGACGATATTTGTTATTAAGCTAAATGTTAAAAAAACATTTTAAAAAATGTCCTAATTTTTGACGGCCAACTACATAACAGAACCATACTCTATCTACTACATCAACATCATCGTCGTTTACATCAATCATCGTTCACAGCAATAATCAGCCTTACGTAATCAGACTCCCATAAAAATAATGAGCCACGTAGATAGAACATTGAAAAGTATTAAGTATTTTATACTTTTAATACTAACTTAGGTCAGTCGTGGGTCTGAAGTTACCTGAGAATCGGGTTGAAATTAATATTTTTCAGTTGTTAGCCATATCCAAAATCGTTTTAAACTACAGCGGTACAAATTCCATACAAAAAAACAGTTCTATTTTTAAACTTAGAACCATGTTCCAACATTCTGTACAGCTATTCAATTACAGCGTGATGTAATTGAGTGAGGGTATAGTTAAGTATTAATTAAAGAAAATAAATATATTTTCAAATTACTTTATTATAATCTACTTTCTACTATTTATTTAAAAGATGAGGCAAATTACTTAGAATTTTTTCAATGTTGGAAATAAAAACTAAAGGCTAAATAGCTGGCCGGCACAGAAAAAATAAGCGGGAAAGCGGCAATGTGACCTTAATTTCCTGTTTATTTAGAGTTGTTAAGCTTTATTTACAAACACTCCTTGAGTTTATATAATCTGTGGCCAAGTTTTTTTCTTGTCGAAACTCCATCAGACTATTTTCATTTCCGTTTTTGAAGTGTTTAAAGGAATTGTATTTTTATGAATAAGACCATTTGAGTTAAGTTTATATTTGCAATGAAAAACTTCGGGTTTACCTCGGGCTAATTACCTAGACTTATATAGTATGTGGAAGAATTGTAGCCCGCGCTTTCACCATAACATTGTCAGTCAAAGGGTGAACCCTTTGACTGACAATGTACAGTGTTAACACCTTAGAACCTTGTCACAATAACCTCTTGTTATTGTGACAAGGTTCCTGACGTATGAAAATCTACTATTTTGACATTGACAATGTACCCACTGAAATGCCTAGTTAGTGCAAGTTACTGTACAATTATATAAGGGATGCGGTACGAACCCAGACGTACAACATTGTATACCTAAGGTCTTGCTCAAGCTTCAAGATATGGTCAACAACAACACCCACTGACCTTCAGTTGTTTCGAAACTTGTTATCAAAAAGTTTGACGGTCACACACATAACACGTTCTTGAACCGCAGACGACTCGTGTTCGTGTCTGATAATAAGACGAAATAAAATTCTCTTCTCAACCTGTCGATGGAAAGCCATCGTGTCAGGAAAGGATACGCCAATCAGGCCAAGAAATTTTCTGATTGTAAATACTCGTAATAAATAAATAGAGAACACTTTATTCTACACTCTAAATACCTTATTAGACCTAATAAAATTTAAGTAATTCAAATAAATAATCTACGCATAGAGTTTGTTTCCTGTCTAGGTTAATTAGATTTATTGATTAAACTTCTAATTAAGATGATTAATTAGAAGTTTAGGTATACCTTTGTATGAAAACTTGCATGAAAATTTCTCTTCCTCTCGAGTTCCTTGAAAAAACAATATCGGCTGGTAAGTACAGTTCATCAGCAGATCCATCTTTACGTTATATTGCAAAATTTAATACCATACCACGATTTTAAGGAGCTTTTAAATTGGTTCCATAATGAATCAAACACAAACTAAGATAACATTCAAACAAAACAACGCAGACCACCATGCTACCACCACCGTGACGAAATTTCCATAATGTCCCATGACTTGCTGGCGGGAAGAACTTAAGACGGCTACCCCCTTACAACATAAGTGGTGACATATTTGCATGAAAATATCGAATAACACCAAAAAGACCGGCGTCTTGATCATCCTCGAATAAGTAGAGTCCGAAAAACTTACCATGATTTTGGCCATTTTAAAAAGGGAAATAGTTCACAATCCTACTCGTACTTAGTGCAAGGAACCGGCGTCTTAAATCAACTTAAGTCTCATTCAACATTGTATGATCTTTTATACGGCCGAGAGCTCATAATGAGAAAATTATATTGAAATGCGTGCTGGAAATTAGATAATCACTGAGATCGCCAGGAAAATCATTATCAGTACAATAATACATGTCATCTTGCATTCTATAAGACAATAATGAACATTATGATCTTTTTCCGTGAAGGTAGCTTGCTTCTGTGTCGTTAGAAATCCTATTTTGGTTTTGTAGTATGAAAACCATACGAGATAACCCAACAATCATACATGCTACTCAATTTTATACATTACGAGCAACTTTACGATGAAAATTCCGAGGTACGTTAGCTCCTGACTAAGTATTTAATTATAATAATACTAGTTATTTATTTCAGGCATGGGAACCCATATACAAATACAAATAATTATAACAAAAAGTTTCTAGACATACAGTCAAAGATTACTTGTGGTTGTGAATAATTATAATTAATTATTATAAAACAATTGTAAAAGAATATGAATTTTATTTATGATAATATAGAGATAATTTGATGATATTATATAAATAATATCATCAAATTATCTCTCAGGTCTTTTTTTCTGATTTTAATATATCAATAAAGAGTCGCTTCTGTTCTGTATAATTTAGAATAACTTCTGCTTTTCATTATAATGTACTCGTAAATAACAATTTAAAATCAAGTAAAAAAATAATGTTTTATTGTTGTCAATTTTAGTTATGCTGAACAGTGCCACTTACGCAGTTTGATTTGAACACGTGGTTTGTGTGAGAGCGTACAAAAGGAGCTGTCTTCTGAGTTTTCTGGTCGCTCCCGGTGTAGGTTTTGGAGTCCTTAGGACCAAAACCAGCCCCAAGGTGGTGTTTAGTGGGTAGGCGCACTTCTTGTGAGTCCCACATTGGCACCGGTTCCGTGCTATTATGCGTAAGCATACACCACCTCCCTCCCCCGTATCCTATGGAGGGTGCCTTTTATAGGGCAATATAACTTTAAAAAAAAAACCTACTTCAAATGCGTGAACACAAAAAAAAACTAAAAATTAAAAAATAATTCTTAATATCTATTACCTAATACTATAATTTTCCTAAACTATGTCAAAGTTTGAAGCGCTCGTGGCCTAGGCGAACCGAGTGATTGGAATCAATCACTTGGTTAAGCAACAACAGGCGCGGTCAGGTACGGGATGGGAGAGCGTCCCGTGACTACCACTAGTGGCATTTTTCCGAGTGCTTCCATGCTTCGCAAGGCACGCTAAGCCGTTGGTGCCGGCTGTCATATAATGGCAGTCGTTAAGCCATGTCAGAGGCCTTATGGGCGGCTTGATAACTTCTGACAGTAAGGCCCGCCACTGTCTTACAATCCTCCACCAACCCGGACTTGGCCCCCGTGGTGGAGTATGGCCTAACCTTCCTGCGATGCAGGAAGAGACCCGTGCCCCAGCAGTGGGGACATACAAGGGTTGATAACGATGTCAAAGTAATTAAAGTTAAACCAGCTAAATATCTTACAATAGTTATACTTATATACCTATTGCTTTTTGGAGTCGGTGCCAGCCGTATTAAATTTAGCCGCGAACAAGAGACGTGTGGCGCGGTGGCGGGCGACGCAAGGCGCGAGGCGGGGCCGCGCGGTGCTGCGGGGGACGCGGGCGCGCGTGGCGGGGCGCGCGCGGCTAACCTTAATACGACTGGCACCGACTCCAAAAAACCATAGGTATATAAGTATAACTATTGTAAGATATTTAGCTGGTTTAACTTTAATTACTTTGACATAGTTTAGGAAAATTATAGTATTAGGTAATAGATATTTGGAATTATTTTTTAATTTTTAGTTTTTTTTTTGTGTTCACGCATTTGGTGCGCGTAAACACGCAGTCGGTTTATTTTTTTTTAAAGTTTAAAATTATTTGATTTTTAAATTTTTAGTGTTAATTTTTTGTAGATACCCTTAGTGCATTTAATATGGGTTTAGTGCATTTTTAGTTAGTGCATTTAATAGGCCTACTAAACGCGCAGCTCTAATGAGACAGCGCCGTTCGGAGGAAACAAAAGAAGAAAGGGAAGTGCGTTTAAAAGAAAGTAGAGAAAGAAATGCTAATAATATATTAAAGGAGAGTGATGAGCAGCGGACTTCTAGACTTTCAAAAATGAGAGCATACGAAAATTTAACCAGGATCAATAAAAGCCCCGAACACCGGACTCATCGGCTTGGTTTGATACACGATCGTTTATCAAGCGAAACCGAAGAGCAACGCTCTCACCGGCTCGGCTTGATACACGATCGTTTATCTTGATAAACATTGGATGGCATTGCTTTGTCCGGGTGCTAATAAATTATTATAACATTTGGATGCTAATAAATTATTAAATCGACCACACGACGACAAAGCTCTCACTGAAATGATGAGGTTGCGTAATCTTAGTGAATAGAATGGAATTAGTAAGATTTGTCAAACTCTACGCACGCCGCTCAGCACTCCCAGTGCCATTAGATATCTCGTAACAACTAACGTTCTATTCTTGGGGGTGAAATATTTTCTTCAAATTCACATGGGACCACCCTTGTGATTACCTATGTAACAAAAAAAGAATTGTTCAAATCGGTTCATAATCTGCGGAGATATCGCAGAGGTAAGGGTACACACCTAAAGTTCTACCCTTGGGGGTGAAATATTTTCTTCAAATTCGCATGAAACCACCCTTTTGATAATACCTATTCAACAAAAAAATAATTGTTCAAATTGGTTTATAATCGGCGGAGATAAAAGTTCATCCCCAATTTTCCACCCTTGTGGGTTGTTTTTTTTATTATTAAATTTAAATGGGACCACCCTTAAGGTATTACCTATACGCCGAAAAAAGATTTGTTCAAATCGGTTCATAATTGGCGGAGTTATCGCGTAACAAACATAGAAAAAAAACATACGGGTCGAATTGAGAACCTCCTCCTTCTTTGAAGTCGGTTGAAAAGACATTATCATTCTGACTGCCGAAGAATAAAGACGTAGAAAGAATAAACCTTTCTGAAGAAAGGTTTATTGTCGAGGGATATTTTTCTACACTTGGGAGCTCTCTCACAGGGATGCAGAGTTGAGTTCTCGACAAAAGATCTACAGTAATTACTGTTTAATTCTACTTGGAACGAGTGGCGGATACATTTATTACGTATTTGTTTAGTTATTAGAAACTTTGTTTTACTGAGCAATTAACGTCTTCTGTGAAATAAATTTCTAAACTCCTGCGAGAAACTTACCAAAGAGTGCACAATTCATTTGTTATATGACAGAAAAAATACTAGTAACTTTGAAACCAAACTTTGAAGTAACCAAGATTAGCAACCTTTATGAGCTTCTGTAATAAAATCCCCATAGGTTGAGGTATGGTATGATAATACGGCCAGCATGAAGTTTTACGTTGTCGCGATATTATCAGAGTTTCATAATTTATTATGACAATCGAGGTATATTGCGAAGTAGAGTCTACTCATGTGCAATGTATATGGAAGTATGTATTGACGTAGTAAACTTTGTTGGCAAATCCGGGTTTTTGAGGGTTCGTAACGTAACGCCTCAAACTGGTTAAATTCAACGCCCGCCCATTTCATTAAGTAAACGTACATGGCAAGTCGTTAAGATTATAATAAAGCATTTTCTAAAAAGTCAAGTCTAAAGCATTGTCTACTTGGGTGACCGAAAGCTAGCCTTTTAACAAAAAAGCTTAATGAAGAGCCACCATCCAGTTTGAATTCACATCATTCAAGATGGCGTCACCGCAACACACCTAAATTATTTCACGTACGGTTCTGCTTTGGTAAAGTGACCATGGTAGAACGCTGGCCTCACATTCATGAGGTCTTTGGTTCGACTCGAAAGTGCAAATTATGAAGAATGACTTTGTTATGCAAATTATGTACATTTGTGAATTGCTTATAGCAATACCACACGCTAAAATTGAAGGAAAACATCACGAGGGAACCCTAGTTTCGCACGTATTTACATGCTTTAGCGCTTGCTATGTACTGACCCAACGATGGGGCTAACAGCGGAAATATCAGGTCTAACCAACTAAGGTGATCAAAATATATGTTTGAAACTGAATTCACAGTGGAGAAAATGGAAACGGCATTTAGCACTTTCTAACTAATCGAACATTTTGCACAGTCATATGGCTGAATGAGGTAGGTAAGTGATATACTCGTATATAGCACCCATGACTGTGGAGTATTGTTGAAGAGATTCACAGTTCAAAGAGCTGGGTCACTGTCACCGACGATTTATCAGATTATGTGGTTGTAGAAAGGGAACGGAGAACGCTGGCGGTTAGATGCAATATGCTGGCTTGCAGATTATCAAGACGCACGAAAGCAAACAAAATCAATCGTTTTGTCAAAGCTTCTACACAGACAGCACTATGTGAGCTATAGGCAGAAATAATGAAGTTCCAAGGGAAATTGACAGCATAATGTTGAAAAGATCAAAGGTCTAAGAAAAAGTATACCCTTATGGATATTTGTCTAACCTAACGTATCCCCGGCGGCGAACAGTGGGTAGACCAACTGCCCTTTGGTCGTATGATCTGGACAGATCGGCAGGGGCCTTGGGGAAGCATATGGCGAGAGATCGCGAAGGATGATGTTATTCCCAGCAGTAGACAGTGATCGGCTGATGATGATGATGATGAATTATGTCTACATTGATACTACGCCTATCGTATAGCCTAGGCAGGAGGACCTTATTATTGTATGTTATCGTATGTTTACTTCATTAAACCAGTTTTGTATTATTATGTAAGAAGTTATAGAACGATCACTTTATTCGTTTTATAGTTTTTTATCACACACAAAATTGCGTGAAAAACTTTAGAGAGAACCAGATTCTTTTCTGTTACTTAAAAGTATTGAATTTTAGTCACTTACGGCTTAAAGTATTTTAATTTTTTTGTCCTTTTACTTCTTAGTTTTCTCTTTGCGTTTTGGTAATTCTACTTTTGATTTTTCGTCTGAAAGCCTAATTAGACATATCAAGAATCAAATTCCCGTAATGTCATGTCTATAGAGGCAAAGTATCTACATAAGATTAGGAAGAAACTAAAATGTAAAGAAACTTAAAGTACAATATTACGTATATTATATATAATAGTAAATCGGCACAACTTACTTAATTCATTAATTAATAAGAGGCATTACACCATCTAAAAATTCGCACAAAGCTTCGTCATAGAAACTAGCACAATAAACAATAAAATAAAACTAAAATAAATTAATCAAAACTACCGCCCCGGGACACACCCGACCCAAAAGTTCCCATGACTCTAGCAGCATTACCTCGTTGCACCGCCAGGGAGATCCTTTGCATCGGGTATGCCCTGTAACGAAAGTCATACCCCCTACTCCTCAGGCGCCGACCGATCTCCCGAATAAAAAGTTTTGCCTCATCCCCCCATGCGATTCACCCTAACCCTTTGCCCATCCTTCTTGCACTCACCATTGGTAAAAGAATAATCGTCAGGCGTGATTCTTTAAGAAGCGATACTTCCAGGCATTTCATACCTAGCCTGCAGTAAAATCCGTTTCGAGATATGTATTAACAAGCTACGGTTTTGATAACAGATTGATAAAATGTCAAATGTCAATGTATGATGCTGATAACTTCACTAAATAACTATAGAAAGTAGGTATGTAGCTTTTTGATGGAACGCGTGTGGGTACGTAAGTAAATATCCTGGAGACTATTTCGTAGTACAACAAATCATTTCATGATTGATATAGTCTGTTAGCTTTTAGAATATACCTCGGCTACTATCCGATAGAATCTGATCTATACGTGTAATACAAATATCGGAACTAATATGACACTTAGGGCGACTTGCACCACGGGCTTAAATAGCACTTTACTTTATGATAAACAGAATTTTCAATTTAAATCACTGTTTCGTCTTGCACCATAAAACGTCAGTGCTTAAGTAACGTTTAACAACAGTCAAAGTTAAATACCCGATATCGCCTATTTAGCGGAGCTAAATCGTCATTAGTGAGTGAAGAAACGTCAAATTGATCAAGCTGTCAATCCGTGATTTCCGCAACGAACGACCGAATACTATATTTTGAAAACACATGGATTATTTCGATGACGATGAAAAAATTGAGAATGTTTATAAGTCGGCCCATAACGAGGGATTTTTTTTCCGCGCACAAACTTTTTCGAAGCCCTTTCTGAAGAAAAGTTTCAATGCCGGTTCAGATTAAAAAAAGCGTTTTGGCATTGGTTCTACTACATTAACCAGCAGATCTTGCTCTTCCGTAGTGAAGTTGGGTGCACGGTTTCTACCTTTCTTGTTTTGCTCACTCATTATAATTAGCAAAGCAAACAGCAAAATAAAAGTTCGAAAGCTGTCAAAAAGTTGATCACGTTTCAACTCACGCAGACTCTTGTCATGAATTCATAGACAAACTAAATGTGTTACATTGAAAAGCTTTCGCCAGTTCTTATCATCGAGAGACAACGTATAACGAAGCGTTTTGTGTTGTTTAACCGACAAATTTAGTAAAATATAATTTAAAAAGCTTCGTGCAAGACACCTCTAATCATATTTATGCTAAACGTGTTTAGTGAATTAATCATGTTTAGTTAATTGTATTTTGTAAACTTTTTAATGGAAACGTGGTAATCAAATAAAGTTACCTAAATAAACTTAATAAGAAAAGTTTAATACAGATCAGGAAGCAGTATTACACTCATGTGATTTCGGCGAAAACCGAAGCCTACTCTAGAGCCCGAGTATATTTTAAAAGCGAACACACTACGTGGTATGACAAATCGGCTGCGTAATGTACCTCGAATTGCTACAGTAAAGCAGGTTTTATGAATCAAGCCCACGCGTATTTCAGCCTGGGTAGTACAACCGACTAGAGTTGACCACTTGGCTGACCAACATCTAGCCTCTTTATTAAAAGACCCAATAAAGAGTAGCCATTTAGTATAAATTTTAAGTGATGACGTCAACGCAACAACTGATTTATTTCACCTCCGTCTGCGGCTGTCTGTCTGTCTGTTGCTGTAGTAAATTACGGTCAACGTTGCAGTAGGCGAGCTTACGGATAAACTGAAGTGGCGAGTACTACTGACTACTTGACTTAACGTCTACTACTGACTACTTGACTTACCGGCTTAAGCTAGGTTATTTAATGTTTGGTTCAATCACACGGCTGAATGATCTTCAGCCCTTTAATTGAATGCCGCCGCCAAATGAACGTCCTAGGCAGTTAATTCGACGGCAATTTTCCCAGTAAGCGGTGGCTATCGCCTATCCGAGCTCTCGAATTGCTGTTTAAGGTTCTTTACTTCTTCGTCGTGTCTCTTCTTCGTATGGGGCAGCTCCGCCACCAGCGATCTCCATACGTTCCGAGTATGTGCCAGACGTATGGCTGCTTGTGAGCTCCCTCCCGAAGCTTTAATTGATTAAGGTTACGGTAAATAAAATCAATACTGTCTTACAATCCTCCACCTACCCGGACTTGGCCCCCGTGGTGGAGTATGGCCTAACCTTCCTCTGGCTATCCGTGCCAGCGCTCTACCAATGTAAGACCTAACTGCAAAGTAGGTAGTCGGGGCTGTAAGTGATGCAATTTGCTTAAGCCAGATGTCGCTGCCTGTACGTAATACAGAGAATAGTGTAAAGAAGTTCGAAACTTCACTGATGCCGGTGAGTCGCCCATTGGCTCAATTAGTAGAGCGCTGGCACGGATAGCCAGAGGTTGCGGGTTCGAATCCCGGCATGGGTGAAATGTTTAGCCTCTAAATAGGTTTTTAAATCAGCTTTATTGTTTTGGCCAACCGTACGCGAGGCTGATGGTAGGCACCCCTCGACTGAACGAGTATTTTTATATTCTTGGCACGAAAAAGCTTTCTGGAATACTGGTGCTACATTTACAGAGTCAACCAAAAATCGAAACCGTGTAACCTCTTCTTCTTATGGTGTCTCTCTGACTAGCGAAGGTTGCCAGTCAGCTCTACATAATTATGTAACATTACATAACATTTACACACTGACACATACATTGCCTCTGGTCCCACACTAGGATACCCTGTGTCGTGGGAACCAGAAACAACGACATCACAAACCTAAAAACTTCAAACACCTGGGGTTTGTTTTTGTCCCCAGCCGAGGATCGAACCCGGGAACTCTCGCAAAAAAGGAAAAACTGTTCGGGTACTAAATTCACGGGAGCAATATTTTGGGACAGCTAATGACAACATGTTTGAGTGTGTTTCCTGTTGTTTTTGTTATTATAATTCACGGATGTTTTACATCGAAAGGTTGATAATTCTCCTACCAGTGCTTTCTTTCTACGGACTTACGATCTTGCTTAACTTGTACGATAAGTTTAGTATAAGTTTCATTGTCAGCTTGTTGCATAGCCTCTGTAACGGCTGAAATGGTCAACCCTTTCACCCTTACAGTTTTCAGCAACATATTTCTAAATCGATACAAGTAACGCCACCTGTTATGATCTTAAAGAACTATTCGACCTCGGTAGGGGATGATTTTAGTCACAGAACATAAAAAAAGAGTAGAAGTAGTGACATGACACATTAGTACGAAAACCAGTGTAACCAAACTGATACACATAAACCAAACGCATACTAAGAATGCCAAGCTGCCATTGGTAAATAAAGTCAATGCCGAAAAGGTGTACATCATAAAAGTTTCGAGTAAAATATGCACCTTTTCAGAATGTTAACAATGATCAAAGTCAAATGACAATGATGAAATAAGGGTTGGCATTTTGTAGTAACGCTACTCTACACTAGATGGAACTACCGCCGCGTCGGACCGAAAAGAACTTTTACCTAGTAAGACATAAAGTTCAAAATTGAAAAACAAGTCCATTCTCAGTTTGGGATGGGACAATGCAAGTTCTAGTTTGTCGATAGGGAGAACCTATCGACAAATTATACAAACAGTTTAACACATTAACGGCTGAATACGAATACTGATACTCAGAAGTATTTTTGGCGATTTCTTTTTTGCCTGCTGGTTGACTGGTAGAAAATGCATCTTTTTTACATTATCTTTTGTGCAATGAAGAAATAATACTAATAGGGTGGATACATATACAAATAAAACAATGTGGTAGATTTCATAATATTTTAAAATAATATCTCTTATTAAAATTAGCTTTAACCCACTGCTTCGTCGGCGTAAGAAATTATAAAAAAAAAATACTTTGTCTATCTGTACGCCATATTTCATAACATAAGTAATACTAATTGATGATGGTATTATATAATTTCATTTATACGCGAGAGTCTAACCTGGAAGTGAAGCACATTTTTTCTGGTATTGCTGCATCACATTAGTGCCACCTTCCGCCTTTTTTTAGTTATTATGAAGTGTTCATGAAAATGCTCTGAATATATTGTGCTCCTCTTCGTTGGGAACCAATTTTGCCTTCTTATCGCTGCCTTCCATTTTAATTTCGTATCCGGTTTCCTTAGGGAAACTAAACGAAAACTCACTTCCAAATTGTTTTGATTCCGAGAGGGTTGTTTTATCATTGCCTCGGTTCGCTGTTGTCAAAGGGGTTGAAGTATTAAGGGTAAATAGCACAATAATAAAAAACCATAAATCAAATAACATAACAAAACAAAAATCTGATGCTCGCCAAGAGAACAACCACTCGAACAGGTAAACAATATAATAAGTAATTTACCTAATGTTTTGAACTGAAGTAAAAAAAACCATATGAGTCGTTTTCGATAACCTCACTTTACATCTCGGTTGGAATATTTAAAAATGTAAGATTAAAATTACTTTGATAGTTTCTTAAATATTGCAGTCCCTGATAAACTGGTGAAGAAAAACTATATCGCGATCTAGCTGTGCTCATGTCTTGTATGTGCTCATGTCATGTCTTGTATGAAAGTAATGTATGAGCTCCAATAACAGTTTTTACATGCACAACCACCAGCCAGCGACCGGAGCTCATACATTACTACTTTACCCGGCCCGGCGACCGGACGGCTACCGGGTGCATATGAAAAGGCACTTAGGAAGTACATATAAAATAACAATAATTATTTTACCTACTTAGACGAATTGGAATTTACAATACATAAGTACCGTTAAGTATGTATGACTACTAAGTCATAGACAATTAATTATCGATAGATTTTTATCATGTGTGCCCCCATCCGTAATTGAGTAGAATTCAAATTTTGACAGAAATTTCTAGAGAATGTACACTTTCTTCGATGAAAATTTAACTCTAGTAACCAGTAAATAAAGGTGGTTTCACTTTCTCATTTTCGGATTGGTTTCCGTGTTCATGTCATTACAAATTTAATTGAAAATCCAATGAAATACGTCTTGCAGATGAAATGTTACGCCATGATCGGTATATTTTGGTGCCCAACTTTTATTTTTACTCTCTAACACAGCATAACAAGGCAGGTTAACAAAGTTTTCACCATTTTTTCTTTACTAGAAGCGCACGGCAACTGAAGTCAACAAAACTGTCACCGACTACGCATAGGCAATACATTGCTAATGTGAGGCACGCGGGCACCGCCCACTTACGACTTCTACTCTTTTTTTATGTTCTGTGATTTTAGTCCTAGGAAGTGACGCGCCGCCTATATTGGGTGTGGTTAAAATTTCAGAGTGTATAGGATCATGAGTCTTATACCCTCACTCATAAACTCTAGGATCGCAAGTGTCGTGTCAGCCGTGTCACACGTATACACACAGATGCAATAAAACCCATAAATGTCAACTAAAAATTCGAAGAAAGTAAAAGTGAGCCGAACGAACGCTGTTCTTTGCCATAGTAACGCCAATCGTAAGTCACAGTAATAGGGGCGAGATTAGTGGAGCTCAAACCTCTTAACACAACATTAGCATACAGCCCTGCTTACATTTATTCTGAGTTTAGGGTCTCACAGTTCTCGAAAATAATAAATAACGTTTGTTAAGGGCTCTGCAAGAGTGTCTAGCAAGAAACTCAACTAAATTTGAGCTGTATCGCCACATGTTGGCGGATCATTCGAGTGAAATAGGTTTTATCCTCTTTCATCCATGCATTTAGGGAATAAATTTATATGGAAATTTACTCGTTTTGCATACTTTCTAGAATAACTATTGTCACTATCTATTAGATAGTTTATGTGAAGATTTGGTTAAATCAACAAACCACAATAATATTGTAATTATGACTGCATTATTTCAATAACGATTAGACGTACAATATTATGCAACAGACAATATCCATTGTCAAGATTATTTTTCATGACTACAAATTCAGAGTTAACAGTTTTTCCATACATCGCCCTACAATGAGCAGTACTGCAGAGAATCCGCAAAGTAGAGAAGGGAAAAGTGCAACGGTCGGTTTTCCGCAAAAACAAAGAGTTTTCCGTCGAGAGGCGTCTTTTAGATCGAACAAACGATTTTCCGAATTTCTACGTCGCGTGTGGTATATACTTATTGTTATCTAAGTATTTTGTTTATTTTGTGTAAGTGTATATTTTAAACCCAATAATTTCAATTTTATTCTAGCATTTTAAGTATAGATACGCGTATCCTACTAACTAGCGAGACCAGAAAGAGCGCCTGAGTTTCCCACTATGGGTTCTGCGTTTTGACTTCGATTACCTAGGACTAGGATGGATTTTCAGCATCAGGAGTACTTTACTAACATACATCGCCTGGTCGAGTCTTCACTTTGAACGAGAGATGGCGAAAATATTATTCCTCCTTATCTAGATCTACAAGTTTGAAGCGGAGCATCGGGCGACACAGCATACTGATTTTATTTTCAGCTTCTGTCGTACTCTTAGGGATCGTTACGATTCTTTGGTGTGAAAATCGATGTAAGTTTCGGGGTTCGATTAGGGCCACGGTTTTCGCGAGACTACTGTTGTCCAGAAGAGTAAGATTCGGCGGCGTGCCCTGTCCCAGCGCGTGTGCACGTTGGAGAGCTTGTTATCTCATACTCGCAAGTTTGGCAGTGCACTTGCGAGAGTTGTGCCAGGAAGGTGTATTGTAGATGTACTCCTTGGTGGACGAATAAGAGTCAGCGGTGTGCCTTGTCCCAGCGCCTGTGCACATTGGAGAACTTGTTATCTCATATTCTGAAGCTCGGGAAATATGTCTTCAATAGTAGAATCGTTTAGTCTCTCAGGGTCATGACTGGCAGAAGAGTAAGAGTCAGCGGCGTGCCCTGTCCCAGCGCGTGTGCACGTTGGAGAGCTTGTTATCTCATACTCGGAAGCTGGGAAAGGTCTTGAGGGAAGTTTCAACAGGGATAGATTAGAGGGAATATAGGTAAATGTATTTTAATTTAGAATAGGATAAGAGGAGAGAAAGAAGAATTAACGTAAGTGTGGTGGTTTGATAGACGCGGGAGGGATTTCATGTATGTTGTAAAGATGAATGTATGCTAGATGTAGGAGGAATCGTTGTGCCCGATGGATTCTTTTGGACCGGACTTCATATAAGTTCATGGGAGATGGGTATGTGTCGGAAGGGAGCCCATCATCATTTTGTAGGTTCTTCTTCTAGGTTTTCTCCTGAAAATCTAGAATCCCTCCATTTATATCATTCACAGGAAGGAGAGTTGCTGACTGCGAGCTTCATAAAATGTCCCTTGCCAGTATCTTATAAATAATATCCTAATCATATTATGTATAATTTTATTCTACGTATTATTATTTTGTATTTTGCGGGTAAAACTGGCTAGGCGCGTGTCTAAAAGTCTTCTTAGAAAAACAACGGCATGCACAATGAAGTGTACAGAAGGATTGCAGTGCTCACTCTCTCTCTAGTCGCGGACATTGAGGCTGATCTGATTATGTGTACGGTAAACTAATTGGCGGATTTTAATTTAAACCTTGTCTTTGTTTAATTTTCTCTTGTTTTCAATTCACAACACAACGTATGTGTCCTTTACTACTTTCCTAGACGATCACAACTATTTTATTCGGCCAATTAGTTTTACAAAAATTTACAACCCTTCTGGCTATATTTTATATGTTTATATATTTTATTACGTGACGAGGTGGCGTCTCGCTTTAATTATTATTTAAGAGGCCACACCCAGTTAGTACATCTCACTTTTACTAAATCTCTTTAACTCTGCTCTCAGATTGCCAAAATTCGCAGAATTTTTCGAGATGGTTTACCCAGGCCCAGGAATGTATGAAAGTGTATCCGTCTCCTTTACGTGCTTATGTCGTTCCCTTCACCACTGACTGCTTAACTGCCTCTGAGGTGAGTTTGAGGTATCGTGTTTGGATAATACAGAACCGTAAATATGTAGTTTCTGCGTCCGCTTCGTTTTAATAATGTTCTTTAATGAAACTGACAATAATAAAATTGACTAGGTTATGACGTTCATTAAAGCTGCGTTTTCACGGTCTTAGTATGCTCGGACCGAGTGCGCCATCCGACTAAACTTTGTACTTCTGATTGGCCATTTTAGTATCGTGACGAAAAACCGTTCAATAAGAGGCATCAGTTTACTCGGATGGGGCACTCGGTCCGAGCGTACTAAGAGCATGAAAACGCGGCCTAAGTAGGTTTTTCTTAGGTAGGTTCTTCTTCTAGGTTTTCTCCTGAAAATCTAGAATCCCTCCATTTATATCATTCACAGGAAGGAGAGTTGCTGACTGCGAGCTTCATAAAATGTCCCTTGCCAGTATCTTATAAATAATATCCTAATCATATTATGTATAATTTTATTCTACGTATTTTTATTTTGTATTCTGCGGGTAAAACTGGCTAGGCGCGTGTCTAAAAGTCTTCTTAGAAAAACAACGGCATGCACAATGAAGTGTACAGAAGGATTGCAGTGCTCACTCTCTCTCTAGTCGCGGACATTGAGGCTGATCTGATTATGTGTACGGTAAACTAATTGGCGGATTTTAATTTAAACCTTGTCTTTGTTTAATTTTCTCTTGTTTTCAATTCACAACACAACGTATGTGTCCTTTACTACTTTCCTAGACGATCACAACTATTTTATTCGGCCAATTAGTTTTACAAAAATTTACAACCCTTCTGGCTATATTTTATATGTTTATATATTTTATTACGTGACGAGGTGGCGTCTCGCTTTAATTATTATTTAAGAGGCCACACCCAGTTAGTACATCTCACTTTTACTAAATCTCTTTAACTCTGCTCTCAGATTGCCAAAATTCGCAGAATTTTTCGAGATGGTTTACCCAGGCCCAGGAATGTATGAAAGTGTATCCGTCTCCTTTACGTGCTTATGTCGTTCCCTTCACCACTGACTGCTTAACTGCCTCTGAGGTGAGTTTGAGGTATCGTGTTTGGATAATACAGAACCGTAAATATGTAGTTTCTGCGTCCGCTTCGTTTTAATAATGTTCTTTAATGAAACTGACAATAATAAAATTGACTAGGTTATGACGTTCATTAAAGCTGCGTTTTCACGGTCTTAGTATGCTCGGACCGAGTGCGCCATCCGACTAAACTTTGTACTTCTGATTGGCCATTTTAGTATCGTGACGAAAAACCGTTCAATAAGAGGAATCAGTTTACTCGGATGGGGCACTCGGTCCGAGCGTACTAAGAGCATGAAAACGCGGCCTAAGTAGTAATGAATTGTGCTATGATGAATAAAAATATCCTTTGCCTATAACGCAGTGGGCCTAAGTCGCGTTATGCCTAGACCAAACGAGATGTGGGAGTATTGTGAATTAGGTCCATTGCTTTTTAGTTCAATAGCGATAAAGGCTTAGTGAGACTTAGGTTCATTGAGTATCTCCTTGCTCGCTGTAAGCTATAACGCAGTGTGCCCAAGTCACGTTATGCCTGACACCAAGATAAGATAAGAATATTCTTTATTGTACACTGGAAAAACAACAAATACAAAACAATTGCAAATATACATAGTACAATTGGGGGCCTTCTTGCTAAAACCAAACTTGCTTATGAAATAAAACTATTTTACAAACTATTTAACTTTAATACTTTCTTTACAGCACCATAGGGCCATGGAATTCTAGAGAAGGTAACAGTTTCAACTTGATATCTCACACGAGCCCGAGGCAAAAGGGTCTGGACAAACAAACAGACAGACGGACAGCGAAAAGACCCTATAGGAGTTCCTTTTTGCCTCTTGGTATTATTATGTCAAAGACGAACAACAAACGTGCCGAACTGCCGAATCAGAGCAAATCTTCTGAGAAAATGTCAAGTAAGTTTATCCAGTTGCAAATCAATAAAAATATTATAGTGTGTTTTAGATTAGAATTACTAGGATTAATTAAAATAATAACGGTTAATAGGTAAATAATTGGATGTAAAATAAAAACGACTAATAGGTAATTTGTACTTATATTTATTGACAATATGCACTAAAATCAGTGATAGCCGTGGTAGCCTGAATCGTGTTGGCTGCCAAAACCGCCGAACCCACCCGCAAATGCACCGAATGCATCATTAGCGGCATGTCCTGCTGCATGCAGGGCTGCCTCGTCAGCTTGTTGGTGAACGGCCTGTGCTCTTCCAGCTAGGCCAAAAGCGCCATCAACGAACGAGTCGGCTCCACCGGCGGCGCCGAAGCCTGCGCGGCCGCTACCACCGGCGGCAAAGCCGTCATCGTATCCTCGGCCGCTGCCGCCGTGGCGGTGTCCACCATGTGCGTGACCGCCGACGCCGAAGCCAGCTCCCGCGCCGCCGCCGACGCCATAGCCGTCACCGTGTCTACCAGCAACGCCACCGCCAATGCCAGCGCCGATGCCAGCTCGCCCACTACCGCCGGCGCCAAAACCGTCATCGTGTCTACCGACAACGCCACCGCCAATACCAGCGCCGATGCCAGCTCGCCCGCTACCGCCAGCGCCAAAACCGTCATCGTGTCTACCGGCAACGCCACCGCCAACGCCACCGCCAATGCCAGCGCCGATGCCAGCTCGCCCGCTACCGCCGGCGCCAAAACCGTCATCGTGTCTACCGGCAACGCCACCGCCAATGCCTGCGCCGATGCCAGCTCGCCCGCTACCGCCGACGCCAAAAGCGTCATCGTGTTTACCGACAACGCCACCGCCAATGCCACCGCCAATGCCACCGCCGATGCCAGCTCGCCCGCTACCGCCAGCGCCAAAGCCGTCATCATGTCTACCGGCTACGCCACCGCCAACACCACCGCCAATACCACCGCCGATGCCAGCTCGCCCGCTACCGCCGGCGCCATAGCCGTCATCGTGTCTACCGGCAACTCCACCGCCAATGCCACCGCCAAAACCGAAGCCTGCTCGTCCACTGCCACCAAAGCCATCATCGTGACCGCCGACAATCCCAGCGCCGATACCGATGGCTGCTTCGGCGCCACCACCGCCGCCGTATCCGGGGCGAGCTGTAGAGATTTTTTCCTTTTAGTATTGTCATGGTACAAAACGATTTTCTCATAATCCTGTTTAAAGAGATAGATTTGGTTGTGTTGATCAAAAGAGTAATTTAAAAATTTGCACAAGAAAATGAAGGCCTTAGCAAGCCTGCTGCGACTTGACTAGTGAAAGTGAAAAACATTTCTTTTGTAACACAATGTAACTTTTCTGGATCATGTAACTTTTAATGTATACTACATCTGTGTGTAAAAGTGGAATGTTTGGAGGCGTAATATGTATCACTCTAGTGGATTCACATTTCAATGAATATCTGATACGTTACAGTGATATTACGGCACGGAGTTGCACGATAAAGTCAAGTAGATATTTCGTTATTGCACCCAGATGTTTAGGTAAAATTACTATTAAATAGATAGATAGAGAACACTTTATTGTACAACCAGAAAAATATTACAACCATGATTCTTAAATCTAAGTAATGTTATACAATTGGCGGTCTTATCGCTAAGAGCAATCTCTTCCAGACAACCTTTGGATTTGAGGGGACCTATTTTAAAGGGACGGATGTTTGGTATTATAATAAATATGGATAGTGGTGATAGCTAGTTTTAGAACCTGAAGGAAAATCTGATCCTACTTTATAGAAGCTAGTGTACATAATGATGTTGTTATAAATATTGAAATCAAACTGATTACACGTTATTGACCCATCTACTTACAAGTAAACAATTGTTTCTGGAACATAAGCGTCGATCTTTTTTCTAACTTTCTACTACTCTTTATTTTTATTTGTTGTTATTTCACTGCTTTGTCAATTTACATCACAGCCCGCGGCTTTGACCACGAAGTCACATTTAACTAAAAAGTTGCATGCCGACTAAGACTAGTCTTTGTTAAGATTAAATGACTGAGGAAGATTATGTGATTTGGTAATATCTGCCTAAGTAACTATTTACACAATGTATCAATATTCTTATATTCCTAAATCAAAACTAAGTTTGGAGTTTTATTGTCCATTTTTTCTCCAAAATGATCTAGATTTTGAAATGGTTTTAATTGTAACGTTCATTAAGCCGCACTGTTTGAATAAAATCTTTTAATTTGATTTCATTATCAAAGTATAAGTAGTAATAAATAAAATTTAAAACTTAGTGAATACTAAATTTGAATTTCTTCAAGTTCAATGTTGGAGTTATTTAAGGAAAAGACTACAAAAATTTTCGATGTAGGTATTTAAAAAATTTTGAGCAATCCGCCACGATCTGTGAAACATTCCACTAGCCACCTAGTACGATACACCACAATTCGTTACACTAGCAATCCGTCGGAAATATATCTGCAACTTACCACCGTCAGTAAGTCGACAGATTGCCGACTTTAAAAAAGGCGACGTTCCTTCGAGGTGCCTACATATTTTCGACGGTGAAATTAAAGTAGTACCATGGGTAGTACTTACCGAGGCATCCCGCTACTGCCACACTAAGAATGAGGCAAGCGATCTGTGAAAACAGAAACTTTATGTTAATCTCATAATCTAACTGGAAAGTAGGTAGTCGGGGCTGCAAGTGATGCAAATTACTTGAGCCAGATGAAGTTCTAAATTTCGCTGATGCCGGCACTTGCCCATTAAGTACATCTGGTACGGTTAGTCGGAGGTCGCGGGTTTGAGTCCCGGCATGGGCGGAATTTTTAGCCTCAAAACAAGATTTTAAAAATTGTCCTCGGCACGGGTTAGTGCTACAAAAAGAATATAATGAGTGTTTCTTATCGAACACATCCGAAACGTTTCACAGATTTTGATGATTTTGTTTTGTGTATGTTTGGTAAATGTAATGCACGACGCCCTCCGATCAGGTGGGATGACGATCTGCGAAAAACTGCCGGCAGATGCTGGATGCGGCAAGCTGGAGACAGGGCGCTATGGCGCTCATTATGGGAGGGCTATGTCCAGCAGTGGACTAATATAGCCTGAAGATGATATTTGATAGGTCTGAGAATAGGTCGTAGACTAATTAATATGGCAAAACGACGTTTGCCGAATCAGCTAGTTTTTGTATAATGATGCGATTATTGCCGAAACATTCCCCACTTCATTGAGAATGCATGGTGATTCTATAAATAAATTATCTTTTTTCTTTCATTCTAGTAACCACTGATTGGCGCGGCGCGAGATTGTATTGAGCTCTGAATAATTATTAATTTGTAATTTGATCCATTCTTTAATGAGGGAGGCTTTTAGTGTGGATTCCTGTAAATATTACGTGAAATATTACGTAAAAACCATCAAAATAAAAAAGGACTTACTTTGAACGCCATATTGAAAGAATAATGTCCGGAGCACTAAATATCGAATTTATGACTACGTCAATCTAGCGCGATCTCTTTTTATATAGGAACGTTATCGGATGGTCTGAATGACCCCTCGGAACCTTAGACTTGTTTTGAGACGTTGCTTTCCAAGCATATTTTGCCTAAGTGCGCTACAAGTTCGACGCGTGTTAACTACTAATAAAGCCGGGTTTTCACAAGAGTGTACTATACACTCAGACTGAGTGACCTATTTTAGCCGCTAAGAGGCTATTCGTATTGCGAACGCCTTTTGTTTTTGCGACTTTTTAGTCATTTATAGTCCGCAACTCTATCTGACAACACTAACCATCTGTTTATTCATGAATAAGAACTAACCAATGAATGTGTGCAAAAACATCTTGCACCATTGACATTTGCAGAGCTATCCACATTGTATAACGATAACCCTATCAATCATATTATCCTGTTCCATTTTCCGTTCATAACCTGGATAAGTATTTTTCTATTTATTTACTTATCCAGTGAACATCAAAGTAGATTTTTTTGTACTAAGATCGCCGGTTTACATGACACGAGAAGCATTTTAGTAGCTAAAATAGATCATTCGGTCCGAGCGTATAATAATCTATGTAATAAAATTCAAAGTCCTGACTGACTGACTCGCTCATCAACGCCCAGCCCAAGCCGTTGGATCTACGAAGCTGGTATTTTGCACATAGGGTTTATATATAATGTAAGCAAGGAATAAGACCGGATTTTTTTTAAATTCAACTCCTAAGGGGGCGAAAAGGGTTGCCAAAATTTTATGGGAGGTGAAAAGAATGTTGTCTAATTTTCTTGAAACTTAGAATAAATACTCTTCAACATAATCGATTGAACACGAGTTTCGTCGTATTTTTAAATATAACCTATAAGGGAATAAACGGGGTTGCAAAAAACTAAAGTCCACGCTAACGGAGCGGGAAAAAGCTAGTACCTACTAAGATTGTGATAAAAGGGCTTAACAGCGATATTACGCAACATGCTAATGCAAAATTATGGTGGTAAGTACTGCACCTCTGGGCGTTGGCGCGTTGGTTTGATGTTCTAAAACAACGTTTTTTTTTAATATTAAAACAAGTTTCTCAATTCGATGCGTATTTTTTTCCATTTATTGTCTCATGTAACCTGTATGCATCCCGCTATAGGACAGATGCCTTCTCTCGGAGAGAGAGTATGTGCTACTAACACTTCTTGCGATTATTCTCTCATGACTTTGCCAAATCTTAACCAATTTCGACCATTCTTTTTATGTTTGAATATGTCTAACCAATTCAATGGTCTAACGAAGGGTACAGAGCACATTCAAAGAGGTTGTGATTTTTTAGTTTGTGCCTATTTTACATTGTCCTGAGAAAAAAAGTGATTCATTAGGTTGTCCTGCGCCTTGATTACGTAACTATTCCCGTACCTACACATCTGCGTGCAAAAAGGAAATATCTACCGGACTTTGCCGTAAAATTATGTGGCTCCTATCACTGTCACGTATAAGATATCCACTATGTGAGATGTATATCTATACATATAAAATTCAAAGTCCTGACTGACTGACTCACTCATCAACGCCCAGCCCAAGCCGTTGGACCTAGGAAGCTGAAATTTTGCACAAGGTGTCTATATATAATGTAGGCAAGGAATAAGAAAGGATTTTTTGAAATTCAACCCCTAAGGGGGTGAAAAGGGTTGCCAAAATTTGTATAGGAGGTATAAAAAATGTTATCTTATTTGCTTGAAACTTGAAATACATGCTATTCAACATAATTGATTGAACACTAATTTCACCGTTTTTTCTAAATTTAACTCTTAAAGGAGTAAACGGGGTTGCAAAATATAAAATTCTAAGTCCTGACTGACTGACTCACTTTTCAACGCCCAGCCCAAGCCGTTAGACCCAGGAATCTGAAAATTTGCACAAAGGGTCTGTATATAAGGTATATAGGTCTGTGTATAAAGTACCGTAGTTTAAAGCGTGTAGGCAAGGAATAACAGATTTTTATTTCAATTCAACCCCTAAGAGGGCGAAATGGGTTGCCAAAATTGTATGGGAGGTATAAAGAATGTTGTCTTATTTTCTTGAAACTTAATATACATGCTCTTCAACACAATTGATTGAACACGTGTTTTGCCGTTTTTTCTAAATTTAACCCTCGAGGGAGTGAAAGAGGTTGCAAAATTTTGTTCTTTGAATCTTTTCCGAAATTGGACCTAGGAAGCTGAAATTTTGCACGGAGGGTCTATATATAATGTAGGCAAAGAATAAGACCGGGTTTTTTTTAATTTAACCCCTAAGGGGGCGAAAAGGGTAGCCAAAATTTGTGCGGGAGGTATACAGAATGTTATCTAATTTAGATGAAACTTAAAATAAATACTCTTCAACACAACTGATTGAACTTGTGTTTCACCGTTTTTTCCTAATTTAACCCTTAAGGGAGTGAAAGAGGTTGTACAATTTTGTTCCTTGAATCTTTTCCAACATTGATTTTCTTTTTTCTTATTTTTCACAAATTGGCGGCCACTGCATTCTACATCACGGTATGGTTGTGTTTAAGTTCACTCCATATATAGACTGACGGAAAAAGAGTAGTTTGTCGTCGTCTTAAAAGCCATTCAGTCAGGTAATATCGTCAGCAATTCGTTTTTACTTGACCGTGTATTCTTGGATGTTGTTGGGTAATATTACCTTTTGTAGGTAACATCACCTTTTGTAGGCTGAGCCTGTTCGCTCCCTTAAGGGTTAAATTTAGAAAAACGGCAAAATACGTGTTCAATCAATTATGTTGAAGAGCATTTATTTTAAGTTTCGGTCTCATTCCTTGCCTAAATTAAATACTCGTATAGACCCTCTGTGCAAAATTTCAGCTTCCTAGGTCTAACAGCTTGGGCTGGGTGTTGATGAGTGAGTCAGTCAGTCAGTCAGGACATTGAATTTTATTTATTAGCACTCGAGGGAAGAACATCTAATAGATAGATAGATAGATAGATAGATAGATAGATAGATAGATAGATAGATAGATAGATAGATAGATAGATAGATAGATAGATAGATAGATAGATAGATAGATAGATAGATAGATAGATAGATAGATAGATAGATAGATAGATAGATAGATAGATAGATAGATAGATAGATAGATAGATAGATAGATAGATAGATAGATAGATAGATAGATAGATAGATAGATAGATAGATAGATAGATAGATAGATAGATAGATAGATAGATAGATAGATAGATAGATAGATAGATAGATAGATAGATAGATAGATAGATAGATAGATAGATAGATAGATAGATAGATAGATAGATAGATAGATAGATAGATAGATAGATAGATAGATAGATAGATAGATAGATAGATAGATAGATAGATAGATAGATAGATAGATAGATAGATAGATAGATAGATAGATAGATAGATAGATAGATAGATAGATAGATAGATAGATAGATAGATAGATAGATAGATAGATAGATAGATAGATAGATAGATAGATAGATAGATAGATAGATAGATAGATAGATAGATAGATAGATAGATAGATAGATAGATAGATAGATAGATAGATAGATAGATAGATAGATAGATAGATAGATAGATAGATAGATAGATAGATAGATAGATAGATAGATAGATAGATAGATAGATAGATAGATAGATAGATAGATAGATAGATAGATAGATAGATAGATAGATAGATAGATAGATAGATAGATAGATAGATAGATAGATAGATAGATAGATAGATAGATAGATAGATAGATAGATAGATAGATAGATAGATAGATAGATAGATAGATAGATAGATAGATAGATAGATAGATAGATAGATAGATAGATAGATAGATAGATAGATAGATAGATAGATAGATAGATAGATAGATAGATAGATAGATAGATAGATAGATAGATAGATAGATAGATAGATAGATAGATAGATAGATAGATAGATAGATAGATAGATAGATAGATAGATAGATAGATAGATAGATAGATAGATAGATAGATAGATAGATAGATAGATAGATAGATAGATAGATAGATAGATAGATAGATAGATAGATAGATAGATAGATAGATAGATAGATAGATAGATAGATAGATAGATAGATAGATAGATAGATAGATAGATAGATAGATAGATAGATAGATAGATAGATAGATAGATAGATAGATAGATAGATAGATAGATAGATAGATAGATAGATAGATAGATAGATAGATAGATAGATAGATAGATAGATAGATAGATAGATAGATAGATAGATAGATAGATAGATAGATAGATAGATAGATAGATAGATAGATAGATAGATAGATAGATAGATAGATAGATAGATAGATAGATAGATAGATAGATAGATAGATAGATAGATAGATAGATAGATAGATAGATAGATAGATAGATAGATAGATAGATAGATAGATAGATAGATAGATAGATAGATAGATAGATAGATAGATAGATAGATAGATAGATAGATAGATAGATAGATAGATAGATAGATAGATAGATAGATAGATAGATAGATAGATAGATAGATAGATAGATAGATAGATAGATAGATAGATAGATAGATAGATAGATAGATAGATAGATAGATAGATAGATAGATAGATAGATAGATAGATAGATAGATAGATAGATAGATAGATAGATAGATAGATAGATAGATAGATAGATAGATAGATAGATAGATAGATAGATAGATAGATAGATAGATAGATAGATAGATAGATAGATAGATAGATAGATAGATAGATAGATAGATAGATAGATAGATAGATAGATAGATAGATAGATAGATAGATAGATAGATAGATAGATAGATAGATAGATAGATAGATAGATAGATAGATAGATAGATAGATAGATAGATAGATAGATAGATAGATAGATAGATAGATAGATAGATAGATAGATAGATAGATAGATAGATAGATAGATAGATAGATAGATAGATAGATAGATAGATAGATAGATAGATAGATAGATAGATAGATAGATAGATAGATAGATAGATAGATAGATAGATAGATAGATAGATAGATAGATAGATAGATAGATAGATAGATAGATAGATACATAGAGAACACTTTATTGTACATAAAAATGGAGATTACACAGAAATTACACTAATGATACCAGATTAGTGTAATTTCTGTGTAATTTCCATTTTATAAAGAAGTATTATGAATTATTATAATCACAACTAACCCCCTGTCAATAATAACAAAGTAATCATACCCTCAGTTTCCGGATTTGCAGCTCACCCTTAGCGCTTGAGACATTTCTAGTTCATTTTTTATAAGTAAAAAATCTATTGTTCTTCTACGATTTGTCGCAGATTCAGATAATTTATCAGAACACAAATCGTCTGCACATTTTATTGAAGCATGCTGAATAACTAAAGTCCACGCGGCCGGAGTCGCGGGCAAAGCTAGTATATATAGGTAGACTTAATATATATATATATATACATACTAGCTTTGCCCGCGACTCCGGCCGCGTGGACTTTAGTTATTCAGCATGCTTCAATAAAATGTGCAGACGATTTGATATATCAAATCGTAAAAATCAAATCGTAAAGAGGTAATATATATATATATTAACCCTCATATCTATACGGTAGAGATAGGTAAAGTTAATCAAGGCGAAGTACATACTCGTAGTTCGTTTTCACTCATATTTGGGCCATTGTGCTAGCAAAGTCAACATATCATTATGCATGCAGCACTTTTATGCTGCTAGGGGCAAGAACAAAACTTATTAGAGTACACGCATGTAAAGCAGTTCCGCAGTTCGCTTCAAGATAACTTTAAGCACTAACAAGGAATTTGATAACGGTTGGATGAAGAGTAAAATGTCAAGGCAACGATAACGATACGGAAATAAGAAGTCCGCCCGGTTTCTGAATTGAGAATAAATTTCATTGAGGTACCACTTTGGTAAGTATCACTCTGTCTATTTAGATTTTCCAGGAAAGTTTAACTTGCTTATGAATAGAAATAAGATCAACGTTTTCTTTTTAATTTTGTGCATTATGTTCGTATGTTTTCCCTAGCCCAGAATAGGGATTGTGTTGGGCTCGCATGTTGGTACCTAATGTGTGCAATCAATGTAAACCTTAATATTGTATATGGAATCAGGCGTTTCTTTGCGGAAATCCATAATCGCATTATTATGTGAAAATTACTTTGCTAAATTCTGCCAAAAATCCCACATGCTTGTGGGATTTTTGGCAGAATTTAGCAATTGCGGTTAGTTAATGCACTGTCCTCCCTCCCACTTTTTCTTTTCCACTTGTGAGCCTGAGGATGCCTCGTAAAGGTTAATATTAAATGTATTAAAAACATACCTATATCCTAAGCCTTCTTTCTTATTTCTACTGCTTATATGACAATAAAACAATAAAAAATCAGAATACATATAAAAGAAAACTGCCTATACCAATGTTTACGTAGGCTGAGGGACTTTTTCTGACAAGGGGAAGGGCAGTAAATAATTGTAATAAACATGCTTACGTAATACTTGAACGGTGTTATAAGAAAACAAGAGTTTTAAGGAGTCGTATTTTTATAAATAAGATCTTCTTCTTCTTTAGGCTATATTAGTCCACTGCTGGGCATTGCTCTCCCCTAATGAGCGCAAGGTTGTGCCATCATTGGGGGGTAATGCCCAGAAGATCGCTGTTCTTTATTTTTCACACTGATCCATATAATTGCTTTAGTTTCGTTATTTCCTATTTCTGTATAATTATGATGGGTGTGTGTTCAAGTCTCAGACCAGTACATAGATTTTGGGTACCGACTCCAAGATATACGGTCGCGGTCTAAAAATGTTGATCAGTTTTCAAATTACTTGGATTCTTTAGCACACTGTGTGCAGTAAAGTCTAAAATGCTATATCTAGGTACGTATTACTTTTTAATAGTTATTATTAATACGTTTATTGCACATAAGTAAAAAAAATACAATGGCAATGTGGCGGACTTAATGCTATAATCATTTTCTACCAGTCAACCAGAGATGGTGCAAGAGATTAAATAATCTAGTCTCTGGTTGACTACCATTTGCTAGGCATTCGAAACAAAACGAAAGAGATACTTAGTTAAAATTAGATAAGCTGACAAGTACTCAATAAGTACATATAATATATAAGTAAATATACACTATATTCTTATAATAGATAATAATTATATTTAAAAATACATAAAAAATATATAAATATATATATACTAATAACAATCACAACATAGGTATTATAAATATATATTAAAAAGGAAGTAAGACAGTAGTGAGATTGTAATTACACACAGCTGGGATCGTCCTCGGGAGGGGATCAGGGGAATAGTTGTAGCATCGATTCTAACGAAAAGAGTATTCATGTTGTTTTGATGATGAATCTCTTTTCATTATTTAAAAGTTGACATAATTGAATTTTTCACAATGACATTTATCAAAACTAGTATGATTGAAATAAGAGAAATTCCTCCACAGAGTAATCTCTATTTAAGTTTCTGTATGCTCTATTCGTAGATAGAGTCCCTCTACGGCTCTATTGCTGTATTATCATCTATATGCGCATGTCGTGTCAATGTCAAGACGTGATTCTGGCAGAAATAGTCGACATCGGCTAGTTGCCATATTACCAAAATTGAATTGAATAATAATTGATTGTAAAACCATGGCAACCTTGTTTGGGTGAATCTCTATTGCTTCTTCTATGCTCTATGGCTAATCTATGCTCTATGCATAATCAAATCACATATCATCGACCATGTGGCATAGATTTGTGCATGCAATTACCAACCTTAAGGTGGTAAACATTTAAAAACCTATTTAGAGGCTAAAAATTTCACCCATGCCGGGATTCGAACCCGCAACCTCTGGCTATCCGTGCCAGCGCTCTACCAATTGAGCCAATGGGCGACTCACCGGCATCAGTGAAATTTCGAACCTCTACACTATTCCCTGTATTACGTACAGGCAGCGACATCTCGCTTAAGCAAATTGCATCACTTACAGCCTCGACTGCCTACTTTGCAGTTAGGTTTGCAGTTAGGTGGTAAACATTTTCAGACCGCGAGTGTACTTCTACATATACCAAGATGTGTAACGCGTCTTTGGAAAAAGGGAACATGATTAATTTTAATAGACATTTAGTAGTTTAGTAGCACGGATGTGGTTTAGTAGCTATTAATTTTAGTAGCTATTTTTCCAACTTACTGACAAGAACGTAGGACAAACGATCTAGGACTTTAAATCAGTTTGCCAACAACGGTTGTTTTTAACGGAAATCGATTACAATCCTATGTTGTTGATCCTAGATTCCAGACTGTAGGTTCTAAAAACAGCTATCACAGTTGTTAAGGCGCTTAGGGGCGCTAACTATTTCCACCAATGGAATAAAAATCATAACTTGTTTTATAGACTGTGTATATTCTAAAAACAGTTACCACAGATATTAAGATTTCTCATGTTTACTTTTTGAATAATCGTATTATAAGACAAGTTATGATCTTCGTTTTCTATTGGTGGCGCTCGTGAGCACCGTATAACGCCGCAATCGGTAAAAACTGCGTTTCATGATTAATCCCACGACAATAATTTGCAGGTCTTTTAAAATCAAAGAAAACTACTGACATGTAAACGATATAATTATTTAATGAAGCACAAATTTCATACACACATAATTATACCACAGAGGAA
This sequence comes from Yponomeuta sedellus, assembly GCA_934045075.1. NCBI lineage: Eukaryota > Metazoa > Arthropoda > Insecta > Lepidoptera > Yponomeutidae > Yponomeuta > Yponomeuta sedellus. The sequence continues at coordinate 6,556,307 of OW203740.1, forward strand.
TTGACGATCACTGTTTTTTATAGTAGTAGGGGGACTGAATCGCTTCAGTCCACTAATACTAGAAACGTCGGGAATTAGGGTAGTTAAGTTTACGTAATAAATAATAGTAATTAGACCGTTAAACTACAATGTAGGTAATTGGTACTTAAATTTAATGACCATCACTTAAATCGGCTATTAATAGCCGTGGGTCTTGTAGCCTCCCTCGTGGTTTCCATGACCGCCTTGGCCGAACCCGCCCTGGCCAAATCCACCCTGTCCGAATCCACCCTGTCCGAATCCACCCTGCTGGCCGTATCCATCCTGACCAAATCCACCCTGCTGGCCATGTCCACCTTGGTCAAATCCTTGCTGTCCGTGTCCACCCTGGCCAAATCCTTGCTGTCCGTGACCGCCTTGGCCGTAACCACCCTGGCCATGTCCGCCCTGGCCGAATCCACCCTCGCCGTATACACCGTGACCGTGACCGCCTTGGCCGTGACCACCCTGGCCATGTCCGCCCTGGCCGAATCCGCCCTCGCCGAATCCACCGTGTCCGTGATCGCCTTGGCCGTGACCACCCTGTCCATGTCCGCCCTGACCGAATCCGCCCTCGCCGAATCCACCATGTCCGTGATCGCCTTGGCCGTGACCACTCTGCCCATGTCCGCCTTGGCTGAATCCACCTTGTGAGTGGCCGCTATAGCCTTCATCGTATCCACTGCCACCATAGCTTCCGTGGCCGCCTCCACCGCCGTATCCAGGATGAGCTGTTGGCAGTAGATTAGATTATATTTCAAGAAAAAAGGCATTTTATCAACGAAAAGATTATCCATATTATAGATTAGATTATATCACTCAGATTCCAATAATAGGAACTACGCAGCCATAGGTCAAGGCTATAATTATATTTGTGCCTTTCGGGGTAGAGACTAGCCAAAGGTTTATTTTATTAGTCTGTCTGTCTGTCTGTCTGTCTGTCTGTCTGTCTGTCTGTCTGTCTGTCTGTCTGTCTGTCTGTCTGTCTGTCTGTCTGTCTGTCTGTCTGTCTGTCTGTCTGTCTGTCTGTCTGTCTGTCTGTCTGTCTGTCTGTCTGTCTGTCTGTCTGTCTGTCTGTCTGTCTGTCTGTCTGTCTGTCTGTCTGTCTGTCTGTCTGTCTGTCTGTCTGTCTGTCTGTCTGTCTGTCTGTCTGTCTGTCTGTCTGTCTGTCTGTCTGTCTGTCTGTCTGTCTGTCTGTCTGTCTGTCTGTCTGTCTGTCTGTCTGTCTGTCTGTCTGTCTGTCTGTCTGTCTGTCTGTCTGTCTGTCTGTCTGTCTGTCTGTCTGTCTGTCTGTCTGTCTGTCTGTCTGTCTGTCTGTCTGTCTGTCTGTCTGTCTGTCTGTCTGTCTGTCTGTCTGTCTGTCTGTCTGTCTGTCTGTCTGTCTGTCTGTCTGTCTGTCTGTCTGTCTGTCTGTCTGTCTGTCTGTCTGTCTGTCTGTCTGTCTGTCTGTCTGTCTGTCTGTCTGTCTGTCTGTCTGTCTGTCTGTCTGTCTGTCTGTCTGTCTGTCTGTCTGTCTGTCTGTCTGTCTGTCTGTCTGTCTGTCTGTCTGTCTGTCTGTCTGTCTGTCTGTCTGTCTGTCTGTCTGTCTGTCTGTCTGTCTGTCTGTCTGTCTGTCTGTCTGTCTGTCTGTCTGTCTGTCTGTCTGTCTGTCTGTCTGTCTGTCTGTCTGTCTGTCTGTCTGTCTGTCTGTCTGTCTGTCTGTCTGTCTGTCTGTCTGTCTGTCTGTCTGTCTGTCTGTCTGTCTGTCTGTCTGTCTGTCTGTCTGTCTGTCTGTCTGTCTGTCTGTCTGTCTGTCTGTCTGTCTGTCTGTCTGTCTGTCTGTCTGTCTGTCTGTCTGTCTGTCTGTCTGTCTGTCTGTCTGTCTGTCTGTCTGTCTGTCTGTCTGTCTGTCTGTCTGTCTGTCTGTCTGTCTGTCTGTCTGTCTGTCTGTCTGTCTGTCTGTCTGTCTGTCTGTCTGTCTGTCTGTCTGTCTGTCTGTCTGTCTGTCTGTCTGTCTGTCTGTCTGTCTGTCTGTCTGTCTGTCTGTCTGTCTGTCTGTCTGTCTGTCTGTCTGTCTGTCTGTCTGTCTGTCCGTCCGTCCGTCCGTCCGTCCGTCCGTCCGTCCGTCCGTCCGTCCGTCCGTCCGTCCGTCCGTCCGTCCGTCCGTCCGTCCGTCCGTCCGTCCGTCCGTCCGTCCGTCCGTCCGTCCGTCCGTCCGTCCGTCCGTCCGTCCGTCCGTCCGTCCGTCCGTCCGTCCGTCCGTCCGTCCGTCCGTCCGTCCGTCCGTCCGTCCGTCCGTCCGTCCGTCCGTCCGTCCGTCCGTCCGTCCGTCCGTCCGTCCGTCCGTCCGTCCGTCCGTCCGTCCGCCCGTCCGTCCGTCCGTCCGTCCGTCCGTCCGTCCGTCCGTCCGTCCGTCCGTCCGTCCGTCCGTCCGTCCGTCCGTCCGTCCGTCCGTCCGTCCGTCCGTCCATTTATTTGTTTGTTTGTTTGTTTGTTTGTTTGTTTGTTTATGTATTTATTTATTTATTTATTTATTTATTTATTTATTTATTTATTTATTTATTTATTTATTTATTTATTTATTTATTTATTTATTTATTTATTTATTTATTTATTTATTTATTTATTTATTTATTTATTTATTTATTTATTTATTTATTTATTTATTTATTTATTTATTTATTTATTTATTTATTTATTTATTTATTTATTTATTTATTTATTTATTTATTTATTTATTTATTTATTTATTTATTTATTTATTTATTTATTTATTTATTTATTTATTTATTTATTTATTTATTTATTTATTTATTTATTTATTTATTTATTTATTTATTTATTTATTTATTTATTTATTTATTTATTTATTTATTTATTTATTTATTTATTTATTTATTTATTTATTTATTTATTTATTTATTTATTTATTTATTTATTTATTTATTTATTTATTTATTTATTTATTTATTTATTTATTTATTTATTTATTTATTTATTTATTTATTTATTTATTTATTTATTTATTTATTTATTTATTTATTTATTTATTTATTTATTTATTTATTTATTTATTTATTTATTTATTTATTTATTTATTTATTTATTTATTTATTTATTTATTTATTTATTTATTTATTTATTTATTTATTTATTTATTTATTTATTTATTTATTTATTTATTTATTTATTTATTTATTTATTTATTTATTTATTTATTTATTTATTTATTTATTTATTTATTTATTTATTTATTTATTTATTTATTTATTTATTTATTTATTTATTTATTTATTTATTTATTTATTTATTTATTTATTTATTTATTTATTTATTTATTTATTTATTTATTTATTTATTTATTTATTTATTTATTTATTTATTTATTTATTTATTTATTTATTTATTTATTTATTTATTTATTTATTTATTTATTTATTTATTTATTTATTTATTTATTTATTTATTTATTTATTTATTTATTTATTTATTTATTTATTTATTTATTTATTTATTTATTTATTTATTTATTTATTTATTTATTTATTTATTTATTTATTTATTTATTTATTTATTTATTTATTTATTTATTTATTTATTTATTTATTTATTTATTTATTTATTTATTTATTTATTTATTTATTTATTTATTTATTTATTTATTTATTTATTTATTTATTTATTTATTTATTTATTTATTTATTTATTTATTTATTTATTTATTTATTTATTTATTTATTTATTTATTTATTTATTTATTTATTTATTTATTTATTTATTTATTTATTTATTTATTTATTTATTTATTTATTTATTTATTTATTTATTTATTTATTTATTTATTTATTTATTTATTTATTTATTTATTTATTTATTTATTTATTTATTTATTTATTTATTTATTTATTTATTTATTTATTTATTTATTTATTTATTTATTTATTTATTTATTTATTTATTTATTTATTTATTTATTTATTTATTTATTTATTTATTTATTTATTTATTTATTTATTTATTTATTTATTTATTTATTTATTTATTTATTTATTTATTTATTTATTTATTTATTTATTTATTTATTTATTTATTTATTTATTTATTTATTTATTTATTTATTTATTTATTTATTTATTTATTTATTTATTTATTTATTTATTTATTTATTTATTTATTTATTTATTTATTTATTTATTTATTTATTTATTTATTTATTTATTTATTTATTTATTTATTTATTTATTTATTTATTTATTTATTTATTTATTTATTTATTTATTTATTTATTTATTTATTTATTTATTTATTTATTTATTTATTTATTTATTTATTTATTTATTTATTTATTTATTTATTTATTTATTTATTTATTTATTTATTTATTTATTTATTTATTTATTTATTTATTTATTTATTTATTTATTTATTTATTTATTTATTTATTTATTTATTTATTTATTTATTTATTTATTTATTTATTTATTTATTTATTTATTTATTTATTTATTTATTTATTTATTTATTTATTTATTTATTTATTTATTTATTTATTTATTTATTTATTTATTTATTTATTTATTTATTTATTTATTTATTTATTTATTTATTTATTTATTTATTTATTTATTTATTTATTTATTTATTTATTTATTTATTTATTTATTTATTTATTTATTTATTTATTTATTTATTTATTTATTTATTTATTTATTTATTTATTTATTTATTTATTTATTTATTTATTTATTTATTTATTTATTTATTTATTTATTTATTTATTTATTTATTTATTTATTTATTTATTTATTTATTTATTTATTTATTTATTTATTTATTTATTTATTTATTTATTTATTTATTTATTTATTTATTTATTTATTTATTTATTTATTTATTTATTTATTTATTTATTTATTTATTTATTTATTTATTTATTTATTTATTTATTTATTTATTTATTTATTTATTTATTTATTTATTTATTTATTTATTTATTTATTTATTTATTTATTTATTAAAGTAAGAAAGAAAATACATTCAATATAATGCCTCCCATCCCCCTTAACCGACAAGGTTTATCTGTGGATTGGGTTTAGTAGTCTCCAGGTTAACATGTTGAAAATAGTATAATACTAGTGCTATGCTCGGCAAATAGCTTGAACAAACTCAGAATGAGCTTGCGATATACGCGCAAGAGCAAACATATTCAATTTTAGTCATTGCTGTTAGTTTGACTAAAACTTAAGTTTATAGAAGTCCGACTCACATCACAACGTCGCCCGCCAACTAAAAACGAAATGAGACCATGCGATGTCAAACGCTTTTGGTCAAGCCACCTGTCGAGCATTGTAATACTTAAAGGTTAAAACTCGCTGTATAGCGAGGCAATGCCGCCAGCCTTCTTGGTACTCTACCGCCCAACAGCAATCTAGGTCAAATATTTTATTTCAATTTGAAAATAGGTTTTAGGTTTAGTTTCGTTTTTATATTAATAAGTAAATATCTTTTATCGGTTATTATTCGGTAATTATTCGGTGAAGAAAACTGTTATTTAGGATTATATCATCTAATCTCCATTATAGATTATAGATTATAACTGACAGAGCTTAAAGATAAAAAAGCGGCCAAATGCGTGTCGGGCCACGCGCAGTGTAAAGTTTCGTAGGAGCTTTTTTACCTGCTGTACTGAACTAACAACTTTAACAGTGTTTTTCTATGGCAGTTGCAAGAACTTTTCATTTAATAAGTTGGTGGCATATTATTACTCGTTAAAGGGACAGTTTTCTTTCTAAGTTTATTATAATATGCTGCTAAACTGGATTTTTTCACGTTTCTACTATCAACCGTTTTGCCAGGAGATGCGGGGTGCAGGACCTAATGTAACAAAACTAAACGCTTAAAGCTTAGTATTAAGCAAACAGTGATCTAATTCTCACTTCATTAGCAAATAAGTCGTACGACTCTAAAGCTTAAGACTTGGAATTCTACGTAAAAAGTTGAGCGACACCAAAAATCTGTATTCTGAACGCCATGCTAGATTAAATTCGAAAGAGAAAATAAGTGTCTAGGGACTCTGTCGAGTTATCTTATCTTATTTTTATGCGTCTTATGTCTACATTTTGGGTGTACACTTTTAATTCACATGGGCAAGAATCGGCCTCCTGGTGACCAGCAAGGATGGCGAGGCGGTGAAAAGGCCGGTGCCCTAAATAAATGTCTAAATGTCTAATGTCTCTGGCGAGTTATCTTATGTTAGGTATTTTTTGCTAGAAACACGTTTCAATTCGCATGAGCGAGAGTCGTCCCCCAGGTCGTTTATACTGTTAAATACATACACAATTTGACACTTTGAAGTCGGCTAAAGGCCTATCCTGACCGAGTGGGAAGTTACTTGACACAAAGGCCGCTATTTTTTATTTTTTTTATTCTAATGTTGGTGACCCAGTACCGTAAACTCTATTTAATTTTTTTGTTCCACTATTTTTTTGTACTTAGTATTAGCAGAATGTGTTACTTACCAATGCATCCGACTACGACTACAGCAAGCACGAGACAAGCAATCTGTTAAAAAAATGTTAATTAAGTACTATGAAGGTTATCTGGAAGACACCACTTAATGTGATGTTTGTACTTTTAGCTAAAATATCTGTGTAAATCTCCTTTTTTGTGTACAATGAAGTGTTTTCTATGTATTTCAAACATTTCATGACAAAATATTTTTTCGTGTGGAAGTTAAAAGATTGCACATAATTCTCCTTAATAAAATCTGAAAAAATACTCTTTCTGATCTTGGAAAATGGGCGCTCGGTGGCGCTGACGAGCGAAGTACATCCATTGGCCACAACCTTCTTACTGGTCCCTCAAATATATACGACGTCAAATGAAACGTCATCTTCAAGGACAAACTGTACTAAAATTACTAGCTTGTAAATCCTAAAGGCTCAGGAGTTTTGCATTGAGCTGGATGGTAAACGAGACGACGCAACAGTTGCCGTCGAATAAAACCCATGGTAAGCTTGAAAGAAACTTATAAATACGCCTACACCAAACCGGACTTGGTCCCCGTGGTGGAGTGGATGTATGTGAGGTGGACATAATGGGTTGATGATGATACGATTTCGAAACTGTGTTTATTTCGAAAATTTAGATAGAAAGAGTGGGTGACGTATTTTAAAATTGGGAATCCACGGGTTTCCTCACGATGTTTTCCTTCTTTTTGTCGTGGTAGCCCAGTGGTCTCGGAAGCGTCACCTAGGTTCGAGTTCCAGTGTGAGCATGTACCTATGACTTTGGAGGAAAAGAAATAACACAGTTACCTACACCTTTTGAAGATTTTTTTTGTCGTTTTACTGCTTTATTCTGACGCTTTTAGACGGATAATTCTTAAAACCAAAAGTTTTATAAACACAGAATGGACATTCTTCGGTGTAGGACAATGGCCGCGACTACCACAGGTTATCTTGCGGCATGGCAGAAAGGTTAGGCCATCTCCACCACGGGAGCCAAGTCCGGGTTGGATGGAGCATGAATTTAATAAAATTATATACCTACACCCCAATATTTCAAAATATCGTTCAGCAGTTAGTGCCGTCTATCATGCAATGGCAGTCATTAAGCCATGTCAGAGGCCTTATAGGCGACTTGATAACTTCTGACAGAAAAACCCGCCATTGTCAACCTCCACCATCCTCCACCAACCCGGACTTGGCCCCCGTGGTGGACTATGTCCTGACCTTCCTGCTATGCAGAAAGAGACTCGTGCCCCAGCAGTGGGTACATACAAAGGGTTGATATCAATTCAACAAATATAAATGTGAGAAAAACGCATAAAACAAAAGTTGCGGCAAAATAAAAACTCTTCTTAGGGTATCTTAATTTTTTAAATAATCCGGCGTGGGTGGGACTAAACGGCAGAATAACCTTCTACCGTTTTAAAATAAGAACGTCAACAAAGTCATGAATGTGTCTTGTATGTAAGGTGGGGTCACTTATTCGTTTCTCACTTTTTTTATATATTGGTCACTCCGACATGATACAATCTGTGAAATTTATTGTTCGATATAAATAATCTCTATAAAGACAGATAAACCTCTTTTACCCGACTGCGCCAGTTATAAAGGTTCATATACTTTCGACTGTACTGTTTATGTAATAGTTGAGGTCTTGAAACGAAAAACAAACTTACTTTGAAAGCCATATTGTTTTGTATATTTCTTCAAAAACTAATAATGTCCGCAGCACTGAGAAGATTCAAATTTGTGACTTCGCCAAACCAGCGAGTTGTCTCTTATATAGAAACGTTATCAGATGGTCAGAGCGAGTGAACGACCCCACGCAACGGAGACTTGTTTATAGAAGTCGCTTCCCAAACAATGCTTTTACGAGATCCTTATTCACTTTACAATATTTTAATTTTATGTCGTAGGTACCCTTCGATTCTGATAAGAATACCTTATCAGGTAAGATAAGAATATTCTTTTTTGTAATTTGTGAAGTTAGTAGCAATACCACCCGCTAACGGTAAAAGAAGACATCGTGAGGAATTTTGAGTATCTGAGGTGTTCAACTACCTCGGCGCTTGAAATCACCGACCCGCAGTGAGTACGAGTGGTAAAGCCTATTTTATCTTTTTTCTGAGAGAAGGCCTGTGCTACGAAGAGGGACGTATATAAGCTAATAAAAAATGTTTTTGTACACCAGAGAATTATAATAATAATAGGGGTTAAAGTATGAAATTGCCGTTTTATTGCAATAGGTTCTTTGAATTGACATAGAATCTTCATGGTTTGAGGTTTTCGAATGAAACTTTTTTCAAATGGTTTCTATGATGTTCTTTTTTTAAAAAATGTGAAACATTTGAATATCGACTTTCAATTGTTTTTGTTATTCAATTTAGACAAGAAAGATGGATACGCGTTTCTTTCTGCAGATCAGTCAAGTCATGAGGCACCCATTTTTCGTATTTTTTTATTTTATTGATTTGACGTAAGTGAGTCAAATCAATAAAATAAAAAAAAAATACGAAAAATGGGTGCCTCATGACTTGACTGATCTGCAGAAAGAAACCCATATCCATCTTTCAGCAAGTTTACCAAAAGCTGCCCACCCGTGCTGAATCCACTCCCTCTTTTTTTTGAGAAGTCTGGGCCTTGTAGTGGAATGTATATAGGATACACAAAAAACTTTTTTTACACCAGAGAACCATTATTGCAAAAGCACCAGTGTTAGAGAGTTCGTATTCTAGTTTGGGGAACCGATTTATGCACATAACATTGACGGTTTTATTTATTTATTAAAAACACGATTCCTTGGAGAGTCCACAGAAGCAGTTAAATAATCTACGTGGAGTGTTTTGGAGAAATCTTGTTTTTGCAAATAACACCTTAAGGGTTTAGTTTCTATAGATTTGGCTTTTTTTTTACCTTGGGTAACTATATTCGGGCGTCCGATATTCCGGAACCACCTAAATATAACCCCTACATTAAATACCTTATCAATTAATGGTTTTCAATAAAGAGTTATTTAAATTTACTCAGTTGACATGCCCTAAGGCCTTAATTAGCGATCTTAACCTTTAAACAATGACCTTTAATTACAAAATAAAATATAGACATTTTATTTTGAAAACCTATTTTATTTTGTGTTTATTAATAATAAAATATTAAAAGGTGTATACAGTGACAATTCAAACTCTACCGTGTCTTATAGGGATTACCAACATTACAAAAATGATTTCTCATGAAATATAACTTATTCCAAGCAACTGAAGTGATTTTCAGGTTTTAGGTTTCCATGCTTCAAAAGGAAGAACCCGTGAAGGATCATTTTGCTGTCCGTCCGTCTGGTCGTCCGTCCGTCCGACCTCTCTATAGAGCTAATAATAAAAATTATTGGATTTATTAATTTAATTTTTTAACTTCGATTACTAATAATAATCAATATTGTTGACTTTATATAAAATAATTGAAATACCTATTTTGGAACGTAACTTCATAATTAACTTTTGTAATTTTTGCCGAGGGTAGTAAACTAACCGTTAATACTTTTGCCTACCACCTTAGTCATCCGTGACCACGGCACCGGTAAAAGTGCCGAAACGTTGGAAAATTGTAAAAATGTAATAAACGAGCATAAATCCGTATAAAAACAGTTTTAGTTAATAAATGATACAACCGGCTATGCACTGGTTTCGGCACTAAAGGGAATCAAAATTTATAGGGTACTTTCTGTTATTTTTTTTATATAGGTACATCGCACTACCATTACAGGCTTGCCTAATTCGATAGTGCAGGAACATTAAATCACAATAAGGTTCTTAATCTAGCTATTACAATGGTTAACACAACATAAAAATATATTAAACACCTAAACAGAAAATGTAATAAACAAACTATACCATTAGGGATAGCATAACACTTTAAAAGCAGCTTACGTAAACCCTCTCAGGGAACAGTTAAATAAGTCAGCATGATTAGTAACAGAGTTGAGCGTACGCAAGGCAGCAGGTGATGCGCGCACGCGTCACGGCCAGCAGCGGCGGACGGCGCGCGCCGGCGCGAAATACTCAATACTCAATACTCAATACTTTATTGCAGCCATAAGTTTGGTAAGTTCTTATATAATGTACCCGTCCAGCACGCACAACCGTATCGGCACCAGTAGTGCTGAGTTTATTATAATTCCCCGCAACAGCTTGAAAACATATAAGTACTGCTAGAGAGAGACTCCTCCTCACTTCTAACCTGCAATAATCTACCACGCCTAGAAAGTATAGTATAGTGTACCACTACAGTAATAGTGGATATCCTGGGTACACTCCGTACATCTTAAGGAAAACAAATCTGAAAAAAGTTGACCTATAACTATGACATTCGTCTGTAAAAAGATAAGAGAGAAATATCGTCTGAGCTAGGCAGCGGACAGACAGACAGACGGACGTACATGGCGAAACTTTTAGGGTTCCTTGCCGTCGACACTTAAAATAGTTATTGAGTACCATTTTTCATCATCATAAAGAGATACACCAGAAACAAATGTTTAATCATATTTCTCTTTTCGAAGATCCCACCACGTAAAATAAGTCAATCGCAAATATTTTTCTGTTCGTCTGGGACTTAAAAAGTCCGATTCTAAAGTTACTAGGTACTCTTATCTTCTAAACTACTAAACAGATTTGGGACTCGGGTGTTCTCATTAATTATTGAAATGCAGTCTTTCGGTTTGTACAATAAAAATGGGCACATCCTAAAATCGGGTATCTAGAACAGATACGTTAAGACGTTTAGGCGTTTAACCAGCGCCACCAATGGAATAAAAATCATAACTTGTTTTATAATACATTTATTTTTATTTTTTTTCAAAAAGTAAACATGAGAAATTATCAATAACAGACGATCGAATTTGGTACGGTCCGGACAGCGGATTCGGTACGCTCCATACCATATCCGTTCGCTGTTGTTCCTCGGTTCGCTCGGTCGAGTCGATGGTACGACAGAGAATTGGGCGTACCATCGACGCCCAATTCTCTGTCCGGCCCGTACAAAGTTCGGTCGTCTGTTTACTATAAGCGATATTTGACTTTAAGCGCGTGGTTCATCGGAACCTGTGACGAGTCAAGCGTATTGAGCCAGTTATTTAAACCTATGCTTTAGTTATTTAAACTAAAATCGTTGCAACTTCGTCGTTCCTCATCCGATTTCGATATATTTTTCAGTGAATATACGATGTTTTAATATATCTATAAAACTACAAAGCATAGTTCAAAACGTGAATGATCCTCATTATTATATTCTTTTTAATGCACTAACCCATGCTAAGGACAATTTTAAAAACCTATTTAGAGGTTAAAAATTCCACGCATGCCGGGATTCGAACCCGCGACTTCTGGCTATCCGTGCCAGCGTTCTTCCAACTGAGCTAATTGGCGACTCACTCACTCAAATTTCACTCATCAGTGAAATTTCGAACCTCTTTACAATACTCTCTGTATTACGTACAGGCAGCGACATCTGGCTGAAGTAATTTGCATCACCTGCATCCTCATTATTGTACTGAAATGTCACGACTTTCTTTAATCTGTGGGCTTTCGACGTTTAGAACACGTGACTAGCGTCGTAACGTAACACATGCAGGCGTCTGCGAATGACCGGGCAACAAACATAGAACCTCTTCCTTGTTTGAAGTTGGTTAAAAACGGGAACCAATATCAAGACAATCAGTCAATATGTCAATAGGACTCCATTATTACACCTATAACCTCTGTCTCTTATCACTTTAATAATAATATTAAAATATATGTTTACAGAATGTGTGTTATCATAGGTGTCACCGTGGATTGCCCAACAAATAACAAAAATAAATAAGACACTTAAGTAAAAAGTAAAGGAAAACCCGACTGCTAAGCATTTCTGTACGAGATCAACCTAAGTACAATGGATGCACAGTGGTTCACAATGATGAATTTGGATCTCATCTGCTTAATAGTTAACGATTATCAATCACTTCAATCACTTTCGTCAAGCAACAACAGGCGCGGTCAGGTGCAGGATGGGTGACCGTCCCGTGACTGCCGCTTCCACGATTGATTCCAATCACTGGGTTCGACTAGACGGGAAGACAGAGCCACGGTGTGCCACTTGCCACAATCCTGACAAGAGGCTTCCGGCGCCGGCGTTTTCGTTTCATAAAATTTCATTCGAGATGAAATCTTGTCGCAATATCAGGAATTTCACAAAGTTGATATCTTCGGGTTTAAGATGATTTTATAATAGCCTATAACACCTATACACTTTTCACCAGTCGATTGGAATTTTATTTATCGAAATCCGACGATTGTTTAAGGAGTTAAGAATCAGACCCAAATAAATAGGTACATACCTACTCATGATTATATTCTTTTTAATGCACTAATCCGTCCGTGCTTGGTGATTGGCAGCCTCGATAGTATACGTATCATCGTCATCGTCAGGCTGTATTAGTCCACTGGTGGACAGCTCTCCCCTAAAGAGCGCCATAGCGCCCTGTCTTCAGCTTGCCGCATCTAGCATCTGCCTGCACATTTTCGCAGATCGTGATCCCATCTGGTCGGAGGGCGTTCTACACTAAGTTTGACGAGTCGCGGTCTCTACTCAAAAACATGTTTACTCCACGTTTAGTATACGTATACTCAAAAACATGTTTACTCCACGTTTAGTATACGTATACTCAAAAACATGTTTACTCCACGTTTAGTATACGTATACTCAAAAACATGTTTACTCCACGTTTAGTATACGTATACTCAAAAACATGTTTCCTCCACGTTTAGTATACGTATACTCAAAAACATGTTTCCTCCACGTTTAGTATACGTATACTCAAAAACATGTTTACTCCACGTTTAGTATACGTATACTCAAAAACATGTTTACTCCACGTTTAGTATACGTATACTCAAAAACATGTTTACTCCACGTTTAGTATACGTATACTCAAAAACATGTTTACTCCACGTTTAGTATATGTATACTCAAAAACATGTTTACTCCACGTTTAGTATACGTATACTCAAAAACATGTTTACTCCACGTTTAGTATACGTATACTCAAAAACATGTTTACTCCACGTTTAGTATACGTATACTCAAAAACATGTTTACTCCACGTTTAGTATACGTATACTCAAAAACATGTTTACTCCACGTTTAGTATACGTATACTCAAAAACATGTTTACTCCACGTTTAGTATACGTATACTCAAAAACATGTTTACTCCACGTTTAGTATACGTATACTCAAAAACATGTTTACTCCACGTTTAGTATACGTATACTCAAAAACATGTTTACTCCACGTTTAGTATACGTATACTCAAAAACATGTTTACTCCACGTTTAGTATACGTATACTCAAAAACATGTTTACTCCACGTTTAGTATACGTATACTCAAAAACATGTTTACTCCACGTTTAGTATATGTATACTCAAAAACATGTTTACTCCACGTTTAGTATACGTATACTCAAAAACATGTTTACTCCACGTTTAGTATACGTATACTCAAAAACATGTTTACTCCACGTTTAGTATACGTATACTCAAAAACATGTTTACTCCACGTTTAGTATACGTATACTTAAAAACATGTTTACTCCACGTTTAGTATACCTCTAAGAACAAATAATAAAAACTGGTCAAGTATGAGCAGGATTCATGCTAAGACTCTCCAGGTCAATGGAAACTTGTTTATTCGAAAACTTACTGTATTAAAAACACGATTCCTCTAAACCACTCTATTACAGATTGTTTAGGCAAAATCTGGCTTACAAATCTCTCAATCATGTAAATAATGATCCGCGAAGAGTACCTATGGTCAAGGACTATTTTTAACATATTTTATTGTTTAGGCATTTGTGAAGTTACTTGCATATAACCTCACGCCTGTATCGCAGAGGGGTAAGCAGGAACCAGGGACTGCCACTTGACACGATCCTGACAGATCACCTTCGCTTCATCAACGTTCAGTACCTAGTCGTTGCATGCACGCACGCCGGTTCCGGGTACTTTTTATCTTCCCCTTTGCTAATACATCACCTATTTGATCGATGTATGTCCGCCTGGGACGTCCCTTACCAGCTCTTCCGCTCACATTATCAGTATATATTTATTTCGTTCGTATATCTTTCTTCCTTCATCCTCTTCACATGTCCAAACCAACGCAACATTCCCGTCTCAATTCTAGTCACATCATCCCTCAGATTATGCTTCATCCTCTTTCAGTCCACAACGTTCTCTTGTGTATCCTGTCATTCAAAGTAACACCACACATACTTCATATATTTGTGAAGTAATAGTAGCACGCTAATTGTGAAGGAAAACATCGTGAGGAACCCTGAGTGCCTGAGACAGCGCTTCCAGTGTAGATTCGGCGGTGTACACTCGTGGTAATTAAGCCCAAGCTTTCTCTATCTCAGAAAAGACCTGTGCCCTGCTGTGGGACGTAGTACTACTACATAAAAAACTTATTTTGGAAAATTTACTGCTTGACATTGACCATGTACAACATCTATAGTGGAAGATTGTGTCACTCCTGGCATTGAATTTTATAAGATTCAACGCTTCCGGCTAGACGCCACAGTACTGGCTTACCGGTATTGACGCCATTTTTCATAACCGGTTTTCAGATTTGACAAAACCGATTTTTCGTTTTTCCTCGGACTTGGTCCTTTATTCAATATTTACTAAAAAATATTAAGGTATTCGCCATCCTCGATGTTGAATTCTGTATAAAATTTAAATCGGTAAATTTTATTGAGTCGTTATATCGGTAAACATAATTGAGTCCGGTAGTCGGTCAGTGGGCTGGGCACATAATATGCCGTAGAACCGATACGGCAGCAGCATGGGCAAATACGGGGCTGATTGATTGGTTGAGTAACTCGGTTTTATTGTTATTTTTGTCTTTTATGGGGGGTGGGCAGCAGCGCCCCCTGAAGTACAATTCCACCGAAGTGCGATCCCCAACCCGCACGCCCAGCGTGGGGATTACGGGCATTATCCCCTATCATAGCACAACGTGGTGCTCTTTAGGGGAGGGCTATGTCCAGCAGTGGACTAGTATAGCCTGACGACGACGACTGCTTGACATTGACCATGTACAAGTACATATATATAGTGGGAGATTGTGTCACTTCTGCCATTGAATTTTATAAAATTCAAAGCTTCCGCCTTGACGCCCAAAACAGTTTTACCAAATCCGAAAAGATGATTTACCGCACTGACCCCATTTGTCATAACCGGTTTTCAGATTTGACAAAACCGATTTTTCGTTTTTCCTCGGACTTGGTCCTTTATTCAATATTTACTAAAAATATTAAGGTACCCGCCATCCTCGATGTTGAATTCTGTATAAAATGTAAATCGGAAAATTTAATTGAATCGTTATATCGGATAACTTTATTGAGTCCGGTAGTCGGCCAGTGGGCTGGGCACATAATATTCCGAAGAACCGATGCGGCAGCAGCATGGGCAAATACGGGCTGATTGATTAGTTGATTAACTCGGTTTTATTGTTATTTTTGTCTTTTATGGGGGGTGGGCAGCAGCGCCCCCTGCAGTACAATTCCACCGAACTTCGACCCTCAACCCGCATGCCCAGCGTGGGGATTATGGGCATTACCCCTTATGATAGCACAACGTGGCGCTCTTTAGGGGAGGGCTATGTCCAGCAGTGGACTAGTATAGCCTGACGGACGACGACGACGACGATGATGTGGAACCAAAATGTTGAATACTTCAAAATAATTAAATAAATGCCTATATGCGTCCCACCACAGGCCTTCTCTCATAAAGAGAGAGTGTGTGGTCCAAAATTTAAGTGAAATTTTCTAAAAACCTATTTAGAGGCTAAAAATTTTACCCATGCCGGGATTCGAACCCGCAACTTCTGGCTATACGTGCCAGCGCTCTACCAATTGAGCCAATGGGCGACTCACGGCATCAGTGAAATTTCCGTAAGTCGCCCATTGGCTCAATTGGTAGAGCGCTGGCACGGATAGCCAGAAGTTGCGGGTTCGAATCCCGGCATGGGTAACATTTTTAGCCTCTAAATAGGTTTTTAAATTTGTTCCTTAACACGGGTTAGTGCATTAAAAATAAAAATAGTATAGTGAAATTTTCGCTTAGAATATTAGAACGGAAAAACTGCGGAGCATTAAGAATCCTCGAAATAAACTTTGTAGTTATTTAAAAACCTACTTAGAGGCTAAAAATTCCACCCATGCCGGGTCTTAAACCCGCGACCACTGGCTAACCGTGCCAGCGCTCTGCCAACTAGGCGACTCACCGGCATCAGTGAAATTTCGAACCTCTTTACAATTCTCTGTTTACGTAGGTGCAGGCAGCAACATCTGGCTGAAGTAATTTGCATCACTTGCAGACCCGAGTACCTACCAACTTTGCAGTTAGGTTTTTAGAAGTTTTGTTTTATTTTACAGTTAGTTCTTTTAAAATAAAAGAAAACGACTGATGGGTAATTGGTACTTAAATTTATTGACAATCACTAAAGTCAGTTATTAATAGCCGTGGGTCTTGTAGCCTCCCTCGTGGTTTCCGCGACCGCCTTGGCCGAATTCACCCTGCTGGCCTTGTCCGCCCTGGCCTAATCCACCCTGACCGGGACCGCCTTGACCTAGACCACCCAAGCCAAATCCTTGCTGTCCGTGACCACCCTCGCCCAAAAGACCCAGACCGTGACTGCCTGGTCCGTGACCGCCTTGTCCGTGACCGCCTTGTCCGTGACCGCCCTGTCCCTGGCCGCCATTAAAGCCTTGATCGTATCCGCTGCCACCGTAACCGCCTCCGCCATATCCGGGATGAGCTGTTGGTAGAATTATTAGATTAGACCTAATTCTTTAATACTGACGATTACAATGATGGTATTTATTTTATTTTTATTTTATTTGGAAATATATGATATACAATTTAATAATAAGTATAAAAGACCTTTCCTATTTTAGGATATAAATCCTTTGTATGTCCCCACTGCTGGTAGCACGGATATCTTCCTCCATCGCAGCAAGGTTGGACCATACTCCACCACGGGGGCCAAGTCCGGTTTGATGGAGAATTATAAGACAATGGCGGGCCTTACTATCTGAAGTTAACATGCGGCCTATAAGGCCTCTGACATGCCTTAACGACTGACATTGTTATGTAACGGCAGCCGGAACCAACGACTTAAAGTGCCTCGTAAAGCACGGAAGCGCTCGTAAAAAATGCCACTAGCGGTAGTCACGGGATGGTCTTCCATCCCGTGACTACTGTTGCTTAATCTAAGTGCGCCTGTTGTTGCTTAGGTAATCTAAGTGATTGATTCCACTAGTCCTTGAGCGCTATATTAAATTAACATAACATAATAATAAAAAGAGGCTCTTACTCTGAACCGCGGCCTCATTCCCTTTCAAGCGAGCGTGAAAAATCAGAGACTCAAAACTGTAATCTCCATTTTTTCTTTCTTGTTACAGTTCTACACCTACCACAGTGTGATACTAGCAGAATGTGTTACTTACCAAGGCATCCTGCTACGGCCACAGCAAGCACGAGACAAGTAATCTGAAATAAATTTAAAAAATGTCAAGTAAGTAGGTGTTATGTAATCTGTAAAAAAATGTCAAGTACGTACTCTGAAGGGTGTCTGAACGGAACCATTGATTAGAATCGTAGATAGAGTCTATTAGAATAGAATGAAAAAAAAAATATCTGTGATGACAACGACGGCAGCTGTCAATGTCATTGTCATCACAGTTTTTTTTTTATTAGTAGTGGACCAAGGAATGTGTCTGTTAAGCCGTACTGAGCCCAGAACGACGAATGGAAGAATATTAAGATTATTTAAAAAGTAACTACGAGGCCAAAAAAATTTAAACTTTTTTCTCGCTTTAAGGAAGGTTATTCCTATTACAAAAAAAAATCAAGCACTTCTGATATTTTCTTCCATTCCCTATTATTAGGGCGAGTCCGGTGCGTCAACCTTTAGCAAACATTGTTTATTAATAAAGCTTCTGCTGTGTTTGCGGTTGGATATTGTTTATCTATGGTAGCTTTTGCTTTGTCTCATTGAAAATACTTTTAGTGTATCTTTTTAATGTAATTTCTGTGTTTCATTGCAAATACTTTTTTGTAAAAATAGTAGGTTCACGTTAGTAATTAATGAGCCACGGCTAAGGCCATTTTAGGGAATCGTGTTTTTATTTATAAGACTGTATTTGTATTAGGTGTACATTACCTAATACAAATACAGTTTTATTAATAAAAAACACCATTCCCTAAAACGGCTTTCAAACACGCTATAACTTGGTCCTCCAAAGGTTAAAACGGGGTTAAAATGCACTTTAACAGCATTTTAAGGAATCGAGTTTGTATTGATAAGACCGTTACAGTCTTATTAATAAAAACATAATTTCTAAAAACGTCGTTAAAACCTACTTTAAGATGACAGCTCTGTATGGAACTGTCACTTGATAGCAGGCTTGTAATGGGCCAAAAAAACTGACCGAGAAGGCGACTACCATAGCGAAATGGATGCTAATAATTTTTGGTAAGTGTTTACCTTAGGTGTGTTAAGGTCAATGTTAAGTGTAATTTATTAAACTAACCGTATATCAAAAACCTATTTAGAGGCTAAAAATTTCACCCATGCCGAGATTCGAACCCGCATCCTCTGGCTATCCGTGCCAGCGCTCTACCAATTGAGCCAATGGGCGACTCACCGGCATCAGTGAAGTTTCGAACCTCTTTACACTATTCTCTGTATTACGTACAGGCAGCGACATCTGGCTTAAGCAAATTGCATCACTTACAGCCCCGACTACCTATTTTGCAGTTAGGTTTTACATCGGAACGATATCACTGTACCCAAATGATTATACTATTTTTATTTTTAATGCACTAACCCGTGCGTGCGATGTAAATCCTAACTACAAAGTAGGTAGTCGGGGCTGTAAGTGATGCAATTTGCTTAAGCCAGATGTCGCTGCCTGTACGTAATACAGAGAATAGTGTAAAGAGGTTCGAAATTTCACTGATGCCGGGGAGTCGTCCATTGGCTCAATTGGTAGAGCGCTGGCACGGATAGCCAGAGGTTGCGGGTTCGAATCCCGGCATGGGTGAAATTTTTAGCCTCTAAATAGGTTTTTTTTTTAATTTGTCCTTAGCACGGGTTAGTGCATTAAAAATAAAAATAGTATAACCGTATATCACTTATTGATTGCACCTTTTCACACTCCTTCAAGGTTTGCTGAAAAAAATCTCTTACAGAGACAAGCTCGCCTTTGTAGGTACATGTTTTTTTCTGATTGTTTTTGTCCTATGTGTGTTTGGTAAAGTATAATAATAATAATTGCAGGTTTGAAGACATTCTTGCAAAAGTGGAGCCGGGGTCGGTTATGGTGATGGACAACGCGCCTTATCACTCCAGGCAATTGGAACGTTTGCCTAATATGGGTCGGAGAAAGGCAGAAATTCAAGAGTGGCTTCGAGGAAAGGAAATTTCCTTCAAAGAAGAAGAAACCAAAGCACATTTAATGGCAAAGATTGATAAATCCAAACACACAAAAAAGAATTTTGTTGATCAGTGCGCAGCCACTAAAAATATTACGGTTTTACGCCTTCCTCCGTGCTACTGTGAATTAAACACAATAGAATTGATATGACCACAAATCAAATCATACGTCGGCAGAAACAATAAAACATATAAAATGACCGAAGTGAAGAAGTTATTGGATGAAAGTTTGACTAAAATTGATGCAACATCATAGAAAAACTGCATTAGTCACGTGATCAAAGAAGAAGATAAAATTATGAGACTAGATGGACTCATAGACGAAGCAATTGACACCTTAGCAGAGCCATTTATTATTTCTGTGTCAGATGATTCATCTAGCGACGATGATGACAACGAGAATTTAGATGGCTTGCGTTTGCCGAAATACGTTTCGTGAAGGGCTTCGACAGCACAGATGTAATTTTTAATCAGTAACTCAAAAGCAAGTTGTCGTTAGTCCAGGATGAACACTTTAAAATATACTATTTTTATTTTTAATGCACTAACCCGTGCTAAGGAACAACTTTAAAAATTTAAAAACCTATTTTTGCAATTTGCTTAAGTCAGATGTTGCTGCCTGTAAGTAATACAGAGAATAGTGTAAAGAGGTTCGAAATTTCACTGATGCCGTGAGTCGCCCATTGGCTCAATTGGTAGAATGCTGGCACGGATAGCCAGAGGTTGCGGGTTCGAATCCCGGCATGGGTGAAATTTTTAGCCTCTAAATAGGTTTTTAAACTGTAACATATTTTTATACATCAGTATGTATAGAAATATTTTAGTGTTCATATTTTACACCACTTTCTTCTTCAGTACTTTCGGGCATTACACACTTCCATTTCTCACTGATGATTTGTGCACACTTTTCGAATATTTTTCTGGACTAACGACAACTTGCTTTTGAATTATTCAATATAAATTATATCTGTGCTGTCGAAGCCAACAAATAATTAAATAAATAATAGAAATAATCTGGTCAATAAATTAAGGCTTTATATTATTTTTAATAAGTCATAATAATATAAATGTGATTTTTATGCATGTTTTTTGATGCATAATAATTATTTTTATTTAATAAAGAAAAGTAATAACTCTACTTTGCTACATGTTTTTAAATAAATGCTGTTTCTAATAAACACATTTTAATGTTTTCAGTAGTTTAATTCCTCCTTCATTATATTCAAGTATAGGTAGTACCTATTACTTAATCTTCGGAAGACAATATTTTATTGCCTCGAATAGCGCCAGCAAAAATGCACCATGGTTTTATCGACATCGACATTTTATCAACATACATCACAACACTATAGTAGTCTATGGTTGGTTACCCATTCCGCCATTATTGTTTACTAAATAAGACTTTAATTTCTGGATGGAGTGTAGTATAATGATAGCCTCAAATAATTAAGAAGTTAATGCCGAAAAGCCATCTATCTACTCAACTATGATGTCCTTTAAACTAAGGTCTGTTAAAATTGTTAAATTTTCTTAATTTTCAATAATATTGTGTTGAAATGTGTAGTGTTTAAGTTTTGTCTTTATGCCCAAACAACGTGTGCGAACGTTTTGGTGGGTAGTCATGCTCAGAACCATACATTTTTAATTTAATATTAGTATCTAATAATTTGAATTTTATTTAATTTTTCGTCTACGCAAGCATCTACAAAAAGTTTCGCACTGTGGAGCTTTTCTTGTAGAAAATACTGACTTATTATTTATTTTGGGCCAGATATAAACGACGTGATAAATGTAGGTACTTATCACATGTTTACTTTTTACTCTTGTTGATAATAAAAGATTACGACTTAATTATGTCACAAGAAGTGTTTTTTCCATAATTTATCCCTATTTAATACTACAATACAAGAGATTACTATTGATGAGCCAGTATGTATGTATAAAATTCTGGTTTTAGAAAATCGACGCCAGGTGTCGTTGATGTCGTACAACCACTGACCACGCCCCATCACTATTTCAAATGTGAATAAGTGTATTATTGTACTGTAGCTAAATCTATATAAATGGTATAGTCGAAAACACACCATACTCTACCTTCGTTCGAGTAACATTAAGGGCGACATTGTAATGAAAATGTAAGGATCGACTTTTGACTGTACTTTCCTGATGTTTTGAGCGAATTTGCAAAAAAAACTTTCAACGTTTGACTTTCGCTGTGGATTCCGTATCCTGAGTCTGGCAACGGGACCCTAATGTCTATCTGGCTGACCTATAGAGGGCGGTACATCTCGGACCAACCAGTCATACGTGCAGAGCGGAATTTTTTGTGTGTTACTAGGCAGAATGACCAACAAAAATAGGTAAGAAAAAAAATTTAAACTTTATATTATTGGTCATGGTGTAGCTAATGTCAGTAAACGATAATAAATAAATAACTAGATGTCATTCGATACTGTCGTGTTTCATTCCGTAACATTTCGGCAGCGCTGATTTTAAAGTGATTTTTAAATATTTAATCTATTTTTACATATACGAGTGTAAAAATTAATCGCTGAATGTGTTGGTAAGCGCAGGAGCTGTTTTTACCTGCTCTAAAGAACTAACAACTTCCTAATTTTCGTTGGATTTTTTTTTTCGAAATTTTCCTTGCTTGAGTTCTCCGCTTATTGCTCGATAACTTGTGAAGCCTAGTACAGGCAGATAGACAGTGTACAGGCAGATAGTGAGTACTAAATTGGGAATATGTAAAAAAAGTTTGTTACCTAAACTCCTAAAGGAAAAACAAAACATTTAAGACAAACTCGGTTATATTAAACGAAGCTATTAAATCAAATTATTTATTTAACTGACGTACAGTCAACTGTGATTCTTAAAACTAAATAAAAAACTTACTTTGAAAGCCATATTGTTTTGGATATTTCTTCGAAAACTAATAATGTCCGGAGCACTGAGACGATTCGAATTTGTGATTCGCCAAACCAGTGAGATGTCTCTTATATAGAAACGTTATCGGATGGTCAGAGCGAGCGAACGAGCGCACTAGACTTGTTTATACGAGACGCTTCCCAAACAACGCTTTTACCTTGTCAAAAAAGTATTTTATTTATATTATTCTAGAATTATTTATCGTATGGCATTCAACATTGATCTATTAGTTTTTAATACAATAAACTAAACATCTAAAGTAAAACTAAAATAATAACTAAACTAAAATCTAATTAACATAAAGTAATAAAAATAAATAGGTATTTATTTTTATTACTTTATGTTAATTAGATTTTAGTTTAGTTATTATTTTAGTTTTACTTTAGATGTTTAGTTTATTGTATAAAAATAAATACCTATAATTTACAAATAAAACACTTGCCCCAGGTCAGTGTCCCTCGGCAGGGAGCCCAGAATGCTGGTAACATTCCCCCTTTGGATGGCCAGACTTATTCTCTGGCCGAGGTATGCGCCAGCCCTCCGGTCCCCCGTGGCGTCGATGAGGCGCGTTGACAGCTCTTTAAAGAGTGAACGCGCCTCGGGGCCCCACGGGCCCAGTGTCTCGACCCCAAACGGCGCAAATATGTATTGGTTGCCCAATGTTGCATATTTCCGCCGTTTGAGGCCTTCCGCCGCCCCGGCCGCTGAGCCAGCGGCCCTTATACTCTGGGAAACATTGGAAGGTGCTAGTGTGTCGACGCAGGTTGAGTCCCACACCAACGGCCTCCCATGTTTCCAGGGTATTGACGTCATTCCGTCAGGCCTTTTCCCATCATCTCGGAAAATTCCCGGAGGTTCCAGCATTGCTGGAACTCCGGAAGTAGCGAGGGCCCTTCGGATGACGTCATTTAGCGCCGCGTGCCTCGGTAAGCGGCCAGCACTCCGTTGACACGATAAGCCGCTCGATGCTGTGGACGGAAGACAAGAAGGCAGGCAATGCCACGCTTGTCACTTTTCTGACTCCGAGGCCTCCCAACCTTATTGGTAGGGAGGCCTGGAGCCAGGCGCGTTCGGGAATGGGACAATTTAAAATCTGAATTAAGGCCAGATGAATCATGGAGTCTATGGGCCCCAAGAGTGCCGCCTGGCTAAACAACGGACTGCACCTTAGGTAATACGAGAATTTTGGTACAAATAGACAGAAGCGGATAATTTGGAAGGCAATATGTGTGTTAATTTGGCTAAGGTGCGGAATCGTTTCGAAAAATTTGTTTTTTTGACAATCCAGAAACTGTGGGAAAGATTTTTCGAGGACTGGCGCCCCTAGGAGGTAGAGGTTCTCACTATCCAGTATTTTTATATTTGGTGCCAGTCTGTTAAATTCCCGAATGGGGATTTCTGAATTTATGTGGTCAAAAGGGTATAGTTCGCATTTGCTGTAATTTAGTTCCAAGCCTATTGATTTAAATTTTTCCAAGAGAGTTGCAAGATCTTTTTGTACTTCTT
The DNA here is from genome assembly GCA_934045075.1 of Yponomeuta sedellus. NCBI lineage: Eukaryota > Metazoa > Arthropoda > Insecta > Lepidoptera > Yponomeutidae > Yponomeuta > Yponomeuta sedellus. The sequence goes on from OW203740.1 coordinate 6,580,775, forward strand.
TTGACTCTCCTCCGAGGGTGCCATCATCGAGGTACCAGATGTTTAATTTTGATTTTAAGGAGGTTATTATTTTATTAATAGCCAGGCTGAAGATGGCTGGCCCAAGTGGGTCGCCCTGCTGGCAGCCCACAGCAGATTTGAGGGCGTTATCCCTGTATACTAGATTAGAATGGCAGCTGTAGGATTGCCACATGTAAGGATAAATTTCAGGGATTATTTCTTTTATCTCTGCCAGCATTGCGCCCCTGTCCACCGAGTTGAAGGCGTTCTTCTAGAATTGAGCAAGGAATGTTGCGTTGTTTTTGACATGTAGAGAGGATGAAGGAAGAAAGATTGACGAAACAAATATTTATTGCTAATCTGAATGGAAGAGCCGGTAAGGGACGTCCCAGGCGGGCAAACGTCCACTAAATAGGGGATGTATTTGCAAAGGGGAATATAAAAAGTGCCCGGAACCGGCGTGCGTGCATGCAACGACTTATGAACGTTGATGAAGCGAAGGTGATTTGTCAGGATCGTGGCAGGTGGCAGTCCCTGGTCTCTGCCTACTCCTCTGGGGTACAGGCGTGAGGTCATGTTATGTTATATTCTTACGCTCTTATTGATAAAAACAAGAACGAAAACACCCTCAGAGTCAGTACCTATTAATGGTCTGTGGTGAGGGAACCACGTAACGACAGATTATTTAAACTGCAGCTGAGGAGTGTTTTAAGGATGCGCTTGTGTGAGTAAAACTTTTAGTCCAGTGGTATCACTTCTGATACCATGCTCAGGGTTGTGGGTTTGATACCCAGTGGGAACTGCCGTAGATTTGTTCACAAGGCCTCAGTCTGCGGGTATTTCTATGTTTGTGATGACCTTGCTTGGTCACAATAACACCGGGTATCCTAGTTTAGGACCAGGACCAACGATCGTACGTCGTTTTGTGTGGAACTTTTTATTTATGTAGCCTATAAACTTGCCTCTGCAGGGCACACGTCTTCTCTCAGAGAGCATGTATTTTGTTACCACGCGTGCCATTGGCAATTTACCATGCGTGCCATTGGCAATTTTAAGCGCTAAGGTATTTGAACACCTCGGACGCTCAGCTTTCCCCACGATGTTTTCCTTCACGGTTATTACTGTCGTCGAATGTATTATTCTTATCTGAATTTTACCGTCATTTTAAGCGGAATTTTGTTTACCCATAATACAGAAAATTATATTTGGGGGTCGAAAACTATTCATGTACACAATAAGTCAATATTTTTTTTTGTATTTTTATTTATATAAATAAAATTCGAAGTCCTGACTGTCTGACTCGCCCATCAATGCCCAGCTCATGCCGTTGGACCTAGCAAGCTGAAAATTTAAATTTTGCACAGAGGGTATATACCTATAGACAAGGAATAAGACCAGATTTTTTGAAATTCAACCCCTAAGGGGGCGAAAATGGTAGACAAAATTTTTATGGGACGTATAAAGAATGTTGCCTAATTCATGAAATTTAATAGTAATACTCTACACTACAACACCATTGATTGAACACGTGTTTCGCCGTTTTTCTAAATTTAACACTTAAGGGACTGAACAATGTTGCAAAATTTTGTGCCTTGAATCTTTTCCTAAAGTCCACGTGGACGGGGTTACGGGCAAAAGCTAGTAGATAATAAATATGTATGACAGATTATTTTACCTTGAGTACGGTAGAAATTAAGATAAACGTCCGTTTGCCGCAGCGCTGTATCTGCTCAGTTAATTAACTCTTATTACACTATCGAGATATTTATTTCCCTTAAGATGCAGATGTGTAAATTAAAATGTGTAAAGGACACTTTGTGAAAAAAAGGGTTTCTTCTTAGCGTGTCGATGGCAAGCCGTCTCGTGGTGAAAGGATTTAGCAGACAGTGTAGGGACTCGCTGACTCAGGTGCCCAAAGGGGCAAGGGGGTAAGGACGCAAAAACGGCTACGAATCAAAGACTATTTAGATGGCAAAGGTGTCAGGAATAAAACCCAGTTTAATGCATGAGTAAGGTATGAGAAAAAAGCATTTATTTTGTAATTAAAGCCCGTTCCATGCGTGAGTCAGTTACATAAAAAAACATTTATTTCGGAATTAAAGCCAGTTTAATGCGTGAGGTAATTAGTAGGTAGGTACAATTGCATAAGTAAATTAGTAGGAACTAAGTTACATACACAGAACTTTGTACAAGTTAAATAGAGGCTGTTGTACCAACCTAACCAGCCTTCTCTCAGAGAGAGAATATTCTCTCTCTGAGAGAAGGCATATGCCCTGCAGGGGCTACATAAAAAAGGATAGGTAAGGGTCAATTTCGAAATTAAATTAATCATTTCCGCTGTGTGCACCTCACCTCAGACACTCAGGTTTCCTAACGATATTTTCCTTAACATTTAGCTAGTGGTACTGCTAATATGACTAAAAATCTACCTTTCTTAACTGCAATATTGAATTTATCAGTTGATAAGTTTGTGATCGGTTGAAAACACCCTCTTGAAGTCCAAATTCGACCAATTTAAATGAAGACGTCATAGACGATAGGAAGTTGTGTACCTAAGTAAACATATCGAATTCTGCGAATATAATCTATGTAGAGCGAATTATGTAAATATTTCCTTTGAAGACATTGGTTTTTTTCCAGTCCCCGAAAGCAATATTAAAAAGCAACATTAGTATCACATATGTACTTTAGAGATTAGAGAAAGAAATGGTTAGCAAAAAACATCCGGCTTTTCTCAGAAAAAGCCTATAAAAGTACCTACGAGTACTTGTGGTGCGACCCGGTGCATAATGTTTTAGCAAAAGAATTACATCATAAATAAAATAACATTTACATACAGGCACCTATATTGCTTCTGGCCCCACACTAGGATACCCTATGTCGTGGGAACCAGAAACAGCGACATGTAAATATCACAAGCATGTAAACATCCAAGACCTGGGGTTTTTTTTACCCAGCCGGAGTATTTTTACCGACCCAGGACCTCTCGCACGATAGGCAGATACGCTACCGCTGCGCCACGGAGGTCGTTAATAATGGTAGTAGCTATTTTTGGAACCTTTTCAAATCCTCGCTCCTGGGGCCAAGAATAAAAGATTTTAAAGATTTTTTTCCAAAAATATCGGAAAACGGAAAAACTGTGAAGGAAAACATCGTGAGGAAATCAGAAGGTCTGTGGTGTTCACAAACCTCAGCGCTTAAAATCACCAAGTATGCCATGTTAGTGTATTCTGGAATTTTACGAGTATTAGAACTTGAAAATAAGATAGTTTAGAAGGTAATCTATATTAGTTACCAGTCCTAATGTAGATTATATTAAAGGTAGAAGGAAGGAAGGAAGAAAGTGTCTTATTTGTGGACAGAAGACGGTATAACACCAGTAGCGAATAACAGAAAAATGCATAATGTAGGTGCAATAAAATTCCTATCCCTATTTATAATATTTAAGATATTATTATTTACTGTTTGCAGACACGACAGATATAGTGGCAAAAACATTTTGTGGCAATAAAATTGTAAAAAATAATTTATATATTTTTTTTATTTTAGCCCCAGATGTACGAGTGCGAGTCGGACTCGCATACCGACGGTTCGGCCCTAACGGCCTCTAACGAATGGATGAATTTGAGAAAGCTCATATTAATTAATTTGTTGAAAAAAAAAACATTGGGAAATATTTTTTTTTTCAACAAGCGCGCGCGTCCTTGTTGCGACGATTGCAGGACACAGGCCTCCCTCATAGTTTTCCAAGCTTCACGGTCTTGTGCCACCCACATCCAGCGACTCCCCGCCACCGTAGCCAGGTTTCAGACCATCTGGTGGAGGGCCTGCCCACGCTGCGTCGACCGATCCACGGTCGCCAGGTCAGAAGTTTTTCGACGCAACGGCAATCTGTTCTCTGAGCTATGTGCCCCTCTTTTAAGACCAGAGGAGGGGGCTGAGCTCTAAACTTTGCTAATCAAATTGGTATCCATTTTAGATTTCCGTAGTCGAAGGCACCCTTCGAGTACGGGACCATACGAGTTCTGCCTCTCTATCTGACCTTTAAAGGGCCTTATCTCTTGGACTGTAATAGGTAGGTATTCAATTAAAGTGTTTACAGAATTGGTGTTATCGTGGTGGACTGCTCAACAAATAACAAAAAGTAATTAAAAATTTAAAAGAAATCCCAAAAAACCCGACCATTGTCAGACGACAGTTCGTAAGTAAAGTTATCATGAATGTAACCGTTTTTTTTTTGTTTATTTATTCATGCACTTATAAAACAATTTATACCATTTAATAGTATGAAACTGTCAACACAGTTTGGATCTGCTTTGCTCTCTTAAATTACATTTAAACACTTATGCTAATTTATTCAGCATTTCAGTACTTGTATTTTTTTTAACTATTTAATCAATACTTCAATATTTGTTTCATTCAGTATTTTTGTTAGTATCAGGCTAATATGTTTCTATTTAACATTCTTTGTTGAAGGTGATTTCTATTATGGTTTATAAAACATGTCTTATGTAGCGTTATTTCTTTTCACCGAAATACGCTACTAAAATTAATATTTTTAAATTTCCAACTATCCAATTTTTCACAGCCCACTTCCATTCTTTTTGTGTATACAGCTTTGTAAATAAGCTGGTTAATAAGCAAAGTAGTTCCGCCCGTCATGGGTGCGTTTAAAAATCAAACTTCTATTCTAAGCAATTGTGCGTACCTATCTCAGCTTATTATTTCTACCCCTATCTCCTATCAAATGACGAAATGAAATGAATAAATGAAAGAAAACTTATTAAAAATTTCTTTTTGTACGATACTGAGCCCTCATTACGCGAGTTCTACTCGTACGTGACCGTTTTTTTTACGTATGCCAAGCTTACCTGCGCTTGGATAAATATAGCGGCCATTACTTCACCTTTGCCCGTAATGGCAAGGTATAATTCCAAGCTTATAACGTGATTAAATAACTTTGTATTCTCATGAGACTATTTCTGCACTCGTTGGTGGTGAACGCGGGGTGCTACTTAAATTCTCCGGACTTTAGACAATTTAAGAAATAATATAAAAGTTGAGTTATCTATCTATCACAAACTTGTGCCGACTGCACGGATTTTTGTTGAAGTTATTTGCCGGAGATTAATGATACACTAACGGTGAAGAAAAAACATCGTGAGGAAACCTGAGTCGAGGTGTTCAAGTACCTCAGCGGGTGAAATTGACAATCTGGTAATCAGAGAGCAGCCTGTGGACCTCTATAGGCTGCATAAAAAAACATACACTTGGGTTCAGCCACCTTTGAAACCTGTCCTAGACCAACAGGTTGACCAAAATGACCAACAGTGATCTGTAGTATTGATATGATATTTTGTGTTTAAAACGTTGTCCGGTAGCTCTTTAAATTCAGGTATTTATCCTCGCCTCGGTATTTATTCTTGCTTCTATATGCGTTTTACTTATAGCGATTCGGGGTTCTAACTAAAAATCTTGAAATAAGATAAGAACATATTATAAAACAACTTATGATTTTTTTTTATCTTCTGAAATATAAAAATGAATTGCAGAATGTGTTGGAAAGCGCAAATCTCGACAGCAGCTGAACCGATTTCGCTGATTCTCTTTTTACAATATTCCTTGAAGTACGAGGATGGTTCTTACGGAGAGAAAAAAAAAATTATAATATATAAATGAATCGCTGAATGTGTTGGTAAGCAAATCTCGAGAGCAGCTGAACCGATTTTAATATTATTTTTTTAGAATATTCCTTGAAGTACGAAGATGGTTCTTAGTGAAAGAAAAAAAATTAAGAATCGACTGTTAGGCGGTACGAAGTTCGCTGGTTCAGCTAGTAACTTATATAAGTTCTGATTTACAACTTATGATTTTTTCCCACTTGTGGCGCTAATTATCACCCCGACACGCCTTAGTCTGTGATTAGGTCTCTTTGTTGTCAAATGTCCACCACAGACTAGTTTAGTTGGCGCTTTCTGTTTTATAAAGACTCCAGTGTTTTAAGGACTTCTATTTTTTTAATAAGGCAAATCACTCAGCTGTAGTCCGTAATTATGTTAAGAAACTGATGACAGAAATCGCGAACATAGAATAAAACGATTATACCTTCATTTTACAATTATACATAAAAGGAAAACTTCGTAAACATTTCCTAGCAAATTACTTCTATGAAGTTGTCCCATCCCATGTCCAATGAAGTAGGTATACACCCTTATACTCGTAGTGTGATATTTAAAAACCATTGGACGCTATATTTATAAATCATCTCGGTAGTAGATGCAAAGACTAAGGTTTTTAATATCTGTCTTTTATTATAATAAAGAAAGTAGGTAAATATTAATTTTCCTAGTGATACTTAATAAATTGGTAATTAAATTACTAATAACTAAACAATATATTAATAAAACTTATTTTTTTATTTATATCTTCTTGGTTCCATAGCAGCACCTGAAATAATATAATCCAATAATAATTAAGGTAAAGAACATAACAGGACAAATAGGGGAGTACAGTCGACAGCTCATCAACCTTTATATCCGCGCATTTTATCGTGTTACGTTACGGGCGAATTTGCAACAAAACTGTGAGTAAGTAATAAAAAAAGTAAAGAGGTTCGAAATTTCACTGATGCCGTGAGTCGCCCATTGGCTCAATTGGTAGAGCGCTGGTACGGATAGCCCGAGGTTGCGGGTTCGAATCCCGGCATGGGTGAAATTTTTAGCCTCTAAATAGGTTTTTAAAGTAATAAAAAAGTTACTTCAAGCTACTGACTCGAAGTACTGATAGCGCTGAGGCGAGACGACCACGGCCCTCGTTTTTTATAGCGATGGGTTCACCTGACTCCTCAACAATAATACTAGTATAACCAGATATATTAAGCTTGCCCGAAACGCGGTTCCAAAAATATGTTAAGCAGAGATTGTGCCAAAAGGGCTACTATAACATAAAGGATTATTTAGATGACAATGAGGTCTGGTTTTATAATAATTATGTAAACTATGTTAATTAAGGACATTAAAAAGACTGATTTTGGAGTTTTGTGGTGCATTTTTTCTCCAAAAGGATCTAGATTTTGAAATGGACACCTGTACGTAATACAGAGAATATTGTAAAGAGGTTCGAAATTTCACTGATGCCGTGAGTCGCCCATTGGCTCAATTGGTAGAGCGCTGGTACGGATAGCCAGAGGTTGCGGGTTCGAATCCCGGCATGGGTGAAATTTTTAGCCTCTAAATAGGTTTTTAAAAATGGACACCTACTTTGAACTGTAACGTTCGTTAAGCGGAAGTGTCAGCGCTACTTTGAATAAAATCTTTTCATTTAATTTCATTTCACCCTTCCAATAGTATAATGAGCTGAGTGGACCATGGCTCTCGTTTTTATAGCGATGGATTCACCTGCCGCCTCAACATTGTTACTACTATAACCAGCCTTCTAATAACGTACTGAAAGCTTTGAGCTGAGTCGACCATGGCTCTCGCATTTCATCGCGATTTATTTACCCGGCTCCTCAACATAATGTTGCTAGTATAACCAGCTCTCCAATAGCTTTGCAAGCCGTATTGCTGATAGCGCTGAACTGAGTCGATCAAGCCTCTAGCATTTTATAGCGATAGTACTCAACTTCTCAACAATATTACGAGTATAACCAGCCCTCCAATGGCGTAGTGAGCTTTGACAGGAGCCGACCATGGTTCTTGCATTTTATATAGCGCTAAATTTACCTAGTTTTTCGATAATTTCACAAGTAGAAGTGAGCCCCCCAATTTCTCTGCAAGCAGTATGTACAGATAGCGTTGAGCTGAATCGACCACAGCTTTCGCATCTTATAGATAGATAAATAGATAGAATATTCTTTATTACATGTGCAACAGGGATTACATAAGAGACTTAAAAACAACAGTACGGAACAAGTGGCAGCCTTATTATTATAAGTAATATTTTATATTAAAAGTAGTATTTAATAGGCTCTGAATTTGTACTATCTACCTAGCGACCGTGTTGCGCCCTAACGGTGAAGGAATACATCGTAAGGACACCTCAGTGTTCAAGGTGTTCACATACCTCAGAGCTCGAAATTGCCAATCCACGGTAGCCACGCGTGGTGACCAGAAACTCTCTCTGAGAGAAGGCCTTTCCCCTATTACTAATGTGGCGAGCACATGTCAATTCTGCGCGCGTACTATATACTCCAAAATTCCTGCATCGCGCAATCAAAGTGTTTCAATGACATACCATAAATATAACGTCCGACTAACAATAGTTCGACCGGCCGTCCCCAGGCATTCGATCCGCCTAGCGGGAAATTTCCCTATATAGTGGAAGAGCACAATCACCCGCTCTTCCCTATACTATCATTATTATAACTTTACCTGTTCCCCTGAAGTTATTCGTAACGGGAGGCCTCCGATAGTACTGCAATCCGTACGGCTGGTACTGATAGCGTTGTGCCGGGTAGAACACGTGGTTGGGGGGCGGGCTGGGCTGCTGAAAGGCTGGCTGCTGACTCTCGCTCTGAAAAACTGCTGATAGTACATGTTATATTATACCTTTGGTACAGTCGACACAACTTTTACATACCTGCACTCTAATCACTAACGTTAAGGGCGAATTTACAACTAAAAAATGATCTACCGTCGACTGTACAATGTAGCTTATAATAATAAATAAATATTTATTTAAAGCATATATGGCTCACAATATCAGTGAGGTTCTTATAGCTATTTTTAAAAACCTATTTAGAGGCTAAAAATTTCACCCATGCCGGGATTCGAACCCGCAACCTCTGGCTATCCGTGCCAGCGCTCTACCAATTGAGCCAATGGGCGACTCACCGGCATCAGTGAAATTTCGAACCTCTTTACACTATTCTCTGTATTACGTACAGGCAGCGACATCTGGCTTAAGCAAATTGCATCACTTACAGCCCCGACTACCTACTTTGCAGTTAGGTTTTACATCGGAACGACATCACTGTACCACATGATTATACTATTTATATTTTTAATGCACTAACCCGTGCTAAGGACAAATTTAAAAACCTATTTAGAGGCTAAAAATTTCACCCATGCCGGGATTCGAACCCGCAACCTCTGGCTATCCGTGCCAGCGCTCTACCAATTGAGCCAATGTAAAACCTAACTGCAAAGTAGGTAGTCGGGGTACGTAATACAGAGAATAGTGTAAAGAGGTTCGAAATTTCACTGATGCCGGTGAGTCGCCCATTGGCTCAATTGGTAGAGCGCTGGCACGGATAGCCAGAGGTTGCGGGTTCGAATCCCGGCATGGGTGAAAAATTTTACCCTCTAAATAGGTTTTTAAATTTGTCCTTAGCACGGGTTAGTGCATTAAAAATAAAAATATTATAATCATGCGGTACAGTGATGTCGTTCCGATGTAAAACCTGACTGCAAAGTACCTATAGGTAGTCGGGGCTGTAAGTGATGCAATCTGCTTAAGCCAGATGTCGCTGCCTGTACGTAATACAGAGAATAGTGTAAAGAGGTTCGAAATTTCACTGATGCCGGTGAGTCGTCCATTGGCTCAATTGGTAGAGCGCTGGCACGGATAGCCAGAAGTTGCGGGTTCGAATCCCGGCATGGATGAAATTTTTAGCCTCTAAATAGGTTTTTAAATTTGTCCTTAGCACGGGTTAGTGCATTAAAAATAAAAATAGTATATTCTTATAGCTATGTTATTAAGTGTATGTATGTATGTTTTTGTTGAAAATGGAATGACTCGATTGGTGAGCGAGCGTACATCTGACGTGTGCCACACGGCTTTTATTGTAATATATTAAAATAAATAGTTATTTGTGCTTCTACTGAAGCCTTCTCAATCCTACAGTTTTAGACAGTAAGGCCCGCTACTGTCTTACAATCCTCCACCAACCCGGAATGGCCCACATGGTGGGCCTAAGCTTCCTGCGATGCAGGAAAAGACCCGTGCCCCAGCAGTGGGACATACAAGGGTTGATATAGTTCCACATGTGGAAACACTGCGACAGCTATTAATATGTGGGCAGTCAAGTCTGTCTGCGATATCCACCATCAGTCACGCCCATAAATCCCACTGATATGAAACTGCCATTAGGCTAAGCGCGCACGGATTACTTTTGTCACCGTGACTGTTTCGTAGTAACCCGTGCGCGCTTAGTCTTAGCCTGCTATGGGACCATTTTTCACTGGAACTAAATTGCGAAATGATTTTTCTATATGTTAGAGTTTCTGGTAAACTGGCACGTATATTTTATATTTTTTTATTTTTATTGTTCTATGTCTATATGACACATGTTATTCAAAACTACTTCCAAAATAAACACCGTATTATACACATGTTTTCCTTCTATTATTATAATTATAAAACGTTATCAGCACGAAGACGAATTCTTATCGAGCTTAAATAGGAGTGAACTAATGTGCGTGTGAAATAAATAAAAAGGTGACTTTATTTACGGTAAAATAAAATGAAATTTTGTGAAGTCTATACTTTGTCGTGATTCCATTGTATGAGTGTGGTGATCACGTAAGTCGCTTTACGAATAGCTCCACCATGAACATCCCTCCTATAAGACTTTGTGGTCGAGATGGTTATTCTGTCTGGAAGTTCAAAATTACGAACTATCTAAGACACGAAGACCTCTGGGAATGCATTGAAGGCTATCCAGATGGAGAGGTATCACCGGAGGTAGCTGCTGCGAGGAAGCGCAATGATTGTAAGGCTCTCGCAAAAATATGCCTGACGCTGGATGGTCCAGCAGTAACCCACGTCCGCAGCGCGACTACGGCGAAGGATGCCTGGAATGCTTTAAAAATAGCTTATGAAGATAAAGGCATGGGTAGAAGGCTATCATTAGAACGTAGATTGTACCGTTTGAATCTCGTTGATTTTGATAATATGGAATCATACTTGAATGCTGTATTGAGTACTGTACAAGATTTGGACGACATAGGCAAAAAGATTGAAGATGCCTCAGTTGCGGCCATTATATTGGGCGGTCTCACAGCGAAATATGAACCCTTAGTTATGGGATTGGAGAACAGCAACATTGATATAACCACTGATCTGGTAAAAACCAAGCTCTTAAGCGAAATGTCTCGCTATACTGAACCAGAGGCTGTTGCAATGCGAGCTCATGATGCGCACAAGACAGCGAAGGTACAGAAGAAGAAAAAGAAACCGAAACCTATAGTTTGTTATGATTGTCAAGAACCAGGGCACAAGCGCCCAGATTGTCCCTATGCAAAGAAGACAAAGAAGGATAAAACAATGCTGAGTGCACAAGCTCTTGGAGTAACTGACAATGACAAGGATAAATGGGTAATCGATTCAGGTGCTACCAGGCATATGACATCAAGGTCAGATTGGATAATAAATATGGATCCTAATATATCTGGTAAGGTGACGATTGCTAACGGTGAGCACATAGAATGTCGCGGTGTAGGAGATGTTTTGCTCTTCGAATTAATCGAGATTAATTCGAAGAGCAAAGCTATTAATAGAATTAGTGAAGTTGCGTTTGTTCCCAAACTTAATACGAACCTTATTTCGATAAAGAAGGTTGTTGACAAAGGTTACAGTGTAATTTTTGATAAAAATGGATGTAATATCTATAATATTTCTGACTGTTCTGCTTCTATTTCAGGCGTGCCGATTATGCATGGTTCTAGTTGTGGTGGACTGTACACTTTAGATTGTACGGTAAATTCTGCCGTTGAGTTCAATGCAAATGTATCGCTAGTGACTGCAGATGGGACGTCAGAGTATCGTTTGTGGCATCGAAGGCTGGGTCATCTCTGCCGGTATGCTATGCAATCGCTGAAAGGTCAGTCTATCATTAACTTTGGTAAGGTAGATAAGGATCCTTGCGTGGAGTGTATTGAGGCAAAGCAGGCGAGAAAACCTTTTAAGAGGATTAACGGCGAAAGGGCGAGTGAACCTCTTCAGCTGATCCACTCTGATTTGTGTGGTCCAATGCCCGAATCACTACAAGGTAACCGATATGCACTTTTGTTTATTGATGACTGTACACGTAAAGTCTTTGCATATTTCTTATCTTCAAAGACAGAGGTGAAAACAAAGTTTGTAGTTTTTCAAGCTCTAGTTGAAAACCAAACTGGGAAACGCATAAAGAGTTTACGTACCGATAATGGGACAGAATATGTGAACAAAGAGTTCAGTGATTACTTGAGTTCACAGGGGATACAGCATCAGACGACAGCGCCTTACATCCCGCAGTCTAACGGCGTGGCTGAGCGCACTAATAGGTCGATTATAGAGAAAGGTAGGTCCTTATTAGCTGGTAGCTTTGTGTCCAAAGCCTACTGGCAGGATGCCTTTGAGACTGCTGTATATCTTAAAAATAGATCCCCACATCGTGCCTTGGACTTAAACAGTCCAGGGCACGATGTGGGGATCTATTTTTAAGCCACACGAGAAATGGTTTGGTAACAAGCCAGATCTAAAACATCTCAAAGTATTTGGTTGTAAAGCATTAGTACATATTCCCTCCTGTAACAGAAAGAAGTTAGATTTCAAATCAGAAGAACTTTACTTTGTTGGGTATACCGAAGATAAAAATACATATTATTTTCGGAATGCATGTTGTCCAAGGAGACTCATTAAATCTCGTGACGCAATATTCTTTGAAGATCAATTCTTCATGTCAAAAGGAAGTAAGTCCAACGTGGAAAGTACTGCAGTATCTAGTGGTTTACCTCCTCCGTTGACAATGACTCATAGTCAAGATAAAGATAGAGTCGAGGCGGTACCAGAGCGAGTACAACAACCCGAAGAGGCAGTTCCAGTCTCAGTTCCCGAACAAGAAGAAGTTCAAGAGTCGGATCCCGAACCAGAGATAACTCAAGTCTCGGTACCCGATCAGGAAGCTCCCGTCTTAGTTCCTGAACAAGAAGAAATGAGTGAACGGCGATATCCTGTTCGTAAGAGGAACCCACCGGACTTTTACTCATGTAAGGTGTGTGTGTCAACAGTAGAGTCAGATGAGCCTAGCACTTATACGGAGGCTATCAGAGCTGAAGATGCTGATAAGTGGAAACAGGCGATGATGGATGAATATGATTCCCTGCAAAAGTTGAAGACTTGGAAACTTGTTGACAGAGGCAACAAGAAGGTAATACCCTGCAAGTGGGTATATAAGGTGAAGCGTGATGCTCAGGCGCTATTGTGAAATATAAGGCGCGTCTTGTAGCGAAAGGTTATAGTCAAGAGGAAGGCGTAGACTACTATGAGACTTTTGCTCCGGTCGTTCGGATGTCTTCACTTCGTACTCTATTTGCGTTGGCAGTTGAGAAAGGTATGAAAACACGGCACCTGGATGTAGATACGGCATTCTTAAACGGAGAGTTAGAAGAAGAAGTATTTATGGAGCAACCTCAAGGATTTACGGAAGATCGTCAGAAAGTATGTCTATTGCAGAAATCTTTATATGGGCTAAAGCAGGCACCTCGTGCTTGGAACATAAAGCTTAACAAAACTTTGTCATCTATTGGCTTTATAAGGACTCCTTCTGAGCCATGTGTTTATACTAAAAAGTTTGGAAAACGAGTTGGTGATTTTGGCCGTATTTTTCGATGACATAATTTTGTTCTATGAAAATGACGTGACATTTGACAAAGTCAAAATGAACTTAGAAAAATCGTTTAGCCTGAAAGATTTAGGAAAATTAAGTTATTATTTGGGAATGAATATCTCCCATGAAAATGATAGACTCGTACTTAATCAAAGGAGTTACATTGAAAAGCTGCTTGTAAAGTTTGGAATGGAAAACTGTAAACACGTGAGTACACCATTGCAAAACACAAAGCTTGAACACAATGTAAACAAAGAGGGAGAAGTGTGTTCATATCCCTATCGAGAACTCATTGGCTCTTTAATATTTCTGGCAGTGAATACGCGTCCAGATATTGCGTTTGCCACGAGCTATTTAGGGCAGTTTTGCTCAAATTTCAATAAGAGTCACTGGTTGGCAGCCAAAAGAGTTCTCCAGTACTTGAAAGGTACGATGTACTATTCAATTATTTACAGCAAGGATAGTACTGGGCTGCACGGGTATGCAGATGCAGATTGGGCGAACTGCACCCTTACTCGTCGCTCATATACTGGCTTTTTTATGAAGCTGTCCAATGGGTTAGTATCGTGGGAGAGCAAAAAGCAGCGTACTGTGGCTTTATCGTCGGCTGAAGCTGAATATATGGCTTTAACGGCAGCTACAAAAGAAGCATGCTATCTTAGACGGTTCATTTCTGAAGTCACTGGTAAGTTACATTGCGTTACTCTACATAGCGATAGTCAGTCTGCTATTAAACTAGCAGAAAACCCAGTCCACCACGATCGGACCAAACATATCGACACTCGGTATCATTTTATTCGAGAAAAACTTGCAGATAATATTATTTGTTTGGAGTTTGTACCTACCCAAGAAATGTGGGCCGATACTCTCACAAAACCTTTGGATCGCCTTAAATTTGAGAGATGTGTATCTAATATTTTTATAAATTAGGTAACATTTGCATCAATCATGGTCATATAGAAATATCGTCAGTTTAAGGGGGCGTGTTAGAGTTTCTGGTAAACTGGCACGTATATTTTATATTTTTTTATTGTTCTATGTCTATATGACACATGTTATTCAAAACTACTTCCAAAATAAACACCGTATTATACACATGTTTTCCTTCTATTATTATAATTATAAAACTATACAATACCTACATTTATGTTAACTGATTAAATTTGCTTTTCTTTGATCCCTGCCATTTTTTCAAACATGGTAATTGCCTCAAAAGTAGCAAGAGTCACCTCAACTGGTGCTTGAAATCTCCATTGATACAAGATAGTATGTCTCTCTGAGAGAAAGCCTAGCTGTCCTGCAGTGAGACGTATATACACGGTATTGATTTGTAATTTTAATGAATTTGAATGCTAATTCCAGGGAGGGCTATGTCCAGCAGTGGACTGCATAATATAGCCTGAAGAAGAGAGAGAGAAGAGAATGCTATTTTGCTTATGGTACTAAATAACTTTTCTTATACGTCTTTGCATAATCCTCATAAATACCACCTTCGGAACCACAATCGGAAGTTGATAGTTATACTAATTATGTATAATTACTAACTTCCGTTTGTGGTTCCTTAATTACGAACTTCCGGTGTAAAATAAGCAAAAAAATTACGCACTATACACTGAATTACAACGTTCACACAATTTTATTATGTTTATTATTGTAATAAAATGAGTAAACTTTCGACAAATTTGGTCTAAGGATTTGATAACAGACATAATTAAATTACGGTCAATTTAAATATATTGTCCTTATAGGGAACCCACGGAACGACCTACTTTTTGATTGGGAAGGTTCCAAAATTATTTTTCCCAGATTCCATTAAAAAATACGTAAAATCTTATATAAATACTATTCGGTTTTTTTTTAACAGTTGCGCCTGTTACTGCTTTGATAAGCCAATTATCTTTTGTTTGTCTTTAATGAAATCGTGAAGTCATTGCCAAATGGACATTGTCCTAAATATTGACATACGTTACATAATTGATACGGAATTTTAAAAGTATAAGGTCAGTAGAAACAATGACCAATCATAATAAACAAATCATACTCACGGATTTCTTGTATCGATTAGTGTTTGAGTTTCATACGACCTTCTAAAAGATCGACCTTGTTGATGCCTTGGTATCGTGTAAAAAACATACTAAGGTACAGTACTACACATCATAAAAGTCTCTTCGGGAATCTACGTTCGCGCAGTCTAGGAAGAAGTGTAACGAAAGTACCCGAAGCTATAAGTACCTACCTATATTCAACATGATTTTTAACCGATACGGTTAAGGTGCAGAATTGATTGCCGCAGTAGCGCTACCTATTTCGCTCACGCTAATATTGCCAAACTAATAGTCACCCATGAACCTTTACTATAAATCCGTGTAGTCACCTGCATCGATGACGTTGAATCAACCAATAGCAACAAAGGCGCGTGGCCTGCCATAAAATGACACTATCTGATTGGTCGATCACCATTAGCTAAGTTGAAATTTGACTTAAATTTCACTGATGCCGGTGACTCGCCCATTAGTTCAGTTGGTAAGAGCGCTGGCACGGATAGCCAGAGGTCGCGGGTTCGAATTCCGGCATGGGTGGAATTTTTAGCCTCTAAATAGGTTTTTAAATGGGCATGTATAGTCGAAATCGGCGACGGTGCATGCAGCGGGTGATGAAGCTAGATGAAACAGGAGCGTGGCAAATCGCAGACCCTGGTCTTTACAGTATATCTTGTGTTGTTTCGATGATGTACTCACATACCATGACGTATTTACGGTTTCGTAGGCTCTGATTTTTTTCTCTTTAAACATTAATTAAAGGGGCCAATCCATCGAAATATTCCACTGAGGCTCTCAAAATTATTTATTTTATCGAATAAAAACGGAACATTTTTAGCCCAATGACCACTTGAAATAATTACAGTTCATTTACAAGCTCATTTTCAAACATCAGCTGGTTTACAGCATATATTTTTTTTAATATGAAAAAATACTCAAAGAGCAAATGTTGTAATAATCAGGTATTTATGAATAATATTTGTTTCGCTTGTATATAATTATGAGTGGTATGCCTTTTCTATCTTGTCATGTGTTAATTTGTTACAAGAATTGTCTTTCTTAATATCTAAAAGACAAATAGTAAAGAAGACATATCTTAGAAGTGGCGTTTTTAAAAAGTAACCCTATATATTTACTGCAATAATATAAACGCACCATCAATACTATCTTTGTTCCCTTCCTTGGCTTCAAAAACAGTATGGAGAACCTCGTGGATAAGTTTTAGGAAACGTCTGCATCCTGATACCTCTGGAGTACCTGAAATATTCCATATTTTAGAAGAAAGAAGAAGAAGAAGAAATATATTTATTTCACACAAGATAACATAAGAATATTGTTTATTGTATACCGAAAAAATAGTTACAGAAACAGCCTATACAAAAGATCAAATACAATTGCTTATCGCGAATAGTAATTTCTTCCAGGCAAGCTAAAATTGGAGAATACATACACAGACATGCAAAACGTAAAATAGAAACTAAATAAAAGAAGTAATAAAAACAAACAAACACGACAGGACAGAGTAAGGGGATACGAGCCATGTTCATGCGGCGCGGCGGTAAAACGGCCTCAGACTCAGTAATTGCTGCAGGTTTATTGGCCACAGCACTGAAGAGAAGTACAGGTTCTAGAATAGGTTCCACTCATGGGTTATTATTGACTGCCTTGTTGGTCTAGAGCGGTATCACGTCTGAACATGTTCGTATGTTCGAACTCAGTCTTGGCGTTTCTAGGTGTGCACTTATCGTCACGTTGCGCTTTACTTCTTGGCTTAACAAAAATGTATTAAGGGCCGCATTAAATATTTTGTGCACTATACTTAGTGCAATATCGCAGAAACAGGGACACACCGCGACTTATGTGACTTGTTTTTTTTATAATTTTATTATATATTTGTATTGTGTTTGAAGATTGTATGTTGTAATGTGTTTCTGTTGATGTAATTAATGGTTTCTTCTTCTTCAATTTTAAATCTACGTTTTTCCAGAGACTACAATACCTTTTTGGTCTATGCTACAACTAAATTTTTCACCGTGTTTTATGCGACCGACACTCATATCGAAGTCTGGATCAAAAAGTCCTTGGTAAGTAAGGGCCTTTGTCTGAATAAATTAATTCAATTGTATTATTGTGTACCACTAATAAGGACAATAATCGAAGTAGCTTACTTCAGAACAGAAACTAGGTTTCGGGAGGCCTTTCTATCTGGACGAAAACCCTAGTAATTTGTTGCGGAAGTTCTTGCTGATTCTGGACAAAAACCTTATTATAAGAGTCAATCAAATTATGTTAACGTGGTCTAAATTTTAGTTACTCATAATGACTCCTAAGTCCCTGACGGATTCAACAGTTTCGATAATTGGATTGTTAACGCTGGCAAAATTACATAACAAAGTATTTTACAATATCTAGACACGCGGCTCACATTTTACATTGTACATTGATCAAACAGAATTCTTTACGTTGAAATAAATTAATTTTATTTGATTTGACATCTTATTGAAGTCACACCATGTAACGAGGGAACGCAGAAGATTTTGGATTGTGTGGCAGTCAGCCACCGTAAATATTGAATTAAATGTTAATTTTACTTCGTCAGATAAAAGACCATTTGGGTTTTATTTATATAAAAGGCCATTTATAAGCAGGACGAAAAACAATGGTCTGAGGTGGTTGCCTTGAGGAAAGGTAGCTCAAGTAAAAATATTTTTTTATGTGTGTCTTTGTTATCTTGCAGTCTTTCTTTACTATCTTGCTGTTCATAATTTCAGTTGTAATACTATTCTGAATAAGTGGGTCTACGTTATATCCTTTTCCGATGCAACTTGCCTACGTACTAAAACCTGAGTTTTTAATCGTAGGACAAAAGCCGCAACTTACCACTTAACGTCGTGATAGCAATAGCTACCAAGAATAAGCTGACCTGAAAAAGGCAAATACTTCATTAGGTACAGTACAACAACAGAAACCTTCACATACGTGAACTCAAATCAATTATTTTAAGGGTGGCTTTACGACACAAATAAAAGGTTGAGCTGCTGTCTACTGTACTTACCTACTATAGCACGACAAATATTTCACACGAATAGGTACATATTTATTTGAGATAGTTAAACACGAATATTTAGTTGAAAGTTGGTAAAATTTGCGTTTGAGTTGAAATATACGCTCAATTTCCAGAGACATTTTATTTGTTCAATAATAATAAAAATATTTCCACACCACACGATCAAGGCTTGTCTTGGTTCCAAACAAGGATACCCTGTGCTACGGTAACCAAGAAAGGACATTTATTTCGATACCAGATGGTTATCAACGATTAGAAGATTCTTAAGAAGGGCGAGAAGAAAAGAAAAGAGTAGGAGTGTAGGTTGGTGATATCTGCTGAAGAGCTTATTACCGATGGAGTAAAGTGTCATGGTTGAGACTGTGAACCGCCAAACGAGGCGAAGACGCCCCTAGCTCGCTGGACTGACTGTTTGCTGATAGCGGCTGGATGAGGATTACCGAGGACAGGAAGAAAAGGCGTGTCTTCGGGCAGGCATATTTCTAGCAGTGGGCGAATATGGGGCAATGTATTGGATTGCTTGCAGTAACTGTTTGTGACATCCTTGCCTGGTTAGGTTATAGTTCTTGCGCATAGTTCAGGGTAACCTAGCTTGGGAGCAAGACAAATCATTGCGTTGTGTGGAAGTTATTATTATTATTATTATTTTACAGTACTACACATAAAAGTCCCTTCAGGAATCTACGTTCGCGCAGACTAGGAAGAAGTGTAACGAAAGTACCCGAAGCGATAAGTACATTCAACATGACTTTTAACCGATACGGTTAAGGTGCAGAATTGATTGACACCTATGGACATCAACCAAGTCTAGCAATTGACTGAAAATAATAGTCACCTGCATCGATGACGTTGAATCAACCAATAGCAACAAAGGCGCGCGGCCTGCCATAAAATGAAACTATCTGATTGGTCGATCAACTTGCCGCACATCCAAAATTTGGTCATCTGCGCAGGTACATCCGCGAGACTTATTTCTTGTGTAGCACGGTACCTATATTATTGTTAAAAGCAGTGGGCAGTGATTGAAAGAGGAGAGCCGAACATCGGGCTCAGTGGCATGTCTTGGGAGAGGCCTATGTCCAGCAGTGGACTGACACCGGCAGATTGTGATGATGATTTTTAAAAAATGTTTCTTTACTCACTTTTTTAGCCATGTTAACTAAGTACGTATCTGTGTTATGTTGTCAGGTTGTCACCTACGCTTTGAAACAGAGACTGTATTGAAACATGCACAAAAGGAACACTGGCGAAAATATGGTACGGTAATTTCGAAGATTGCCTTGAATTCTGTACGGTATCACCGACAACAGCTGCAGAACGGCCAAGCCTATTAATTCTAGTTATTTTTCCGAGGAAGCTGCCGTATTGATTGCTGTTGTTTGCAGGGTTTTTGAAGAGTTTCCACCTTTGAGCATAAATGTACGAGAAGTTTACGTAAGGATGTACCTCAATAAATCGGATCGCTCTCTTCTGCAAGGAGAAGATATGTCAATGCCTGCTGCCCGGTGACATAGTAGTATATAGCGTAGAACATAATACTATGGAACTAGGCAAAGCCATTAATGGAAAGATGATGAACTTAAAGTTGACATTAACTGAAAGATGTTTCTAGCTGTAGACCTACAGTCTATTTATTCTTACTTGTCCAATTTAGTAAACAAGATTTTAACCTTAAAATTAAGATTAGATGCCTAAACTAGACATTTTCTCGCAAATTTTGAACTATCATGAACTTTGTTTATAAAATTGGCAGCGTGATATCTAAGAGAGTGTTCCTAGTTACTTCATTTGTGGATATAAGGCAGTTTTGGACTAAAAAGCTACAGTTTACGGGTAGAATCTTGTTTAATAAATTGCACAAGTAAGAATAAATAGACTGTACATGTCATTATGCATGTATTTTTGTAATATTTTTTCATTGATTTCCATATACTCTTAAAATCATTACATGTAGGTTTACAAACCGCACGTTAAGCGATGCACGTCCCGTGGGGGATTTGTGTTTATTTATGTAGGTATGTTTAGTAAGCTAATTAATTGATTTTGATGAATGAAGTATCCTCGTTTCGAGTGGGATGTCGAATTACATATTAGTTGTACCGACGGGGAAACAAAAGTGCCCACGGCACAACCAGTTGACCATAGCAGTTGTGCAGTTGTGGCATAATAAATAACATCTTTCAGAGAGAGAGTTTGGGTTTAATCGCCGCGCGTACCCTCCCGCACCCGCACATCAATTGTCAAAAAGATGAGAAAATTCCTAATTCCTGAACTATTGTATTGTAATATTATACAATATTACAATATTCTAAGCGACTGAAAGACAGTTTTACTATTATATCAACGTTTGTGAATACCTACGACTGCTAGCATGATCAACAATCTTGGAAAAAGAACTTTTTCCATATACACTATTTTTATTTTTAATGCACTAACCCGTGCTAAGGAACAAATTTAAAAACCTATTTAGAGGCTAAAAATTTCACCCATGCCGGGATTCGAACCCGCAACCTCTGGCTATCCGTACCAGCGCTCTACCAATTGAGCCAATGGGCGACTCACGGCATCAGTGAAATTTCGAACCTCTTTTTACAATACGCTCTGTATTAC
Source organism: Yponomeuta sedellus (assembly GCA_934045075.1). NCBI lineage: Eukaryota > Metazoa > Arthropoda > Insecta > Lepidoptera > Yponomeutidae > Yponomeuta > Yponomeuta sedellus. The sequence continues at coordinate 6,602,082 of OW203740.1, forward strand.
GTACAGGCAGCGACATCTGACTTAAGCAAATTGCATTACTTACAGCCCCAACTACCTACTTTGCAGTTAGGTTTAACATCGCCTCTAAATAGGTTTTTAAATTTTTTCCATATAGTTTTCAAACTTTCAAACTGTTGCTTGCCTTTTGTCCTTTTAACGCCTTCCTATCAAACTATCTACATTAAGTATTCTCATTAGGTATCTATATTTTACGTTTAAATTAGCGGAACTAAAAAGAACAATACACCCATTGTTATACACTTTGCTTTATTGTTATAAAGGCACAAAAAAAAAACCTTGACAATTTTGACAAGACGACTATTTACACGACCAGACAAGATGATCTAAGGCGCTCGCGTGGAGGTAAAGGGCGGTTCGATTGTTCGTTCTTTGTGAGTACCTATTCAGTGGCCCTTGGCGTAGCCGATGCCGGCGCCGTAGCCGTAGCCTTGGGCGACACCATATCCATACCCGTACCCGGCACCCAGCCCTTCGGCGAGGCCGACCTTCTCAACGAGGCCGATCACCCCGCCGGCGCCGCCGAGACCCAAGCCTAGTCGACCACCGCCAAGGAGCAGAGCGCCTTCCTGGGCGTTCCTAGCGACAGCATCGGCCACAGCCTGAGCCTGGAGAGCTGATGATGCGACGGCGGCGGCTTGCGCGCGTGCGGCCTGCGCAATCCTCGCGGCTTCCACGGCGCGCACGTTTGCGATTTCGATGGCTTGTACTCGAGCTGCATTTGCCACGCGCTCGTTCTCGACAGCCCTGGCGACCTCCAGAGCGCTGCCGGCGGCGGCACGTCTAGCTGCTTCGTTGGCGCGGGCGCTCTCGATGGCCGCGGCTTGTGCGCGATGGATGTTGGCAATGCGTGCTGCGTCGAGCGCCTCGGCGTTCCTTATGGCGTTGACTTGGCCGGCGCGGGCGGCGGCTTCGGTCACACGCGCTCCCTGGATACCGGCGGCGGCGGCGTTGGCGATCTCGGCGGCACGGACAGCTTGCGCGTTTTGAATGGCGCTCAGCTGGGCCGCACCGACTGCGGCGGCGTTGTTGAGGGCGACGCCGCTGCCTACGGCCGGGCCGTAGCCGTAGCCATTTCCGACAAGGCCGATGCCGTTGCCGACGAAGCCTATGCCGTTTCCGCTGAGGCCATCGACAACCACTGGCCCAAGGATGCCGGACTGCGAGCCCTTAGAGTCCGCTACGGATTTTTCAGCAATGGTCTTGGCACCTATCGATGAGAATTTATTTAGAGTTTGCCGATATCAACGACAAATGACAGGTCAACGATCGGCATTGATTACTTCACAGAATCATTGTTTCTTTGGTCTTAAAGATGAGTCATTAACCTAGTAATACGGGTTGCAGGTGCTAACCCGTTTTAATTTACCACGGCGATTATTTATCAGTTCCGTTCTTTCGATTAAAACTTCCTTAGAGGGCTTGAAGTTATTAGATGATCAAGAACTTACCTATTCCAAATACGGCGATCGCCAAAGCGACGACGAAGTGAATCTGAAACGTTAGTTTACAAATTATAGTTTATGCTGTCATATTATTTCATCTCCAAATACTCATGGCGCTCCAGCCCTTACCGTAAGTTGTGCCATGGTAAAAAATGCAATTAATCAACAAATATTGCCACAATCCGCCGTCACACCGCTTAACGCAATAATAACTTCCACAGAATTCACTGCACTTTTATACACTGCACCTAAAATTATTTGCATTAAATTAACAATGCTAACCGCTGTTGCCGGCCGATTCGAATACGATTGCACTAAAAAAGACCAATCGTGTTTGTACAATACGCATCACGAATCTATTGCTGTAAAATGGCAATCCACATTAGTAGAAACGTCTTTACTTCGCAATTTGCATATTTACTGAGGAAACTATTTGAACCTGAACCGTGATTCCGCTGTAACACGCTAAATGGGAAGCATTTACGACTCTTGGCTCAGAACAGCACTCCAAAACTATCGTACAGTCGACAGGAAAGTAGTCTTTACAATTTTGTTGAAAAGTCGCCCGTAGCGTAACTGAGTAAAGTGCACGCGAGGGATTTACTGTATGCGTGCCCTAAAATATTATTGAACCAAATCGTACTAGTCACGTACTAGTATTGGGAAAACGATACAAGCTCGTTAAAGGATGATCTGAGTGCTCATTAGAGAAATCTCTAGGGCTAGTCATTCCTGAGATTTCCGCAGTCATAGTTGTGTTCACATTAGGTTCGTAGCAAGGACTGAAATATGTGAACACATCCCACATTTATACCCAACTAACGTGTCAAACCAATCGCGAATTTTAGGGCTGGTAAGAGAACCGGACTAACTCAGAACGTGGCGTTTGCCACAGACCGGAGTTGCGCGTAGCCGCCATCCCAAGGCATTTTTTCTCGTATCGGAATAATGAACGAAATTAAAATAGGATGTTAATAATTTACTTCTCAGCCTGGTCTTGAACCACCACCAAAAACCCCAATTACTTTGTTGATTGACCTGATGGTGCGGCGGGTCCCTAAAACTAAAATGCCATCCGGGCTCTGTGGGCCCAGCTCGGACTTGAGAAGGAGAAAGAATACTGACGTAATGAGAATGCCTACTTTTGCACCGCGAGCTTGATTTTTGCGAAAAAAGCCAGCAGGCGGGTAAGTCCTTTAACTATCAGAGCTGTTTTAGTATTTGATTGCCTTTATGTAGTACAAATTAGGGCGAAATGTCCTCTAAATAGTGGTTACCATGTAATGGTCCCCTAAATAATTGTATGTACCTAGTAGTAAGTAAACGTCCATCGACATGATGGTAAGGCTATGTAATGCCTTATCACGTGATAAGGGCTTTTATTTTTATTTTAATAATTTATCAAAGCCCACAGCGCAAAACAATATAAAATAAGCTTTACTTAGATGATGATAAGAAGAACCTCCCCCAGCTGTTTCTCATAGCCTAAATAATTTATCTACTGACCTGGAGACCTGGAAGTTGGCCAAAGTGCACAACAACTCAACAAAAAAAACATGTAGACTAATGCACACTCATAGCAGATGATGTAATTCTGCTCAATTATCACCACATGAATTCCAAATTCCCAATTTACTCAATCATTGAATATGGATGTCGATTTCACACCCTGTTGCTCTTCAGTAGATTACTACGCACCGTTCCGTCTGGGCCCAGGCCAATTTCCAGAAAGACTGGTAATGAATCCTGAATTGAGAGTTAACTAGTGCCGTGTAAAACTCGATAGGCAAATTTATTCGATTCATTGAACATTGCTTGCGGCACCTGCTAAGATTTGGTGCACTAGGTCAGTAGAGTATGAAACGAAGTGTCAGAATCAGGAAGTGGTGCCGTGGTGGCAGGGTCACCTATCTCCTTCAAAATGGTTGTGATTGGTGATGAATGGCTGACCCCTGCGTCATGCTAGTGAACGCTAGCTGTATGGGTGTTTGGCCGCAGCAGCGCAGCATTAATGTTTTCCCGTCTTTTGTAAGAAAATAACTACAGTCATCGATAGCAATCATGGAATCTTATCGTATAGGAATATCGATATCAACCCCTGTATGTCCCCACTGCTGGGTCACGGGCCTTCTCTCAGAAAGGTTAGGCCGTACTCCACCACGGGGGCCAAGTTCGGGTTGCTGGAGGAGTGTAAGACAGTGGCGGGCCTTACTGTCAGAATTTATCAATTAAGCCGCCAATAAGGCCTTTGACAGCCAGCACCAGCGGCTAAACGTGCCTTGCGAAGCACGGAAGCGCTCGGAAAAATTGCCACAAGCGATAGTCACGGGACGGTCACTCATCCAGCACCTGACCGCGCCTGTTGTTGCTTAACTCAGACTGAAGATCAGTTGCTATTAATTGCTGTATTAGGAGTGATTAGAGAAAAGATGGTCCGAGTGGGGTTTTTTACGCTACCTTGTTGTTCAGTACATATTCAGCCGGCAGGCAGAGGCTAACAATGTACATTGACATGCACCAAACTGAAGGTAAATTATTTACATGGAAATTATTACTTCAGATTACAAAGAAGCTTAAACCCAGGAGTTGAGCATAGTTCACTCCTTTCTTTTACATCCGTGAGTTCACTGTATTTTTGTAAATAATTACATTGAGTAACTGGACCGTTGGACAACGTTACAATTTAGAATTACTCACATCGAGTGATGTGACTCATTGAACACTTGAATGAAGGTTTAATATTTTTTTTATAAAAGACGCTCAGATGTTGGCATTTCGGTATTCCGTTAAAAATAATCAAATATAATCAATCTTCTTTACGTCAGGAGATTAGGAGTTATTTTATACGTTTATGTGAAAGTTCTTGGTGTCGTTCTGTCATGGTGACAGACAGCTCGCAGGATCTTAGTTATTAACTTTAGACTAGTCGGACTCGGTGGCGCAGAGGTTTAGCACGCTGACTGTAAAACAGAAGGTCTCGGGTTCGATCCCCGGCCGGGTCAAACTAGGATACGAACTTTTCTAGTTTGTCTCAGGTCTTGGATGTTATCTATATATTTATTGTATTAAATCTATCGTCGGGTTAGCACCTATAACACAAGTCATTTAAAAACTAATTTAGACTCTAAGAATTCCACCCATGCCGGGATTCTAACCCGCGACCTCTGGCTATCCATGCCAGCGCTCTTTCCAACTGAGGTAATGGGTGACTCACCGGCATCAGTGAAATCTCGAACCTCTTTACAATATTCTCTGTATTACTTAAATTTTTAGCCTCTAAATTGGTTTTTAAATTTGTCCTTAACACGGGTTAGTGCATTAAAAATAATATAATCATGTGGGTACAGCGATATCATTCCGATGTAAAACCTAACTGCAAAGTAGGTATTCGGGGTTGCAAGTGATGCAAATTACTTCAGATAGATGTCGCTGCCTGTACGTAATACAGAGAATATTGTAAAGAGATTAGACATTTCAATGATTCCGGTAAGTCGCCCATTAGCTCAGTTGGAAAGAGCGCTGGCACGGATAGCCAGAGCTCGCGGGTTCGAATCCCTGCATGGGTGGAATTTTTAGCTTCTAAATAGGTTTTTGAATTTGGCATTAGCACGGGTTCTCTATATATCTATCTATCCAGCCCATGAATGAAGCCCACTGCTGGGTATAGGCCTCTTCCATTTCACGCCAACTCTCCCGGTCCCTAGCCAATCTCGACCACTTACCCCCGGCCGCGGAGGTTTTTTGGAGTTTTTTTGTCCATTTTTTCTCCAAAATGATCTAGATTTTGAAATGGACACCTAGTTTGAATTGTAACGTTCATTAAGACGCAGCTTCTGCGCTACTTTGAATAAAACCTTTTCATTTCATTTCCGCTTTTTTAATGTCATCCCTCCAACGGGCAAGTGGTCTACCCACCGAACGACGACCGGTTCTTGGCCACCACTCCGTGACTGCCCTTGTCCACCTTCCGTCATCCCGTCTCATCAGGTGTCCCGCCCATCTCCACTTCAACTTTGTGATCCGTGTGCCCACATCTTCGACTCTGGTCTTAGTGCATTAAAAATAATATAAAAAAATTCATTTAGTTGTACTTAGTATAAGACTAACGAGATCTATGTAATATGTCCATGAATATTTATTTATTTATTTATGACGTAGGTACTTCCGTGCATGACGTAGATACTTCCGGTTTCATACACTAATATTTTCAAATATTTAAAGCAGCCATAGTCGAATTATTCAGCCCAGTATCTCTATACTACTCGTACCTATTTTCTTGAAAAAAATAATATCAAAAAAGTACTTTATTTTTTTAGGTCAACCCAATCCGAAGGATTCACGCGATGATACAATGGCAAGGTAAAAATTGCCTACTAGTAAAATTTTCATGATGTCTCAACAAGTATGAGCCATTTTAGTTTCAAAGGAATGCGATAACAACTAACTAAGACATAAAAAAAATATTAGACTCAGAATAATCGAAATATAAAAAATAAGTACTGTTGCATTTTTTACAATTTTGCTAAATGCTAGGCAGTTGTTAACACATGAAACTCTGAGAAACGTAGACAACTTACTGATAACCTCTCTCTTCATGACACCGCAGTTGTACATTATTTATACAATGATGAAATTTCACTTGCGATTCACGAAAATACTAGAAGAGGCAGCAGCAAGATTGAAATATTTTTTGTCTATGTACCATCGGCAGCGCATCGATTTTCATATTTATAGTTGCATCGTCACCCGTAGGTAGCGTAAATTGGAATAGTGCATCAATAAAGGCTGTCAACTGCAATATTTCTGATAATGTAAATCTATCGAACAATTTCTTTTATGTAGCTCATAAACGTCCCCACTGCAGGGCACAGGCCTTCTCTCAGAAATGTAAAATTATAAAATTGTAGGATATTAATAGAAAATAGTCGTTAGAATATTTATGCACTTTTAAAAACCTATTTCGAGGCTAAAAATTTCACCCATGCCGGGATTCGAACCCGCAACCTCTGGCTATCCGTGCCAGCGCTCTACCAATTGAGCCAGAACCAGAGGTTGCGGGTTCGAATCCCGGCATGGGTGAAATTTTTAGCTTCTAAATAGGTTTTTAAATTTGTTCCTTAGCACGGGTTAGTGCATTAAAATAAAAATAGTATATTTATGCACTGTTTTTTTACTTTTATTTAAATTTAGAAACAGGTTCCTCAATTACTGCACTGTGTTCAAATGGTCGCTAAAAAAGCATGCTATCTCATGCTATCTACAAACCTGCCCTTGTATTATGTAACGTATGTATTTGACAGTTTGGAGTACACTAAATCAGACAAAGCCATATAGGGGAGGACTTACGTGATCGCACCCCTGACTCGGGCAGAATGGGTGCCATTAAAAGGAATTGAATTGATAGTTACAATTTAATGTGAAAATAAATAAAGTGTGGACTCTACATTTGGAAATTTGGTGATTGTTTCGAAGTTTCTTGATCAATCTTTCTTCTCCACAGGCACGGTGAAGAAGGCGGGTTCTTCAACCACTCTGAAAAAAGAGACAAATTGTTAGAAAATCGATTTTCCTGCGTCGCAACAGAGATTGAACAGGAAAATATATTGTAAATCTATTGTCCTTCATTGTTTCATCATCCTACATTCTCCCACAGCAAAAAGTAGGTATCTACTGTTGATAATTACACCTTGTCTGCCAATTAAGTTTATTGACGACTTTATTTTGATTTACATTACTGTAACACTGTCACAATATACATTGATATGACATCGAGGCTCTTGTACTGTGTACAAAATGATCAAGACTCATATCGGCGACGAACGTGCTAACCGTACTGGTTAAAAAGTATCTGAAATAGACTAGGATGAGTATAAGTGTGTATGTCAATATCCATATTTGCATCAACTACCCGTCTCACTTTTCCTTTAGGAACTCTCCATCCTAGGTTTTCTGGAAGAAATTGCTCTAAGCAATAAGGCCGCCAATTGTACTGTATCTTTGTAATAATAAATAAATATTCATGGACATATTACACAGATCTCGTTAGCCCTATACTTAGTACAACTAAAATGACGTGCTAACTCGACGATAGATTTAATAATATAAATACATAAATAACATCCAAGACCCGAGACAAACTAGAAAAGTTCGCTTCCTAGTTTGACCCGGCCGGGGATCAAACCCGAGACCTTCGGTTTTACAGTCAGCGTGCCAAACCGTTCCGCCACCGAGGCCGTCAAAAAATATGTTAAAGTTTGTTTTTTCCTGGTGCACAATAAATAATATTCTTCTCTTATCTTATCTTATGCCTGTACTATGGAACAGGCCTCCTAGTGCATATAACAAATATAATTATAGTGTAAACATCACAAACCTGCAAAAACAATCAGAGGCCATTAGTACAAATCAAGTACGGCGGTTTCCTTAGGAGCATTTTGTTTTTACAGTAAATAAAAATAATTGATTTTATTTCAATAATATAAGCGTTCGCTCGTGGCCTAGGTAGTGGAACCGAGTGATTGAATTCATTTGGGTTAATCAACACCGGCAGGCGCGGTCAGGTGTGGGATGGGTGACCATCCCGTGACTACCGTGAGCTAGTGGCATTTTTTCCGAGCGCTTTGGTGCTCCGCCAGGCACGTTAAGCCGTTGGTGCCGGCTGTCATGTAATGGCAGTCGTGAAGTCATGTCACAGGCCTTGAGGTGACTTAATAACTTCTGACAGCAAAGCCACTGTCTTACAACCCTCAACCAACCCAGACTTGGCCCCCGTGGTAGAGTATGGCCTAAAATTCCTGCGATGTAGGGAGAGACCCGTGCCCCAGCAATGGGTACATACAAGGGTTGATATCAATAACATTATCATGAAATATATTACTGTACTTAATTTGTGTATTAAAGAGACCTCCAGCGCCTTGATTATCATCTTCATAGCAACTCATCTTCTATAAATCTGTGTGCAAAAATGTCGTACGGGTTCCCCAGCAGTGCGGACATACAAAGGGTTGATACCAATAAGCGTACTCACTCGAATTGCTCTAACAGCACTGGAGCCCTGTAAGCACCAGCGCCGCTCAACGCGGCAAGCAAGGTGCTTGCAGCGCTGGCTTTCTTGGACAGCGAACTGCTAGCAGTGCTGATGAGGGCCGACACCCTATCGGTGAGAAGCGTCGAAAAAGCGCGGGGAGGCTCGGCGACGCGGATGGAGTAGTAAGGCACGCGTCGGACGTCGATTTGAACCGGCTCCTAGAAAGAAGGAAGAGCTTATTGTTCAACATAATCACCATGATCAACCGGTGATAGTCCACTGCTGGACATAGGCCTCTCCCAAGACACGCCACTGAGCCCGATCTTCGGCTCTCCTCTTCAAGTCACTGCCCACCGCTTTGCGAATATCGTCGCTCCACCTGGTCACCCACAGGGCGTCCTACGCTACGTTTGCCGATTCGCGGCCTCCACTCAAATACCAGTAAAGAGCTTATGGTGGTTTTCTATAATTTATTTTCGATGTTATTTTTTATTTTTCATGCGGTGGTTTGCCAGTGGGCTCAGGCCTCAAAGCGAAAGACCCAGGTTAGATAAATAGATAAGACATTTATTTGCGCTTTGAGACGCACACACTTAAAGCATCACCATAACAATATAGATTTGTAATATAAAAATAAATCGTGACAATGAATAACATACAAACATTTTTAAAACTGTTTCTATTCGTATTTATGCACGGTTATTACATTTTTACAATTTTCCAACGTTTCGGCACTTTTACAGGTGCCATGGTCCTTAATCTTCGAAAATACTATACAAACATTTACATACATTTTTACATTCGCATACAGGCACATACATAGCTTCTGGCCCCACACTAGGATACTCTAAAAATAAAAATAGAATTCTCAAATTTGATTTCATTATGTAATTCATAATAATAAATGAAAATAGAACTCTTAAATTTGGTTCGATTCCCAGTGTACGAATGTACCTATAACTTGGTTTATTTACAAAGTCACGTACATTTGCAGTAGCAATATACACACTAACCGCGAAGCACATCGTGAGGAAACCCGCGGCTTGGTTGGCTCTGCGCGTTTTGACTTGTCTTTCCTGTGGGCTAGGCCGTCTAAGCTGCCAGGAGCGTGCCTAATTGGATGTAGAAAGCACTCAATACACGCCTCGTGCGTCTAAGAAAGCAAGATAGCTATAACTATTGCTAAGATTATATCCACAGGATTCCCCACTATGCCATCTATCGCTTCAAAATCATCATTTTAAAACCACCACATTAGCTCAGTAACAAAATTAACTCACATAAGGCACATATCGGACAACAGTGGGCTTTGTCGTCAGCTTGTCGACCACCGCGGCGCCCGCGCCCAACGCAGCCCCCTTGGCTGCCAGCAGCGCTGCCCCCTTCGCTGCAGCCGTTTTGATGGCCAGCGCTTTGGCACCTAACACTGCTGCGCCAACGGATTTTAAAGCGGCGTGCTTGGCTGCTACCACGGCAGCGCCTTTCGCTGCCAGCGCTGCAACGGCGCCCTTGGCGACCACGACGGCGGCGCCCTTGGCAGCTAGGGCACCGGCTCCTAGGAGCGCGGCCCCCTTGACAGCCCCGGCCGCCGCGATGGCTTTGGCGGCCAGGAGACTCCCGTACGCTGACGGGACCAGGCAGGCGAAGCAGGCCACCTGGAAACGCGCTTTGGGTTAAATAGAGAATAATGTAAAGGTACAAAACTAATTACAAATAAAAAATCCACTGCTAAAAATAAAAACCTATTTAGAGGCTAAAAATAATATAAAATAATAAATTAATATAATGCGGGTACAGCGATATCATTTCGATGTAAAACCTAATTGCTAAGTAGGTGCTCGGGGCTGCAAGTGATGCAAATTACTTCAGCCAGATGTCGCTGCCTGTACGTAATACAGAGAATATTGTATAGAGGTTCGAAATTTCACTAATGCCGGTGAGTCACCCATTAGCTCAGTTTGGGACAGCGCTGTCATGGATAGCCAGAGGTCGCGGGTTCGAATCCCGGCATGGGTGGAATTTTTAGCCTGTAAATAGGTTTTTTTTTTATTTGTCCTTAGCACGGGTTAGTGCATTAAAAATAATATAATCATACTAAAAATAATATAAAGGCCCTGAAAGAAATTCAACAGACTCAAGTTAAATATTCAACTTTATCAGGCGAACCGGGACCTTCCATTCCCTTTCATAAAGCTAAGTTTTTTGTCCCACCTGCAGATGCGACCGAATCATCTAGGACATGCCTAATATTTTTTAGAAGTCGGGTTTTAGTTTTTTAGTTGCTTTTATTTAATATTGTTTTAGTAACGCTTTACAAACGATCGTGAAGTCACTTAGCCAGCGACATTAGCGGCGGCGTCTATAGCTTTCATTTCACGACCCATTCAGCAAAATCGGTCAAATTTGACCATAGGGAAAAATAGTAAACATACTGCCATACGTGCGAAAAACATAAGATAAGAATATTCACCAGAGCACTGTTATACTGCAATGCACTATTATAAAACACTAGCTGACCCAGCGAACTTAACAGTCTATTCTTTAATTTTTTTATTTTTCTCTCCGTAAGAACCATCCTCGTAGTTAAAGAAATATTCTAAAAAAATAATTAGCGAAATCGGTTCAGCTGCTCTCGAGATTTGCGCTTACCAACACATTCAGCAATTCATTTTTATATTATAGAATAGAAGATAGAAGATGTACAGAGTGAGAAAGATACAGAGTGCAATTATAATAAGAGTAACATAACCCTCGTTTACTCTAGTCGGGCCGTATCAAATATTATAAGCATTGCTTCGTGCCTTTTTTACCGTGTTGACGAGGGATTTGTGAAAAAATATTCTACTGTCACTGTTTAAAAAAAAAATTACTGTTAGTTCTAATTCGAACTACTTTAGCTAGGCACAGTAATTACTTTTTTTTATGGACAGACCACATTTGTATAGAGATTCAAATTGAAACCCTTGCTAGGTATTGCTCATCAGGATGATTGATGGGTCAATACAAACGCCTGAAAACATAACATAACATTTACATACAGGCACATACATTGCTTCAGGCCCCACACTAGGATACCCTATGTCGTGGGAACCAGAAACAACGAAATCACAATCATGTAAACATTCCAGACATGGGGTTTTTTTTATTGTCCCCAGCCGGGGTTCGAACCCGGGACCTCTCGCATGGTAGGCAGATGCGCTACCGTTGCGCCACAGAGGTCGTAAATACCTAGATATATTTAAAACAGTCTTACCGATAGTATGATGACGTTCAGCTTCATTTTGATGACCTCCTCTGACTAAAAATAAAATAAACTGCACCAAATTTGAAGGTGAAGGTCATTTTATACCAATGATAAAGATTTGTTACGAAAAAGAGCAAGTTGCAATACACGACATAATTAAGTATAATCCTAATTAGGTAGCTGGGTTCCTGTTACAGTACTTTACTTCTGAAGACCAGCTTTTTAACTAGTAAGTAGGGGTCTTGGGTAACTCATGTCGACAATTCTGCTAAGTGTACTGCCTCGTTGGCCCAGCGGTATCACGTCTGATTATCTTGCCGGAGGTCGTAGGTTTGGTTCGCACCGGGGAGGCGGCGACCATTTGTACAAAAGGCCTCAGTCTGGGTGTATTTCCAACCTTGTGATTTCCCTGCCTGGTTACTATAGCACAAGGTGTCCTAGTTTGGGACTGGGACAATGTGATTGTGTTGCGTGGATTTATTTAGGTATGTAATTCTCAAAACTTTTTTTATGGTATTGGTTAATTTTGTAGAGATGTAGGGACAAGATCTTTATTTTTCCAGAGATTTTTAATTTCAGCATCGTTTGATAAATTACCTCTTGCATAGACGTAGAGCTATTTTCACAATTTTACTAAATTGTCAGTTAATGGAAAACAATCCTCTTAAACCAGTTTCAAACACATAGTTAGTAAACGCCTCTCTTCGTAATTCTTACTAAGTACATTTAACCAGATTTAATTTATTTTAATAACACGGGTTTCGCCACATTACTTACAAAAAGATTCACGACGCGCCTCTTGCAAGAATAAAAAAAAAACTTTTCTTTGTTTACATGTTTATAGATAGTTTATATCACGTAGGTATATCTATATATAAGTGACCTTAAATTTAAGTTCTATATTTCTTCTATATCTGAAATATATATATAATATCTATCCAAGCACTACCCTATAACATTCTAGTTCAGCAACTCCAGGTTAAGTTAGGCAACAACAGGCAGGGGTGCGATGCCAGATAACCTTCACGTGTACCCCTCCGCTTTCCGTTCCATCTGATTCCATGAACCAGATGGAGGGGCAAGTGGTGGGGTCGGTGCACCCTGAGCGTTAGTCAGTGACTTCTTCTTGTCGGATCTTACTGGCTAACGGCGAATAATCTGGCGGGAGGGGTCGCGTGGGCCCTGTTTCACTTTGTGGAGCGGGACCCAGGCGACCAACCGAATGAAGGACCGACTAGGGGGGGCGCCGCTGCGCGGAAGCGCGCGCGCCTCGTACCAGTCGGACCAGAGTGGCCGCCGGGACGCGGAGGGTCGGGGGACCCTCCGCGACCATCATAGCGGGCCGGAAGGCGCCCTTGCGTGTTCCGAGGGTGCCTTCTGGCACGGAGGGGGTCCGCGCGGTCGCTCACCGCCTTCTCTGCTTTCAGAGAAGTGCTGGTGGGCGACGTGACGGGCCTCGCGTTTGGGGCGTGTGGGGGCCAATAGGACATTGGCCCCCATGCGCCCCAACGAGGAGGTGCGCCGCCCTCCTCTAACCCCATTGGACCACACAACAATGGGATGGAGGGGGCGGCGCGTTTGGGCGTGTGGTGGCCAAGGGGTTCGCACTTGGCCACAATGCGCTCCAACGAAGAGATACGGCGTTCCCTCGCCCCGTCGTTCGGTCCGATGCGATGGGGCAGGGGCGCCGCCGAAGGAGTGCCCGAAAGGGCGCCTGCAGACGGGGTCGCGGAAGTATGCGTAAGCGTCCCCGTGGCCCCGTCCTTTGCGGTGCGGAGGAACACCCCAGTTTTAGTCGGTATACCGCCCTTTTCAGGGCGGGAAGTCCGACATAACCACTGTGCTCCCCCGAGCCGGTGGTACCTGTAATTGGGGTTTCTCCTGGGTGAGAAAAAAAAAAAAAGGCAACAATAGGCAGACAAGCAATAAGATAAAAAAAGCAACCAATGAGATGGAATCATGACCTGGGGTTCTATTATGTATCCAATGAGTGACGTTGATTTTCACTTTTTTTAAGCTACTCCAGCTGTGAAATGCATACATATTTTTACACTTGTGCTTAACTCGATAAAGTGGAATGTTAAGTAATAGAAGGGCTGGTCAAAGTGGCAGGAAAATACTTGCATTAGAAGAGACCTACCTTGGGTAGCTATAGATTGAACCTATAAAAGCTATAGGCTATAGAAGAGAAGAAGAATTGACTGTACAATTTCTCCAAAATCTGTGAATGCAGTTAATAATATCTTAAAAAGTTGGGGATGGTCTCCTAGGAACTTTATCCTGTAACTATAACGTTTAAGGTACCTCCTCTTACTGACCCGTCTCAAAAATCCACCCTGTATATCTATACGAAATTTCACATTTAATTTTCACTTAAATCGTGGACGGACGGACTGACGGACTGACGGACATTGTGAGACTATAAGGGATCATTGTCGACTGCGAAATCCTTAAGAGTCTTTTTTCAACTGATGGGGTAATCTTGAAACAATATATTAGCCGAATTGGGTCCTTGAACAAAACAATTGAGAATCGATTAAATTACACCGATAAATTTCGTTTGTGGGAAAACCATCGACCGGTCTAGATCAAGGATGTTGGGTAAAATGTTCTTGGTCTAGCTAGATAGCTCACAAGCTTAGCATAAATCCATTCATTCATTCTCATTAGTCCTAAAGAAGCGATCGTGGCCTGGTCTAGTCGAGTGATTGGAATCAACCACGTACGTACTTGAGTTAAGCAGCAACAGGCGCGCTCAGGTCCAGGATAGATGACCGTCCCGTGACTACCGCTAGTGGCATTATTTCCAAGAGCTTAAACGTGCTACGCAAGGCACGTTAAGCCGTTGGTGCCGGCTGTCATGTAATGCCATGCCAGAGGCTTTATGGACGGCTTGATAACATATGACAGTAAGGCCCACCGCTGTCTTACAATCCTCCACAAACCCGGACTTGGCCCCCGTGGAGTACGGCCTAACCTTCCTGCGATGCAGGAAGAGACCCGTGACCCACAGCTGGGGCACGGGTTCTCTACATACAAGGTTGATATCGATAACATTATCATGAAATATACTGTAAACAAATCTAAACTAAGTACGTACCTTATCATACGTACGGTATCTACCGTATAAGCTCGCCGTGTACACTTCTTTTATTTTTATAAATTTATGCTTTCTTTATGTTCAGAGCCACCCTCAAGGGGGTAAAAACCAAATTTGTAAATAAATTTGTGTGGGCCTGGAAGCAATGTATGTGTCTGTATATAAATTAAAAAAAAAAAAAAAAAAAAAAAAAAAAAAAAAAAAAAAAAAAAAAATTCGGTGAATTCTTGCACCCATTCATTTACAATTGGTCCACCAACACCAAGTTCCTTGTGTTATTTTCACCCTGAATGACAAAAAGTAGGCCTATACATAGCTATATCTAAAAAAGGCGCAGTTATAGAAGGTTGCACTGCACAGGGTGCAGAAAAGGCTATTTACGTACGGCACTGAGACTGCGCGGATTTTTGTTGTTCAAGTTATCCGGTGGGCATTCATTATACCTACGGGGCCAACTGATGCATTAATTAGACGTAGCTGTTTAAGCAATAATCATGAATACGGAATTCGAGCAATAATGCAGTCAGAAAAAAGCAGGTTGATAATTTATTCAAACCAATTAAAGTTTTAAATTATTCACGGCCTTTGCGCATCCTAGTTGATCGGGATTAGCCACGCATAAAATTTGTTTTCTACTGATTGCCATATAAGGATCACCTGGTTACACATAATAAGTGCACTAAGGCAGCGGCCACACAGAGCGGACGTGGGAGGGGGTTGATAAAAAAGACGTGTTGTATAGATTTGTATAAAAAAATATATTTACACATTACAACATTACTAATACCACGCCTATATCCCAGAGGGGTAGGCAGAGACCAGAGATTACCACTTGCCACGATCCTGACAGATCATGTTCGCTTCACCAACGTTCATTTGTCGTTGCATGCACGCACGTTAGTTTTGGTTACATTTATCTTGCCCTTTGCTAATTGATTTTTAGAAAACTTCGATAAAAAATTGTTATGATGAACCTATGTAAAAATAATAATAATAATAATAATAACTACCGCCCGATTACGTGTCTTCCCACCATCTACAAGACACTTACATCCATTTTGAGCTCCAAGATATCTCGGCACCTTGAGGAACATCAGGTAATGTCCAGAGCTCAGAATGGGTGTCGGGCGGGTGGTCGCGGTACAAAGGAACTCCTCCTCGTTGACGCGGTTGCTGGCAAATTGGTGAAGCGGAACCGTCGAAACTTCTCTGCTGCTTGGATAGACTACAGAAAAGCATTCGACTCCGTCCCACATACATGGCTGAAGAGGGTCCTCGAATTGTACAAAATAGATGTTACAGTAAGAGACTTCCTCGAGGCCTGTATGGGACAATGGAGTACGATTCTGTGTCATCCAGGTGAGCGGCTGACGGCTGCTGTAGACCGAATAAGGATACAGAGGGGTATATTCCAGGGCGATTGTCTGAGTCCACTATGGTTCTGCCTGTCCCTGAATCCTCTAAGCACTTTGCTGGAGAAATCGGGGACGGGCTTTCAGTTTGGGAGAGGAGGTACAAAAGTTCCTCACCTCTTCTACATGGATGAACTCAAGCTTCTCGCCCCAACACGGGCTCGCCTGATGGATCTACTAAAAATCACATGTGACTTTAGTGAATCCATTAGGATGGAGCTTGGGGTTGAGAAGTGTGCAGTTATGCATGTGGAAAGGGGGAGGATAACTCATTCTGACGGCGTAGATCCCTCTATGCCCGTCAACTTAAGAACCCTCTCCGCGGCTGAAACATACCGATACCTGGGTATGTCACAGAGTATCAACGTCGACGAGGCGGACATGAAACAGTCAGTTTGTAGGGTATTCTTCTCGCGCCTGAAAAAAGTGCTTACGAGCTATTTGTCGGGCGTGAATAAGATACGCGCTTATAACGGCTGGGTCATGCCCACCATCATGTATACGTTCGGCATACTCAGGTGGAATCAGACTGAGCTCCAAGCCCTGGACAGGAAAGTCCGCACAACTATGACTCTCCATAGAATGCATCACCCGAAGTCGTCAGTGATGAGGTTGTACTTGCCGCGAAAGCATGGTGGTCGTGGGCTGTTGAATGCCCAGACCATGCACAATCGCGAGGTAAGCAACCTCCGTAATTACTTCCTGACGATGACGGACAGTCCAATGCATAGAGATGTCATAGGGTGTGATAAAGGACTTACCCCTCTGGCCTTAGCCAACGAGCAATGGCAAGACCCGGTAGTACTGAGTGTCTCTGGTCGCGAGGACATATGGAAGGAGAAGGAGCTGCATGGGAGGTTCTTTAAGGCTCTACACGAGCCCCACGTGAATACGAAGGCCTCACTACACTGGCTACGATTCGGTGACCTGTTCGGGGAAACAGAGGGTTTTGTCTGTGCAATACAAGATCAGGTTATCAAGACCAATAACTATAGGAAATACATCCTGAAGGATGGCACTGCCGATATTTGCCGGGCGTGTCGCCATCCCGGTGAGTCACTCAGGCATGTTATATCCGGTTGTTCGGCGCTTGCTAACACTGAGTATCTGCACAGACATAATCTTGTAGCCAGGATTCTTCATCAGGCGCTCGCTCTGAAATATGGTCTCGTCGCACAAGGACTACCGTATTATAAGTACACACCGGAAGCCGTGCTCGAAAACGACCGCGCCAAGCTCTATTGGGACCGGCCCATTATCACAGACAGGTCTATACTCGCGAATAAGCCTGATATTGTGGTGGTGGACCGGGCGCAGAATAGGGCGTTTTTGGTCGACATTACTGTCCCGCATGATGAGAACCTCGTGAAGGCCGAAACAGATAAGAAAACCAAGTATCTGGACCTGGCGCACGAGGTTGCCGACATGTGGGGGGTGGTGTCGGCCGAAATCGTTCCTATAGTCCTGTCCGCGAATGGGTTAGTTCCAACCAGTCTCGTTAACCATCTGAGGCGGTTGGAACTCCGTGTGGGCATGCTTCCGGCTATCATGCAGAAGGCGGTGCTGCTTGATACAGCCCGGATAGTCCGGCGTTTTCTCTCGCTGTCGCCCTGACCTCCGGCCGCTTGGACTCCTCAGCCGGAGGGCGTCCGTCTGGCCACTGTGGTCAGACGAGACATTTACCTTTTTTTATTTTCTCCATAATAATAATAATAATAATAATAATAATAATAATAATAATAATAATAATAATAATAATAATAATAATAATAATAATAATAATAATAATAATAATAATAATAATAATAATAATAATAATAATAATAATAATAATAAAGCCTGTATTAATTTTTCAAAATAATAGTTATTTACATGCAACAATAAGAAATTGAAATTGACATATTGATCATTGTATTACTCGAGTTAATAATTAAATAAATTTTATAAATTGTATTTTTTGCATTTTTATTAGGGTGTCCTTCTCCGGGACATGCTTGGCCTCCCACAAGCCTTGTGGTTTGTGGGGTGTGGTCTAATCACCCTCGCTGACCAGGCTTCGCTGGGTGATTTAATGACTTTTCAGTTCAGTTGACTTTTTTTTTTAAATAATTTCTTGTGTGAGAATGTCTTCATCAAAGTGTTCCACTTGTCTCTGTCTGAGGCAAGCCTCCACCAAAGTGGGTTGAAATCTCTCAGATCAACTATCCATCTTAGGAGTGGTCTTCCGGGTCTTCGCCAACCGTCTCTGGGTACCCATTCCATTGTGAGGCGGGAGCATCTGTTGTCATTCAACCTCGCTACGTGACCTGCCCACTGCCATTTTTGTTTTAATATTGTGTCTATAATGTCCTTTACGTTAGTCTTCCTTCTGATGTTCTTGTTTCGCACCCTGTCTTTGAGTTTTATATTAAGCATGCTACGTTCCATGGCTCTTTGGTTTACCGCTAGTTTCCTTCTATGTCTTTCCGAGGTTGCCCAGGTTTGTGCGCCGTAGGTCATTGCTGGTAATATACAAGTATTAAAAACTTTGCTTTTAATAGTTATGTAGAAATCCGATTTAAATATGTGCTTCAGATACCAGTACTTCTTCCACCCAATGCTTATTCTTCTCTCTCTCTCTTTGGCAAGTCTTTTTTCAAAGGAGATTAATTGACCGAGGTAAATGTAGTCATCAACGTATTCCAAAGTAGTCCCATTTACTTGCACTGGTGAACGTGAGCTATTAGTTATTATCTTTGTCTTTGTTTCATTTAGCTCTAGACCTGCTGGTGTGATTGCGTCTTGGAACTCTGATAAGGTTATTTGCATTTTCTTCACATGACTCAGTCATACTCGTAAGTAATATATCGTCATCAAATCTTAGCGCCGATAGTTTATAGCAATTGATTGAGATACCTTTATTTTCCCAGTTCATATGTTTGAATGTTTCTTCTAGTAGGGCATTGAACAGGGTTGGAGATATGGGGTCTCCTTGCTTTACAGCTCGCTTTATTTTGAAGATAGGGCCTTCTGATTCTAGGCGTATTTTTGCACTGCAGTTGCTGTATATGGCTTTGAGTGTGTCTACGTATTTAGGTTCTATGCCTTGGTTGTGTAAGGCCTTAAGCAAAGACTTGACTAATACTATCAAAGGCCTTCGTAAAGTCAATGAAGCAAATGTATACAGGCTTGTTCCATTCTGTGTATTTCTCTATTACCATGTTAAGTGTGTGTAGGTGGTCCGTTGTGGAGAATCCTTTTCGAAAACCAGCTTGGTCAACACTCTGACTTTCGTCCAGTTTGTTGTACAGCCTGTTCTTCAGTATCGTCATGAATAACTTGTAAAGACAACATGATAGCGTGATGGGTCTGTAGTTATTTATGTCCTTTACGCATCCTTTTTTATAAAGCAAGGTTATAAGTGATGTGTTCCATTGCTTTGGGAGACAGCCAGTTATAAGAATGGAATTGAAAATTGACTGCAACGGTTCCGTCAGTTGTTCTAAATAGCACTTTATTGTCTTGTTTGCTATGTGATCGCTTTCTGTTGCTTTCTTATTTTTTAGATTTGCAATTGCGTAGACCACTTCAGATTTTAGAAACAGTGGAACATTTTTAGAATCATTGTGATTGTCAAGTTTCAACGAGTTTATTTCTTCTTTAGAGTTATAAAGATCTGTGTAAAATTCTGTTGCAATCTTTGGTATAACTTGTCTTGATGAAGTGTTTTTTCCAGATTTGTCTAGTAGGTTCGGAATCATTTGCTTTCCCAGAGATCTGCGCTTTCCAATCTCTTTTATAGATCCTGTTGTTCCCATGATAGTTTCGATGGTTATCATACTGTATGTGACTATATCTTTTTGTATACTCATCTTTGCTTCTTTTTGTAAGGTTTTAAGCATGCTTTTCTCAGATTCAGTTTTGTTTTGTTTCCATTTAAGTTTATCTCTTTTTGCTATTAACATTTTTGTTTCTGGTGTTATAATTTTTACTCCTTTAGCATTTATAGTTATCATTTTTTCTTGTGTTTCTTGTATAGTTCTTTCTAGTTTGTCGTACGTTTCTTGGACAGATAAAGTGCAATTGCCGAAATTCAATTCCTCTTGTATTGTAGTCTTGTGTTCGTCTAGCGGAATATACTGTGTTGTTGTTTTTGGTCGAGGTCTTTTGCATTTGATGTTATTTGTTTTTATGCAGGCTATAACTGGTCTATGGTCGGTATTCACCATAAAGTGGCTGAGTATTTTGATGTTTCTGATCTCGTTTAACTTGTTTGCCAGTATTAAGTCTATTTGATGTGTTGTAACACTGTCTGGTGAGAGCCAAGTCCACATTTTACCTTTGCGTGATTTGAAGAATGTGTTGGTAATCTTTAGGCCGTATTCCTGGCAAAACATAATCATTCTATCTCCCCTTGAGTTTCTTTCTCTATAGTTGTATGGTCCCATTATGTGATCCTCGTATTCCAAACCTCCTATGTGGCTGTTGTAGTCTCCGATTACGTATACTTCATGATTTTGTTGTTGTGGATATGCCTTACTAATTGCTGTGTAAAACTGTTCGACCTCCTCATCTGTGCTGTTTGACGCTGTAGGGGCGTAGATTGGAATTATCCTCATTTTTCTATTTTCTATTCTGACGTCGATGGACACAACTCTATCTAATACAGTATTTAAGTTTTCTATGTAATCTTTCATGTGGTTATTTATGATGAATCCAACTCCTCCGATTCCTTTTTTGCAGCCTGTATGATATAGTATGCTACCATTTTTTAACAGGGTCATTTGTTCTTTTTCTCTCCTCACTTCTGAGATACCGAAGATGTCCCATTGTATTTTGTCGAGAGCTAGACTTAGCTCTGTTAGCCTTGTGTCTGATTTGAGAGTTCTTACGTTAATTGTTCCCACATATATATTCTTTTTTAAGGTTTTTATTTTCAGGGGGTGTTCTATGTTGTGTGCATTGAGAGTTGTAGGAGTAGGTTTGAGATAGCTGTGGCCGCCTGTATTTTTCTGGCATTTCTTAAATGCTGATTTATTTATGCTCTCCTGGTCAGCTATCTTTTTACGATGAGTATTGTGCTGTTTATTATTTATTGTTTTATTTCTGGTGGTCTTTAGTTGCTACTTCTTGGAGCTCAAATATGCCTGTGATCTCATGACAGAGAAGGCATCCGTCTTATTCATTTTACTTGCAGGTGTTTGGGATGTTCCTGGAGAGTTTATGTATGTGTGCTGCGGAGACGTGTCCAAAGGCCTTTTGCTTGGGTTTGTTTTTGGTTGTGTTTTGGGAATAACAATAAGTTTGTCGTACTTTATCCGGGTCAAACTAGGAAACGAAATTTTCTAGTTTGTCTCGGGTCTTGGATGTTATCTATGTATTTATTAGCGACATGACACATTAGTAGGAAAACCAGTGTAACCAAACTGATACACATAAACCACACGCAAACTACGAATGCCAAGCTGCCATTGATAAATAAAGTCAATGCCGAAAAGGTGTACATCATAAAAGTTTAAAGTAAATTAGGTATGCACCTTTTCGTAATGTTAACAATGATCAAAGTCAAATGACAATGATGAAATTAAGGTTGACATTTTGTAGTAAACCTACTCTACACTAGATGGAACTACCACCGCGTCGGACCGAAAAGAACTTTTACCAAGTAAGATATAAAGTTCAAAATTGAAAAACAAGTACATTCTCAATTAAAACTGTTTTTATACGGATTTATGCTCGTTTATTACATTTTTACAATTTTCCAACGTTTCGGCACTTTTTCAGGTGCCGTGGTCCCGGATGACTGAGGTGACAGGTGTCTTTTAGAATTCATTAACGGTTAGTTTACTACCCTCGGCAAAAATTACAAAAGTTAATTATGAAGTTACGTTCCAAAATAGACAAACCAATTATTTTTTATATAAAGTCAACAATATTAAATTATTAGTAATTGAAGTTAAAATTAAATTTATAAACTAATTACTTTATATGAACTTAAAGATACCGATTATTAATTGAAATTAAATTGATTTTTTATTATTTATTCTACAGTCACACTTCTAGCAAGGGGGTCTCATGCACTTAAGCACTGGTTCCCATGCATATCATAACATATCGCTGATGTGAAACATAAGCGCTCTGGTAGATCTGCAGTCAGCGAGCATACACTTAGCGGTACCAACCACTTTATACATTTCGATAAAGTTAAAGTTCTAGCCCGAGAAGACCGTTTCTTCCCTAGAATGATACGTGAGGCAATAGAGATCCGCCGGCATCCAAATTTTAATAGAGATCGTGGTTGGAACATACCGGTAGCATGGGAACCAGTGCTTAAGTGCATGAGACCCCCTTGCTAGAAGTGTGACTGTAGAATAAATAATAAAAAATCAATTATTTTCAATTAATAATCGGTATCTTTAAGTTCATATAAAGTAATTAGTTTATAAATTTAATTTTAACTTCAATTACTAATAATTTAATATTGTTGACTTTATATAAAAAATAATTGGTTTGTCTATTTTGGAACGTAACTTTATAATTAACTTTTGTAATTTTTGCCGAGGGTAGTAAACTAACCGTTAATGAATTCTAAAAGACACCTGTCACCTCAGTCATCCGGGACCACGGCACCTGAAAAAGTGCCGAAACGTTGGAAAATTGTAAAAATGTAATAAACGAGCATAAATCCGTATAAAAACAGTTTTAATTATGTCTACTGCTCGTGTTAACCTTAGAAAATAAGTACATTCTCAGTTTGGGATGGGACAATGCGAGTTCTAGTTTATCGATAGGGAGAACCTATCGACAAATTATACAAACAGTTTAACACATTAACGGCCGAATACGAATACTGGTACTCAGAAGTATTTTTAGCTATTTCTTTTTTGCCTGCGGGTTGACTGGTAGAAAATGCATCTTTTTTACATTATCTTTTGTGCAATATAGAATTGATACTAATAGGGTGGATAGATGCACAAATAAAACAATGTGGTAGATTTCATAATATTTTATCTCTTATTAAAACTAGCTTTAACCCGGTGCTTCGCCGGCGTTAGAAATTAAAACACGGGAAATATTATTCTACGACTCAATTCAGATCTTTGTCTATCTGTACGCCATGTTTTATACGTAATACTAATTGATGATTGTACTAATATAATTTCATTTATACGCAAGAGTCTAACCTGGAAGTGAAGCACATTTTTTTCTGGTATTGCTGCATCACATAAGTGCCACCTTCCGCCTGTTTTAGTTATTATGAAGTGTTCATGAAAATGCTCTGAATATGTTGTGCCCATCTTCGTTGGGAACCAATTTTGCCTTCTTATCGCTGCCTTCCATTTTAATTTCGTATCCGGTTTCCTTAGGAAAACTAAACGAAAACTCACTTCCAAATGGTTTTGATTCCGAAAGGGTTGTTTTATCATTGCCTCGATTTAATGCTGTCAAAGGGGTTGAAGTATTAAGGGTAAATAGCAGAATAATAAAAAACCATAAAACAAATAGCATAACAAAACTAAAATCTGATGCTCGCCAAGAGAACAACCACTCGAACAGGTAAACAATATTACACTATTTTTATTTTTAATGCACTAACCCGTGCTAAGGAACAAATTAAAAAACCTATTTAGAGGCTAAAAATTTTTTTCACCCATGCCGGGATTCGAACCCGCAACCTCTGGCTATCCGTACCAGCGCTCTACCAATTGAGCCAATGGGCGACTCACGGCATCAGTGAAATTTCGAACCTCTTTACAATATTCTCTGTATTACGTACAGGCAGCGACATCTGACTTAAGCAAATTGCATTCCTTACAGCCCCGACTACCTACTTTGCAGTTAGGTTTTAACATCGGAACGATATCACTGTACCCACATGATTACACTATTTTTATTTTTAATGCACTAACCCGTGCTAAGGAACAAATTTAAAAACCTATTTAGAGGCTAAAAATTTCACCCATGCCGGGATTCGAACCCGCAACCTCTGGCTATCCGTACCAGCGCTCTACCAATTGAGTCAATGGGCGACTCACGGCATCAGTGAAATTTCGAACCTCTTTACAATATTCTCTGTATTACGTACAGGCAGCGACATCTGACTAAAGCAAATTGCATTACTTACAGCCCCGACTACCTACTTTGCAGTTAGGTTTTAACATCGGAACGATATCACTGTACCCACATGATTACACTATTTTTATTTTTAATGCACTAACCCGTGCTAAGGAACAAATTTAAAAACCTATTTAGAGGCTAAAAATAGCTATATTTAGCCTCTAAATAGGTTTTTTAAATTTGTTCGAAATTTCACTGATGCCGTGAGTCGCCCATTGACTCAATTGGTAGAGCGCTGGTACGGATAGCCAGAGGTTGCGGGTTCGAATCCCGGCATGGGTGAAATTTTTAGCCTCTAAATACGTTTTTAAAGGTAAACAATATAATAAGTAATTTACTTAATGTTTTGAACTGAAGTACAAAAAAAAAACCATGGAGTCGTTTTCGATCACCTCACTTTAGACCTTGGTTGGAATATTTAAAAATGTAAGATTAAAATTACTTTGATAGTTTCTTAAATATTTCAGTCCCTGATAAACTGGTGAAGAAAAATTATATCGCGATCTAGATGTGCTCATGTCATGTCTTGTATGAAAAGTAATGTATGAGCTCCAATGACAGTTTTCACATGCACAACGACCAGCCGGCGACCGGAGCTCATACACTACTACTTTACCCGGCCCGGCGACCGGGAGCATTTGAAAAGGCACTTAGGAAGTAGGTATAAAATAACAATAATTATTTTACCTACTTAGACCAATTGGAATTTACAATACCTAAGTACCGTTAAGTATGTATATCTACTGAGTCATAGACAATTAATTATCGATAGATTGTTATCATGTGTGCCCCCATCCGTAGAATTAGAATTTTGACAGAAACTTCTAGAGAATGTACACTTTCTTCGATGAAAATGTAACTTTATTAACCAGGAAATAAAGGTGGTTTCCCTTTCTCATTTTCGGATTGGTTTCCGTGTTCATGTCATTACAAATTTAATTAAAATACAATGAAATACGTCTTACAGATGAAATGTTACGGCATAATCGATATATTTTGATTTTATTTTTGCCCTCTAACACAGCATAACAAGGCATTTTAATAAAGTTTTCACCATTTTTTCTTTACTAGAAGCGCACGGCAACTGAAGTCAACAAAACTGTCACCGACTACGCATAGGCAATACATTGCTAATGTGAGGCACGCGGGCACCGCCCACTTACGACTTCTATGTTCTGTGATTAAATCTATCGTCGAGTTAGCACCTGTAACACAAGTCATTTAGTTGTACTTTGTACGGGGCTAAGGAGATCTGTGTAATAAGTCCATAATATTTATTTATTTAAAAAAATTGGTAGAGCAAAGCTGAAATTAGGTAAACATCTTTAGCCTTTGCATCTAAGTGATAAGATGAGTTATACAACGTCTTGTGGCACCTCCACTCAACACTAGATGGGTGAAGACACCACTCAAACGTCGCAGTACCTGGGACATTATTTCTTAGATGAAGGGGCTTGGCCAGCATCTATACCATCCTGACAGCTTAGTCGGCCTAGCCCACAGGAAAAATCAAGTCAATTCGTGCGGAGCGAACTATGCCGCGGGTTGCCTCACGATGTTTTCCTTCGGTGTTACGTACACCTTTTTTGAAATTTATTTAAATATAGAAATAAATATTTATTACGCGTCTCGCATACGAGCCTCACGCACTCTTAATCGCGTTGCCGAGATTGCGGACCTATCCGTCTGTCCTCTGGGCGAATTCACAAGAGCTACTCTTTCGCACATATTATAAAACATGTAAAGATACAAAGTACAATTGGCGACCATTTTGCTAAAAGCAATTTCTTCAGACAACCTTACGACGGAAAGTTCGCAAGGCACCTTAAGCCGTTGGTGCCGGCCGTCATGCAATGGCAGTCGTTAAGCTATGTCAGAGGCCTCATGGCGGCTTGATAACTTCTGACAGTAGGGCCCGCCACTATCTTACAATCCTCCACCATCTCGGAATAGGTTAAGCGATTGGAATCAACCAAGTGATTGATTCCAATCACTCGGTTTTGCTAGGCCACGGGCGCTTCAGGGCTCAATCGCCTCTATCCCGAAAAGGTAGGCCGAGTCCAGTGTGCAATTGCAAAAAAAATAAACTTGCTAAAACTCTCGCTGCAAGTCGTACAGTTCTAGGAGGCGATTGCACAGTCGACAGCATGTCTACCTTTCCTTAGTAGCAAAGTTACCCTTACCGTAACTGAATAGAGTGCACGTATGTAAAGCTTGATGTGCTGCCGACTGGATGACCGCATGTATTAGGTGTTCTAGACTAACATCAATAAGTCCCTCAGTTGACTGACCTACATGAAAACCTCCTAAGGAGAGCATTCCCATTAGACAGATTCTCGCCGCAGTGTTAAATATTTCTGTAAACATTTCCTCACAAAGAAAGCGTTAGACCCGATTCTTTTTTTGAGAAATTTATAAAATTGCTTTTAGAATACGCGAACTTGCTAGTTGAGTTGCGAAGAATTTCTGTTAAGTCAATCTCAGTTGATATTTTTATTTAGGTATAACTAGCTGACCCAGCGAACTTCGTACCGCCTAACAGTCGATTCTTTAATTTTATTTTATTTTATTTTCGAAAGAACCATTCTCGTACTTCAAGGAATATTTAAAAAAAAGAATTAGCGAAATCGATTCAGCTGGTCTCGAGATTTGCGCTTACCAACACAATCATTGATTAATTTTTATGTTATAGATTGGGGCGACCAACAAATTCGTCACTGGTAGATACATAAACTATGAAAATGGTTAAGACAAGGGTACAATTCTAAATGACGATTCAGTTACAGGTTGCCACAGCATTCAAAAACTTCGATAAAAAGTTGTTATGGGAACCTCTGTGGTTGAACGAAACTGTACCTACCGTTTGTATTTGGTTAGATTTGATTCTCCCAAGGCATGGGACACATGACTGACGTGCGTGGGACGACGGAAAGACGCGACACGTTATAAAGAGTTCGCTTCCTCGCCACGTCTTTTCTATATTACCGTTCTTCTTCATCTTCTTCTTTGCTTCTTCTCCGGTCCTTTAACTCATGGGGCAGAATAGTAAAGCTTTCCACTTCCGACGCTTGTTCGCGGCAAGCGTCCAACTTACGTAAGTAGGCTTTGTACCTAAGTACTATGGTACCATTTAAGATTAGGTAATATAAAATTGTAAAACCAAGAGCATCTACCTAGACAAACTGTTATGCAGTTTGGCAGAAATACCCTTATTTATGTATTTATTTGAATAAAAAAATCTACAATTTTCATGGCCAAATGATTTTAAAACTTTTGAAGTCTCTACAGGTTCGACTGTTCTGTAAAAGTGGACCATATTATTGAATATCGGTCAGTATAAAGCAACGGCCAAGTTCAGGGAGATGTCACTAGTTCAGGGTTAGTGCGTCGAAACGCTGAGTGAATAATTTTTTGTTCTGAAAATCGTTGGTATAAACTAATACTTAGCCCTATTATCCCAACATGCGACTTCTACTTTTACCGGTAAGTCGACCACTATAGACCGCCTAATCGGACTAGCGTTATCACGTCTGATTACCATGCCGGTGAATGTGGGTTCCATTCCCACTGGCTGCCGACATATATTTTTGTATTTCCATGTTAGTGATGTCCTTGTCAGTTACCATATCACAGGGTGTTTTAATTTGGGATTTTTAGTTGTGTGGAAGTTAAGTATTATTTTTATATTTTAGGAATTTAGGAGTCCTAAAATATAATAATAATACTTAACTTCCATCCATAGTCCATCGTCCATAGTAATTTCGTGACAAATAAATAATATTTCAACTAAGTTGTTACGCGATAAATAACAACTTTATTGGAGTTGAAGTGTTTCAACTGCAATAAAGCCACCACCGACAAGCAGCGCTTCAAATGTATTATACATGCCAGAAAGCTTGCCACTATTTTTGTATTGACATGTCAGAAGAATATTTTAATAAGATTCCGCCCATGAATAAAATGAAATGGAAATGCCCGGAATGTAAAACCAGCAAAAAAAAACAAGCGGTGACGCCTATTGCCGCAGTACCTTCTACAAGCGAGACGGTGAAGTTGAGCCCTTTGATGGGATTATCACCATCACATTTCCTCGGAGCTGATGCAGATAAACCCTCATCAATAGTAAACCTGGATACTAGGGCATTTATGGAGTTCTTTGAGAGGAAGTTTGCCCAGCAGCGGGAAGACTGGAAAAAGGATCTGGATGTAGGTCTGAAACCAGTTCAAAATGACCTAGCTAGAATGTCTGAGCGCTTAGATAACTGGGAAGGCCGAGTGAAGCAATTGGAAGACAAAATAAGTACAATTGAATTAGCTCAAGCTTCTCAGAGTTCCCAGAAGTCTGAAAACAACGAGTTTCGAGAGACCTTACTAAAAGAAAATGTTGATCTTCGCAAGGAACTTGATGCCGTGAGGACTAATTGGGAGGCTAAAGCTAACTACAACGTAATCTGTGAAAAATTAAAAGAAATGGACTGGGCGTCATAGCTCTCTAATGTTAACGCTGAAGAATCTGTAAACACAATTTATGATATTTTACATAAGTTATGTGACGACTATGTACCCCTGAAGCCTTGCAAATCGAGAAAGTACCCAATCTGGTTTTCCCGTCCTCTCCTTTCCACTCTTGGATAGAAAATTAAAAGTTTGGAGTAAATGGAAAACATATGGTTCATTATATGACTATAATGAATTTTCCCTTTTAAGATCACGTTCTAAATTACTAATCAAAGAAAATTTTAAGAGTTATATTAGGAAAGTTCAATCTTCTTTAAAAGTTAAATTTTTCTGGCGATTTATTTCTTCTATGCAGGCCAACGAGTCAGGTTATCCAGCTTTAATGACTCTAGGTCTACAATCCTTCAAAGATCCTTCCGAGATAAGTGAACTATTCTCTACCTTTCTTGGATCGGTGTTTGAACCAGCGTCACATCTGGACGATAGAGAGTTGCTATTGATGGAGCCCTCGCCAACTTCGAATATTTTGCATGATATAGTCCTAAATGAATCCAAGGTTGAAGCAGCTCTTAAGTGTATTGACGTAAAAAAAGGCCCAGGCCCCGACAAAATAAGTCCGTTTTTTATAAAAACTATATACGAATGCTTAACTAAACCATTAACTCTTATTTTTAATAAATGTATGTCAGAGGGCGTCTTACCTCGTAGATGGAAGTCAGCATACATAATACCTTTGCATAAATCGGGTCCCAGAAAAAGGGTGGAAAACTACCGCCCAATCTCAATACTGTCATGTTTTCCTAAAATACTAAAGAATTAATTCATGAACATTTATATCCGATCATAGAGCATAACATAATTAAAGAACAACACGGATTTGTGAAAAACAAATCAACTTTGACTAATCTTCTGGTCTCTACGAACTACCTCTATGAGGGCCTGGATGGAGGATGTCAAATCGATGCAATCTATACAGACTTTCGAAAGGCTTTCGACAAAGTTTCCCACTTCACTTTTCTTAGGAAAATGGCAGCCTATGGATTGCAGGGTAATGTGCTTAGGCTGTTTAAGTCTTACCTAACAAATAGAACGCAGACCGTTCATATTAACGGATACTCTTCAAGCCCTGTCTCTGTTTTGTCTGGAGTGCCAAAAGGTTGAATTTTGGGGCCCCTCCAGTATGTTTTGTTTGTAAATGACATAAATAGCTGTTTTCAGAATAGTAAGTTCCTTATGTACGCGGATGACCTGAAAATTTACAAAATAATTGATAATATAGAAGACTGCAGAGGTATCCAAACTGACTTAGATAGACTAGGCGATTACTGCCGTAAAAATAAAATATCACTAGACCATAGGCTAAAAAGTGCCAGCAAATCACGTTCTCAAAAAAAATTACATGTACCTAACGGTACAGTTTCCATACCAAATTGAGGGTCATAAACTTCAAATAACTGATACAATTAAGGACTTGGGCATAATCTTCGATACAAAGTTAATATTCGATAGTCATATTGAACATAACCTGTAAAAAAGCTTATAGATTGATGGGCTTTGTGTTCAGAAATACAAAACGTTTCAGAGACCCCACGGCTTGCATCACATTATATCTCTCACTAGTGCGCTTACAGCTTGAATACGCACCCCTATTACGCAATTTACTGTAAAAAAATTGAAACTATTAAAAAAAAATATCGCCGACTCACATCGTCCTGCATGTCATACAATGATTTACTTCTAAGGTACAACATTACGTCTTTTCAGGCCCGTCGTGATTTATTAGACGCTAAGATTTTATATAACATCTGCAATAATCAATATAACTGCTCTGAATTACTTCACGACGTGAAATTCTACGCTCCTTCCAATCTAACTCGGATTCGTCCTTTGTTCAAAATTCCCTTTTCGAGGACTAATGCTGGGTTCCGCGTTCCCATTAAAAGGATGTGTTCTAATTATAATAAATATCTTTCATCTGTTGACATATTTCATGAGAAGAAGCTAGCGTTCAGTCAAAAGGTAAAAAAATCCTTAACAGTTCTACCTAACCTAAACGTAACGATAACCACCGAGTTCAGCGTGAACTCTACAACCAATCCATACACCCACTACTGCAAACACTACTTTATATACTATTAATACTATATCAACTTCTGCGTTGACCCGCCCACTTGTCTTGTTGTTAAAGCTTTATTTTTTTATTGATTTATTGCTTTGCTTTCATTTTACTTTAAATATTTGTCTACCTGTATTCTATTTGATGCACTCGTACTTGTCACCTAGTTACTCTACATCATAGCTATTTAGTGAAAAATATTTATGGGTTCAGGTTTAATCTGTTTAAGTGCATAAAAATAATTAAGTACTTATTTTTACTATACGTAAGCTACTTATGTATAAAATTGCAGTGCCCTTACAGGGCTCATGTTGCGCACTACTATACCTATATGTTAAGACCTATTCTGTACCACATGAAGCAATAAACGAAATTGAAAATTGAAAAATTAATATTGTCCTGTAGTATTTTTTTATATACACTTTAGCCTGTGTCCTGTTTTTTTTCCAAATAAATAAAATAAAATAAACTTAGTTGAAATATTAGCGGCGGTTTAGTTTGTCTTTTAAGCTACGCATCTAGCCTCCTAAGCCCTGGAGGGTACACTTACTTCAAGTCTTCTAATACTAGGCAAATTTTGAAGAACTTTTTCCTCTCGTTGTCAAAAAAATTATGAGGAAAATATTGGACCTGAAAAAGTTAATTTTCCGAACTTCCTACTAAGTCAATTCAATTTTCAATTCAATTCAATTTATTTCAACGTAAAGAATTTACATTCTGTTTGCTGAATGTCAAAGTACAATGTAACATGAAAGTGAAAGCCGCCGCCTTCGGGCCGTAATGTAGTGGAGAAAAAGGCAGCGGGAAAAAAAACTCCACTCTGACCATCTTTTCTCAAGTCTTAAATCTAATACATTAGATACCACCTATACGCATAAGATTCCATGATTGCCATTAATAACTTTAAATGTTAAGGCATTATTAAATAAATATACTTTTTTACATAGGCCGTGAAAACATGACAAGTGCTGCGGCCAGACACACGAACAGCACTCGTTCACGAGCATAACGCAGAGGTCAGCCATCATCAGTCTCAACCATTTTGGAGGGAGATAGATGACCCGGCCACCACGCCACCATTCGAATGACCTTTAGCAAACCTGCAGATTAAGTTTTTGTCAGTTATAGAATGTATGATATATTTACTAATATGCAATCACGTCGTCTGTACAAACTTAAATTAAAATATGACATACATAACTAACACTGAGGATTGCAGTGATTCGGTTGCTACATATAAAATATTTATTTAATAACTATGATTTACTCGTTGTGGAGTTGGTCTACTGCCAAGGGCTTACATCATTTATAAAGTCATCTATTCTATAATAGGCCTTTTTACACAGCGCCTTTTTAATGAAATTTTTAAATTTGCTGTCAGGCAGGGATAGAATATGTTCTGGAATTTTATTGTAAAAACGTACACTTAGTCCTACAAAAGATGCATTTACCTTGGCTAATCTGAATTTAGATAAAGCAACTTTGTTTCTGTTTCTAGTGTTTACGTTATGGATATCCCTGTTTAATTTAAATGTTGTTAAGTTTTTTCGTACGTACATTATGTTATCGAATATATATTGGCAAGCCATCGTTAGAATTCCGATTTCCTTGAAAATATCCCTTAGCGATTGCCTGGTAGGTAAATTGTAGATAGCTCTAACAGCCCTTTTTTGTAGAATAAAAACTGTTTCTATATCTGCCGCACGCCCCCATAGTAACAAACCATATGACATAATACTGTGAAAATAACTGAAATATACAAGCCTCGCAGTTGACACATCTGTTAGTTGCCTAATTTTTCTAACTGCAAATGCGGCTGAACTTAACCTACCCGCTAGATTTTTTATGTGTGGACCCCATTGCAGTTTCGAGTCTATTGTAATACCTAAAAACACCGTGGACTCTACTAAGTCTAGTCTGTCACCAGCTATAATTAAACTTGTGTCCACTTTTTTTACATTGGGCAATGAAAACTTTATACATTTTGTCTTTTTCGCATTCAACATGAGATTGTTTACAGTAAACCAGTTTAACACTTTAGAAAGGGCGTTGTTTACATCGTCTAGATTAGATTGACCTCTCTTGATTTTAAAAATTAGAGAAGTATCGTCTGCAAACAATACTATTTGTGACAATTTCTCAACTAGGTAGGGCAGATCATTTACATATACTAAGAAGAGGAAAGGCCCCAAAATAGAACTCTGAGGAACTCCTATTTTAACATAAGATCCAGAAGACTTAACCCTATTTATGTCAACTTTCTGAACTCTGTATGCTAAATATGATTGAAGAAGAGCTAGAGATCCATTACTGATACCGTATCTGTTCAATTTACAAAGGAGCGTTTTATGGTCTACACAATCAAAAGCTTTAGAAAGGTCACAGAAAACTCCGATAGCATCCTGCGCCTCCTCCCACGCATCAAAGATGTGATTCATTAATGCCACTCCTGCGTCGGTCGTTGAACGACCCTTAGTGAAACCGAATTGTTTTTTATGAAAGAGTTTATTTAAACTAAAGTGTGTCAACAATTGGTGTAAAATTATTTTCTCAAACACTTTACTTAATACCGGTAGTATTGCTACGGGCCTAAAATTGTTTGGTTCCTCATTATCACCTGCCTTAAATAGAGGAACTATTTTACTAAATTTTAAGAGATCCGGGAAAGTCCCATGATCAACACATTTATTAAAAATTGTAGCAAGGTGTGGTGCAATAATATGAATTACCGTGGATATCAGTTTGACCGACATACCCCACAAGTCTTCAGTTTTCTTTATATTTATTTAGTTAAATGTTTTAACAATAGTTTGGAAGCTAACGTGGGAAAATTGAAAGTCTGTTACGCATGGTTTTATATTTTCTAACATTAGTGATTCTGCTGACTGAGACGAAGAATTTAAGCCCGCCGTTATATTTAGTGGGATGTTTGTGAAGAAATTTTCGAATACTTTTGCGATTTCGTCACTTGAGTTGACTATTTTCCCACTTATCTTTAGCGCAAAACTCTGATCCCTCGGCTTTGTTTTGCCTGTCTCCTTGTTAATCACTTGCCAAGTAGTTTTTATTTTATTTGAAGACGCCTTTATCTTTTTGCTTATATTAAGGGATTTTGCCATAGAACATGTTTTCCTAAAGGTTTTAGAGTAATTCTTAACAAATTCTCTAAAGCTTGGATCCGGATTGGATTGCTTTTCTTCATACAATTCATACAATCTTTTCCTACTTCTATGTATACCAAGTATACCAGGAGTGGCCCATTCTGAAAAACCATTATTACTGAGCTGAATTTTTTTAATTTTAAAAACCTGTTCAAATTCGTTTGATATCGTGGTAAACAATTCATTATATAAAGTGTTGGGATCATTGCTATCAAATTGCAGTAAACCTATTTTGGTACCTAATTTATTTTTGAATAATTCAATTTTTTTGTCTGTGATAGGCCTACAAATTAATGCTGGGCATTTTTTTTCAATAATTGTTGGTAAAACAACTAATAAACCACTATGATCCGACTGTAGGTTGTTTATAACCTTTTTTTTTAAATGCTCACAGTTGCAGAAAACATTATCTATACATGTAGCACTGGTTGGCGTTGTTCTAGTAGGTTCAGTAAATAGGTTCAGTAAGTTAAACGATCTAAATAAGCTAATAAGTTTAGTTTGAAGTGGGCTCTCAACTAACAGATCAATATTAAAATCGCCACATACTACTATGGATTTATTACTCGCAAAAAGACGTTTTAATGCGTCCTCTACAACTAATTCAAAGTCGTTGTAATTTGTTTGAGGTGGCCTATAGTCATTGAGTGTGAATTAAGAAAGTTATTCGTGATGTTCTATTAGTAGGACGCCAGGGCTTAGGAGGCTAGACCAGTGGTTCCTTTCCAATCTTGTCCTAGTATTAAATCAAAACTTTTATTTCAACGATGAGTGTTTTCAATCACCTGCCTCCGAGCCCTAGTTGTAGTGGAGAAAAAGCCAGCGGGAAAAAAGACACCAGTCTGGCCATTTTTTTTTTATCAAATCCTCTTAAATAAGTTTCGATTTTAAACCAGTTTTATAGGAAAAACATATGTATATATATTATATAGGTATGTATGTTTGTATAAAATATAAATTAATAATATTTTTTACATAATATAACTTAGTTACTATATAGACATAGTTTATGTATTTTATGAAATATATAATACAAGTATGAATATTAGTTGTAAGTCAGTTTATGTACATTTTCTTCCGATACACTTCATGTACCTACACCTACCTACCTACTCTCTTCATCTTACAGTTCTATCCATCCCAATGTTGTCTGGAAGAGATCGCTTTTGGCGATAAGACCGCCAATTGTATACGGCAATACTTAGATATGTAAACCTTTTTATGTATTTTGTTTTCTGGTGTGTACAATAAAGAGTTCTAATATAATCTAAAACATTAATGCTGCGACCGGACACACGAACAGCACCCGTTCACGAGCAAAACGCAGGAGTCAGCCATCACCAGTCGCAACCATTTTAGAGGGACATTCCCCGGTGACCTATGGAAACCTATTTTACTCAGGCGCTTCTAGACGATGTATGGGATTTTCATTTGCAGGATACTTACCTATACAAAATTCCAGTTCGAAATTATAGGCCTACTGCGTGCGTAGTGATTGAGCAATTTCAACTCGTTTGGAAACTACTTTTTTAATGAATCTCGATAGGCCTGTTAAGTAGAACTGGTTTGATTGTTATTTCGTTATTTACCATACTCGTTCTGAACCGTTCGTCCGAAAATGAGTCACACTGAGTTACTGCGACTATCCCAATGGCAGTCACTGTCTCAAGCTTCATTTATCGTCCAAGTAGTTTATTTTCACTTATAGACGACAGAAATATAAACGATCACAATATTATAAGTTTACATAATATAATATGTAAACTGACCGACAGCGCTGAGGGCTCACTCCCTCAGCACAACGCTGAGTCAGCTGCCTTTTGTGGCAAATTTAGACACACCACACCACAGGCTAAAACTATGTTTTTTTTTTTGTTTCGTTTATTGTGTTTTTCGTTTATTTCTGTCGTGCTCACGCGCAACCATTTTATGTCAATTTATCTGTTTATTTATTTTTTTGTTTCTGTAATGTGTCTTGTTGGTATAATAAGTATTTTTTTCTTTCTAAACGTATAACTAAAATGTTATGCTTATGAATGAAAACTGGACAGTGTTTGAGGAGTTTATAAGCCATAGTTATTAATTTTATAAATATATGTTTGAAGACATAATTTTTATCATTGTAACGTGACTCTGGTGACCCTCATAAAACCCATAACTGTGTTTAAGAGTTTGCTAAATCGTGCTTTTATAAATTACTAGCTGACCCAGAGAACTTCGTAGGTACCGCCTAACAGTCGATTCTTTATTTTTTTTTTATTTTTCCCTCCTTTAGAACCATCCTCGTACTTCAAGGAATATTCTAAAAAAAGAATTAGCGAAATCGGTTTAGCTGCTCTCGAGATTTGCGCTTACCAACACATTCGGGGATTCATTTTTATACTATAGTAATTTTACAGTTAGCAATTAGATACGTACATTATTATACAGGTTCGATTCCCAGTGCGGATATGTACGTAACTTTGTTTATTTACAAAGTTACGTACGTCTGCGAATTTATTGTAGCCATACCATAAGGTAATGGTAAAGGAGGACATCGCGAGAAAATACGCGGGTTCCTGTGGGCTAAGCCGTTGAAACTGTCAGGATAGTAGGTGCTGAGGATATAGGTGCTGAGCAAGCCTACTCCAACCAAAAAAAACAATATTTCAGGCACTCCAGCGTCCTAGTGGTCTCTTCATCCATCTAATTTGAATGAAGGTGCCACTGGACGCTGTATAAATCATATCACTATGTTGATGCTAAGGCCAACATTTACGTACACTTAGGCGCCTATTGCTGTGTGGTGTCGGCCTAGAGAATAGCACCAACCCAAATTCTTCCCGCGGGTGTCGTAAAAGGCGACTAAGGGACACAAACCAGGAGGTGGGCAGCAGCGCCCCCTGCAGTACAATTCCACCAAACTGCGATCCCCAACCCGCATGCCCAGCGTGGGGATTATGGACATTACCCCCAAATGATGGCACAACCTTGCGCTATGGCGCTCATTAGGGGAGGGCTATGTCCAGCAGTGGACTAATATAGCCTGAAGAAGAAGAAGGCGGCTATAAAATTGTGTGTTTATTTTTATCTTTCAGATCCTACTAACAACAGTCGTCATCATGTCATCAGAAAGCCGTCACATCCCAAAAACTGAGCTCAGCGTCATCCCTCTACGGTCTCCTGCTTCCAGAACGCATAATAATATAACGAACAAAGAGACTGCTCTACAAGTCAAACCCTTGGCAAAGATCTCCAAGAGTAAGGCCAAGAGAAACATCAGTCGAAGATCCTGGTCGGGGTACAAGAGCTACAACAATCCGCCGCCATATTTGGTTTTCAACAGGAAATCCGGCGCATACTATCCGTACTACAGTTTTCCGTCAGAGAACAGCGTCAGACGAAGTCGCGTTAGGAAAGTTGGCAGACAATAGATGAAGAAATAACCACTATACTGCAAAAATGATGATATGATATCATCCCTTTGTACGTCCCCACTGCTGGGGCACGGGTCTCATCCTGCAACGCAGGATACTTAAAATAGTCTGTGGTGGACATGTTACAAGAGAGAAACCTAACGTAGTTAGTTAGTTAGACCTGAGATTTCCGCACTTTAGCTTTTAGCCTCAAACCTAACGTAACCACAGATTCAATAAATTGTCTCTAAGGAGTGCTTTAGAGGAACGATGAACAATACCTGTAATATCGTCTGTCATCTGGCAACAATTCTTATATTTTATTTTTGGATTTAAACACTTTTCGACTTCACTTGTCATACCTATATTATGCCAAGCTTTACCAAGCCACATTGAACTGTATAGTAATATTCTCTTAGGTCCACTTGCGCCAGGCTGGGTTAACACGGTTAACTCAGAGTTTAAAACTACTTCGCAGTTAAATTCTAATTATGTCTTGTACCACCAAGAGTTAGGAGATAACCACGAGTTAAATTTGTAACTTTTTAACCCGCCGATGTGGGCGGGTTAAGTCAACTAACTCTGGGTTATTAATGTCAAAAATGGCTCCGTCAGTTCTTTTGTTCTCTATTATCTGCTTGAATTTCGCTACTACGTCGCACAGTAGCAGATTATCTTCATTTGTGAAATTTGGGCCGCGTACCCGAGGTTTCTTTTCCATTTTTCCGTCCATTGTAAAATTAAAATAATACCACACGCAACAACAATGAAAACCTAACCAATGACAACTATGACAAGACAAGACAAGACAGACAGACAGACAGGACGACTGACAGTAAACAACAGTCATTGCGACTAAGAAGCATATGTCATTTCAAATCTGACAGAAAGGAATAGACATATTCAAAGTACTGCAGAGCGAGAGAGAGAAGTACACTTAAATCATTCAGCATTCGTCCTACTATATTTGGCCGGATGTAAAAAGAATGAATGAACATGACAATAACCTCGGGTTACTTGACTCTGGGTTATTTTGTACTGGTGCAATATAAACTGTGAGTCTAAAATTTGAAAAATTAACACTGAGTTAATAAACCTCGAGTTATTTATTTAACTCCAAGTCTTGGCACAAGTGGACCTTAGGTATCAGTTTAGCCCGCAGGACGGACAATGCGTGCGGAGCCAACCGAATCCTATAAAAAACAATGCCCCAGACCCTGCAGCGTCCGAGTGGTCCTTCACCCATCTAGTGATGCCACTGGACGTTGTATAAATCATCGCATTACGTAGATACAATGTTAATAAAAGATGATTCATAAAACAATATTTATTTTGTCAATTTAATACATACAATATCTCGTTAACGGCATAGTAATGTTACTTTTTTTTATTGAATCTCCATTAGAGAATGTCGTAACGCTTAATGAAAGTTGTTTCAAATGGCGTACGATTAACTAAGGGCATACCAAGCATAACTTTGATAGGTTACTTTGTATGTTAGTTCTACATTATTTGATGTTTTTTTTTTATAGAAAAATACACGTCCTCAGTGCTTTAATTTATCTAAACTATGACTATTTTGTTAATTTATTACACTGTGCATGTTTACATAATGTATGTATTGTATAATATGAATGTCCAAGCCACAATACTATGTATTCGCTATATTATTGTAATTTAAATTTATTTAACTTTTTAAGTAAACTTGTAAATATTTCAGTGTCTGAATTCAACAAAACATTCAACCAAATAAAATCCTAAAAATATCCATACTATAATAATTTTGTAAGTATTTCTTGTTTCTTATAAAATTATATCGTTTCTGAGCAGCAAAAATAAAAAAGATTTAGTTTCTACTTTATACAAATACTAACATATATATACACAGATCAATAATTTACTTTATTAATAACGAAATACCTGACAAGCATTACCTAACTCTCAACTAACATTAAAGCATTTAAAAAGGCAAACAAACGAACACGATCTGTTATTCATTCACTCTGAAACAATTATATAAATTTATTGTTTATATTGTAATAATATGAGACACTTTCATAGTCATAATTCGTCTATTCAATACGAGCTAGTTTCACAAAGTCAATATCTAACAGAAATCGAGATAAATATATTTCTACATTTATATTCATTAGTTATTCTAAAATAGGAATTTCGCGATCACACACAATAGGTAATGGTATTATAGTATTTCACGACGGAAAATCAATTGTGGAATCATTTGTGCCAGTAAATACGTGTTTGTTGTTAGAAGATGTACGTGTGATACGAGTACATTGTGAAACGACCCTATAGATAAATAAAGTTGTTTTACTTTTAACTGTGATGTGTATAAGATCACCAATCAAGAACATTTTACCCTGTGTTTACAAAGCAATAAATAGATAACAAGTGAATAACATGAAATAGAGGCCAAATTAATGACTTACGGATTAAGAATCTTACGCTTTATTAAATCTGAATACTTTTATTAATTCTGAATAAGAAGAACTACGATAGAATAAGTTAATTTCCCAACAAAATTAGGCAAGACATAGTTTTATAATGTTAACGATTGGATAAATTTTCATAGTATGTAAAGAAGGCTTCATAAAGCAGTTTCAATTACGTTAACATTTAGAGCCTCATTCACCGCCATAAATAGGTTCTCGAAAATACAACTAAAAAATAAATGACAATATACAAATGCTGTTAGCTACCATAATCCAAACAAAAATTAAGTATCAAACTTCCCCTTTACGTAGAAAAACGAAACCGCATAACAAACCTAACTTGTGCACTTAATCAAGTTAACAAATGAAAGCCAACACTAACTCAACTGTAATACAGATCAATTTTCAGAAGCAAACGCGTGCCGTGACTTTGCCCTCTATTTAAATACGCACTTCGTCTCAAATATAAGTGGGGCAGTGGTCCAAGCTAGTCCCACATGCGTCGCATATTTTCGCGTCTCGTTTATTGACTAGGGTACAAGTGGGACACTCCCTGCCTCCCGAAGTCAGGGGCTGAATCTGGGGGCCCCTTTTAGACTTGCCACACATTTCGCACGCTACCATAGATGCCTTATTCAAGTAG
This sequence comes from Yponomeuta sedellus, assembly GCA_934045075.1. NCBI lineage: Eukaryota > Metazoa > Arthropoda > Insecta > Lepidoptera > Yponomeutidae > Yponomeuta > Yponomeuta sedellus. Next base: position 6,642,648 of record OW203740.1, read on the forward strand.
GTGCACGTTCCACACTCCCATTTCTCGACGCTGTCACCGCCGTTCACGACCTCCGGTGTAGCATTGCGTCGGTTAGAGGTACCGTGTGATTCGGAGTCCCCGTTATGATGGTTGGTCCGGACAGGCGATTTACGCGAATCCATCTCGTCCAACGTGACGACTAAATGCGTCTTCAGATCGTAATTGTTACTGTGGTGGCTTTGGGAAGAGCCGGCGGTGGTTTTGGAATTGTGCACCCCATTTTCTAGAGATTTCCCTTTGATACTTTTATCTGACTCGGTTGAGCCTATCTTAATAGGTTTCTTTAACTTTTTCAGTTCGGAACTTGAGCCAGTACCGTTTTGCTGCTTTATAATCTCTTTGCGTTCCTTAACGTCCTTCTTGCTTATGAGCCGAACCTTGTCCGGCGCCACTTTTGTTGGTAGCAAACCGTCGGATCCCGGATTACCCACGGGCTCCAAGTATTTCTTCTTCCGATCTTCTGAGGACTGTCTCCTGGCCAGTTGCTTTGCCCGTTTGAGCTCTTGCTCTTGCTTTAACCTCATTAGATTCTCGTTAACTTTAGCCGTTCTGTACACGTCTTCGTCGTAAGACCTGTCAAGATTTAAAGCTTGCAGCCCATCTTCTAGGTCCAGCGTCGTCGGTTGGTACTTCGCCCGCCTTTCCTCCCGGTCTAGCCGGTCGAGAGTCCTCGAGTCCCGGTCTAGTGACGGCGAGTAGCGACTCCGACCGTCGACCTGATCCTGAGGCTGATCCTTACTCGACAGGTTCCTAAAGACATAGTCCCAGCTTTCATACGTGCCCATTCCATCTTCGCGCGCCTTGCTGAGCGCAGGTTGCGTGTCAGAGCGGGGTAGACTCGGCAGTGAAACGTCACTAAAGCCAGACTTCGACGTGCTATTCCTTCTAGAGCTCTCCACATTTGGTCTACTCTTCCTGTGACCTCTGTCATCTGGATGCCTGTCGTATTTTCCGTTCTCATAAACTGACGGGGATTCGAGCTCTATTAGCTGTCCGGTTGGAACTGTAGGGTAGCGGTACTGTGGGTAAGGATATGCTCCGTTGACTGGTACAGTGGCCGCGTGCCTTATTTGAGCGTAGAATTGTGTAGGCATCATGTAGGGAGACTGTACTGGGTAGTAATACGGCACTGGCCTGTAAGACGTCACCATTGGCACAGGGTTACATTGCGGAAGAGTGACGGGCACGTCAGGATGGTAGTTCGCTGGTACTTGGTACATCATATTTGGCGGCATCACGTTTGGCGTCGGTATCATGTAAGGAGGGTGCATCACGGGCATAATAGGCTCCTCTACTGGTGATTCCATGTGCCGGTGAGGAGGTAGTGAGTTGTGGTGTCGAATGTCCGGCAGCCGGTTCTCGTAAGTATCCGAGGAGACTGTCACTGGCACGTTGGAGTAGATTTCTTGGTCTGTAGAGAAAATTAATACAATTTAATAGGGTCCCAGCCCGAATACCATTTTGGACACGATATACCATTTTATTTTGATAGGTGCAAAATACCTATATCAAGTCAAGGTTGTTGATGTGATCATCTTACAGTCTAAATTGCCTCTTTGTCCCCCACTGTCCTGCGCGGTCAGTCTCTCGCCCACGGAGGAAGGGATAGGTTGGTAACCTCTTCTTAGATAAAAATCTTCCAACATACCAATTAAAAATCATTGATAGGTTCAATGATTTTTAATTGGTATGTTGGAAGATCATAATTTAACATGTTAAGAGGCTTACATATCTAAGTCTGGTCGATACGTAAATAAAATTGTGGTCAACTTTCAGTCCAAATAGCTTCTTTGTTCCCTATCGTCCTGTGCGGTCAGTGGCTCGGGCACGTAGCCAGGGCAACTTACACAAGTTGATTGGCACGTTGCTAAGTTGGTAGGATTGATAGATTGGTTGATTCTGTAGATTGATTGGTTTGTGGTCAACTTACCGTCCAAATAGCCTCTTTGTCCCCAATTGTCCTGTGCGGTCAGCCGCTCGGCCACGGACGCAGGGAAACTTGCATAATTTGATTGGCATTGCGTGGTTGGTAGGATAGGATTGATAGATTGGATGATTCGTAGATTGTGGTCAACTTACCGTCCAAATAGCCTCTTTGTCCCCTACCGTCCTGTGCGGTCAGTCGCTCGGCCGCAGAGGCAGCGTCGCCGATGTGCCGCGCCCGCTCGCGCGCCACTTCCGCCCAAGTCACACGCGCGTTATTGCCCCACACCGCCTCCCAAATGGCGGACATTATCTGGAAATATAGTGTACTTAATAAGCGTGACGACTGTACCAAATAATCAAAGATTAAAGTATATTAGGAGAAAGTACATATTAAAAGGAGTTAAAAAGCTGAATTAGTTTTATAAAAAAAAAAAGAGATTACCAATATTCTCAGTAAAATAAAAAGATTGTAACACTGCTTTCAGCCATTTTCATTGAAAGACCAATCACTTCGCGTGACGTCACGCTTACGTCAATTACTCAGATTAACTGGTGGCTTGGCGCAAGCCACCCTCATCGCAAAACCCTTTCTTATGATGAAATAATAGTTTTTTTTTACTTATCTGCGGTTTCTTGTACACTTCAATATTCTGATAATCTACTTTTAACAGATTAGATTTGAGTAATATTCTTTATTGATTAGAGTAATACACCATACTATTTAAAAGTACAGGTACAGGTACATTCAAATACAGGAAATGTTCATCAACAGTTCCATCTAGGCCACGAACGCTAAAGCCTTTCCCTTGACCACTGACAAATTGTGTTATAAACATAAAAAAAAATTGGAAATAGTAAGTTCGAAACTGTTCTATTACATTTTAATCGTCTATCCAAACAATTAAAAAAGTTACAGGAGCCGTATTGTAATTTTTTAAGACACAGTTGGTTCCCACAGTTAGTCATTGTGATTCCTCGCTTGATTGACTTTGTTTCAAACAGCGAACAATTGATTTCTAAACGAACCGGATATCCTTTCATGTCAGGCAACTTGCAGAGACCGATTTATACATGGCTACCACAATCGATCGATTTCAATAAATTAACTTTACAACGGCCAACCCGGACTTGGCCCCCGTGATGGAGTATGGCCTAACCTTCCTTCCATGCGGGAAGAGACCCGTGCCCCAGTAGGGACATACAAGGGGTTAATATTATTATCAGCACAACGTATGTAAGATAATTCATTTTTTTTGTTAATTCACTTAAGTGATGCAACAAAAAACTCCAAACGAAATATATCGTCGTCGTCGTCAGGCTATTTAATGCTAGTCCACTGCTGGACATAGCCCTTCCCTAAAGAGCGCCACGTTGTGCTATCATAGGGGGTAATGCCCATAAACCCCACGCTGGGCATGCGTGTCGGGGATCGCAGTTCGGTGGAATTTTACTGCAGGGGGCGCTGCTGCCCACCCCCCGGTTTGTGTCCCTTAGTCGCCTTTTACGACACCCGCGGGAAGAATTGGGTAAACGAGAAACGAAATATGTGATTATATTCTTTTTAATGCACTAACCCGTGCTAAGGACAATTTACGTACTTAATACAGAGAATATTGTTAACAGGTTCGAAATTTCACTGGTGCCGGTGAGTCGCCCATTAGCTCAGTTGGAAAAGCGCTGGCACGGATAGCCAGAGGTCGCGGGTTCGAATCTCGGCATGGGTGGAATTTTTAGCCTCTAAATAGGTTTTATAAATATATAAAAGTGGTCTTAGCGGAGTTGGAGAACGCCGGCTTCTCAATCGGGAGGTTGTGTGTTCGAATCCCGGTACGTATCAATGACTTTACTTTAGTACATTTGTGAAGCTATACCCTGTGTTACGGTGCAAACCTCATTACACCATTTTTTATATTTCTTTAATTCTATCTATCATTTTAAAAAAATTTAAATTATGTCACACATTTTCGAGATTTCCCTCGTTTGTCGATCTTAGTTTAGTAAAGCAAAAGGAACATCAAACTAAGTTTAGTAAGACAAAAGGCATTAAACTCCAAATCCGTATTTAGAATTAAAATGGGCACAACTTAAACACTAATATTTACCATGAATAGTCAAAACTACTATCAGTTTAGCCCATCGGTGTAATTAATGAAACTTCCTTGCCACTACCCTTCCTCTAACTACATCACCCATGGACAGCTGATAGAAAAATTAACTTCCACACAACACATTCACTCGTCTTGGTCCCAAACTAGGATACCCTGCGGTAACCAGGCAATGACATCACAAACACGGAAACACCACCAGACTGGGGACATTTGTACTAAATCAAGTACGGCGGCCCCCAGCTAGAATTGGACCCAATACCTCGAGCAGTACTCGAGCGTGTTAACCGCTAAACCATCGAGGCTGTCGAAATACCTTTAGGTATTCTAAAAAATACAAGCTTTAGTTCTATAGCCCACTTGTTTAGATAATTAAATAAATGTAAACAACTTTGTTAAGTCTTTATATTGAAATATACACTTTATCAAAATCTTTACACTTTACCAATTCAATTGTAAATTTAATGTAAAAACCTATTTAGAGGCTAAAAATTCCACCTATGCCGGGATTCGAGCCCACGACCTCTGGCTATCCGTGCCAGAGGTCGTGGGTTCGAATCCCGGCATTGGTGGAGTTTTTAGCCTCTAAATAGGTTTTTAAATGTGTCCTTAGCACGGGTTAGTGCATTAAAAATAATAATATTTAATGTAATTATATGAAAATTTCATAAAAATATAAATATTTCGATGTATAAAGTGTATATTTCAATAAAAAGACTTATCAAGGTTATTTACAATTATTTATTTATTCATAGACTGTTAACAATTTTTACGGACCTAAACAAATGGGACTATAATTATTGTTTTCAAACTATGCCCTACAATCCCTTACCTGACACTCGCAGGCCGCTATCAGAGCGTCCCTCGATATAGCTGCGACCATATCGGGGCACACCGGTCCATCCAGAGCCACCTTCCCGCCGCCCACAGGCTTATATCCCATGGACTGCAGCAGTGTCTCTGAACCCACCATATTAGCCTCCACTTCGTGCTTGTAGTAGCCACAGTATAGCTGGAAAGAACGTACGGGAATTGATTACATAATTTATTTATTCAGATCCAAGAATCATCACTCATCAGCTAAATAAAAATCATACCAGTTAAACAAAAATATGTAATGCGCATTTTCCTAAGAAAATACAGTTCTGTTCCTATGGACATCGATCGATATCAACCCTTGTATGTCCCCACTGCTGGGGCACGGGTCTCTTTCTGCATCGCAGGAACGTTAGGCCATACTCCACCATGGGGGCCAAGTCCGGGTTGGTGGAGGATTGTAAGACAGTGGCGGGCTTTACTGTCAGAAGTTATCAAGCCGCTCATAAGGCCTCTGAAATGGCTCTGTTTTTATTTATTTTTTTTTTTTCATAAAATAGTTAATTTTGAGAGGCTATTAGAAGAACCATACATACATAACCTCACGCCTGTATCCCCGAGGGGTAGGCGGAGACCAGGGACCGCCACTTGCCACGATCCTGACAGATTACCTTCGCTTCATCAACGTTCATAAGTCGTTGCATGCACGCACGCCGGTTCCGGGTACTTTTTATCTTTCCCTTTGCTAATCCCCTATTTGGTCGATGTTAGTCCGTCTGGGACGTCCCTTACCAGCCCTTCCCCTCACATTCGCAATATATATTTGTTTCGTCAATCTTTCTAGAAGAACCAAATTTTATTAAAATCGCTCCAGCCTTTAAAAACCTATTTAGAGGCTAAAAATTTCACCCATGCCGGGATTCGAACCCGCAACCTCTGGCTATCCGTGCCAGCGCTCTACCAATTGAGCCAATGGGCGACTCGCGGCATCAGTGAAATTTCGAACCTCTTTACACTATTCTCTGTATTACGTACAGGCAGCGACATCTGACTTAAGCAAATTGCATTACTTACAGCCCCTTTTTTTAAATTTGTTCCTTAGCACGGGTTAGTGCATTAAAAATAAAAATAGTATAATCGCTCCAGCCGTTTAGACGTAAAGTAACAAACATACACTTACAAAATTTCGCCTTTAGAATATTAATGTGACGTAATGTGATAGAGTGATGTGTACAGTCTGGCGCTTAGTTGACCGCGCTTCCACCATACATTTGTCGAGTATTTGAGTTTCAAAATTTTACGTAAGTTTATTAGTATTTCTACAGTATAGGTGCGCTTGAATAGAGTGGCTGCTTTACACTCACTTAAGTTCTACAAGATTGATGTCAGCAAATATGCTGCGCGGCACATTTGCTATAGATTGACATCGTACATGATGGGTTGATGTTAGGTGATGACTACTGAATAAGTATTTGCCTCTCTCACAAAAAATATGGACAGCATAATTGTAAAAGCGGAAAGTAAAGGTTTGTCCAGTCATTTAGTCGGAACGCCTTCAATACAATCCATTACTTTATCGTGCTTCATTTAGTTCAAATATAATTATAGGTTACTGCATGTAATAACCGAATCGCTATCGCTTATGCGCCCGCTTCGTACTTAGCACTCAAATTGTGAGCGTCGTCCACAACACAGGTAGGTATGTCTAGTGTGGAGTCGCTGTGAACTGGTAAATCCAATTTTTGCTAACTACCCACATTTAGTAAACAAACATTCATGTGTTAGTTATTAGCGTTATTTTTATTAAATCTATGTCTCGTCTTGTTTGAACCTGTTATAATAGATATATTATAAGCAAAGTTGGATTTTATGTGGCGGTGAAATAAAGATTTTTCATTTCATTTAAGGCGCTACGCGGTGTTTAATAGCGCCACTAATGGAATAATAGAAATCATAACATGTTTTAAATACAATAAGGTTTTTTTCCTACGGGTGAACATGCGAAATCTTAACCATGGTGACAAATATTATTAGAACCTACAGTCTTGAACCTAGTATCAATAACTTAGGGCTAATTGATGTTCACTGAAAACTGCTTTAAAGATCTAGTTTCTTGGTTAAACTCAGTATATATTTCCTATAGTATATTAATTGTAACTCTTAATGAGATGGATCTAATAGCGTAAATTATAGTTTTAGTGCATGCTTTATTAATAATTTTGTAATACATTGTACGCTTTGATGTGCTTAAAATAGTCGTCGTTTAAATTAATATACTATGATAAACGAAAATAAGAGCCCCCAAGATACAGGCTCTGCCTAGTTTGGGGGCTGTCATCGAAACCTAAATATTATTTAAACCATGAACAATCATTCTGTGCATCAAATTTTGTAATTTAACTGTGTCATTGTAAATAAATATTGTTTACTATACTTTTACTTTTTTTCTTGGACCGAAGTTTTCATCAGTAGGTTCTTAAAATATCTAGTAGATTTATGATGTTCACTTTTACCAACGACGCGTTACAAAAGAAGATATGATTTTTTCCAATTAGTGGCTCTAGTTAACATTGGCCTATGCATCTACGTAATAAAATGCTTTATACAGCGTCCAGTGGCATCTTCACTCACACTAAACGGGTGAAGGGACCACTCGAACGCTGCAGTGCCTGGGCCATGGTTTTAGATGGTGTAGGCTTGTCCCGGCACCTATACTATCCTGACAGATAACATAGGAATATTCTTTATTGTACACCAGAGCACATATTATAAAACATGTAAAGATACAAAGTACAATTGGCGGCCTTATTGCTAAAAGCAATTTCTTCCAGACAACCTTACGACGGAAAGTTGCTGAAGGAAGTTAGAGACGGGTAGTCGGTGCAAATATGAATATATTAATACACTACTTATATAAATAACAATGTACCTACATAAACAGTTACACACATAGTTATGATAAACTTACATAAATACGTTATAATAACGATCTACGCGATGAGGAAATAAATACAATACAGCTTAGCTAGTTAAAAGTAATTACCTTATTTCCCGATTATTTATTACGTTTTACCTAATAAATAATCGCGATTTGACCCGTTTAATATATAACTATATATGAGTATCGCGAATCATTAAGAAACACTAGTTAGTTAGTTAGACCTGAGATTCCCGCACTTAGCCTCATAGTTAGGCCATTGTACGTAGCAAGCGCTGAGGTACGCTAACACCTCAGACACTAGGGTTTCCTTACGATGTTTTCCTTCACCGTCAGCGAGTAGTATCGCTACTATAATTTCACAAATGTACATAACTTAGTAAACAAAGTCATTGGTACATGCCGGGGTTCGAACCCACGACCTCCCGTTTGAGAAGCCGGCGTTCTACACCGCTCCGCTACCACCGCTCTTTAAGAAATACTAGTTAAGAGTATTAAGCGTACCCGTATAGTCCTATACTCGCGTCGCCAGGGCTGCGCTAACAGATTTCCGGCGTAACGGGCGAGCGCCGCCCAGCCGATGCCGGCCCGGTAAGCACTGAATTCCGGCAACTCCGCCACCGTCCGCTGGAACACCTTGCCGGTCTCCGCCAGGCCGAACTTGCACTCGTGAGGCACTAGCGATAGGTACTCCATGATGTAGCCTGAAAGTAGACAGCTGTGTCTTATTGGTTGTTTTAGGTCTGTCTGCAATAGCAATGGACAAGGCTTTGGATACTTAACTCGTCAAGAGTTAAGTATCCAAAGCCTTAGCCAATAGCAATGGACAAGGCTTTGGATACTTAACTCTTGACGGCATAACCAATTAAAAACGGTACCTAAAATATTGATGGCCAAGATCGCCTATCCACCCAGCTTTGCACTGGCCATGGAGCCAGGGTAGCATTCGCCAGTGCGGGCCCTTTTGAGCGTTTTTTTTTTTTGCCGAAGGTGTCGGAACATTGAACAAAATTCAAATAGGATGTTGAAAACCAAGTCATAACCTTCTCAACCAGGTCTTGAATCAAACCACGAGAAACCCCCATAGTAATTACTAGAGATAGAGAACACTTTATTTAACACAAAAACGGAAATTATACAGAATTTTTTAAATTAAGAGAACAGACGGCAACTTTACCACTAAACGTGATCTCTTCCAGACAACCTTTGAATGGACTGGACTAATACGTTGGAGAAGGAAGTAGATGTACATACATACAAATAGTATGTTGATTATAGTGTCCGTGAGGCGGACCCCTAAAGCCAAAATGCCACTCGGACCCCTTAGGCCCAGGCCGACCGTGAACCCACCGGCGGGGTGGGGTGAATACATTAAATTTGGAATAAAGTATTGAGGATTCAAGATAAAAGGCCTTTCAGACAAAATAACTTTTAACTGTGCACTTCTACATTCGCATTTGTTATCTGTTTCTATTTGATAGAAAGGCCATAGCACTTTTGGAATGGTGCACACCGCCACACCACATCGTGGGTTGAAACACACCTTCACGCTTTAACTGAAGTTACTTAACGAGCCGCTCCCCCGGTAGCCTCGGTTGCCTCAGTGATCTTAAACGATCAAGAAGGTTAAGCAACACAGGGCGCGATCAGTATATGGATGGGTAAAACCGTCGATGACTAACGCTAGTGGCATTTTTCCTAGCGGTTCCGTACTTTGCAACTGAGGAACGTTAAGCAGTTGGTGCCGGCTGCCGTCTATAGATGGCAGTCGTTAAGCCAAGTCAGAGCCTTAGGGCGGCTTGAAAACTTCTGACAGTAAGACCAACCACTGGTCTTGCAAGCCTCCACCAATCCGGACTTAGCCCCCGTGGAATGAAATTAAATGAAAAGGTTTTATTTAAAGTAGCGCAGAAGCTGCGGCTTAATGAACGTTACAATTCAAGCTATATGTCCATTTCAAAATCTAGATAATTTTGGAGAAAAATGGACAAAAAAACTCAAAACTTAGTCTTTTCAAACTCCTTAATTAACAGAGTTTACATAATTATTTTAAAACATACAACTCATGCATTGTACTGGCTTTAATTCCAGGCATTATTTTCATCTAAATAATCCTTTATGCTATAGTAGCCCTTTTGGCACAAAGTGTACTTTACACATTTTTTGAACCGCGTTTCAGGCAAGCTTAATATATCTTCAGGGATTTTATTATAGAAGCGTATACAATGCCCCATGAAGGATGTATTAACCTTTGCCAGCCATACTCCAATAGGTGGAGTATGGCCTATATCTTTCTCGGGGAAGAGACCTGTGCCCCTCGGTGGGAACATAGTGGGATGATGACTGACTTAACGAAAGCGTACGTTTAGTCACTTCAGTTAAAGCTTGACCACACCGTCACCCAGGGTTGAGAGATACTCTCGAGCCCTTTTCTTCGCTACAGCTTGTCTATAATAGGTAGCGTTCTGACCCCAGCAAAGGTAGTGCTGCGACGCGAGTCACGCGTTGTGGGGCGCTTAACTGTCAGGCTCTTACTAATAAACACCGTATAAGCCTGGTATAGTTACACAGTGTTTTGTTCACGTAATTTGAATGTAATTTCCAGTTGGAAGAAAAGAGACAAAACACTGCATAGTTATACAATACTTACACCAAGTTTATTAGTAAGGCTGTCAGAATTTGACTATTGTACTGGAAAGTCGCGACATTTAAAACATCCTTGCATTTAACAGACTCGTCATTGGCAGAAGTAGTCGTCCAAATTAGGACCGATTTGAGTTGCCATTAAATTTACAACCCTCGACTCGCGTTGCTGTTCTACCTATGTTGATAGACAGTGTCTGCGTGTGATTCACGCCACGCCGCGGGACGTGACTCATGGTTCAGGCCGCCGTTTGTACTCGTACGCTTATTGCATTCAGAAAACACAAAATTAACAAAATAAAAAAGTGTACATGGCGACAATCTCTCAAGTTAAAACATGATGAAATTCCCGTTTTTATGTACAGTACTACACATCATAAAAGTCCCTTCGGGAATCTACCTTCGCGCAGACTAGGAAGAAGTGTAACGAAAGTACCCGAAGCGATAAGTACATTAAACATGATATTTAACTACACGGTTAAGGTGCAGAATTGATTGCCGCAGTAGCGCTACCTATTTCGCTCACGCTAATATTGCCAAACCAATAGTCACCTGCATCGATGACGTTGAATCAACCAATAGCAACAAAGGCGCGCGGCCTGCCATAAAATGAAACTATCTGATTGGTCGATCAACTTGCCGCACATCCAAAATTTGGTCATCTGCGCAGGTACATCGGCGAGACTTATTTCTTGTGTAGCACTGTACAACAACGTGGTCTCTATCTATCAGTCTCCTACCCAGACATACTCAGGCAGAGCCGGGTTGAGAGATACTCTCAGGCAGAGCCGAGGGTTGAGAGATACTCTCAGGCAGAGCCGAGTTTGTCTGCCGTCTCCAGTTAGACGTGGTGGCGTGCGCCCCTTACGCTGCAAGGCCCAGGGTTGAGAGTCACTGACTCTCAATGTTCTGCCTTTGCTACGACCTGGGGTGTGAGTGGGGTTGTTCAATAGAGACATACTAGTCCGGTAATGGTCGTTTCATTCAGCATATCGGTAGTATAGTAACCAATCGCAATGCAATGGTATAACGCATGCTACTTAACTTGGCGCCTCGCGAGATTCGATCAACTTCGCGAGAGATGCCTATTTAATTCGCGCGGGTTATATCCCTGGGTTATACACAATTGAGGCAAAAAACCATTGTCGTGCTTACACCGTTCTATTGAAAAACTATTTACAGTATGTTAACTTTTAGAATATACCTCGGGCTCTAGAGTAGGCTTCGGTTTTCGACGAAAGCACACGAGTGTAATACTACTTCCCGCTCTATAAAACTTTTCTTCTTAAGTTTATTTAATTAAGTGTCATATTAATTCCGATATTTCTATTACACACATACATCCGATTCTATCAGATAGTAGCCTAGGTATATTCTAAAATCTAACAGACTGTGAGTACCTATTAGACTCTAGGGCCTATCTAGGCCGTCATCTGACTCCACTTGGACTGTGTGTCACCGTGTGAGTCACGCCACACCGAAATGTGACCCATGGTCGGGCAAAACTTACCCTCAAGCTTCTTCCTCTGCTGGAGTTTTTCGGGGCTGTCGTCAGTCTCCAGGTAGACATAGTGAGCGTCTTCGATGGCGCGCCACAACGCGGGCAGCCGCTCACGCAGCGCCGCGTCCGGAGCGCCGCATGACGTCATCACCATCACAGTGGGCGGGCCTTATGGCGATGGAGGTGGCACTAAGGATAAAAACTTGGGCATTAGGGTAAGGAAATGAAATGAAAAGGTTTTATTCAAAGTAGCGCAGAAGCTGCGGCTTAATGAACGTTACAATTCAAACTAGGTGTCCATTTCAAAATCTAGATCATTTTGAAGAAAAAAGTGACAAAAAAAAAACCAAACTTAGTCATTTCAAAGTCCTTAATTAACATAGTTTACATAATTATACTATTTTCATTTTTAATGCACTAACCCGTGCTAAGGACAATTTTAAAAACCTATTTAGAGGCTAAAAATTCCACCCATGCCGGGATTCGAACCCGCGACCTCTGGCTATCCGTGCCAGCGCTCTTCCCATTAGCTCAATTGGAAGAGCGCTGGCACGAATTCGATGTCCCGGCATGGGTGGAATTTTTAGCCTCTAAATAGGTTTTTAAAATAGTTTACGTAATTATTATAAAAACTCATACATTTTATCGGCTTTAATTCCAGACCTCATTGTCATCTAGCTAATATTATAGTAGCCCTTTTGGCACAAAGTGTGCTCAACTAATTTTTTTAACCGCGATTCAGGCAAGCTTAATTAAGGCCGGGTGGTTTTTGGGGGCCGGGTTTCCCAGAAGCACCTTCTCTTATCTACTCCACTTAGCGCAGCCGAGGGAAAATATTCAGGGCTTGTATTCTGTTTTATGCGGTTTGTATTATGTTTCTTTGGGCTTAGATCTTAATTAACTGTGACGATGCCGAAACGCCCGGAATTATGGTGATTACGTTTCATCTTATAAATAATCGCGATTAGACCGACATGTATCATATGTATCAGCATCGCTAATCATTAAGAAATACTATTTGAAGTAACTCTCTATTTCGTTGAGAATATTCGCGCTCGCCAGTTACGGCTTCATGGCTTCATATGAAAAAAAGTATTCATCAAATCAGAAGAGTGTCAAATTAAATATTTTTACTCATTCTAAAAACCAAATGTATAATATGTGAACGTCAATGTCTTTAGTTTCACAATTAATGTATTATGTCAAAAGTCAAGAATTTTATTCACTATAAAAATAAAATGTTCACTTAATGAGCGTCAAACTTGTTGCGTGTCGCAAAACATATCCAATGTATTCTGTTTTGTCTTTTCAGTGGTCATCACCAATTCAATAAACACATCTTGTATTATGGGGATAATCTTAAAATAGCGAGAGGATTATCAGCTACTATTTGAAAACAGATGTTTGTAATATGATTTGATGACATTTTTATTGCAAAATTATGATAGGATCAGCAGTAGGTGACCAGAACTGCCCGAAAACAGTCACACGGGAAACTGATCATGTGTAACCATGACAATCGTTTTGTTATCAAACAAAGAGAAAAAAAACATGCAGAGGCTTGCAGAGCATTTTATTTTCTCTTTGTTTGGTGCATAGTAAATAGACAGACATATTTTCAACTTTATTTCACATGCAATACTGCATAGAGCAAGCATTCTTGTCAGCAATGCACAGGAAAACTACAGGTAGGTGTGCTGTTTGTTACTAGAGTCTATATTGAATAACCTACTGCAGCCCTTATTATAAGAGGCATAAACGATAGAATCCAACTCCATTATTATGGAGGTTTATGTAGTGTAACTGATTGAGGTAAATAATAATGGAGCATACTTTGAGAGCTAGTTGTTACAGTATCAATGCGATGGCTCAGCCCACTTAGTCTACATTACCATGTTTACAATAACATTGAACAATGTAATAAACTGATAGGAATTTAAACAGGTATTAGGTTATTAGTAGTGGTAGGTGATTTGCATAGCAGTTATAATTATTTGGCAGTGTTGCCTTTCCGATCTTGGACCGCACCACAAGAAATTGGTCTATTAAGTACTTCATTGATGGAGTTGATGGTCCGCATGAGGTAGGCTCCTAAAGCTAAAATGTCACCCGGCCACTTCAACCCAGTCCACGGTGGTACCGTAGTAGGTCATAGGACTCGGATGGCAATGACTGAGCTAAGCCATGATATCTGGCTCAGTTACCCACTAATTGTCATACTACCTGAGGGTATAAAAGGTTTCGCAATCTATTGTTCCCAACATTCCTTTTTCGGCATCCGAAGTGAACACAAGTAATTAGTCATCAACCTGTTATCACCAAGTGCTTTAATTAGCCCAAGACGCGACGCGTGTGTTTAAGTTCCAACTTGTCTGTGACCTGCTATTTTACAATGGAATTTGAAGTCACAGGTATGTATTATTAATTTACTTTACTATTTTGCCTTTTCCTTCTACATTTTTTTTTTTAAATAGAGTGCTACGCCAACGTGGCATTTTTTATGTATTTATGTCTGTATATTTTTTACGTTGAAGCTTTTACTTATGTTTGTACCTACTTGTACCATTCAATTTGGTATAGAAATATGGGTTACAATGTCTACTACTAGGCCTCTCCAAATTTAGCTGCGTCATGCTGCGTCTGTAAGGTGCAGCCAGGTGCTACGCCGCGCGCCTGAACGCGTAGCAGGCGCGTAGCACTTGCTACGAAACATGTATCTATTTTGATCCGCTTTTAACGTATTTTTATTTTGTTTTAGGTACTAGTATTAAGTGTTCTTTCAAAAGAATGCTTGTACTAGATACTTGGCTGTCTATTAAAGACAGCAAATCTGAACTGGAGCGTTGGCATCGAGTTTTTCGAGACCTAATACAATTGCTGCCTGATGTTGAGAATTACATTGCTGATGACTTGGAAAAAAGAGTTACTAAAGTTTGTACAAGATTGGTAGCAATTTGGAAGCAAGTCACGCGCAACCATTCTCGCATGGTCTCTAAGTACGGAGACTGGCTGAACGAAATTGAAGTTTGCGTTCTGCCAACTTGTGCAACAGTAGGGAGCCACAACACCCAACGGCCAGCAGCAGAAGCTTCGACAAGCACCCAACAGCACCAGCACAGGAAGGACTTTGAGGAATGTAGCAAGAGATCAAAACGCCGCAGGCTTGCAGAGTTAAGTAAAGTAGACAGTTCTGCGATAAATTCTTTGTTGGACGATTCTAGTCTATCTAACGCCGCGGCATCTTTAAATTTCAGCACTGACGAAGTCTTGTCTCTTATAAATGAGACAAAACTGACTAAACATCAGTATCTTTTGGTGAAAGACTTCGTTAATGCAAAATCACCTAATGCATTACCATCTTATCAAAAAGTGTTAGAAGCTAAGAAGCGGTGCTATCCATCGCAAGAGTTTATCACGGAATCATCTGCTGAAGTAGAATTACAATCATTGTTAGATCATACTGCTTGCCGGATACTAGAATCCCAAAAACCCGTTTTGAATAATATTGACCCTAATAAAGAATTTGTTTTGATTGGAAAATGGGGTTTCGATGGGAGTACGGGGCACAGCGAATATAAACAGATTTTTGGAGATTCTGGTATCGATGATGATGGCAGTATGTTTGTTACTTCATATTGTCCTCTTCAATTGGTTTGTAAGTCCAATACCTCCGACCCAGATCAAATAGTTTGGAAAAATCCGCGCCCTTCTTCCACCAGGTATTGTAGGCCTATTCGATTCCAATTTGCCAAAGAATCCAAAGACCTTTCTGTGCAAGAAGAAGCTTATTTCAAGACTAAAATTGATAGTTTACAACCGACTTCTTTCACTCACGGTGAATATGAAATAAAAGTGCAGCATTCTTTACAATTAACCATGGTTGATGGTAAAGTGTGCAGTGCTCTGAGCGATACATCTTGTAGTAGATGTTATATTTGTGGTTCAACTCCAAAAGAGATGAATGACATTGATAAATCGCTGAGCAAAACTGCAGATAGTGGTACCTATCAATTTGGACTATCTCCTCTTCACTCGTATATCCGATTCTTCGAATATTTAATTCACGTTTCTTATAGATTAGACATAAAGAAATGGCAGGTACGTTCTTCAGACGAAAAAGCTCTTCTTGCACAAAAAAAACAACATGTGCAGCAACAGTTTAGGCAGAAACTTGGTCTAATAGTCGACAAACCGCGAAGTGGAGGAAGTGGCACATCTAACGACGGAAACACTGCCAGAAAGTTTTTTTCTAACTCAGCGGTTTCAGCGGAAATTACTGGATTAGATAAAATCCTTATTGACAGATGTCATAATCTGCTGCAGTGTCTTTCGTCGGGATACAAAATTAATAACGCCACTTTTAAAGAGTATTCTCTAGAAACAGCACGTAAACTTGTTGCTACCTATCCATGGTACAACTTGCCATCGTCTGTACATAAGGTCCTCATTCATGGGTCGGAAGTAATTGAACACGCATTATTGTCAATAGGTGAGCTTTCGGAAGAGGCCGCCGAATCTTGCAATAAATTAATCAAACTCTTCAGGCGTGACAACACGAGGAAAATGTCTCGGGTTGTCACAAACACCGACTTGATACATAGACTTCTCCTTAATTCGGATCCTTATATTTCTAGTTTAAGAAGGTTACCACAGAAGAAGAAGTCTATTCTATCAAAAGAAGTATTAAATTTGTTGTCGGTTTAGGAAAAAATGTAAAAAATAAGATAGGTATTTATGTTATTTTTTACATAACTCCTATTATGTAAATATAATATTTTTTGTCCAATTGTGTGTTTGTACTTAGATGTTAGTTAAGTATTTACTTTATTTGTAATATAAAATGTAAATAGTAAGGTTTAATAGTTATTAAGTTGCAAAACTTCTTTTAAGTGTAATAAAAATGCATAATTTTGTAAATAAAATAAGCTTTTTAAGATTATTTTGTTTTTTTTTTATTGTGTTATGGCTTAAAGTATTACAAAACACCATAATAATAATAATCAGCTATGACAACGACAGTCATTATTATCGCGAAACCCTATGACCGCTACTCTTAGGGCGTGGAACCAGTGTGCAGTCCAACCCTGATGATCACTTTCAATACCTATAGATAAATCAGTCGGACTATTAAAATGAGAGGCACTTATGTTTTTATTATTTAATTTAAGCTTACTTTTAGAGCTAAGTTAAGGTCCACAACTTTATCTGATGATTTAGTTTTTTTAGGTCTTTAATGTAAGTTTGAACTTATCATGAGTGCAGAAAACTGTTATTAACACCTTAAAAAGATAACGCAAATAACCGCTAAGCACACTAAACGACAACAAGTGATAAGATAGCCCTGTGATTAACAATCTTCACATGGTTTATAGCATTAAAACTGATATTAACATGGCTGGCTTACATGTACCACAGGCATCTGGCTTTGATGTTTTAATCATAATAATTGATATATAAGGCAATGAATAAACTAGCTGTTTTACTAGCTGCCCTGCAAACATTGTCTTGCCATATTAATTAGCTTACTACCTTTACTCAGACGTACTGAATATACACAAAAAATATAATGGTCTGTGATGCTGCTCTGGATAAATTTGATAACAAACACTGTGATATGAGATGGTTATGTATTAAACTAGTCATATAGAATGAGATATATAATATTGACTAAATAGAGGTATGTTGGAAATATGAACATTACTTAAATAAGTAGAAGAGTAGATTAAGTAGATAAGTATTCTACAGATATAAGCAGAGATCAAGTTTTGAAGGCAAGGAGAGAAAATTTATTTATTTATGGGCTTTCGTTCTATGGGGTTATTAGTAAAATTCAAAAAACTGTAGATCCACTGGGCTGTAAGAAGTTAATATGACTTTTAAATTATTTTTAAATGAAAGGGGCATTATGCAATTATAGGATTCAGGGGTCGCTAATTTTGCAAAATACACAGCTATAAAGAAATTTATTTCAAATAGCTTCAGGCAAACGAAAAATATTTTTTTTTTTTTTTTTTTACTTTTTGTTAATATCTACCTTGTATTTATGACACAGTATCATCTTCTATAACATTCGATCCTCTACAATATTCTATCATGTTATAAATTACTTAATTAGTAATACAAAACTACAGCAACACTTCTATCTAGTCGGAAACTAGAACATTTCCCATTATTAATAGCTCAGCCAGACAACTAAGGATCATAATTAACGAGAGAAAGTTAGAATTAGCTGGCCGAGAACCAATTACTATAGAAAAAACTTAAGAGTGTAATCAATTTGAACAAAAAATGTACACTGCTGACATGACATGTTGGGAAATGTTGGTGTCATTTTCGAGTTTTTGCTCAAAGTACTTAATAAAATCTCAGGAAGGAAATGGGGTTTCTTACCGTCCAGGAAGAGCATTCTTTTCCGTGTGTCAAATTATATTCAGATCGGCCGAATGTAGAGCAGGCAGCGGACCAAAATAGTACTCCCAAAATAACGATGTTTGCCAAAGGATTACTCACACTCTAGCTCAATACATAGAGCAACATATCTGTAAAATTTTAATTAGATAACTGCACTTGATAAACCTCTAGTAACGTTAATTGTAACAATAAATCACGGAAATAAAACAGGAAAACAAAAATTGAGAATTTTGTTTTGACATTTGAGTGACAGCTGGCTTTGAAGGTTTTTTTTATTCTTTTTCCAAATTTACCTTGTCTTTGACAATTTGAAGCTTGAATTTCATTCACTCACTGTGTTTCAAAATTACTCTACGGCTATTAACGGAAATCAAGCCAAACTAGCTCTTATCTAACGCATAACAAGACATCAACCTTTACATCGTTTTAAACATAGGTCACGCGTGCAAAAGCTGTTGTGCTGTCGATACCTACGAGATATTGTAACCTATAGTTACGAGTCACGAACGTGTCACGAGTGACACTTGTGTGGTCAGTGTTTATATGCTCTGTGGTCATGTGTGTATGTACCGTAGAGTTTTTTTTTTGGCGGGCTTTTGAAGAGGATAGGCGCGTTTTTTGAAAATTTTTGCAAAAATATTTCTGAAAATTGTTAAAACTCGATAAACTTACGCTAAAAGTATTTAAAACATCGTCGTTAGGTTCGGCGAGATGAAAGATCGCCCGGGGGCAAAGCCCCCTGGGCTTTCCGAGGATGAACCTCCTCCCAAATTAAAGAGGGGGCGAACTGAGGACCATGGACGCGAACATCACGGCGAGCAGCAGCAGGATGATGGATTCAAGCCATATCTGAAACCAGGTTACAGGCGGCTGTACGCGGAAAATTTGGTGAGCGATGAATTCATTGTCTTTGTTGAATCCGAAAATGGCAGAATTGGTAATAAAAACCCTGACCAGCTAAACACGATCTTCAAAAATGACGTCAAGGGCGTGGTGGGCATCAAGCGCATCAATGCTAATAAAATTGGTGTGTGCTTTGGACAAGCTTCCAATGCGAACAACTTCCTGACGAATGACGAACTGCTGAAGAAACAGGGCTTTAGAGCCTATATTCCCGCGAGGTCTGTAGAGACTATTGGGGTCCTTCGCTTCGTTCCAACAAGTATCACGAATGAAGAACTGTTTAAGAAACTTGCAGCAGAATTTGAAATTGTAGGCGTAAGGCGCTTTACCCGCAAGGTCAACGGAGAAATTGTTCCGTACAGTTCAGTGTCTGTGACTTTCTTGTCACAGACACTACCGGAGTATGTATACCTAGATCTGTATAGATTTAAGGTCAATGAGTACAGAGCACCACTTCTGCAGTGCTTTAAGTGCTTCAGATTTAACCATGGAGCGAAGTTCTGTAAAGGACTGCAGAAGTGCTCTATCTGCTCTGGTGAGCACCACTTCACAAAATGCGACAAAGAGGATGAATTGAAATGTATCAACTGCCAAGGGCCTCACTTGGCAATTTCCAGAGACTGTCCAGTTAAAAAAAACAAGTTAGAAGAACATGTTAATAGGACTAACTATGCAAAAATTGCTGCTTCAGCCAAAAAACAAGACAATATTGTCAAAAACTACAACTCGAACTTCCCTCCACTGAAAGCCAAGCCTTCGCCAATGATTGCTAGGGCTCCCACAAAACCCATAGTAACAGAACCTCCACAACTTGTGATCTCAAATTCAAATTTAGTCAAAGAAATAGTCAAGAGCGACTTCATCTTAAATGGTTTGGTAGGAGCTTTGGTAACATTGGCGAATGGTAATTTGCCCAAAATCAATGCTTCCATTGTGCAGGAAGTGTTGATTAAATCACTACAGAATAATGGATAAATCATTTATTACAATAGTACAGTTTAATGTAGAAGGAGTTATTAACAAGAAGCCATTATTAATTTCATTTTTATTAAATAATGATGTAGACGTTTGTCTTTTAAATGAGACTTGGCTTAGGAACAATAGCACTTTTAATATTCCTAATTACAATATAATTCGACAAGACGGGAAAGATGGACGAGGAGGTGTAGCAATTTTAGTTAAATCCAATTTGAAATTCTCTACTGTCTCTGTTCCTTTTTACAATTTTATGCATTCTGCTGCAATAATCTTACAAACCAATGCTGGTAATTTATCAATTCTCTGTAGTTATATACCGCCTCCTAATGATAACCGTAGATTTCAGTGCAGAAGACTCAAACAGATTTTGAATATGTTACCGAAACCAATGCTTTTTTCGGGCGATCTCAACGCCCATCACGTCGCTTTTGGGTGTTTGAGGTCTAACTCTCGCGGTAATGAGATCTATAACACACTCGATGAGTATGATCTATGTATATTAAACACTGGTTTTCCTACCACTGTAGGTAGTCCTTCTAAAATGCCTTCTGCAATTGATATTTCTTCTGTCAGTCCTTCTGTTGCTCCTCTTTGCGAGTGGACAGTTCATGATGATGCGATGGGCAGCTATCATTTTCCAACAGTTATAACAATTCACACCACAATTCATAAATACGATATTGGTAATTCCGCTGATCGATATCTTTATAATAAAGCAGATTGGCAGGCTTATGCATCTGAAACAGAGAGAATATTAGGGCAATTTAATATAGACAGTAGTAACCCAGTCAAAACTTACAATGATTTTTGCGAAGAACTTAATCAGATTAAAGATGTCACTATTCCAAAGCTAAGGAAAACTAATAGCATTGTCATTAAAAAGCCTGTTGCTTGGTGGGACAATGAATGCTCAGATGCTGTTAATAAAAGTAAAGAAGCTCTAAATATGTATAGAAGTAATGGTAATATGTCGAGTTACATTGAATATAAAAAATTAAATGCTTTTAAAAAAAGATTATTAAAAGAAAAGAAGAAATACGGATGGACTAAATTAGTTGAATCTTTTAACAGGTATACACCTATAAGCACTATTTGGAATTACATCAAAAGATTCAAACGTGTAACATTACCCAAAATGCCCAAAAACGACGAATGGATTCCAGCCTTCATTGATAAATATGCTCCACCGTCTCCTCCTGAAAAAAACATAGACATAAACTCATTAAATGAAATCTTTAATAACACAGGGAATAGTAATTGTGCTCATCTTTCAGAACCATTTTCCTTTGCAGAATTCACATTTGCTATCAAATATAGAAAAGATACAACCCCAGGATTAGATGACATTCCTTACAAGCTTATTAGGAACATGCATGTTGATGCCCAAAAATCGTTATTGGAAATGTACAATGTATTGTGGATGACTCAGTCCATTCCTGAAGCTTGGAAAACACAATGCGTTATTCCTATATTGAAACCAGACAAGTCTAGTGATGACTTTAATTCATATAGACCAATTTCTTTATCCTCATGTGTAGGTAAATTGTTTGAGTTTATGCTTAAAACCAGATTAGACCATTACGTAGAGCAGAATAAAATCTTACCAGAGCAGCAATTCGGCTTCAGGAAGGGTCGTAGTGCTACAGAGAGCTTTACTTCACTCATCTCTGACATCAGGAATTCCTTTCACAGCCAATCAGCCACCGTATGTGCATTTCTTGATGTACAGGGAGCTCTTGATAATGTTGATCCATCTGTATTGGCAGGAATTTTATCAGAGATTGGTATGCCAGGACATGTCTGTAAATGGATATTTCATTTTCTTTATGATAGGACTATGTATGTTAAATTTAACAACATACTACACGGACCAGGACAAGTTTTTAAAGGTACTATGCAAGGAGCAACCATATCCCCTTTATTGTACAATATTTATACATCTCAGATAAATAAATATCTGACCCAGACTGGAGTTCAATTCCTGCAGTATGCAGATGATTTGTTAATATACTCTGTACATAAGGATGTAAATATAGCTGTAAATAATTTAAATTTAGCCCTCTCTCAAGTGCATAATTATTATTTTAATAAGCTCAAATTGGTTATAAATCCATTAAAGAGTGGAGCTATGCTTTTCTCCAAAAGGCTTTCTCCTTGTAATAGTTTGGTAGAATACAATAACCTCCCTATACCTTGGTTGAAAGAAAAGAAGTTTCTTGGTATATTGCTGGATCATAGGCTAACATTTGAATCTCACATAAATTATATCATCAAAAACGCCTCCAAAGCCCTTAATATACTTCGGTCTCTGGCAGAAGTACATTGGGGGTCTGACCCAAAAATATTATCTATGTTATATAAGAGCATTATGCGCAGCCATTTCGATTATAGCTCAATTGCTTATATGGGGGCAAGCCTTGCTTTGCTGAAGAAATTAGAAGTTATTCAGAATAAAGCTTTGAGAATTATTACAGGGGCTATGTGCTCTACTCCAATTAATGCAATGCAATGTGAGGCTTGCATTCCCCCTTTACATCTTAGACGTCTACAGCTAGCTGAAAGGTTCTGTTTGAAAATGTTAACTAAAAATAATAGAGTTGTCTTAGATCACATTTTACCAATGCATGCCACTGAATTGGGCAATTCAGTGGCTCCTTATGCAAATTTTAATCAGATATTAAATGGTAACATACCAACCTTATTAAGAATAGTTTTACATTTGAATGATTTAACAAAAAATTTGCATCAGGATAATTTGTGGCCCCTCTATAGGATGGATCTCGATATTCTATTGAAAAATAATTTTGTACATAAACCATGCATTACGAACCAACAAGATTTACTTGCTTTCCTGGAAAATAATCATCTGTATTCCATCTATACTGATGGCTCTAAAACAGTTGATAGGGTAAACTCAGCATTTTTTGACCCTCAGTTAAAGAAAACTAAATGTTTTAAAATTGACACTAGATGTAGCATTTTTACCGCCGAAGCTTATGCTATCCATCAAGCTTTAATTTACGTTCAAAATATTGATACTTGTAATATAATTATATTTACTGACTCACTCAGTGTATTATTAGCTTTAGAAGGTAACTGCCTTCGTTATAATGTAAATTATCTCATCTATAATATAAAGAATTTGTTAAATAGTTTGTTAGTTAGTGGTAAGGTAGTTAAGTTAATGTGGGTACCTGCTCACCGGGGTATCACTGGAAATGAAGTCGTCGATCGAGCTGCAAATCTGGACCCTGACGAGGATCACTCTACAGACCTCAAATTGCCATTTACTGATCTCCATGTTCATCTGAATGAGAATCTGAAAGCAATATGGTGCAACTACTGGAATGAGATCAGTAAAGAGAAAGGAAGCTGGTATAGAGACATCCAAGGAAGCCCGCCCGCCCAACCTTGGTACCATCGGAAAAAAGACATAAACTGCCGGAAATACATAACCACCCTAAACAGAATGAGATTCGGCCACTGCCAAACCCAAGCTCACCTTTATAGACTCAGCCTAGCCCAAGATTCGAACTGCATTTACTGTGGAACTGAAAACGCCGACCTAAACCATCTCGTGCTCAACTGTCAAGAATTTAAATTGCACAGATTAATACTTATCACGGAACTTGACACAATCAGCTGCGAAACGGGTGTCCCTACACCAACTCTTCTTCCAAATCTACTTAGCAATCCTACCTTTTTCGCCCCCTTATATAAATTCATTATGAACAGTGGAATAAAAATTTAAAGTGACTGGAAAAACTGAACATTATAGTGAAGTGATACGGAAGTGATAAGTGCTCTTATCTGAAAACTAATACTATAAAAAACTAATACAATACTCAAGGCTCAAAAGGACACGGATCCAGGGCCGTAAAACCCTTTATTAAAAAAAAAAAACCCTACACCAACTCTTCTTCCAAATCTACTTAGCAATCCTACCTTTTTCGCCCCCTTATATAAATTCATTATGAACAGTGGAATAAAAATTTAAAGTGACTGGAAAAACTGAACATTATAGTGAAGTGATACGGAAGTGATAAGTGCTCTTATCTGAAAACTAATACTATAAAAAACTAATACAATACTCAAGGCTCAAAAGGACACGGATCCAGGGCCGTAAAACCCTTTATTAAAAAAAAAAAAAATATGTACCGTAGATAGAGTAGAACTATAGATCAAGGCACAGTGTAACCGATTTTACGTCGGTGAATATTATTTGTTTGTGTGCGTGAATGTTGCCACAGTAAAAGTGAATTGCCATAATGTGGGGTAAAAAATTTCAGTCGTTCAAAGGCCATGAATAAAAATGCAGATTTAGTTTTGAATTTTATTAATCATACATGTCTGACAATTGTTTGTAAAACGTAGCAAACGTTTTATAAACAATTGTCATTTTGTATAATTAAAAACACGTTTTATTTTACACGTTTAAATTTTACAATTTAAGGCGCTTAGGGACGCTATCTAGGACCACCAATGGAATACAATCATAAACTGTTTTATTAATAAGTTTTTATCATATAAAAATTCTTTCGAAGGGTACATCAGACCACCAAAATGTACATTTTGTCGAAATGTAGAGAGCTTATTCGAGCATTTGATGTAGGTGACCAGTTCTCTCTTCTAAATGCTAGCACTCATTTTTCCAGAACAGGACTATTTTGAAGAAATCTGAAATAGAAACATTGCTAATATTAATAAATATTGTAATACATTAAAATATAATAAGAAGTAACTTTATTATTCCTTATTATTCGCGATACTCATACATAGTTGTATATTAAACGGGTCGATTATTTATTAGGTAAATAAGGCAATTACGTTTTAACTAATAAACAATCGCGGCTCGACGGTATTGTACGAGATTCATTGATACAAATTGAAATTTGAATTCTATACTGAATTCAAGGGCACATTGCTTGCGGCAGAATGCACAAAAAGACTTGACCGAAAGGGTTCTTACGATAAATTCGAGCTGACACATTTTTTGCTGAGTGGAATGAATGCTGAAAAATTATGTGGGCAACAAGTCACATAGGAAGGCGATGCAGCTATCTAACAAAGCATCAGGATATTATATTTGATAATTCAGTGCTTTAGCCGTAATGTTTCTGTGTCTATTGTTTTGATTATAGATTTCGATATCAACCCTTGTATGTCCTTATCCCTGGGGCACGGGTCTCTTCCTGCATCGCAGGAAGGTTAGGCCATACTCCACCACAGGGGCCAAGCCCGGGTTTTAGGTACATTGATTTTTAATAACGATACATTAAGTACTATTTTTATTTTTAATGCACTAACCCATGCTAAGGACAAATTTACAAAATACATTAAGTATTAAAGATTCATAATATAATTTGATTACGTTTGTAACTTAATATCTGTACAAGGACAAGCCGTCGAAGTCTGAGACTTCGAGTAAAGTAATGATCACGCAGCGTTGCCAGATTAAACGATTTAAATCGTATTCATACGATGTTTTACATTTATTTTGCATGTACGATCCAGGGGCAGAAATCGTACGTAAACATACGACTTTTTTTAGATTTCATTCAACCACAGTACTAATACCAACATAGCACGTCACTATTTATTCTTTTACTTACTAAGTACCAACCCTTAAGGTAAATCTAACTAATGTTAGACGTTACCGGTTACTCGTATTTGTGACACAGATTATGAACGCTGCTTCAGTTCAGTCAATCTTATTAAAACAAAGATCCCAAATAGGCTGAGCAATAAAATTCTAAACGGCACACTTTTGGCAAAACGCTATGGGTGTTGTGTGGATTTTTCTCAAACAAGAGAAATGTTAAATAATATTAACATAACAGTAAAACCCTTTACGGGGATAAATAAAAACCTAAATATTGTGTGTTTATGTTTAGTCGATTGTTTACTTTAAAGTAATATAACAAAGGTTTTGAAAACGTACTGTTTTTTTAGCAGCCTTAGGGAATACTACTTTTTATTTACCCATCGTACGATCGCTTATTCAAAACGTCTGCCAACACGGTCACGTAATGATCGGGATTTTGGACATAAACGAATGGCAACATTTTTTTTCTATTCGGTTTTTTAGGTTAGGAAAGTAAATTCTATTAAATTGCTTTTCTTACGGCCTAGTTGTAAAGCTACTAGTTGAATCTTAACTAAAATACTCAACATAAGGCAACTTTGGGCTTACCACTAATTGAAACACAATCATTACTTACCTATGAAAGGAAACTTCCCCCAAAGCTCTTTCTTGACGATTTCTGCATACGAGTACACTACAATTCACCATACTTTCTCTATGTAGGTCACTTTTAATATATCATTCCACAAATACACGGTTGCTCTTCGAAACGGCTAGCGTAGCGTTAAATATGATTAAATTTTCAAAATCTTGTCGTTTGTTTGCCTCCAGAAACGTCAACTTGACACTGGGGGCAAACAAAAAAAGTAGTTACACTCAGCCTAGCGCAAGTAGGAACTTTGAAATTTTTGTTCGCATTTAGCCCCGTTTTAATGGCGGACATATTTTTGTCTCACTCTTTAATACTACTTACTCTTTCTTTGCTGTCAATGTCAAACTGAAAACATAACAAAAATGGCGGAACGCGGCACATATTAGAACGTTTTCTAGTTAAAATTTTTGTGTTTTAAGTTTGTTCAATATCTAGCTGTGTGTATCTTGTTGTACAGTGTTTAGTGACTTTCTTTTAATATTGGCATTGATCGGATGGTGTCGAACTTGTGCCATTTGTAAAATAAGATGCAGCCGGTCAGAGGGTACCAAAAGAAAGTTTATGAGTAAATTTCCTAGGGATGAAGACCGGTAAGTATTTCTGGCTACAGTTTTTGTCATCTTGCACAAGAGCAAGATCATAAATTATGTTAAATAACGTAATTAATATACTATGAGAAAAATACTCAGATGTTTCAATGTCATAGTGATGTGCCATACACTTATTCAATATCGATAAAAAAATATCTGATAAGTACCTTGGTCAGAATTACTACTCAGTGTATGACGGGTGAATTGCTGTAAGCCATAACAATGTTTCAACGATGCACTATTAGTGGCTGCATTGAATGTTGTTTTTTTTTTTAGATGCAGACAATGGGTGAAAATTGTGGAAGATCTTATATCGTATATCCCCATCGAAAAACTCCACCAACATAAATATGTTTGTAGAGATCATTTCCGGCCGAAAGATTTTTACAACGATTTTAAAAGGAAGCCGATTAAAGAAATGGTGAGTTGTGTTATAAACTTATAATGTAACACTTACTACATTTCATGAATAATTATGTAATAAAACACCAAATACGCCTTGCTTTACGTCGAACATTTGAATATATTTTGCTCCGTCATTTAGAACGCAATATTATTATTACGTCTTAATACGTAAATGACATACTTTGATAAACATTTTTTTACAGGGCTGTATCTTCTCTACTTATAAATGCGCCTCCTCTTCCTGATTACTTACTAGCTGAGTTTCCTTACCACGTAGCCACGTCGCATCACTTGAAACTGGTTAGTGATTGGAATTACTAAAATATTTTTTTTACTAATTTTTAACTTAAAATATTTTTTTATAAAAATGTATTTGATAGTTACATAGTCAATTATGCAGTTATGTGGTAAACAGGAACAAACTATTTTTTTTTCGGACTATTCTTGCAATTGTTTATTTTCAGATTCAGCTATACAAAAACCTATTAGTTGTCGAGCTTCACAAAACAACTCTGGTACGTAGACTTTTCATGTAACGCTGAAGTTTTTTGTAACTAGAGTTGGTTTACTTTGATAAATTACAAAGTGTTATCATTTTCAGCACCTTGTACAGCAGCCAAAATATCAGCTGTTGCTATTGGTCCAGTAGGGTTTGACCACAATTATTGTGGCCTGGAATCTCAGCATATTTATCAGAACTATCCCGGTAAGTAGCATAGTTTACCAACAAATTAATAATCAATAACGACTCAACTTTACTTTTTTGACGATTTCAGCACCTGAATCCAAACCACCGATTGATGAAGTTCGCTCAGATTGGACACCTCTAAAGAAAAACCAAATAGCTGCTGAAATAAATTGAATAGACCTTGACCACAATTATTGTGATTTGATAATAAATAATAAAATACTAATTTCATTTGTCGTTTTATTGAAAACATTGATTTTTATTAATTTTATTAGGCTAACTGCGGAGCCCCTGGATGATAATTTATCGATATCGATAAATGTACTGTGAGTGGACGTCCCTAATGCACAGACAAGTTGTTATGTTGGTAGCACTTTTGGCATGGCATTTTTGCTCTATTGGTTGGTATTGCTAACGGGGCTAAACTCAATACAAGAGCATTTAAGGAGGTCCCGTCTCTTAAAACGTAGTGTTTATATATACTCTGTGTAGAAAACGTTCTAATATGTGCCGCGTTCCGCCATATTTGTTAGGTATGTTTTCAGTTTGACATTGATTGACAACAAAGAAAGAGTAAGTAGTATTAAAGAGTGAGACAAATATATGTCCGCCATTAAAACGGGGCTAAATGCGAACAAATAATTCAAAGTTCCTACTTGCGCTAGGCTGCCTTTCAATGCGAGAGGGCATCCGTCTTTTTTTGACATCCGTGGGTCAGTGATAAAACCTCACTACAAAAAATCTTAATCACAGATTAAAAATCTTAATTTCCGAAAAAAATGTCAGCGGTACTTTCATAATAATTTGAAAATTTTGCCAAATTCTTACGTGAATATTTAACATGGTTAAAATCGACGACATTCTATTCTACGACTACGCAAGACAAAATGAGATCGAAGAATTCTATACGGTAGGTATTATGAAAACATCACATAAACTCAAGTCAGTGTCCCGAAAGGGTAGGCAAAGACAGAGCAGCAGGCTTTGCCACTTGCCACGATCCTGACACACCCTTTTGCTCCATCAACATTCATTGGTCGTTGGGCGCGCCGGTTTCGAACCGGCAAGCTTGCGGTGGCATGTAATGTAAGACGCGTAGTCGCGGTCGCGTGCAAACAGCCGGCGTTAGATCAGTGTTGCAATCACATGGGTATTGTTGTATAGCAAGTTGCAAATGACTCGCATAACTACGACATATAATTATTTGATATACTATTTTTATCTCAGGAAGGCGGGTGATTTTGACGAATTTGAACCTTAATACTGTAGAAACAAAGACTTGCCTGCCCGCCTTCGTGAGATAAAATGACTGTATCTACTGAAATATCAAGAAAAGATGAAACACATACATTGGGATGGTTACAAAAATCGTTTATTGTTTTGTATTGCTTTGGACACTGTTGTGTTATCTTATCATATCACCATTTACAGATAGATTTTTAAGTTATGGATCTACCCAATACTGCCTTTTTCGACTTTGTATTCGACACTACGATGGTGTCCGAGAAGTAAAAAAAGGAGCAGCAATAACAATGTGTCTCCGTTAGAATACTATTGGAAATGAGCTAGTCACCCCAAGTTCAACGCGCGTCTGCAGCGCGTCTGTGAAGCGCGACTGTCGCTAGCGACTGCGCCGCGACTTAGCCGCGCTATAACCGCTGTAATGTGAAGAGATTCGGCGTGCAGCGCTTTAGTCGCACGACAAAAATGCCTATATGTGAAAGCGCTCTTAGGCGGTACGAAGTTCGCTGGGTCAGCTAATAATTAATATAATTTAATATTAACGTTTTTGTCAAGAAGTAACTTTCGTGCACGACAACTTTCACTGTGTGGTTTTCGTCTCCACGTAACAAACAATAGTACCTACTTCTTCAGGCATGCCAACGACACCGCGATTATTACAGAGGCTATCCCAAAGCATATCATCCACTAACGTACTTCAGAGACCCTGAATATATGTGGAAGTGCCCCCCGGAAATGTCGCCGTGAGTAACCACAAATTGTACTTTTATTTTTCTAAACTTTGCAGAGGATGGTACATATGGTAAGCTGCTGAGATATAATGATTTAGTATATAACGATGTAGTTTATACCTAATGATAATGAGTTAGTTATTTAAGAAACTAATTTCCATTTAATAATTATGTTATACTAGCTGTACCGTGCCCCGCGGTTTTACCCGCGGTTTATCGATTTTCCCATGGGAACAAGATATTTTCCCGCAGTAAAACGTAGCTTATGTTTATGTGTTAACCCTGGGAGTCAGCTAACTTTATAACAAATTTTATTATAATCGCTCCAGCCGTATAGACGGTTAGTGTGATGTAATAATCGATGTTTATTAAATTGGACAAGTAAGAATAATTAGACTGTATCTACAGATTTTTTAACTTACACTGGTGCAAGAACTTTTTAACTCAGACTGGCGACGTGAAGCGCGGCAACTTTAGAGCTAACTAGAAGTTTGGACCGAGCTGTAAGTTGTTATTGTTCTACTCTTTTTCCAGGACATACCTTTCGTACCCCAGCTACCATGTGAGGTACAAGCAGCCGGTGGTATTGCCGGTCACCGTCGGACGAACCAGCAACATACCTGCCTTGCCGGAACGCTCGCTAGCCCCACGCTACAATAAGGCTGCTTGCAAAGTCTTCGTCAGATAAATATACTTCGAGCCCTAGTGTTTAGGGCGACTTTACGAAAGAGGAGACGAGACGGTCGGTCGCCGGGACATAAATCAAAACAAAAGAATACCTGTTATTCCTTTTTCCGAATAATTTATGTTATGTACGTAATCAACAAAAATAAACTGACATGAAGACATCAAATAAAGCCGCGCAAAAATACCTGTTTTCTTATTTAAGCATTTTGTTTTTAGTGTTCCCGCACTCGTAGGGTGCAAACAAGGTTAGATTAGATTATTATACTCCTTATTGCACACCAAGGAACCGTGCTGGTGGCCTAGTGGAACCGAGTGATTGGATTTTTCTGCCTGGTTTCCATAGAACAGTATCCTAGTTAGGGACCAGGGCCTAGATTTAGCTAATGCATTATGGTACGTGGCGATTTAATTTCGTTGCTGCTTCAAGCCTAAGTGCGCACGTAACATCTGTCGAACCTTCTATGCGTCTGTGGTATGAGAAACACCCCACGTGACTATCATGGTAATGGTATAGTACTATAATATACCTATAGGTGTTCCGTGACTATAATGCACTAACAGAATCGAGGCCCCGGACAAGTGGTAGTGTTATGCGGAAGTTATTATTATTATTTCAAAAGGCACGCTAAGCTTTGTATCCTTATCTATGCTAAGCATTACTATTGTCCCCATCCCCAAAGTCCTTACTCTGTGGGCTCAGCTACATAGGTAAACGTGGAGACTGCACGCATTTAGAAAAATAAGTATATTCACTAATATTCACATTTTTCGTTATACTTGTGAGGTCCGCAGCGAAACGAATCAAAGATTTTGCAAACTATGTTGTATAACATATATATATTTAATGGTACAGAACCACTGAGCGCAAATGCACTGTGACATGCACTTGGCCGGTTTATTTACAAACGGAAGTAGAATGAGCTTTTGAACTCCGGAATCTTGGACAACATTATTTGGAATTCGTTTAGGCCGATGCTGCCGCTGCCGTCGAGATTGATTTCTTTGAGTATCTGCAATGTAAAACAGAAGAAAAAAGTAGTTAACAATTTAAAGTAGACAGACCATCGTGCCTACTTCCAGAGGAAAAAACTACAGAATTGAGGCTCGAGTAACAAATTGCATTTCGCCGTTCTTTTCCCGCGCACGAGTTTCAACATAAGTATATGATAAATAATACGCGCTCTAATATATAATTAACATTATGTCTGGACAAGACAGATGGCGCATCGGCGTCGGTACGAATCCCGTCGTGTAATATAAACTCGTTTCCTAAAGTTACATTATACTTGTATTTTATGAATTTGTAGTACGTATAAATATCACTTGCTTACTCTGGAGAAAAACATCGTGAACAAACCCGATTGTCTGAGGTGTTCACATAACTTAGCGCCAATCCCCACCACGGATTGGCGCTAAGTTATGTGAACACCTCAGACAATCGGGTTTGTTCACGATGTTTTTCAAACATGGCGATTAAAACCATATCTCTCCCTCTAAAAGAAGGCCTGCTCCCTGCAGTGGGACTAAAGGCTGCTCGTGTATAAAGCCCCGTTTTCACGGTCTTAGAGGACTCCTACCGAGTGCGCCATCCGAGTACCTTAACTAATGCTTCTGATTGGACGGTTTTACGTGACATCACCAAAATAGCCAATCAGAAGCATTACTTTACTCGGATGGCGCACTCGGACCGAGCGCACTAAGACCGTGAAAAGATGGCTTTACTCTAGGACAACTCGTTACTCGATGAAGATCGATTGCTTACAAAGGAACTAGTTCCTACAGAGGGTGATGCACCGGGTGACAAAGCGCATTCACTATTGTCTCAGTAGTTTAGTTCGCAGCACGAACTTTCAGATTCAATCCTTCTGTAATGCAATACAATCTAACTTCTTCTCTTCTTCTTATGGTGCCTTGCAGACTAGCGAAGGTTTGCTGTCAGCTCTGCATATTTATCCTTGTCTCTCGCAAGGCGGAAGAGCTCGGCAGCATTTACAATTCCGCTCCACTCCAGTAACATTCTCAAACTGGATTTCTTTCTCGCTTACGGGGTTCCCAGCCTACGCGTCTCTTACCAGCGATTTTTCCATCATTACACAATCACATTAAAAGAAACATCGATAGGTACTTTCTGTTGTTAAGCTATTGAACGAACTATCAAGCTCAGTCGCAGATATGGTGAGCTCAGTAATATAGTTATATTAATATTGAGTCACAGAACTACTGCAACGGAAAGGTCTCAGAAGGTCCTAGAGTTTAATACTTGTATAGTTTTAAAAAACCTATTTAGAGGCTAAAAATTCCACCCACCGGGATTTGAACCCGCGACCTCTGGCTATCCGTGCCAGCGCTCTTTCCAACTGAGCTAATGGGCGACTCACCGGCATCAGTGAAATTTCGAACCTTTTTACACTATTCTCTGTATTACGTACAGGCAGCGACATCTGGCTGAAGTAAATTGCATCACTTACAGCCCCGAGTACATACTTTGCAGTTAACTACTCAGTTGGAAAGAGCGCTGGCACGGATAGCCTGAGGTCGCGGGTTCGAATCCCGGCATGGGTGGAATTTTTAGCCTTTAAATAGGTTTTTTAAAATTGTCCTTAGCACGGGCTAATGCATTAAAAATAAAAATAGTATAGCATGTGGGTACAGCGATATCATTCCGATGTAAAAACCTAACTGCAAAGTAGGTGCTCGGAGCTATGAGTGATGCAATTTACTTCAGCCAGATGTCGCTGCCTGTACGTAATACAGAGAATAGTGTAAAGAGGTTCGAAATTTCACTGATGCCGGTGAGTCGCCCATTAGCTCAGTTGGAAAGAGCGCTGGCACGGATAGCCAGAGGTCGCGGGGTCAAATCCCGGCATGGGTGGAATTTTTAGCCTCTAAATGGGTTTTTTTAAATTGTCCTTAGCACGGGTCAGTGCATTAAAAATAAAAATAGTATAAACTTTTATAGTTTTTCAATATACTACGATGCTTTTTATTTGCCTCAATTTGGTAGTCTACAAAGCAATAGCAGTACTATGTCATTCCAGGGATATAACCCGCGCAAATTAAATAGGCATCTCTCGCGAAGAAGATCGAATCGCGGGAGGCGCCGAGTTAAGTAGCACGGGTACACAATTGCAAGGCGATTGGTTACTAGACTACCGATACTGTGAATCAAACGGCCATGACCGGACTAAAAAGACTCTATTGAACAACTATGAATTTTAGAGACTCGTGCCCCCAGGGTGATCATTCTACACCGAGACCTATCTGTGCTGCGCCGAGCGGCACAGGCACGTTCCTCGACGCGCTATTACTCACCACATTAGCAATCTGTTTCTTCGACTTGACATCGAGGTTACTGGTCGGATTATGCTCGTCCCACGTCAGCCGGTCGAGGATATCCCCGATATCTCTGCCTGATATCTGATTGTCTTCATCGATATCTGCAAGAACAGAATTAGAAAGAAGGGTTCAGAATCAGTGTTTCAATCAGTCGTTAATTGTCAAATTCTGGCATTTTAGCGCCACAAAAAACTTAGGCTGATTGACCCACTGTGTTTCCTTACCGAAAATCTTGAACGCCCACGCAGCTTTTACGTCGGCCGGGCATTCTGAGCTCATGGCGGAGCATAGATCCACCATGTCTTCGAACGAGAAACAGTTGTCACGCCGCGACGAGAATACCCTGAACAAACGGTCCTGGAACGGGTTGTTCTGAAAGGGCAGTAATGAAATGGAATGATTTAGACAAACCGCAGGGTAAAAATATGTTTTTTTGTTTTCGTTTATTGTACCTTTATGTATTTTTGTTGTGCTCATATTACCCATGTCAGTTAACTGTTTATTTTGTTTGTGTGATGCGTCTTGTCATTATAATGTCTTCCTTCTTTCTAAAAACCTTAATTAACGTTGATCAAGCGAAGGTGATCTGCCAGAATCGAGGCGAGAGGCAGTCCCTGGTCTTTGCATACACCTCTGGAATACAGGCGTGACTTATTCTAAATAGTCCGTGGTAAAGTCTTTCCCTACTAAAGTTTTTACCCCAGACTATTTACACCGCGTTTATGGAGTGAAGAATCATGTTTTTAAATAACATATTTTTTATGTAGCCTATAATATTCCCACTGCAGAGCGCAGGCCTTCTCTTAGAGGGAGAGTATAGGCTTGATTATCACGCTTGCCCACCGCGGATTGACAATTTCAAGCGCTGATTTATGTGAACACCTCAGATAGGTACTCAAGTAACCTCACGATGTTTTCCTTCACAGGTAGCGAACTTTTAACTTCATTGGTACATGCCGGGATTCGAACCCATGACCACCCGAATTGGAGACAGGCGTTCTGCTATTCCGCTACCGCCGCTCAAAATTATTACAACTCAAAAACAAAAGATTATAACCAATCAATCTGTTTATTCTCTACACTAACTCGATCTAAACTACAAAAATTTATGTTAGCTGTTGAAGTACAGATGAAAATCTTGAACAATGAGCGGTGACCGGATTTTTAGCGCTCTTTGGCGCACTGAAGAAGAGCTTTGCGGCCAAGTGATTGGTTAAACATTGTGTTCCTGCACCACGCGCCACATTTCCCTCCTTTGCTCAACATGTTTGACGGCACCTCTATCCTCTATCAAAGAAGAAGTCGAAAAGTAAAAGAGTAAACAAATGGGGTGATCTTTTTGTTTCAGTGGAAGAACGGGGAAGTAGAGCTTCCCGACACACCTTTATAGGTATATTTTCCAATAGGTACTTAAAATCCGTAAAATTATAACTAACGTTATTGAAATTGAAGACTCCAGGGAAAAAGACGAACTGACGAACTTGTCACTTTTTTTCGAAACTAATCTGTGAATGCAGTTTTGTAGGAAATTTCCGTTACATGATAGTAAACCGAACAGGGTAAAAAAACAATTAGTCTCGGAGTTATTGACGCTCAAAAATCGCATACAGGGAAAACGTGGCATAAGTCAAACTTTCAAAATGCAATATCTCCAAATCTTCGTTGCCTGACTAGTTTGTCTTTTTCCTTGGGGTCTTCATTGTAAACGTTACCCTCAAAACTAAGTTTCGACCATATAAAAATGTTCCAGGCACTTCTGTCCGAGGAGTGGTCCCATTACCCATCTAGTGTGAGTGAAGATGCCACTGGACTCTAAATAAATACGTAGATGCAAATGTCATAATTACCCTCAAAACAGAGAACTTGGCTAGAATATCTTCTTTGCTGAATCTGTAGTGGTAATTAGCTGCTAGCCTCTCTGCGTCTATTGTTTGGAATTTCTTCATTAAACTGCAACACAAATAGAATTAACTTATCAACAAAGTTCTGTTTTTCTTTCTTTTTTCTTTGTTTTTCTAAAGCGCACTATTACAAAGCAGTAAAACTCAATTTGGTACTTACTACAATATTTCTCCTTTACTCAAATACGTCAATGTAGCGTAATCTTCTAAAAGTTCTTCAGTCAACCCTGGATATGACTGTGAAGAGCCCATCTTTACAGGTATATTTAGTTAGATGAACTACTCAAACCATTTGTAATATTTAGTTCGCAATATTTTATTTACAGTTACGATATTTCCTGGCCGAAAAAAACAAGAGTTTTACGTTGACTGACACAACTCTATACTTTGAAAACAAAAGCAAGTTTTTCATACGCTACTATCTTATCAGTTCTTTACTAATAGAGTTGATTACGAAGATAAATGTATTGATTAATCATTATTTCCTTTATTAGGTAAATCCAACTTCAAACGTTGTTATCCTCTCGTATAAATTCAGCACGTCTATAGGGTGACTTCAAATTCGTTGACAGTTTCTAAACATGATTTAGAAATGTGTTTGTTAAAAAAAATGCGTGTTGAAAATTTTTTTGTTACTCAAAATTACTTGACTTAGGGTCGGTTTCTGAATTGAGAATTTCACTAAGTAAATACTTAAGTAACGTTCTGTCACGCTCTATCCAGAGAAATTTGAAGACACAGCACTACAGTTAAGTGTTAACTTAGCGAAATTCTCAATTCAGAAACTGGTTCTTAGCGCTAATTTCTGAATTGAGAATTTCACTAAGTAAACACTTAAGTAATGTTCTGTCACGCTCGTTTCGGGAAAATTCGAAGAGACAGCACTACTGTTAACTAATTACTTAGAAATTCTCAATTCAGAAACTGGCCCTTAAGCACAATGTCAGTACGAAAGGAAATTAAAATAGAAAAAAACTTTAAGGACTCACTCTTTCCGCTTATGCATGTCGGATAACAATAATGCGTTGTATGTAACCTTTTCCAACGTTACGGTATTTCCTAACACTTCGACTTTGGATTCAGCTTCGTGACCTCACGAAACTGAATCGATCTTTTTCGTTCTAAATCCCAAATATCTATTATACTATTTTTATTTTTAATGCACTAACCCGTGCTCCTCTAATTAGGTTCCCAAATATCTACAATATAAAAATGAATCGCTGAATGTGTTGGTAAGCACAAATCTAGAGAGCAGCTGAACCGATTTCGCTAATTCTTTTTTTTAGAATATTCCTTGAAGTACGATGGTTCGTACTTCAAGGAATATTCGGATGGTTCTTACGGATATTAAATTTAAAAAAAATAAAGAACTGACTGTTAGGCGGTACGAAGTTCGCTGGGTCAGCTAGTTCACAAATATATTTTACCATTATCAAAATAAAAAGAATATTCCCGCACAAAACACGCTACTCTAAGTCGAGATGAAAACTTCAACACACAAATAAAATCGAACAGAACATCTTACTTAACGTGACTAGCAGGAAAACATTGCAAATAGGGAAAAATAATTTATTGCTCTGCTCATACAAACTGAGACTCAGTTCAGAAATATTATCAAATTACAATGTAACATGTGGACACACGACTCAACTACAGAGGGACTGAGGTGGCCAGGAAGTTGCGAATACAGATTAATTTCCTAGTTTCCTGGTCACTTCTTCGGGAATTAACCCTTTGTACAGTCGCCAGCACATCAACCATTGCATCCGTGCACGCTATACAGTTATGTTACGAACGATCAACTTTGCAACTAAAATGTAAAGGTTGCTATGCTGTCGACTCTACAAGAAAATATACTTAGCAAAAAATTCCTACACCATTTCACATGTATTCCCGTACAGTGCCCACAGCGAATTGATAGGCATATTTTCTCAGATTTAACACATCAAAATATGCTTATAATTAATTAAGAAAAATATTACTAAATATATACAAAATAATACACAGTTTCGTTCGGAGTTCTTTCTTGAGGTGAACGAACTAAGTGAACCGAAAGCGTAAAACTAACCGAGACTTTTAGATTATTAGTATGAAAACTGTTTTTTTTATATTTTTGAAGTCAGCATTAGGTTCTTAACACGTTGTGCGAATCTTAGACGGAATCCATGACAAAATCGTCAAAGTCACGGTTTTACAGTCATAACCATCATACATAACATAACCATACCGCAATAAAGAATATCGTCGGCGCCACTTAGTGTTATAATTAGCGAAACATAGTTTCTGTTTCGATTTTATTTTGAGTTTTTTCGTCTTATCGAGTCATTCGTAGTTAAGATCCCAAAAATGTCTTTATGGCCGATTCGTTCGGTGCAGATAGGTTCGCGATCTCCTTTAACCATACTGATGTCTGTCTCGATATATACGAGTGTAAATTGTAACATAAAAGCACACTACAATTAAGGCGTAAATAGTGCCATTAAAACTTCGCCAGACACCGCCGTTTTGCAAACACAGTTAACTATAAGTTATTCTTTTGTTTGCATGCGACATGTTTCAATAAAAGTTATGCTAACTATAAGATACTTTAATACAAATGTACTTGGAGCCACATGCAAAATAGTATTTTGTCATCGTGTAAACTTTTGATCAATTGAAGTATACGTCAGCGAAAATAAAACAAATCATACTTGCTTTTGTTGTACACACAATGCCCTTACAACTGGACAATTTGTAAACTGGCCGACTCGACTGTAGGAAAACCAACCAACATTTCGTCATTGATTAATACTTTATTATCTTTCAAAATATGTGCCGAATGTGTAATGATAATGAATGAAGCTCTTTAGAACTCGCCAGTAATTTTTTTCAAGAAAATTATTTGAATATTCTATCTTTGTTGTCACTTACGAAGCCGAACATAGAGAGAGCAAGCCATAAATATCGCCCTGTCATATACATTTGGAATCTACAGCTACATTTCGTTTCATTACTGTCTTGTGTTAAAAAAAAAACTATCAAATTAGAAAAATTATATGGTTTCATATTTCTTGAATTAATTAGATTAACAAAAATCTTGACAGACATTACTGCTTGCTTATCGTATTTTAAAGAATGTCTCAAACGGTTTACTCGTGGAGCAAAGTTGAATAAAAGGAAATATTTCTAGTTTATATAAAATGCCTAATAGCCAAATGAAGTTTCATGGTTTTATGTGGACTTATTCAAAACCATTGGCTAAAGAAAATGGTCGAAGGTTTCGAAGTTGGCAAATCTTATGTTCAACATACAACAAAGTCAAAAAACGGTAAGGTTCAGCCAAAGATCTTCCAAAGGTCATTTATTAGAATGAAAACTCGCCGAACCGTAAAATCATTCATGCAGAAAAACGGACGGCAAATAAGTAATTGACAACTATCGCCACGGCGCATCTTACTTAGTCACACATATTAATATTCCTAGGATTTCCTAAATCATATATTATTTTTTATTTTCTAAAGCAGGAAGCTCATAAAACTAGAAGATACTCGGCACTTGCACGTTTTATTACATAGCATATAACGCAAATCATATAGGCCCTTATATCTACAAAATTGTTTAATCAGGAGTTTGATATATTTTAGGTTTGTAAGAACACTTTTCAAAACATTGTCATCTCAAAACATTTGATTTCAACCTCTAAGGCAAAGGTAATACATACGAAATTGCATTTTAGTCACATCAATTACGCGTCCAACCTGCGACACTAAATTGAACTAAGTAAAAGTGATCTAAAGAGTATGTTGAGGATAAAATGTGACTACTTATCAACTAACAATAATTCTGTATCAGTCAGTGAAAGACTCTGAAAGAAATATCTTTCTTTTAACAATAGGTATTACAGAACCGCCAAAATATCTGTAAAATAAGGCTGTAACAAATTCTTATATTAAATTGGCCGCCGTATCTACACTAGTATATATTATCTTCGCAAATCTATGGTATAACTAGAGGTCTTCAATATTTTCTCGCATTTATCCATGACCCAGGCGCTAGATACCACACAACACCCCTATTTTCATCATATCGTAGAAAAGTTACAAAAAGGCTTATAGATTTGGTCAAAACATCTTATAAAACACACACGTAAAAATTATTTCGAGTTCACGCCCAATCCGAAAAAAATATCACCCACAAACAAATCTACAGCCGCACGAGTTGTTCAACAGAATCACCTCTTTGGAAAGTCGACATTATCGAAGCTAATCTGTCGGCGGGCTCTCATTTTGGCCGCTTCCTCGAAGGACGGCATCGAGTTGGACTTATACAGGCCCGTCTTATCCAGCGCACTGAGCCCAGAGCTGCTATTGGAATTGCTGTCGACGTTAATCAACTTATCTTGCAGGATGTTCTTAGAGCCGCTTTTCGGGGGCTCCGGCTTTATGCCGTCGCAGGCGTTTTCTTTGACCTGCGACTGGAAGGAGGTGGCGGCGGCGGCCTGCCGCGCTTTGAACTGTTGGTAGGCGGAGGCGGTGACGTAGCCGGTTATTTTTTGGGCGCCGTCGTTGGCGAGCCGCTTCTGCTCGTCCTGGAAACAGTCCTCGACGGAGCGCCCCTGGATGATCGCGTAGACATACTGGCGGGCGATCCTGCGGGAAGGACATGAAATTTAGTGTGCCTTTTCTAGATTTTTACCTTTTTATTACGTGTGTTCTGTCCCAGACAAAGGGAGAGTTTTGGTGTCGTTGACAGTCCAAGTATCACCATAAACCAGTATCGATTCTATATATTACAATCTAAAACTCACTTATCCTGTCGTACACTAGACAATAAAATGTCTTTAGAAAATCTGGCTGCTTTAGCTAAGGGACCAGCTGGTATTGATCACATAATCCACCAAACTGATTAGCCAAAAATCCTTTATGAAAATCGATTTGTCGTAGCAGTGAGCAGTCATGAGTGCACCTAGAGGTGTCTAGTTCACTGCTGTACACTGTATTACCCAAACGCCTAGGGGGCACCCTTCCTAAAGTTTAATTTTACACATTTTTCATGAGATCCTCATCGTATAAGAAGCATTAACTTGAGCATACTCTTGGAGGTAGGAGAATCTACAACTCACTTATCCAGCAAGTTGATTATCGCGGAAACGTACGCCATGCAGCGACTGCACGCGCCAGCGGTGGATGCTATAATATAGCTAGATTACCAAAACACTGGCAACGGCGTCATTAACTAGTCAGATCAGTGACTAATAGTGGAACCAGACATGTAAGTAGCACTAACTTGAGCATAGTCTCGGAGGTGGAGAGCTTGGGCGCGGCGAGGCGTGCCGCGTGTGGCGGTAAGGTCAGCAGGCGGCGCGTCAGCCGCGCCAGACTGGACGCCTTCTCGCGGAAGCCCGGCGACTGCATACGCCACCCGTGGATGCGCAGGGCTTCCGACACCGCCCATAGAAGTTTCTGTGTAAAGGTAAGGATTTTTGTAATGACCCATTTAAAGTTACCTGAAAAGGTAACAGACAGAGCTACTTAACACAAATACAGAGCTACATAACACCATCAAGAAACGGAAGCTGGAGTATAATGACATATAATGTCCGAGATACTGCCGAAATATCGCCGCTCCTAACTAGATAGAAATTTCTGTAAATTTGGTCATATCTTTTGATCCATGAAGAGGCTTACCTTTCTATGATGTTCATCCAGCTCGGCGTAGTTACTCCTAGCGGCAAACATCTCCGACGCCCTCCTAGACAGAGAGGGTCCACTCCGCGGCGCCGCTATTGTGTCTCCACCGAACGACAGACTCTTAGCCACCTTACACCGGCTCTGGTCCTGCGTTTCATTCAAAGCATCCCATTTCCTCTTCAGGAACATGTCACTCTGAGAACCGTCCAAGCTTTTCGTCTCTGCCAGCGCGATCGGGGACCCGAATAAGGCGCGCTTCGATTTCATAGCTTGCAACGGGACGGATGTGCTTGGCGCTTGCGGAATAGGTTTTCGGTTTTCTGGGCTAATGAATAGCGCCCGCTTGGAGGTTTCGCGGGTGGGTTGCGAGCGTGTCATCATCTCGGGGTCCATGAGGAGGCGTCGCATGGCTTTCTTGCGGGTGGAGCCCCCGCTGCGGGTTTTCGGTGTCTTGGCGGGAGTCTTTTTGCCGGGGGTCTTTTTGCCCGGGGTGCGGCGCAGGCGCGGCGAGCGGCGCTCGGCCGAGTTGATCAGCTTCCTGTGTGGGAAGAAGCTTGACGCGGTATTGGGTTTGATTAGTGCAAATTACAAAAGAGGTAAATGGACATTATATTACATGTCGAAAGGAATGTTTAGAGGTGAGTTATAAATTGCACTGTTTTAGTGTGGTAAGGGGCATGGTAAGGAGCTGCTCATTATCTGCCTGGCTCTCAGTCCGATCTATTGTTTGAAAATCAAGTCTTCCTTTTTTATTTGTGTAAACTAAGTATATTCACGGATGGGGAGATAGTTATTTGTGTTCATTCGATTCATTTTCAGTTTTCAGGGGCCGTCATAAACCATAATTATAGCATAGTCAGCCCCCATGTCCCAGGCATTACGTGCAGTGCTTGCAGAAGCTTGTGCCCTGGCACAGGCTTCTCATAGAAAGAGTAGGTAATCGTCCATCACGCATGCCAACAGAGTTTTCATTCATTGTTAGCAAGCGGTATTGGTACTACAAATTAACAAATTCCGGGGAACGCGACGCAAATTCGAGGATCAATGGTACACCACTCATTTTGAGGGATGAGCGTGCGCGCCATAGCGGACGGATGTTCCGGACGTCAGGCGACACTTGTGCTACCACAGATTTTTCTTGTGCAGAAAACTGCCTAAGTTCTTGTTATGTCTCACCCATAGCAACCCTTGTATGTCCCCACTGCTGGGGCACGGGTCTCTTTCTGCATCGCAGGAAGGTTAGGCCATACTCCACCACGGGGGCCAAGTTCGGGTTGGTTTATGTCTCACACCTAGTGATTAAGACATAATAAGTTTGCTTTTGACAAAAAATATCCGTAATTTTGCTTTTTAGCAACACCTTACACACACCACATTTGTCAAAAATAGACAAATTATTTTACAATAAAAAAAAAGTAGCTGTCCCGGCGAACTTGGTCCCGCCACAGAAACCGCTTATACGATTCTTGTTTCAGTGGCAATACAATAAATACAGTTTGGCTTGAAAGAAGGATATGGTAAGATTAAAATAATATCCCGTGGGATTACCGGGATATCAAGTGTCGTATGTCCCAACGCAGATCTTTGTTCATCTGTATGGCGAGTTACATATAACTCCCTTTCGCCGTTAT
Organism: Yponomeuta sedellus; assembly: GCA_934045075.1. Lineage (NCBI taxonomy): Eukaryota > Metazoa > Arthropoda > Insecta > Lepidoptera > Yponomeutidae > Yponomeuta > Yponomeuta sedellus. The sequence continues at coordinate 6,686,006 of OW203740.1, forward strand.
TGCGTGATTGAGTAACAAACATTCAAACATCTTTACAACTTTCACATTTAGAATATTAGTAGGATGTTAGGAGGACTTGTTTGGTCACTTCATCTTCAGGCTATATTCGTCCACTGCTGGACATAGCCCTCCCCTAATGAGCGCCATAGCGCCCTGTCTTCAGCTTGCCGCATTCAGAATCTGCCTGCCGCTTTTCGCAGATCGTCATCCCACCTGATCGGAGGGCATCCTACACTAGGGCGTGGTTTGGTAACTTACTTCTTGTCAATGAGCACCATTTTGGCCGTGGAGCTGTGCGCCTTCTCTCCGATGGTGGCTGCGCTGCAAAAGGCCTGCCGCCGCCGCGCCAAGTGAGACAGACGGCGGCCCGGGGACTTGGCTTGCACCATCCTTCAACAGGTGAAGCATAGTTAGACATAGCCTCTTACACAGAGGCGGATTAAATATTTACATTATTCTAGGATAACACCTCATCGGCGATCCTTTGGCGGATACATATTATAAAGGTACGTATAGGTAGGATGGAGACATGTACCAACAAGCGGGCGTAACTGAAAAATTTAATCGGCCGACATGAGAGTAATCAAGTATACGAGGTGCGCTTCAGAAGCTCTACATCTCTGTATGATTTTTTATTTTACGTAACTACTAAATAGGTTGTTACATTTTTCGTTTAATAACCAAAACATAAGGTTAGCATCCGCAGGTTGCTCTCTTCCACACTAATCCACTGAGCAAATCCATTACAGGATTTGTTTCCACTTTTTGTTCTACTCTAATCCTCCAGTGGATTTGATTCGACTGACTTTTAAACTCTTAATCCATTTCGAAATTACTCTTGTTATCCTACTACGTTGTGAAAACTCTTTGGCCGCCCTCGTAACTGGTTACGGAGAAGGAAAAAAAGATCGAAATTAAAAATAATGTTTTCCTCTTTCGTAACCAGTTACGAGTGCGGCCAAAGGGTTTCAAGTAAAAATTTCATTTCAGTACCTATCTAGCAAAAACGTGCGATTCGTCTTTATGGATCAAATTCAACTTAAATGCATGCTTGAGTAAAAAAATTATATGCCCTTCTCCCTTCTTCTACTGCACAGTATTGCTTGATATCCATTATGGTAACTTACTTCAACCTCATAGCTTTCCGTTTGCAAGCACTGCTTGGGGACTGCAGGCCTCCTGAGTAGACCGTCACAGTGGAGTCTGTCTCAGCGCCAACGAAGCGTTGGCCGCACCGCATAGCTAACAATTCCATGCGCTCCGAGTATCGTGTCACGTTGTAGCTGGAAAGCACGATTTGTTATAGAAGCATCCATTTCACTCTTACTTTTTAAAGCTTTAATTAAGCTTAAACAGAGAAGAGGCGGTAGCCCGGTGGGTAGAACAATGAACTCGGAAGCGGGAGACCCAGGTTCGATTCCCTGTGCAGGCATGTACCAATGACTTTCCAATTCTAAGCATGGTCAAACCTTCATTTGTGTCCTCTAAACATAATGGCAAAGTTTCATTGTGATTGGGCATGTTGTTGGTAAATAAAACCCAAACAATGTTTGATTGTCATCAACTATTTGTTTACATCTGGAGGATGTTTTATATGAATTGTGGACGGTAAAAAGTTGTGACACCATTTAGATTGAGAAGAGAGAGAGAGAGAATCTAAAATCCACCTATTATCCTGTAAAGGCACAGCATAGTACAATTACAAATTTATAACTTATCACAAATTAATATCACGTATGACAATGATGATTTTGAATATCACTTGACTAATGTTATCTCAGCAAATAAGCTCAGACAAAATTTCTCCCAACAAAGACAACAAAAAAAAATAGCAAACATAGCAAAGCTACACATGGAAAGAAATTGAGGTTAGGTAACACTTACTGCACATCATAAAATCTGCATTTCAGCACATTAGGCCAGGCTGTCTCTTTAGCCTCAACTGCTGTAGACATTATTAAGTTAATTTCCTTTCCTTCCTTTCCTTCTTCAATTACACTAGTTTTCAACTCTGGCTCAGAAACAGAACTGTCTTTTGAAACGGAACTCCTAAGTTTGTCAAATACTTCTATTTTCAGTTGGTCAATGGGACCAGTTTCAACTGGCTCTAACTTAGATACAGCATCAGCCACTCTGTCTGTCTCAGTAGTTTCTTGTAACACATCTGGTAACTGTGCATCTGTAGGTATTGTAATGAAAGAGGTGCGTTTTGTTGGCGTTGCATTGTTTGCCTCTGGTGGACAAATGTTTGTGTTGTCACTAAATGCTGGGAGGGAACTGTAGTATTTCTTCAGCATATCTGTGACGTCAGTCTTTAGAATTGTCACTGAGGGAGGTGGTAAAACACCTTGGAGGGTTTCCTGCAAACAAAGTTTGTGATTAGATGACATTGACTAGAATAACACTGTCATTAGACATAGTGAGCTAGCACCTAAAAGCAAAAAATATTCCACACACTTGATGAGATATTATTACTAATATTTCTTAATGATTTGCGATACTCTTACATAGTTACATATTAAACGGGTCTAATCGCAATTATTTATTAGGTAAAATGTGATTACCTTATTTCCCGACGTTACATTATTATGTTTCCTTATAAATATATAAATTAGATCAAGGAAAGACCGCATACACCATAGGATTCAAACAATCGAAAAACACGTGTTAGCAACAGGAGGAACAAAAAAGGCTCTGAAAGAACTAAGGGAAGTCGAAAAAGAATGGATACCGAAAGTCAAACAGGGCAGAAAAGAAGTAACAAAAAGAAGCGATATCAAGGCAGTAGCTACAAACTATTTTCGAAATCTGTACAAAGAAGACGACAAGGAAAGCTCACTAATAATATCAACAACTCCCTCAACTAAATCTGAAGGAGTTCCCGTGTTCTTAGAAACAGAAATAGAAAAAGCTATAAAAAGCCAAAAGCTAGAAAAAGCTCCCGGACCGGACAAAATCTGCAACGAATTGATTAGAGGCACAATAGAAGAACTGACCCCAGTACTAACTAAGATATTTAACGAAATCCTTACAACAGAAACAATCCCTCCACAATGGGGTGAATCACACATTATTCTACTATTCAAGAAAGGTGATAAAGCAGATATCGGGAACTATAGGCCAATTAGCCTTATGTCTAACGTGTACAAGGTTTTTGGGAAAGTTGTCCTAGAGAGAATATCAGGCACACTAGACGAGAACCAGCCAAAAGAACAGGCTGGTTTCAGGAAACACTTCTCAACAATAGATCACATACACACAATCAAGCAGATAATTGAAAAATACAATGAACACAACAAGACACTATTCCTGGCCTTTATTGACTACTCAAAGGCCTTCGACAGCTTGAAACACGAAGCAATATGGCGTAGCTTGATAGAACAGGGTGTGCACTCTACATACATAAACTTAATCAAAAGCATCTACGGTAACAGCAGGGCAAGAATTCGACTAGAAACACTAGCAGACGAATTCCCCATAGAGAAAGGCGTAAGGCAAGGGGATCCACTGTCACCCAAATTGTTTTCAGCAGTGCTGGAAAGTATCTTCAGGGGGCTGCGTTGGGACAAGTACGGACTAAAGATAAACGGAACTACACTTAACCACCTCAGGTTTGCTGATGATCTGGTCCTGCTTGACGAAAATCCATCTCATCTGGAGGAAATGATACAATCACTAGCCAGCGCAAGCATGAAGGTAGGACTAGCTATGAATGCTTCCAAAACAAAGCTGATGACAAACGGCCCAAAGAAAGAAATCAAAGTCGATAGCCGACCCCTTGATTATGTAGAGGAGTACACCTACCTGGGGCAGATCATATCCTTCGAGGACCAGACAAATAAAGAAATAGACAAAAGAATCGCCAATGGATGGAAGAAATACTGGTCTTTAAAAGAGGTCATGAAAAGCTCAAGTCTAGGTCTAAAAGTGAAAAGAAAGGTCTTCGACTCTTGCATACTACCATGTCTGACTTATGGATGCGAAACATGGGCCCTAAACAAACAGCATAGAGACAGACTAGCTAAATGCCAAAGAGGAATGGAAAGAAGCATGCTAGGGTTGAAACTCAAAGACTAGGTTACAAATGCAGACATAAGAAACAAGACCAAACTCACGGACATTATAGTTAGAATCGACAAGCAAAAATGGAGATGGACTGGACACATGCTAAGATCTAAAGGCGAAAAATGGAGCCAAACAACCACACTGTGGTATCCAAGAGACGGGGTCAGAAAAAGAGGAAGACAGAAAAGGAGATGGGTCGATGAAATAAAACAAACAGCTGGCCCATTCTGGACAAGAGCAGCGCAAGACCGCTGCCACTGGAGGGAGTTGCAGGAGGCCTTTGCCAAGAGGCACTTCGAAATCAGAGATTTAATTTAATGTTTAAAATTGAAACCACTGTTTATATTATGTTTTCGAAATAAAGGCTTTATATTATTATTATAAATATATAACTATATTATTACTAGCAAATATGGCGAAGTAAACTAAAGTCTTCTGTGTTCTAATGCTAAAAAATTAAAGATGTTACATAATATGGAATTTGTTACCTCCATTTTTCTAACTTTTAACCTGTCGTAAGCCTCATGTTCTTTCAGGATATGCCAGAAGTTATGTAGTTCAGGTTTTTCTTCTAGTTCGTCATCAGAGAACATATCTGGGGACCGAACTCCGCTGTCGAATGAAGCGTCTAGAGAAGAGTAGCTCTGATCCTGGTTCAAGGCATTGTCAGGTTCAGCCACCTCCTTCCCAGGCACAAATTCCTCATATTGAGAGTCGCCAGTACTCTCTGTCATGTCTTCTAACCTATTCACTTGGCTTCTGTCATCTGACATGTCACTGGATTTCTGAGTGCTTTCACTCTTATGATCCAAGAAGCCACTTTGCTCGCTACTTCCACTCATACTTGGTTCTGTAGTTTGCAAGCCAGATTTTTCAGCCTCATTGGTGAGCTCTGGCACAGAGGTCAATGCACTTAAGGGGTCAACTATGGGTTTTAACTTTTGCACATGTTTCAAGGTCCCATTGAAGGAAAGTTCTCGTATAGGCAGCTTAAAGATGCTATCTGATGGCCGGACATCGCGAAACAATGGAACACTATCAACAGCATTGTTACTATTCTCCATAGTACTGAATGAGGTTATAATCACAGGTTTTGGATGCTTGCTGCTGTGGTCGGATTTAGAGTCCTCAGATGATACAGGCGCGTCAATCGGATCCGATTTCTCTGTTAGTCTACTATCATCGGTAACAGAAGAATTTTCCATCAAGCATGCACCTTCCAATAAAGTTCTAGGAAACTCGGGTTTCGTGCAGAAATCGGTGTGTTCATCAATAGTTTCCTTGTCTCTAGTGTCAATACAAATATTTTGCTCGTTCACAGAGCTAAATGCCATGGGAAAGGCATCAGAAGGATTGAGCAGAACATCTTTGGATAAGCTTAGATCTATGTTACCGACGCTGTTTGAATGGCCACCGTCGCTGTTATTCGATGAGCTGGAATGTCCGCTGGCTTCAGGATTGTTGTTGTCTTCAAGGAACGTGTCAACTACGTTAAAACTTCTCATGTAACGCTCGTAGAGAGAAAAACTATCGCTCATTGAGTGACAGTTCGAGTCTTCGAGGGCTTCCATTACAACTACATTTTACTAAAGCACTTAGACGAAATCATTTTCACAAATACTAATTAGTTATCAATGCAGTCTAATTCTCGGTAAACTAGAAAGAAAGAAAATAGAAAAAATTACACTCAAGCTTGGCTGGCTATTTTCTGAGCAATGAGCAATGTTCACGCAATGTTTTTTTATTTAGATCACAGGATCACAGACTACATACATACCGTAAATATACTAACTCATTTACTCTCTTTGCCACACGCGCCACACGGATGTAAAAATTTGCCATTGCCCGTTCATTCACTTGCAACTCAGATCAGACACAGCAACTATTCCATTATTTCACTGGTTTGATAAGTGTAATCGCCAAAAAAAAAAAACAATTTCATAATAAATATTTAGATATAGTAAGTAGTATGAATGTATTAGAATAATAAATGAAACACAGAATTACTTTTGACTTTTACGGAAACAATTTGGATCCGCACCTGTGAACATTGTTTCATAAAATTAATGAACTGAACTATTAAATTGGTAACGAATAGTATTATTTGGAGAATTGATCGAAATAATTTGTAACTACTGTAGTAATGACAAAATAACAAATAAAAACAAATCTCAATCTGCGGACGATAATGGATTTATTTGATATTCTGAGTACGGAGCTATCATTTTTGGAATAAACATATTATTTTGAGAACAATTTTTTTATTCAATGGATGTACTACGACTATACTTATAGATAATCCATCTCTTTTTCTAGGTTACATATTGATATTAATTTGGTAATTGTTACCTGGCGACACTTTTTATTTTTCTGAGAATGAAAATATTTCGTGGCGATAGATCTATTGATTAGATGATACAAGTTGATGACAAATATAAACTTTGATGACACAAAATATATTCCCAATTTTAAATTGCTCAAAATGTCCGTATGGCGGAACAATGATGATAAATGTTTAGACAAGAGTTTATTGACTTATATCAATCTGAGCCCGTAATTTTGCGCCTTTTGCGCCATTTTTTAATAACTTTGTTGTTGTACATACTTCTATAATACTTGTAAATAAAAAAAAAATAAAAAAAAATAGCTGCGGCCGCAATGAAGAATGTTACTAGGTATGCCAAATCGCTTGAAATGCTTGTCTCAGTAAAGCCTGTATGTATACAAATACAGTAGTTTTTGTTGTAGTCAAAAATACCCAGTAGTTTTGATTTTATAGGCATTCAAAGTTACGAAAAATATCGAGTCCCGCTAACAGTCGCGCGGCGCGTTGTGACGTCATGTCACAACGCGTCGCGCAGGCTCGGGCCGCGGCCCCCTAAGGAGTGCTGCAAACTCTACTAATTTATCAGGAGATTTTCTGATTTTAAACACTGTCTCCTGATCTACTGTTTTCTTTGTAGAATTGAGTAAAATCTCCTGAATTTTGAAAAGTAGCTAATACATTTCTGCATATTCCACCTTTGTTAGGTTGTTGAACGAATATAATGAAACGGAACCTTTTCATTCATCGACTCGATATGCGAATATTTATCTGTGTTGTGCTACGAATGCTATCAAAAGAGGAAAAATATTAGAAAAGGATGTCATAAAGGAAGTCGCGAAGATACATTTTATAAAGATAGTGGAATATAGTCTTTTTTAAAGAATGAGTGGCCTATGATCGGCGCCTCGCCTGACGGTTTTACTGATGACTGCGTTATAGAAGTAAAGTGTCCAACCAAGGCAAACACTTTTATTACGTACTAGCTGACCCAGCGAACTTCGTACCGCCTAACAGTAGATTCTTTAAATTTTTTTTATTTTCTCTCCGTAAGAACCATCCCCGTACTTCAAGGAATATTCTAAAAAAGAATAAGCGAAATCGGTTCAGCTGCTCTCGAGATTTGCGCTTACCAACACATTAACATTAAGTAAACTAGGCAAAAAACATTATGCTTAGATACAAACACAAATGACCGGAAAAAGAAAACCATATTTTGTAGTGCACACGTTGACTTTGAAACCTCAAGGAATGTTGATGTGCATGAAGTAATTTATAAGAAAAAAAATTGTGATGATCTTTTTGAAAAATGTGTAAAGTTTTGGAAAAACATTTTTTGACGAAAATAATGAAATGACATTGTTCTAATGTAATATAGTTTTATTAAAATTTCTATAAATATCAATTTTTTTCGCATTGAAACGTCTTCTGGAAGTATAAAAAACATCTTTACCGGCGAATTAGTAGTTGTATTGTTACATTTAGGCACAACACATGATTTCCTAGTATTTGGATTAGAGATTTTTAAAAGTATTTAAGTATAATTTCGACGGCACGGGCGCGCGACTACGAGCGGACTGAGTGAGCCAGGCTGAGCGTGTTGTGCGATGACGTCACAGCGTAACCGGCGGCCCGCGTCTTACGGTTACAACTTGTTTTACTTCTAAATCGGAAAATAATTGACGTATCGAAGTAATTCTTTCACTAGTATTTTTTATTTTTGAAAGAAAATATGGAGTGCTAATAATCAAAATTAGTTAACATTCTTCATTACTTCCACGTCCATCGCATGTGGTTTGCCAGACAGCAACGAGCCATGCGCTATTGTGAACACCAAGTGATCGTGGCCTACAGTTGTGCATTGCAATTTGCAAAGCATGGTCCATCACTCTGGCCATTGTGTACTGGGGCCTTTAGTTTAGAAGTCCACAGAATAATGCAAGTCAGAGTCTTTGACACATCGTTGACTTTTCTTTAACCTGTGGAGGTACAAAAAAATTAAAGGTAGGTATTTTGAGATTTCTTGGCGGGAACTTGAAAAAAGGCGGTCGACTTAAATTATTGTCCCAACTTTATTAATTTTTATTGTGACTAATAGTCGTAAATAATACTATTATAGTTATAATTGGCTTAAAATAATGGATGGTAATGAGGGCGAGGGGGAAAATCCCCCGAACCCCAAGCTCCGCAAGAGACAACAGACTGTTTGCGATGATGGCGATGGCGTAAGCGGTGAGGAAATTAACTTTAAACCTTACTTTAAACCAAACTATAAAAGACTATATCCAGAAAACTCTGCTAACACCGAGTTTAAAGTGTTTGTTGAAAGTCAGGACAAAGAGCGATTAGGAAATAAAAGCCCTATATACCTCAACCATATTTTTTCTACTGAAGTAAAAGGTGTGATGGCAATTCGTCGTGTGAATGGCAATAAAATTGTGGTCATATTTAAACAATACAACACGGCCAACAACTTCATCAGCAACACAGCTTTTCTTGAAAAGTACAAACTAAAGGCTTATATACCAGCTGCCCAGATTGAACGGATCGGAATTATTCGATTTGTTCCCACCAACATATCGAACAAGGAACTGTACTCGAAACTGTCATCGATATACGAAATCGTCGCCATCCGGCGCTTCACGAAGAAAGTTGGGCAGACTCGTGTCGCCCTGCAGACAGTTAGCGTTACCTTCTTGTCTAACTCATTGCCCGATTGCGTCCAGTACGATCTATTCGCATATCGCGTGTTCGATTATGTGCCACCATTGCAGCAGTGCTACCGCTGTTTTAAATTCAACCACTCTGCTAAAATTTGTAACGGCAAACAACGGTGTAGCTGCTGCTCTGGTGAGCACTCCTACAAAGATTGCGACAGACCCAATGAGCTATGTTGCATTAACTGTGGTGGAGCTCATTTGGCGATTTCCAGGACATGTCCGGTAAAAATGAGGAAAATTATGGAAAAAAAGAATAATATAACATACGCCAGTGTTGCGGCTTCAAAAACAGAAGTAGATTTTCCTCGTTTGGACACTAGGAAAACTGTAAAAACGCCAATGAAATATGACAAAATTGTTAAACCCCAGCTTGAGTCTCAGTCTATGGTTAATACCAAATCGATGGGAATAAATAATGATGTAGATGTCACTAGAGATCAAAATAAAACTAATGTTTCCCCCACAAACATCAGAGCTCAAATTATAGAAAATAATGATGTGTTGATGGCCCTTGTCAACACATTGGTACAGTTAGGTAATAAGTCAGATGATGTGCCCATAACCACGTCATCAATAAAAGATATGCTTTTAAAAAATCTTGCAATATAATGGCTGATTCAAATATAACAATTCCACAGTTACGCATAGCGCAGTACAATATACAAAGTCTTAACAGTAAGAAACCATTATTAATAAAATTTTTACAAAAAGAAAATATAGACATTTGTTTGCTGAATGAAACCTGGTTAAAAGAAAATAACAATTTTAGAATCCCTGGTTATAATATGTACAGTAAAAATGCAATTAATAAACACAATGGAGTAGCTATTCTAGTAAAACCTTACTTAAAATACACTGTTTTAGATACAACTTTTCATGATGATATACAAACTATTGCTATTTCATTATCTACAGAATTAGGGACTATGACTGTTTTATGTGTATACTGCCCACCTAGAGGTGGTCATATCAGGATAAATAGATTGACTAACATTATAAAAGATCTCCCTAAACCTATTCTTATAAGTGGTGACTTTAACGCGCACCATGTTGCATTTGGATGTTTATCAACTAAAGGTCGAGGTCAGGACTTGTATAATGTAATTGACGAAAATGATCTTTGCATTTTGAATGATGGAAATTATACAACTGTGAACCGTCCCACACAAAATCCTTCTGCTATTGATGTTACCTTTGCTAGTGCAAGTCTGGCGCCATTTTGTCAATGGTCTGTGCATGACGATCCTATGGGAAGTTACCACTATCCCACAATTACAGAAATAGCCTTGGCTATTGATAAATATCAGATTAACCCTCCTGTTGAAAAGTTTTTATTTAGTAAAACCAACTGGAATAAGTATCACGAATTATCTGAAAACATATTTGAAAACTTTACTATGAATGTGGAAAACCCACTTGAGTCATATTCCGAGTTTTGCTCTCGTTTAAACCAGCTCAAGGAAATAACAGTTCCAAAGCTCTCTAAAACAAGTAAATATATCAGTAGGACCCCTACACCTTGGTGGAATGAAGTATGTGAGCAAAGTGTTATTGCTTCTTACGATGCATTGAAATTATATAAAAGTGATCCTACCATAGAGAATTACATCAATTATAAAAAACTAGATGCTCTAAAAAAGAGAACAATTTTAGAACAGAAGAAATGTGGATGGAGTAACTTATGTAATACATTTAACAGAACTACCCCAATTAGTAAAATTTGGAACATGATTAAGATGTTTAAGGGTATCAGGAGCAGTAACAAATCATGTAAAGATGAATTCATTTCCTCTTTTCTCGATAAGCTTTCGGATAATACTAATTTGGCAGATACTAGTAATTTGAACAGGTGTTTTGATATGAATAATGACAAAGGAGATACGAATTTTTTGCTTAAATCATTTACATGGAATGAGTTTTTGATGAGTTTACAGTCTAGACGTAACACCACTCCTGGTTTAGATAATCTACCCTACAGTTTGATTGGAAACCTTCATGAGTCTGTACAAAAATTGTTTCTTGACATTCTCAATGCCTTGTGGCTTAGCAACACAATACCAGAATCATGGAAAACACAGTGTGTTATTCCAATACTTAAACAAGATAAACCACCAGAGCTAGCTAGTTCTTATAGACCCATATCTTTATCTTCATGTCTAGGTAAGTTATTTGAAAATATGATAAAAATCAGACTTGACTGGTATGTTGAAGCAAATGGTATCATCCCTGATGTGCAATATGGCTTTCGTTGTGGACGTAGTTGCTCTGACAACTTCATTTCTTTGATATCTGATCTGAAAAATGCAAAGAAATCTAAATTACACACTGTATGTGTATTTTTGGATGTTCAAGGTGCATTCGATAATGTAGATCCTAGTATTCTTGTGAGGATTATGTCTAGTTTAGGCATTCCTGGACGACTCTGTAAATGGATATATGAATTTCTGAATAATAGAACACTTTATGTGAAACACAATAATATATTACATGGCCCAAGAACTGCATCAAAAGGTACTATGCAAGGTGCCACACTGTCACCATTATTGTATAATTTGTATATTAGCGAAATTTGTAAATATGTAGATGCGGGAAATGTTAATATACTGCAATTTGCAGATGACATTGTACTTTACACTAGCAATAGAAATGTACAGGTTGCAATGGACAACATCAATGAGGCACTAGGTCAATTAGACCATTATTACAATGATATCCTGCACTTGCATATCAATGAAGTGATCAAAAAGTAGTGTAATGATTTTTGGAAAAGACAATCCATCTAATGAGGTTGTATATAGTGGGAAAGTTATAAATAGAGTTAGATCCAAAAAATTTTTAGGTGTTATAATTGACGAAAAACTTTCCTTTGAAGAGCACATCAAGTATATTTCAATAAATGCATTGAAAGCATTGAATATACTCAGATGCCTTGCTGGTGTTTCCTGGGGATCAGACCCCAAAACCTTATCAATTTTGTACAAAGCTATTGTAAGAAGTCATTTTGATTACAGCTCCATAGCATACTTAAATAGTAAACATACAAGAAAGTTAGATGTTTTACAGAACAGGGCTTTGAGAATTATTTCAGGTGCAATGTGTTCGACTCCCATAAGGGCCATGGAAGTTGAGACCAAGATAATGCCATTAATCCTGAGGAGACTTCTGTTGGCAGAGAGGTTTTGCCTCAAACTGTTATATGCAAATAATCTGAAAATAATTAACAAAATTGTACCTGGTGAATATGCCTCCACTGGTCCTTTGGCAACTGGGGAGGGCCTCTTGGCTAGCAGATGTCCGGCATTGCATGATATTGTTCTGGAAGTTAAAAATAGTTGTAGTTTTGTCAAAAAGCAGTGTCAATGGCCCTGCTATTCATTTCCTTATGAATGTATTATTCACCCAATCAATGTTTTAGATACTGTAATGAACAACACAGAAATGTTACACTTTCTCTCAATGAATAGTTATTACACAATATACACAGATGGTAGTAAAGGTGAGGCATTTGTGCACTCTGCTTTATATGACCCACAAATTAAATTTGCGCAGAGTTTTGTCTTGCAAGATGTCTGTACAATATTCACTGCTGAGGCTTATGCTGTTTATCAGGCTTTGACACGAATAAGAAATGTAAATGACTGTAGAAGCTTTCTAATTGTAACAGATTCTTTAAGTCTAATTCAGGGTCTTGTACATATAAACATAAATTTTAGAAGTAACTTTATTTTGTATATATTAAAACAAATTGTTTATGACCATTATCTCAATGGTAAAGACATATCTTTCATGTGGGTACCATCTCATAAAGGTATTACAGGTAATGAAGTAGCAGACAAAGTAGCATTTGAAGGGATAAATAAGCTTGATGTTAGTCATGCTGTGAATGTACCCATGAGTGACTATTTGTATAATATAAATTTAAGTATAAACAAGTTGTGGGAAGAATTCTGGAGGAAGGACCAAGAAACGAAAGGGCAATGGTATGGAAGCATACAAGAAACCTTACCAGTAAAACCGTGGTACGATGATCTGAAAGAAGCCAGTCGTGACTTTATCACTACAATTAACAGACTGAGATTTGGTCATAATAGAGCGCCATCACACCTAGCCAGGCTCGGAATAATCCATTCCAGTGTTTGTAAATTCTGTGGAGCTAATGAAGCTACCGTTGATCATATAATATTTGAATGTCAATGTCAAAGCTTTCTATTTGACAGACTAGTGCTTGCAAGTGAACTAAGTGAAGTGATAAAAACTAGTGATTCCTCCCGCCCGCCAACGCTTAAACAATTCCTAAAAGTAAAAAGTGCTTTCAAACCTGTGTATAAATACATTAAAAACACCATAAGCATGGTATAGTGAAATGAAAATACCTAAACAAACGAAAACTCTTTATAAATAAAGATATGGCTTAAAGGTCGTGTTACCAGGCCATAAATTACAAAAAAAAAAAAAAAAAAATAGGTATTTTGAGGTGTTTTGTTCAAACCATTAGAGGCAAACATTTTGCCGAAATTCAGCCTGTCATCCCGTTGAAGCCATGGTTTTTTAGGTTTCGTGATTTGGACAAACGAGTGACCTCAACCATTTGTCGTTTACGCTTAGGGCATGCCTGCACACCGGTCCACCTGGCTAAGATCCGAGTGAGAGACAACTCCCTTTGTGAGTGTGGTTTGGACGACGGCTCCGCAGAACACCTGCTTTTCAGTTGCCCCAATCTCCGGTTTTCTCTTATGGATGTCCTGCCTGATAACATTATCCGACCTACTAATCTTAAGCTTATCCTCTCCCAGGCAAATACACCTCTTGTTTATATTATAGGTAAATTTCTTTCAGACAATAATATCAAACTTTAGTTTTTTCAAAAATTTACAAAAAAAATAAGGGAAATTAAAAAAAAAAAAAAGACAAACAGTTCTTAATGACTCAAAATTCTGACCGAGCCTTGTTCGCTTGTGATTGGCTATAGTCTTGTCTAACACGTGATATTGGCGAAATTGTACTGGACAATCAGTGCACTGAGTCCTTATAACAGAATTGAATTGAGGTGTTTTGAGGTATTTCTTGCGATGCGATTGCGATAGTACCTACCTAGTTTGAAAATTTATTTAAAAATCCCAAATAATACATTTTAACCGGTATCGGCACAAATTTTCTCCGGTAAGTTCTATATTATATTTCGGGATTTTGTTTGTAAAACTCAATTTGAAATGTTTGTCTACCTACCAATTTTATTTTGTATTGAAATCCAATTTTTGGATAATATAACTATTGATTGTTCTTCTTTATTTCCTTGCGGAACGCGCCGAGCCACACGGCTGTAAATAAATACACGTTTGACATAAAATAGAGTTCATCACTGTTCCCTAAAGATACATAGGAAGGTACCTCTACTCTTACCATTCCATTGGTTATTGTGATACCTACAGTTATGTTTTGATGAATACAGAAATAGTACACATAATCCTTAGTACACGTACAGTTACAGAAGTCCATAGACTTGTGTAGCTCATGTAGGTATGTAATAAAAAATTGGAAAGTGTATTAATAGAAGGTAGCTTAATAATATCACTTATACTTCATTACTGTAGTTATAGTCAAATAGCATCCAGAGAGGTTGTATATTTCTTACCGGTCTCATTTTGCCCTTACCATATCTGCCTATGATTGCACTGACCTCTAACCCCAAGTCTGTTTATTTATCTCGAAGGTATAAAGATGTATCCACATTGTTCTATAAAGTATTTACCTATAACTTTCATAACATAGTATTTAAAAACGAGAAATAAAGTAAAATAACACATAGACTAGACACAAGATTTAAAGAAATTATTGTTTCAAATATGATCAAAATCTATGAGTATAGCATAATACCTAAAAAATAACTTGTCAGATTGACTTGTCATTATACAAAGTATTCTGACTAATCCTACCATTCCTACATAAACCTTACCTGTGGTGCTCTTCTTTTTTTTCATATTTATCCACTTTGGAATTGCCTTAGAAGAGGCAATCCCAGTGTATTGGGTCTAATCGTGATTATTATGTAAAGTGTAATTACCTTAATTCCTGAAGTTTCATGATTTGCAATATGATTGGGTAGACTGAAGTGGCGAGTAGAGTACTCAAGCCTCTAATAATAATATTACTTTGGTTGCTGGTAATACATGTTATTGTCATAAAAAGGCTGCTTTAATGTTAGTTTGATGTAAAACATTGGTGCAATTTTTTTCAATTGTGACTAACCTGTTCAAGCTGTCATTTAATCTCTTTTATCTCTTTAACTCCATTAGGCAATACTTAATAAAAAGTTTTTTTACTCTTTGTAATGTTCCGTTTTTTTTATTAGCTGATTTAGTGTCCCACTGCTGGGCAAAGGCTGTTTAGGCCACTTAACATAAAAAAAGAGTAAACTTGCACATATAAACCAAACGCACACAATGAATGCCAAACTGCCATTGGTAAATAAAGACAATGCCAAAAAGGTCTATATCATAAAAGTTCTAGATAAATATGAATCTTTTAGTTATGTAAACAAGGATAAAAATCAATGGACAACAATGAAATTAAGTTTGACAATAACTCTTTCTTACCGCTACTCTACACTAGATGGAACTACCACCGCGTCTGATCTTCGAGAAGCTTTATGTGATAGTCCATAAAGTCGAAATTGAAAAACAAGTCTCTGATATGTTGCTACTCAGCTAGATTGGTTTCCTTGTTTATGTCATTACCAATTTAATTTAAAAATACAATGATATACTACTAACCACAGAACAAAAAAACGAGTAGAAGTCGTAAGTGGGCGGTGCCCGCGTGCCTCACATTAGCAATGTATTGCCTATGCGTAGTCGGTGGCAGTTTTGTTGACTTCAGTTGCCGTGCGCTTCTAGTAAAGAAAAAATGGTGAAAACTTTATTAAAATGCCGTGTTATGCTTGCTGCGTTAGAAAGCAAAAATAAAAGTTGGGGACCAAAATATACCGATCATGCCGTAACATTTCATCTGTAAGACGTATTTCATTGTATTTTTAATTAAATTTTAATGACATGAACACGGAAACCAATCCGACAAAGTGAAACCACCTTTATTTACTGGTTAGTTAAGTTAAATTTTCATCGAAGAAAGTGTACATTCTCTAGAAATTTCTGTCAAAATTTGAATTGTACTCAATTACGGATGGGGGCACACATGATAAAAATCTATCGATAATTAATTGTCTATGACTTAGTAGTCATACAACATACATACTTAACGGTACTTAGGTATTGTAAATTCCAATTCGTCAAAGTAGGTAAAATAATTATTGTTATTTTATACCTACTTCCTAAGTGCCTTTTCATATGCACCCGGTCTCCGTCCGGTCGCCGGGCCGGGTAAAGTAGTAATGTATTAGCTCCGGTCGCCGGCTGGTCGTTGTGTGTGTGAAAACTGTCATTGGAGCTCATACATTACTTTTCATACAAGACATGACATGAGCACATACAAGACATGAGCACAGATAGATCGCGATATAGTTTTTCTTCACCAGTTTATCAGGGACTGAAATATGTAAGAAACTATCAAAGTAATTTTAATCTTACATTTTTAAATATTTCAACCAAGATGTAAAGTGAGGTTATCGAAAACAACTCATATGTTTTTCTTTACTTCAGTTCAAAACATTAAGTAGTTTAGTACTGTTTACCTGTTCGAGTGGTTGTTCTCTTGGCGAGCATCAGATTTTTGTTTTGTTATGTTATTTGTTTTAAGGTTTTTTATTATTCTGCTATTTACCCTTAATACTTCAACCCCTTTGACAACAGCAAACCGAGGCAATGATAAAATAACCCTCTCGGAATCAAAACAATTTGGAAGTGAGTTTTCGTTTAGTTTTCCTAAGGAAACCGGATATGAAATTAAAATAGAAGGCAGCGATAAGAAGGCAAAATTGGTTCCCAACGAAGATGAGCACAATATATTCAGAGCATTTTCATAAACACTTCATAAGGCGGAAGGTGGCACTTATGTGATGCAGCAATACCAGAAAAAATGTGCTTCACTTCCAGGTTAGACTCTTGCGTGTAAATGAAATTATATTAGTACAATCATCAATTAGTATTACGTATGAAACATGGCGTACAGATAGACAAAGATCTGAATTGAGTCGTAGAATAATATTTCCCGTGTTATAATTTCTAACGCCGGCGAAGCAGCGGGTTAAAGCTAGTTTTAATAAGAGATAACATTTTAAAATATTATGAAATCTACCATATTGTTTTGTTTGTGCATCTATCCACCCTATTAGTATTAATTCTTTATTGCACAAAAGATAATGTAAAAAGATGCATTTTCTAACAGTCAACCCGCAGGCAAAAAAGAAATAGCTAAAAATACTTCTGAGTACCAGTATTCATATTCGGCCGTTAATGTGTTAAACTGTTTGTATAATTTGTCGATAGGTTCTCGCTATCGACAAACTAGAACTCGCATTGTCCCATCCCAAACTGAGAATGTACTTGTTTTTCAATTTTGAACTTTATGTCTTACTAGGTAAAAGTTCTTTTCGGTCCGACGCGGTGGTAGTTCCACCTAGTGTAGAGTAGCGTTACTACAAAATGTCAACCTTAATTTTATCATTGTCATTTGACTTTGATCATTGTTAACATTATGAAAAGGTGCATATTTTACTTGAAACTTTTATGATGTACACCTTTTCGGCATTGACTTTATTTACCAATGGCAGCTTGGCATTCGTAGTGTGCGTTTGGTGTATGTGTATCAGTTTGGTTAAACTGGTTTTCGTACAAATGTGTCATGTCGCTACTTCTACTCTTTTTTTATGTTCTGTGCTACTAACAGATGAACTGTTTCAGCATGATTGGTAAATTTTAGTCCCCCACTCTTATTTTTACATTCTAACACAGCACAAGAAGGCATTTTAGTAGAGTATTTACGATTGTTTTCTTTACAAGAAACAAACGACAGCTGAGGTAAGAAGAACTGTCAGAGACTAAGTACGCATAGGCTATACTCTGCTAATGCGAGGCACGCGGGCACCCTCTACTTACGACTTCTACTTTTTTTATATTCTGTGGTTAAGGCCCAGCCTGTTAAGGCAAAAGTTGTCACTGAATGGGTCCCACTCCAATATTGTAAACCTGTTACTCTTCCTTATATCGAATGAATAAATAATTGAAGCCCCTATGTTAAAATTATAAAAATATTAACCCATTTGGACCCAAATACAAACCAGTAGTGAAATTTTGAAAACTTCTTTATTTGCCTAACTATTAGGACCTAATAAGACATATTATAACAAAAAACTTAAAAATAATAATTTCTATATAATTGAAAAAATACCGTCCTCAAATGGGGCCAATGGGGTTAAGTGTGGTGTTTTTCGAAGTACCCTTTTTCGATACACAATATTTTTTTACATTTTTTGCATTGTCATCGTGCTTTTTTGTGACCTTCCAAGCATCTTAGCTAGTTTTGTAGTTTCTCTGGAAAGTGTCTAACAACTTCCAGGCTCATGTTTGGCACCACTGATGAGGATTTACGACGCCTTCCATCGGGTCTTTCCGTACATACCGTCCTCAAATATGACCGAAAGATGCTTCGACGAAATTGAAGCTGGTCTAGTTTTTCTTCAGCAGTCAGCGCGTGAAGACGACAAGCATTACATTCTATTTTCATGCCAAGTCAAGCATGAAAATAGAAGCCACTACCACCTTTTGCCACGTATGTCTATTCTGTATACTGCCACTCACTGGTCAATTGGTCAACTCCGTCCATACCCTTGTCGTAGTTCTGAAATACAAAAGAGATATCTAGGTCTACCTTTCGCCCTTCTGCAGAGCTCCATCTTTTTACCTTTTTACATCCACCAATTTCCGCACGATTTTCTTTTTCATGAACTTGATAGATATCAGTGAACATTTTTTTTCTGTTCTTCCTCAGTGTGCCGGTCGCATGATAAGCGGCTTGTCGTAGATCTGTCATCAGTGCGTGACTGGTAAAAAAATGTCGAAATACACAGTGTGCTGGTGTGGTACTGCTTTTGCTTTTTCCAGTAGGCCCTACACCACATTTGAGCCCAAAGGCTCTTGACTGGTTCCAAATGCCGCTGATTTGCCACAGTAGACATGGAATGCATAACAGATCCATCTAAACTTGCGCACATCCAGTATTATATCCAAATCGTACTGGCTTCTTCTTCTTCAGGCTATATTATGTAGTCTACTGCTGGACATAGCCCTCCCCTAATGAGCGCCATAGCGCCCTGTCTTCAGCTTGCCGCATCCAGTATCTGCCTGCAGTTTTTCGCAGATCGTCAGCCCACCTGGTTGGAGGGCGTCCTACACTACGTTTGCCGATTCGCAGTCTTCACTCACTGGCGTCTCGTACTGGCTTGCCTTTTATAAATTGTTTCGTATGTTTTGTTAGATATTATCGCCATCACCTTCTTCATCATCCGTGAGAGCACTTTGTTCTGGAGGTATGGCCCCTATTTCGAAACTTACATCAGGATCATCTTTTTCGTTCAAAATGCTTTCGATTGCTGCCTCGAGTCTTTGATACTCATTCGATATATTGAACGATCGCCTAGCCTTTATTGACTCCGAAACTGAACCCCGAAGTATAAAAAAAATGGCAATGAGCCCATTGGCCCCATTTGGGGACACCTTACTAAAATTGCTCCCAAGATTTACGAATGAAATTCAAAATAAATGTAATATTTAAACGCTGTGTGTAGATTGGCCTTAAGAAGTGACGATGTTTATGCACTCGGTGTCGCCGGGTAAAACCGCCTCTATTTTAAAGTACATTTAAACATACCCTTAACGGTATTCAAGAAAAATATACCTCTAAAACAGCCATAATCAAAGTGTGGCCCGCGGAACCCTAGGGTTCCACGATAGCGGTTCCGCAAGAATATCTAAAAAAAAAAAAATCAAACACCTATCACTAAGTAAAGTAATAATTAAAGTATTTACTAAGTAATGTAATAAATAGTAACTGTTACATTGTAACCCAGCGTGCGTGCATGCAACGACTTATGAACGTTGGTGAAGCGAAGGTGATCTGTCAGGATCTTGGCAAGTGGCAGTCCCTGGTCTCTGCCTACCCCTCTGGAATACAGGCGTGAGGTTATGTATGTATGTATGTATGTATGTATGTATGTATGTATGTTACATTGTACTTTTATTATGCTTATTAATAAAGAATACATTTTTTATAACTATTGTTTTATCAATTGGGTTCCGTAAAGTATTTCGCTTTCCAAAAGGGTTCCGTCACCAAAAAAGTTTGAGAACAGCTGCTCCAAAATATCGATACACTGCATGTAGATTGGCCTTAACAAGTGGCGATGTTTATGCACTCGCGGTCGGCCAGCAAAAGCGCCGCTATCACGGTGCAGTCGCGATTCGTTGCCGCCGCCCGCACGCCGCTCCCGCGCGCGCGTTCACAAGTTTTATTTGCCCCATTGTTGTTATTGGATTCCGGACGGGATTGTCGAGGTAAGATGAGGCGTCAACGCGGTGAAACCTGGCCATACATTGAGATTATTTATTGGGTAAAAATTATTAAACACTCACTACGGTAAAACGGGTCAAATAGTTCATTCGACTATTTAACTCATCAGATTAAGGGCTAGTTGAGCACACAGGTTGGGTACTCTAAATTAATATTTTATATGAGTTCTAATCAGGGTTTTCTAATAAGACGTAAGTTTGTCTGTACTTAACTGATGTTTTTCTGTCTAAATTTATTATGTGAGCCTTGTATATATACTTATAGGCTCAATAAGCTAGCGTGCCCACCATGGATTGGCCATAAGATGAGATATGCAAATACTTATCTTAATTAAGAGGTGAGATATGCAAATACTTTTCCTCAAGAATTCCCACGATGCTTCTACAAATTCGTAATGTATCTAAATTATAAAACATGGACTAAGTCCAGACTGTGTGTGTCAGTCCTCTTGGTGAGCCTAGTGTTAAAATGTCTGCTAACACCTCTGAATTTTCATTCTAATTACTATTCATTCTAAGCGTTAGATTCGACATATTCAATTACGGTTCCAAGTCGCCATCTTCGCTCAGACTTGATTTTGGAGGAAACAATCAAATATTCCTCTTTTTTTCTAATTGCTGAGAATCTCGTCACATTTTTCAGTTGTTGTTTGATTGTCAGGTATTCATCAGGTGGAGAAATCAGGCTATTCAAGCTTTTTTTACAGAGACAGTGTGAATAATAATAACAACTTTCACACAACATACAAATCCCAAAATAGGATGACCTATGCTATGCCAAGCATGAGGTAATATTTTTTGAAATTGTTCTTAGCACGGGTTAGTGCATTAAAAAGAATATACGCATGAGGTAATTTGAAGAAATCAAGTACGGCGGCATCCGGCTATAATCGAAGCCACGACCTCTATCTTGGGTGTCGAGCGTGTTACCGCAAGACCAACGAGGCAGTGGCGAATAGAAAGTTACGTAACGATTTATTCTGCAAAATTAATTGCTTCCAATTGAATCCATAAATCAGAATCACATTCATCGCGGCTAAAAATAAATTCTTAGTAAATACATCAAAGTTACAGTTACTGACTGATAAGGTCTACCAAGTGACCATAACATTTTTATCACCCATTGTTAATGACTCTGTTACCGTAGCATAACAACGCGGTACTCCGTTTGTATCGAACTTTATCACGCACATCTGTCGAAATGAGCGATATCCACCCAACAAGAAAAATTTGTACTCCCAGTATTCTTGAAGAGTACTTTTTTTTGTACTTATAAAATATTTGTAGTTAGCTACAAATATGGGTTTTGGGCGCAGTTATTAGAGTGTTGCTTCTTATAATGATTTTATAATCAACTTGCAGAATGTCACTAAGTCCTATTATACACTTACGGAAAGGCAATTGCTCCTATATAGTTTCTAGGCGAAACATTTTTAAGGACAAACACTCTTGTTGATATCTGACATATGTATTTTACTAGAGCAATCTTGCTTACAATGTACTGGTAATGTACTTGGCTATTAGTTACAAGTACATTTTATTAACTGTTTTGTTCTTGTTTCGGCTGGTTGGTGCAGCAAATAAAAAATTTAAGTATACATCCTATTGTTAAACAGTTTTAAATATTGTAATTTAATGAAGGTACCATTGTTGAAGTGCAGGAATATATTAATAATATAGTGTGTGAACTCGCCGGGGAAGTCATTTTTATTGCAAATGTCTACCAAAATTTGATTAATATTACAACACCATTTGAAAAAGAGCACACTGCATAATTATTGTTATAAAATATTTCGATAATTCTTGCGAACATTCGCCATGTTTTGAAAATACTCTGCATTGAGTATCTTATGGGACAATTACAGGCAAATTAGTACTTATGACAGTTTCAATCCAGATAACTTGCCTCCATATTAAAACAAATTAGGGTTCCTCACGGAATCGGCCTTATAATATATAAATCAACTTTATTAATATGTATACCTAAATCAACAGGTTACAGATTCTTGTCGTCATCTAAAAAAAATACATAAGTAAAGTAAAAATTAAAAAAAATAACAAAAAAAAAAATTACAGCCAACCAAGATCTAAAATGTTGTTAATAAAACCTATATTTGATACATATACCTATATATTATATGCGTGTTGTTTACCTATCTGAATGTGGATTCAGACGCCCGCCCCTTTGTTGAGGCGGCGGCGAGGCAAGTCCTAATACGTTCAACGTGGCAGCGCCACCGCCGCCGCCGCACAAATATCGTTGGTACCCACTGTTGCCAACGTAGGCGATTTCCCGCCATTTAGGCTACTCGGAAATAAAATCGGCGACGAAAAAATCTGAAAAGCGACTGGTCGACGTTTAGGCTACTTCGATCAGTTGACAACTAATTGACAACTTCTCTGTATCTAATACAGAGAATATTGTAAAGAGGTTCGAAATTTCGCCAATGCCTGCACTTGCCCATTAGCTCAGTTGGGAGAGCGCTGGCACGGTGAGCCAGAGGTCGCGGGTTCAAGTCCCGGCATGGGTGAAATTTTTAGCCTCTAAATAGGTTTTTAAAATTGATAACTAAGTACTTAAATTAGCCCAACTAATTACAACACAAATGTAAAAAAAAAAATGATCATGGAATAATAAGTAAAGTGTGAATAGAGAACAATTTTATCATGCAGGCCACACCTTGCAGGGAATACCCATTGCCTTTTATTAGAGCCCTTGCTGGCGAATCACAAATGAAGGCTATTATTTTAACATTGATTGTAGTTTCAGTGCCAGCCAAATTTGTTGTTACTAATCCATCTGTTTCAAGTTCATTCATTTCTTTCACCAAAAACCCCAAATATGTATTCAGATCAGAAGGCTTTCCGTCGCCTGCATAAATTCCTGAAAAATTGTGATATTTTAACATGACTAAGCTACTTATTAAAATAATCGTGTAAGTATATTTACCAATCACGAAAGGCGGAATATGAGGTATTTCATAGATGTTGCACAAAATAGGCCAGAGTTGATGTCTTGAACAGTAGTATACTGGCAATCCATCTATACTGATATTTAATGAAATCATATTCATTGAACAATTCAAATCCAGTTGCTTTAATATATTTTTTAAGCATTTAATAATTCCGTTATGCCAATACTGTCCTGGGTTCGACGCTGTTATATGCACAGTTTCTTTATTAGTATGTAATAAGGTTCGTACATCTTTAGGTAAAACATTACCTAGTCTTGCGTTTAAAATTGTAGATAGTTCATTCAGGGCTATGTGGGGTATATTAAATTTTATGGCCCAACTTTTTACACCTTCACGCAATTCATGATTTTTTTCATGCTCAGTACTTTCGTCGACATCAGAGTCGTATTCTTCTACAACATTTTTGACTTCTTCCATCTCCGAGCGATGGGCTAAGGGTAAAAAAATATTTTCCATTGCGGAACCCTCATTTACTTCCCCTGTATTTGCACTTGGCGCACCATAGTTAGTTTCTAATAACGATGGAAATATTACTGGAGAATCTGGCTTCAGTAATTCTTTATACTTGTTTGTCACTTTTCTTCTATAACCACCGCTCCTTTTAAATCGTTTCCATTCGCTTATATCCATAATAAACAATTTTCACACAACGAATTTGAATAACTGAATCAAAACTAAACAGTGGACGTTTACTAATAAATTGCTTGATCTAGTAGCTTACATGGTTGTTTGATCTTATATCGCTCTAATTAAGTATTGTTACACTTAAAAGAGTCTTGAACAAAACTTTAAAGACGCGAGCTTATAATTATATTAGCTTAGTGTGTTATAATATCTTGTTCTCTTACCGAATACTATTATAGGATCAATATAATATTCAGGACTATTTGATCTTTCTGAAAACAATTATAGGATACTTGTTCCAATAAGTATCTTATAAGATAATATAGTAGCTGTTTACAAGACTGTGATATAAAAACAAATACTCTTGAGAATATTTACGCTTGTTCAATGATATTATTAGTAAAAGTATCCTTTAATTGTTCTATGTGCTAGGCTTGTATCAAACTATAAGACTGAGATATAAAAACGAATGCTCTTGAGTATGTTACATCTTGTCGAAGGCATTTTTAAGTAAAATAGTCAAAAATAATATCTTTATAAGTACGTTATTAGTAGAGGCAGACTTATTATATTTTTTATAAGATTACTTTCCTTGTTGGGCACTCTATCATTTGTTCTGTTTTATTTATGTAGCCTATAGTTCCCACTGCGGGACAGGCCAGCTACAGGCCTTCTCTCAGAGAGAAAGTATGGGCTTAATTACCACGCTTGAGGCATGTAAACACCAAAGCTATAGGTTTCCTCACGATGTTTTCCTTCACAGTCACCACTCGGTAAAGTCGCGTTAAAAAATGAAGCGCGCGCTACACAGATGGGAGTAGATGCGGCGTCTATTCAGCTTATTTTCATTCAAAATCGGCTGAAGTGATCGGACATACCCCACGTAGATTAGACGGGGCGAGGAAGGTAACTCTCATTGCCTTGTCCGCTACGTTCCTAGCCCCACGTCCCATCTGTGTGGTCCGCTGCTAAGCACTGGAATTCTCCCGTTGTCATGCTACGGGTACTAGAAGGCATGTTAACAACACAAATAATAAATACCTTATCTTAACTTTGTGAACATTGCTCCGTATTAAATTTGAACTGAATTAGATAGGTATCACCAAGATGTTTCGTAATTCGTGACCAAAGAGACGAGGATGGGATCAATTCGCTGTTCGACCCTGTTTTTAATAGCTCTTGAATAGTTCATAGTTGTTTCATTATAGCATTATTATCTCTTTGAGACTTAGTATACTACTAAACTTCTCGACTTTTCATGGCCAGACGAAAGCGCTGTTGGGCGTTATGTTCTTTAGATTACCTTGCGACCCCCAAGCGATTACTTTGCCGTATCGGAACATTGCACGAAAATAAAATAGGATGTTAAAAATTTACTTCTCAACCTAGTCTTGGACCAAGTCAAAAGAAACCTCTCTATTAATACTTTTGATTGGCCTGATGGTTTGCATGCGTGGTTAGGCCCAGTCCTACCCTGGGCTAAATAGTAAAGAAAATAAAGCATTTTTTACTTAATTATTTAAGTAGTGTGGTATGAAGGGTTTACCGGTTTTTACCGTTTTCTCCGACACTCCCAAGGTTTTCCGGAAGAAATCTGTCACAGAGATAAGCTCGCCTTTGTACATGTTATTTCATATAACGTTCTGTACAATGTTTCGTGTGCAATAAAGTATAATTAATTAATATTAATGAATAAACCAAGGGCTTGAGATATTCTCGTTTTTATATAGGCCACTCTACTCTCTCTTTCTCTAGTGATTGTGTTTGGTGGAAGTTATTTTAGTCTGAGGTGTGTTCAAATACCTCAGCGGTTAAAATTCCCAATCAGCGGTGGAAACGTGTGGTAATTAGCCCGTTCTTTCTATCTGAGACAAGACCTGAGCCGTGCAGTGGGACTTTTATTAAAAAAATCTGTCGTACATCATCCAGCTTCGACCGGCAACAAGACCGGCGTTAGTAGATCGCCGATCTCATAGCCACATCCGCCAATAAACAAATGAACAGAACAGATAAGTTTAATTAAACCTTATTCGTCAGCGATATGAACTCCTCATTAAAAAACAGGTTAGTCTTTAGCCCCGGTTTCGGTCGGAGCATCTCCCCAGACAATAGTCCATTATATATGACCAAAGCTTTCCCAATTCTAACCAATATATCTCGTCCAGACCTTTGCTGTAGGATATTTTTGTGTTGTATTGGCGTAGCATCGATTTCTTACTAGAGAGAGCACTTTGAGAATCGCGTTTTCAATGACTGCTACTTTTGCCGGCAGCAGCAATGAGGTCTTAGGTCTTTGTTATGTTATTATTTATTTCAAGTAACAATGATTCATTACACGACATTAAAACTACGATTTATTTATATTATTGTTATGTGCATTACATTCATGTAGTTAGGCTAGAACAGTATCCCACATAAAAGAAGTCCAATCCGGACAGAGTTTCATAATATTACAATTCGTAGTTTATTATGACCACTCGAATTAGATCGCGTAGCAGAGCCTACTTGTTACCCACAGAAGTTAATCGACTTTGCAATGTACATCGAATTGTCACTATAAACAATGAATTGTAGTCGTATGAAACAGGCCCTTGCTGGCGAACCTATTCAGGGGTACGATCGCATAGTCCTCTACTAATATGTAGTTGTCTTCTTTTGCCTACTCTGAACTGTCAAATATCCTCATATTTTGACACTTTGGAGTCGTATATTTAGACCCTTAAACCGATACAGTGGAAAGTTACATGGTACAAGGTTAGGACGCTGCCTGTTGCGAAAGGCCTGCGGCCTGCAAAGCCGTTACCCACAGCGCTGACCCTTGGTAGAATAAAAGCAATCGAGCTATACTTTAGCAAACATACCTGTAGCCCTAATAATTGGGGCAGCCGCATCAGCGTCCTGAAAGCGTCATTAGAACACCAATGGCGATGTATCGTCTTTCGGTATAGCTCGCCCACAGCACTCTACAGGCATACCGTATATAAAGGATGCAGTAGACGGAGTTACTTTCTTCTCTCTGGTGCAATTGGCGAACCACCGAGCGATCGTGTTAGCACTCACAGACAGGCCCCTTCTCTCTCTCTCTTTCTCTCCCTCTGTCCGCATCGTTCTTGTAGTCAGAGGTTTTGACTTGATGTACCTACCATGAAGAAGATTTAAGTTAAACAAACTGACAGATGCATGTGTATTTATGGATTATGCAATAAAGTTATTTCCTCGAGTGCAGATTGTATTTTATCTTGTGTTTATTACTTAATCAGTAGCAAAGGTGGCTTTATTAGACCTTTCAGCAAATACCTAATCGCTGAGCAGGATCCAGGTAATGTTAATCAGTTAATAATGTTTTGCGAGTAAATAGGGTTAGACGTATTGCGATTTTTCACCGCACGATTTTTTCCGCAAAAATCTGTGAGGTATGGAAAATGTACGAAGGTACACGCACTTCCGAAAAAGGCTCTAGAAAATAGTTCCCAGTACGCGATTTAAATCTGTCAGAAAAAAAACGCGGCGGTTTTATTCGCAATGCGTGCTAAGCCTTATTGTGAAATAAGTACCCATGGATTTCCAAACGCGACAAAGACAAAGCGCGATTCCTCCCACGCGAACGCGATTCTGCGCACGAGTGTACGATCGCGTGCGGAAAAAGAGCATTTTCCTTAAAGAGGTCCTCAAATTACTTCATTATGATCGATTTCAACCCTGTATGTCCCCACTGCTGGGGCCCGGGTCTCTTCTTCCGTTGCAGGAAGGTTAGGCCATACTCCACCACGCGGGCCAAGTTCGGGTTGCTGGAGGATTGTAAGACAGTGGCGGGCCTTACTGTCAGAAGTTATCAAGCCGCCCATAAGGCCTCTGACTTGGCTTAACGACTGCCATTATATGACAGCCGGCACCAACGGCTTAACGTGCCTTGCGAAGCAAAGCAATGAAGCAATTCATTATAATTAAAAATGTATATTTATGTCCTATATCAAAAGTCGCGACGTACCAGCACATTAACTGTCGAACTCTGACATTTTAGAGCCACAGAACGCGTGGTACCTACGTGCCGTGAGGCCACTCGTGATAGTCCATTCTTTTTAGAGAAAATCTGCAATGGTACTCAAGCTATGTTATGATCTTCTTTAATTCTAGACGATGGAGCTCATAACGTTCGGCAAGGAGATGCTTCAGACGCTAGCGGAGCAGGCGGCAAGCTACCGGATCGGGCAGATGGCGCTGCGGCAACTAGACCGCGCGCTGTGGCTACTGGAAAAGTCCGCCCGCTGGGCCGTGCCGCCACCATGTAAGTTTACACACGAGTGTCTTCTATAACGGATACTACCGGCTTAATAAAGCAGCTGCCCGTCTGCCAGTCTGCCACTGGACCGTGCCGCTACCCTGAAAGTTTACACTCGAGTGTCTTCTGTAACGGATACTACTGGCTTAAGCAGCTGCTCGTCTGCCAGTCTGCCCGCTAGACCGTGCCGCCACCCTGTAAGTTGACACTCGAATGTCTCCTGTAACGGATACTACCGGCTTAAGCAGCTGCCCGTCTAGCAGTCTGCCACTGGACCGTGCCACCACCCTGTAAGTTTACACTCGAGTGTCTTCTGTAGGGGATACTAGCGGCTTAAGCAGCTGCCAGTCTGCCCGCTACCCGTGCCGCCACCTTATAAGTTTACACCCGAGTGTCTTCTGGAACGGATACTAGCGGCTTAGGCAGCTGCAGAAGTCCGCCCGCCGAGCCGCCGCCCTGAAAGCAGTCACTCAAGTACATTATGATGAACTCTATAGGCTGAGTCTGGCCGTGGCATCGCCCTATAATTGTACATTCGAGTGTGCTCTATAAGAGTGACTATAAGCAATGCCAGCTGGAAAAGTCTGCCTGCTGGGCTGTGCCGCCGATCAGTGACATTTCGAGTGTGCTCTAAAAGGTAGATTATAAGGAAGGTCGCCGCTCAGTAAGTGAACAATCGTGTCCTGGGAGCGCGACGACTAAGCTGAGGCAGCTGCATCGCACGTTCAGGTTACTGCAGAAGTCAAGTCCGGGGCAGTTGGTTCACGAGCGGAGGTTACTGGAGTAAAGCCGCCGCCCTGTAAGTATACATTCGAGTACCCTCTGTAGCGCAGACTATAGGCTGGGACAGCTGGACCCTCCTCTATAGCGGAGACTAATAGGCTAGGACAGCTGGACCCTCCTCTATAGCGGAGACTATAGGGTGGGGCATCTGGGCCTTCCTCTATAGCGGAGACTATAGCCTGGGACAGCTGGACCCCTATATAGCGGAGACTATAGGCTGGGACAGATGGACCCTCCCCTATAGCGGAGACTAAAGGCTGGGGCATCTGGACCCTCCTCTATAGCGGTTATAAGCACAGTAGAGGGCCGTTAGACCGCGGACAGTAGTTTCTGGAACTAATGCCTCGCTCCCATTAGCCATTATTCCATTCCTTGTTATTGTGATAAGTGCTATGCTATTCTACTAAAATTCTTACTAAAAAAATATTTAGAGATTTCTTAATCTGACTAGCTAGACTATAGTCAGACAGGGAAATCGCTAAGAAAGTATTTTTTGTAATAAATTTTCTTGTCTCAGAATTTTTCTATTCGCGTATTGAGATAGAGAGAATTATTATGCTTATTTAGATTTCTCTTTGAGTTTTTTCTTCTCCGCAGTAGACGACCGGCCACAGCCGGAGCTGGTGCGGCCACTGCCCTGGGTTTTCTTCCTCATGCTGCTAGTGGTGCTACGAGTCACCCGAGAATCGATCTCCCTAGTCAACCTGGTCATGGGAAAACCGCCCCTGAGAGCTAGCGATGTTGTGAGTAATGTTTACTGTTTATTCGTTATGCGTAAAGGTTAAATTGGACCGCGTTAGAGCAGGTAAGGACTACACATTACAGCGGATCGGCGCCGAGCGGCCGTAACTATACAAACGAAAATAAACTTTAAACACTTCAGGGATAAAATACAATTCCAGCACTAAAAAAGCCAGTGCCACGTGCGGTCGTCGGACACGTCACTGGAATGGGCTGTTTTGCATTTGTATTCGATACCAAACCTTGTATGTCCGCACTGCTGGGGCACGGGTCTCGTGCATCGCAGGAAGGTTAGGCCATACTCCACCACGTGGGCTAAGGCCGGGTTGGTTGCATTTGTATTATAGACTTAAATTCGTAAGTATTTCAGAATTCTTTTCAAAGTAACCTTTTAGACATTTAAGATAACAGAAATGACCTTAGACTGTCACTAAACACTTTATGAAACACAAACTAAAGAATATGCGCTTGCGCTATGCCGCTCATTAGGGGAGGGCTATGTCCAGCAGTGGACTAATATAGCCTGAAGAAGAAGAAGAAAGAATAAGTGCCACATTTGCATGCAGTTTCTCTGTAGTTTTCATTCATATTATTGTGAGGGTCAGAAAGCCCTTCCACCCACCGCGTGACTGATAATATCAAACAGGTCATTACTCTGAAAATACGTAGTGATTAAACTGCCGCACTCTCAGGCAACGCACTCACGAGATGGCGAGACATTAATATTGGTTGACCTGGATTGATTGGGCTATGAAATCTTCCCGGATGTGTTTATTTTTATGTTGCCAGGCTCAGCTTCAGATTTCGTGAGATCATAAATTTTTATGTTCAAATTTATGTGTTTACCACAATTTTTTTTGCCTCGACTGCAATGTACCTAGTACAAATAATCATATTTGTATTAAGATAACAAAGATGTCTGGCATTAAAACTAGTTCAATGCACTAGTTGTAGGGTTTAGAATAAGGATTTAATCTTGGTTAATTAAGAACCAAATTGTAAAATACTAAGCTACTAAAATACTTGTTAATTCGTACATTTTTTTCTCCATAACGGTACAGATCTTGCTTGGAATACTCGTTATTATTTACGACGTTCCTTAAGTCACAGTGTTTGAGCTGTAACAAATAAAAGTATTTTGATAAAAAAAACCCCTAATATTTGATATTCACTTGAACAAGCTTCCTAAAATAGCATGCTTGTCGTTTAATCAATAAACAATTACACTATTTTTATTTTTAATGCACTAACCCGTGCTAAGGAACAAATTTAAAAACCTATTTAGAGGCTAAAAATTTCACCCAAGCCGGGATTCGAACCCGCAACCTCTGGCTATCCTGGCACGGATAGCCAGAGGCTGCGGGTTCGAATCCCGGCATGGGTGAAATTTTAACCCTCTAAATAGGTTTTAAATCAATAAACAATTGTAAAAATTTCACCCCAGGTGATGTACATCCAAGGCAAGCGGCGATACTTGCGCACGCTGAAGTACCAAGGCAACCGGATCATGCGCGCGCGCACAAGCCACGCCCCCTCACAGCAGCAGTCGTGGTTCAGCAGCTTCCAATCGCTGTTCGAGTTCACGATGTGCTTCCGGCACACCGCTCACAGTGACGCGCCCAACAACGACCAGATA
This sequence comes from Yponomeuta sedellus, assembly GCA_934045075.1. Lineage (NCBI taxonomy): Eukaryota > Metazoa > Arthropoda > Insecta > Lepidoptera > Yponomeutidae > Yponomeuta > Yponomeuta sedellus. Next base: position 6,717,671 of record OW203740.1, read on the forward strand.
TTGGTGAGTGCTTACCTAGAGAGAGGTATGTCAAGTGCTAAAGCTAGGACTTGTTTAGTGTGTGTAGGGTAATCTCTGACAAGTTCAGTTTTGGGCGTTACGAATTATTCCAGACCTCTGCGAAGTTCTTTCAGCGACATATCGGCGATTACGTGTTTTTCGCCGTATCGTCTGCGCGCCCATGGGGGTTTTAGTCTCCGCGTCTAAAATATAAACCTAGGACTCGTTCGGTGTACTGGAAAAATTCAGATGTAGGTATTAAAAGTAATTTTAGACGTCTGCGATGTGCTTGTATGTAAATGTATTAAATGTAATGTATTAATGTATATATCGGCTATTATTTGTTTTTCGTAGTTAAGTCGTAGGATATTTTTTAATATAATCGTAGGATATTTTTCTTTATTTTTACATTTCTATTATATATTCAATCTGTTGTGTACCCTCTTGTCTCCGTCTCTGCAACGCTAAGTCTTAAAGATCTCCGTGGCCGTTCTATGCGTTTCTATGGCGCGGCCTCATTCAGACTCTCATATCTTTGAAACCATTGCTTTGACAAGTTCACGATTTTGAGAATCGACTGACAATTTTTTACAAAAACTTGGCGTATAACTTTTTATAAAGGGGCTTCTAAACGGTCCATATTTTTACTGCAATACGTGGCCGACAACTATTGGTGTCTTTCTCTAATACGTGAGTAGGAGAGGGACACCAATAGATGCCGGCCACATATTGCAGTGAAAATATGGCCCGTTTAAAAGCCCCTAAGAATTCGCCGTGGCCGAGCAGTCGAAACGCACACTGCAAACCCACCGAGCAAGCGTCGCGAATTATGTGCGTCAGCAGCGGGGCCGTAGGTATTATACATTTCTAGAAAGCTTGGCGGTACGTCGTATGAACTAATTTTTTTTTTATTTATTTATTACAAAAACACTTACAACTATCATTACAGGGTGGCCTATTGCGATAGTGAAGCACTTAAAACATTGTATGAATTAAATTATAAATAGTTACAAGTTGATTATCAATTTAAAACAGTAAAATCGCACAAATACAAATTTCAATAATATACCTACACAATCTTGTCAATAAAAATACATAAATTCATAAAAATATTATTAATTCATACACATCAATATAATAAAAAATGTCAATCATAAAAAAAATACACCGCGAAGGTTCAATGGTAACATAAAATACAAAGTGCAGCTATTGTAAAGTCATTCAGAGTACAATTAAAAAGGTCAATGGTCTCCGAAATGCTGTTTAGAGTGCGAATGGCACGCGTGAGGGGAGCGTCCCGCAGCAGGTTAGTGCGCTTGCCACTAGGAGTGGGTCTTTGTCCGATTTTTCGACGACGAAACGCAACCGTTTTTTCTGGAACGAAAACAGGTCCTCGAAACGGTCCTCGTTCGCAACTGGTTTCATTGTATGCGAACGAGCAAGGCGCAGAGGACGGTCAAACGAGTGCGAACGAGACGAAATAACGAAACATCGGAAAAAATTAGTTGTTTTACACGATATTCGACTGTATACTCATAGACATAAAGATTACTTTATTGTATCACAGACCAAAACGAACGGAACGAGCAAGGAGTCGACGACGACGTCGCAATGATCTCATTACGTTCTAGGCTCTATTAATATGGCACTAAAGGACATATCCGCGTCAAACAATCTAAGGACTGGTCTCGCGACGAACAAACGCTGGCACTATTTAGAATGAAACGTAAAACTATCGTCGCGGAACACAAAACGGTCTTATAAAACGGTTCGTCTTTGCAACGATCACGCCTACTTGGCACCGCCAACAACTCCACACGACGCCTACGCCACACGTAGCGGTCTGGCACAGACAGGCTTACCATCCGCAATACCTCTGGATCGCACTGCATACTTCGCAACAACTTCTAAATATTTATATTTTAATTTGTTCATTAGCATAAACGATTATTTATTGTTTTCCATGTCTTTATGAGATACATTTTTTTTCTACAAGATAATGTGACAGAGATATGCTTAATTACATTGACGCACGCCGCATAATCTCTGCACTATGCCATATGAATTTTTGACCTTTCTTTGTGGCATTGTATCCGTCATAACATGCGGATCACACGTCGAAATTCTATACGTGATTATGTAACGTGGTTCAGAAAGCTCCTAAAAAGTATGCCTAACCTTCCTGCGATTCAGGAAGAGACCCGTGCCCTAACAGTGGGGATATACCTACAAGGGTTGATATCGTATCTTATTGTATTTAGATGTGGATGATTAGATCCCCTAACTTGGGATCTGTGGCCGAATTATGCGCACCAAATCCTCTCGAATCCTGACTTTGCCGAAATCAATTAGTATGGAACATGACAGACGACTCGAATCGTGCGGGATTTGGTGAACTTGATACATAATACATGATAATACGTAGAGCCGCCTCTTATAATAACACTACAAATCCTAGTTTAATATAACAATTCAATGTATTATTTCCTCCTTTCTGCTTTTTAATCGAATTTGTAATGTCCATCGAATTGACATAGTAATGGGCAAGTGACTGCGTTGTTTACTGTTACTGCAAGTTATTTAATACAACTTACAACATAGTTAAAAAAATTATGACTGCCTGGTTCTTAACCGGTCGTCCCTGGACACATTCCGAATGGTCCGCGACGCCTTATTACGAATTAAGTGTTTATTTAAATAAATAAATGTAAATATCGTTATCAACCCATATTGTCCCCACTGCTGGAGCACGGGTCTCTTCCTGCATCGGAGGAAGGTTAGGCCATAGGATTGTAAGACAGTGGCGAGCCTTACTGTCAGAAGTTCTCAAGCCGCCCATAAGGCCTCTGACATAGCTTAACGACTGCCATTACATGGCAGCCGGCACCAACAGCTTAACGTGTCTTCGAAGCACGGAATGTAAATATATTAATTAATAAATGTATATTACGGATAAACCAACTATAATATGTGGTCCCTGACAAGACTAAAATTAGGTGAATTGGTCCCTCAAGTCATGACATGACTATGTAAATCTGTGAATATGTAATGTTTTATGTTGTTTGTTTTTATATTGTGTTTTTTAGTTATGTGTCGTTAAATAAATGTTTTATCTATCTATCTGTCTGTCTGTCTGTCTGTCTGTCTGTCTGTCTGTCTGTCTGTCTGTCTGTCTGTCTGTCTGTCTGTCTGTCTGTCTGTCTGTCTGTCTGTCTGTCTGTCTGTCTGTCTGTCTGTCTGTCTGTCTGTCTGTCTGTCTGTCTGTCTGTCTGTCTGTCTGTCTGTCTGTCTGTCTGTCTGTCTGTCTGTCTGTCTGTCTGTCTGTCTGTCTGTCTGTCTGTCTGTCTGTCTGTCTGTCTGTCTGTCTGTCTGTCTGTCTGTCTGTCTGTCTGTCTGTCTGTCTGTCTGTCTGTCTGTCTGTCTGTCTGTCTGTCTGTCTGTCTGTCTGTCTGTCTGTCTGTCTGTCTGTCTGTCTGTCTGTCTGTCTGTCTGTCTGTCTGTCTGTCTGTCTGTCTGTCTGTCTGTCTGTCTGTCTGTCTGTCTGTCTGTCTGTCTGTCTGTCTGTCTGTCTGTCTGTCTGTCTGTCTGTCTGTCTGTCTGTCTGTCTGTCTGTCTGTCTGTCTGTCTGTCTGTCTGTCTGTCTGTCTGTCTGTCTGTCTGTCTGTCTGTCTGTCTGTCTGTCTGTCTGTCTGTCTGTCTGTCTGTCTGTCTGTCTGTCTGTCTGTCTGTCTGTCTGTCTGTCTGTCTGTCTGTCTGTCTGTCTGTCTGTCTGTCTGTCTGTCTGTCTGTCTGTCTGTCTGTCTGTCTGTCTGTCTGTCTGTCTGTCTGTCTGTCTGTCTGTCTGTCTGTCTGTCTGTCTGTCTGTCTGTCTGTCTGTCTGTCTGTCTGTCTGTCTGTCTGTCTGTCTGTCTGTCTGTCTGTCTGTCTGTCTGTCTGTCTGTCTGTCTGTCTGTCTGTCTGTCTGTCTGTCTGTCTGTCTGTCTGTCTGTCTGTCTGTCTGTCTGTCTGTCTGTCTGTCTGTCTGTCTGTCTGTCTGTCTGTCTGTCTGTCTGTCTGTCTGTCTGTCTGTCTGTCTGTCTGTCTGTCTGTCTGTCTGTCTGTCTGTCTGTCTGTCTGTCTGTCTGTCTGTCTGTCTGTCTGTCTGTCTGTCTGTCTGTCTGTCTGTCTGTCTGTCTGTCTGTCTGTCTGTCTGTCTGTCTGTCTGTCTGTCTGTCTGTCTGTCTGTCTGTCTGTCTGTCTGTCTGTCTGTCTGTCTGTCTGTCTGTCTGTCTGTCTGTCTGTCTGTCTGTCTGTCTGTCTGTCTGTCTGTCTGTCTGTCTGTCTGTCTGTCTGTCTGTCTGTCTGTCTGTCTGTCTGTCTGTCTGTCTGTCTGTCTGTCTGTCTGTCTGTCTGTCTGTCTGTCTGTCTGTCTGTCTGTCTGTCTGTCTGTCTGTCTGTCTGTCTGTCTGTCTGTCTGTCTGTCTGTCTGTCTGTCTGTCTGTCTGTCTGTCTGTCTGTCTGTCTGTCTGTCTGTCTGTCTGTCTGTCTGTCTGTCTGTCTGTCTGTCTGTCTGTCTGTCTGTCTGTCTGTCTGTCTGTCTGTCTGTCTGTCTGTCTGTCTGTCTGTCTGTCTGTCTGTCTGTCTGTCTGTCTGTCTGTCTGTCTGTCTGTCTGTCTGTCTGTCTGTCTGTCTGTCTGTCTGTCTGTCTGTCTGTCTGTCTGTCTGTCTGTCTGTCTGTCTGTCTGTCTGTCTGTCTGTCTGTCTGTCTGTCTGTCTGTCTGTCTGTCTGTCTGTCTGTCTGTCTGTCTGTCTGTCTGTCTGTCTGTCTGTCTGTCTGTCTGTCTGTCTGTCTGTCTGTCTGTCTGTCTGTCTGTCTGTCTGTCTGTCTGTCTGTCTGTCTGTCTGTCTGTCTGTCTGTCTGTCTGTCTGTCTGTCTGTCTGTCTGTCTGTCTGTCTGTCTGTCTGTCTGTCTGTCTGTCTGTCTGTCTGTCTGTCTGTCTGTCTGTCTGTCTGTCTGTCTGTCTGTCTGTCTGTCTGTCTGTCTGTCTGTCTGTCTGTCTGTCTGTCTGTCTGTCTGTCTGTCTGTCTGTCTGTCTGTCTGTCTGTCTGTCTGTCTGTCTGTCTGTCTGTCTGTCTGTCCGTCCGTCCGTCCGTCCGTCCGTCCGTCCGTCCGTCCGTCCGTCCGTCCGTCCGTCCGTCCGTCCGTCCGTCCGTCCGTCCGTCCGTCCGTCCGTCCGTCCGTCCGTCCGTCCGTCCGTCCGTCCGTCCGTCCGTCCGTCCGTCCGTCCGTCCGTCCGTCCGTCCGTCCGTCCGTCCGTCCGTCCGTCCGTCCGTCCGTCCGTCCGTCCGTCCGTCCGTCCGTCCGTCCGTCCGTCCGTCCGTCCGTCCGTCCGTCCGTCCGTCCGTCCGTCCGTCCGTCCGTCCGTCCGTCCGTCCGTCCGTCCGTCCGTCCGTCTGTCTGTCTATCTATCTACTAAAAGGTTAAGAACCACTGGTATAGCGGCATCACGTCTGATTACCGTGCCGGAGGTCGTAGGTTCAACTCCTACTGGCGGCAACTGTACAGACTGTAGACTGAGGCCGTCTTTGTGTATTTCCATGTGTTTGATATCCTTCCTTGGTTACCATAGCACAAGGTATCTTAGTTTGAGACCAGGACGAGTGATTAGGTTGTGTGCAAGTAATTTATTTGATACAACAAATGCTTTGTATTTTGTAACCGCAGGTGGTAAAGCGCAAGCGCAGCGGCGAGGCGAACCCGGGTGCGACCAACAGCGAGAACACTATGGAGCGGCTCATTGAGAAAATGATGGTGGATCTGAATGCCGATAGCGATGACGACTCGAGCTACACGGTAGGTTTATAGCTTATATTGCCATGATAGCTAATGTTGAATGGAGAGTGGTAAAATCTTAAACCTTTTGGCCACCTTAAATTGAACCTTAAGTAATTGAAATAAAGTCCAAGACCAATGAAAAATTTTTACTAGCCCTGCCCGCTACCTGCCCTACTAGGCTTAAATGCGTGTGCGTATGCTTTGTAACGAAAATTGTAAATGAGAACGCGTAGGTGGAAGAAAATTAATTCCTCATTGGTGATTGATAAGGTACTTTTTCTACGTTTCACTTTAACATGATATTTTTGTACTTTCTGTACAAATTATTTATTAGCACCATCGTCACTTCTCGAAATAGTATTGTTAATTACCTACTGGTATTTTAATTTATGCAAACAGCCTCAGTCTAGGTGTGTTTTCTTTTTGTTGTCCTTGTCTGGTTACCATATCTCAGGGTACCTTAATGTGGGTATCCTAAGTGATCGTAATGTGTGGATGTTATTAACATCAGTGGGTTCGATTCCCACTAGGGACCGTCTTGCTACATCGGTACAAATGGCATCAGTCTGGGTGTCTTTCCATATTTGTGATTTCCTTGCCTGATTGATTACCATAGCACAGGTATCCTAATCCTAGTTTGGGACCAGGGCAAGTGATTGTGTCGTGTGGAAGTTATTAATAATAAAATTGAAACACCACTCTTGCAGTTAACCAACGCCACCAGCGGCAAGACCGACTCTGAGCCCGAGACCGATCAGGACACGGTCTTTAGCAACGACGTATCCGCCTCCACGCCGCAGAAAACCGCCATATCCACGCCAGAGAAGCACAACACTTCACAGGAAAAAGAAACCCTCAACACAGGACCAGAACACGTCACAGACAATAAGTCCGACTCCAATCAGGTGGACCAACACAACGCTAATATCACCAAAGAGAACAGTCTCACCGAAAGCCGCGAAGTCAAAACAGAAGACGACGGCAATGAGGCGACGTTGAAAAGTGACGACCCCAACTCGACGCAGGAAAAAGACGAGTCTAATAAAACCTTGAAGGATAGTTCCAAGGAGGAATCCGGAAATACGCCCCCAAAAAGGTCTATACCGAGGTCAGAGCACAACAGAAAGAGCTCGTCGAAAAACGCTGCTAAAATAAATAACAATGACGTGAACCAGTCCAGTTTGGGAGTGAACAATAATGAAGGAAGTGCAGAAAATAGGGCGCTGGCTTCAGAGGCGCCAAAGAGCGTTACGACCAAAGAAGAAACCCTGAAGTTCATCCAAAGGGAAAAGTGTATCGCGAGGCCCCAAGGGAAAAGCTCGCAGAAAATTGGTAGGAAATTGTTAAATTTCTTTCGACCCAAACCCAAAGTCATAATTAAAACCAATGCGGTATCAAAAAACCTTCTCTATACAAAGATAAAGGATTGCTTCTAAGCAGCCTTTTGACCGTGAACATATAAGTCATATATGTTTTAATTGACAGAGTATTTTTTATATTTGCAGCCAACGGACGGGCGATAGAGAATGCGTCAAGCAAAAAGAAAGGTACTGGACTCGGATTTAAGAACACAATATATGACTGAACGCTGCTTTTGCATGAATCTCACATCAGTTATCGCCTAGGTAGTTGTGTATACAACGATGCTTTTTTTCCTACGCAATGGAACCACATCTAACTTACGATCGGTTTTTGAAGTTCTAATAAATTTAGTCGACTTCTGTGTAACATAGTAATCGAGTGACAAGGTCGATTTTGTTGTAAGTGGAATTAAACACCGACATAGCTGGTGAATGGAATGGAAACTTTTCTGCTGCATGTTATTTACCGCATATGCTACTTTTGCACTGTCGCTTACACTCACTCATTCCGTCATGACAAGTGGTAGACCATCAAATAAAATGTATATTGACTGTGGATTTTCTCGTGAGAGGTTATAAGCCATTTCTTGGGTCATTTCATCATTCGATGACTGCATTAACTTATGAGTATCTCACCAGTTTTAATGGTGACAGTTTGTGTAAGAACCATGTTGACGACCTCTATGGCGCGGCGGTAGCGCATGTGCCTACTATGCGACAGGTCCCGGGTTCTAACCCCGGCTGGGGACAAAAACAAAACCCCAGGTCTTGGATGTTAACATGTTTGTGATGTGGCTGTTTTTGGTTCCCACGACATAGGGTATGCTAGTGTGGGCCCAGAAGCAATGTATGTGCCTGTATGTAAATGGTATGTTATGTTATATTCATCAGTTTTTAATAATATAATAAACTTCGAACAGTTTTTAATAACATAAAAACTTTCTTAAGCACTACACATTATTAATTTGTAACCGGATTAATTTACTTGATATTTGTCGGAAGAGTCAAGAATCAAGTAAGCTAATGCGGTTTCAAATCAATAAAAATAATTTTCATATGAAATTTGTTTGGGGAATTATCTGCAAGATCGTGTCTGCAGAGGAAACCTAAACAGCCTATACTGGTAAAGATGTTTCACTGCAGGACACAGACTGACTCAGAGAGAGAATGTGTTTACTTGCTCTGTGGAAGTTCACGAGTTCCATGTAGTAACACTAGAACACGTCACCAACAGTAGAAAAAAAAACATTGTGATCAGACTGCGGCGGAGCCCAAAAACAGCGCAATTTACAGAAATGCCAGACCAATCTCAAAATCATATAAATGATATTTAGGACCCATGATCGTTTACAGCGTTGGACTGGCTGTAGAGCCAGTGTGGCATTTGCCACACAGGCCTGTGCTTGCCCCACCAAGGAATGTTTTGCGTTTATCGGAAATTGAGCAAAATCAAAATAGGATGTTAGTAATTTACTTCCCAACCTGGACTCGGATTGAGTCACAGGCAACCCTCCTGGTGGATGATGGTATGCGTGCGGCGGGCCCTTAAAGTCAAAATGCCACCTAGACCCCTTAGGCCCAGTCCGACCCCGGTCGTGTACCTATGGAAAAGCACCCACAGACTGTATAGCATTTCAGCTAAAAACGGACGTTTTAAGCATTAATGCTGCTCAGTTACACGTCCTTGATCTTAGGTTCAAGGATCCAAAAAAAAAAACACGATTGAGAGATTTGAACAGTTTTTGCTGACCCGATATGTCGAGGTAAATTGTTTTTCTTTCATTAGTTTAAGTCCACTACTCTCAAGTGAACTTCATGGAGCGCGTTAATGTTAAAATGTCGATGTGAATATTAAATTCTGACCCCCTTTCACTAAAATCAAATGAATGATTTTTATAAATAATGTTTTAGCATTTGATCCCTTGCTTCTTTTGATTACTTATCAATTACCAGTCATTGTGCATTTTATTTTTTGGCCGCTTACAAAGCTCACATTTGACACCTCTAATTAATCTCATAATCTCATTAAACACTAAACCTTACTACAAGCGAGGTTCAAACTCCATTTACACACTTTCAGAGAACACCAGGCACTGACGGACACACGTTGAGTGAGCAAAAGGAACTGTTGCAATAAGATCGGGTGGATCGCTCTAAGGCGAATGTTTTTAATAAGAAAAGGATTGATTAAAACGTTCGAAACATAACCATTTCAATATAAATTGTTCATCGATTTTGGACTTCACATTTTTATGGAGCGGTAGGTAGAGTCGTCATCTTTCAATAGTCCTTAATACAAGACAATAAATGACATTTTGGCATGCCTAGTTTTAGGGTTGTATGCAGCATGTGTTGTCTATTTTAGTTCATAAGAGAGTTATTGAGAGACCTCTTTATGAAGTCTTATATTAAGTTTACAACTTCGTCGTCTTCAACATTTGTTTGTCTACCAATGGGCGTATGTCTAACTTTACATTTACATCAGAAAAGTTATAAATGCAATTATACTACAGCACTACAGAATAGTAAAAGGACTCTCAACTTAGAGCAACGGGACATACTTTGGAGTAAATATTTACTAGCTGACAATTAACCGTGTCCCATGTGGGTCAGTCTGTTGTATGGGGTAACGTTTAATCTATTCGCAATATAAACAGGTTATAGAACATTCGTTTTGGAAGAGATGCACTTAGGTACTATTTATTTTCATTTGCGAGAGGCAGCTAAGGAAGCGAATAACTTCATCGTAAAGAAATTTATTGGTCTAATTTAAGTAATGTTGTAGTGGCCAATGTCTAGATTTAAGTTAATGTATACTTATTTTAATATGTTACTTCCAAATATGTCTGCACAGGGGTGGTCAAAGCAATATTGCTGATTTCAGACAAGAATGTTTTGCAACAGTGCAATATTTTAACAGCCAATATGATGCGAAAACAGTCGTAAGTTAGGGTCTCTTGTAGCTATAAAAATAAGCTAGTTTTTTTTTGCATAATCGATATAGGTTTAACAGAATCTCGTGAATGTCATTTATTTGTATCATGGTGACTGCCAAATGTTTTGTGCTGTACACGTTTCTGTTGTAATTACTGAATTCATTTTATGGCCAAATAAAAAATTATTTAAGTAATATGTTTGCAATCTTCTTGTATACACAATATTATCTTTGAGATAGATGTGCATTTAACGTTAATTCAATGCAAATGTTCCTTTTAGTAAATAATGTTGATCAATTTAGCTGTATTTATGTGTAACTTTTTTGTTGTTAAAATAATGTGCAATAATTTTAAGTGCTATTGAACTTTCAAGTAGATATAATTCTTTATAATAAATATTCCGTGACAAGATTGGCATTGAAATTGTTATAAATTACTAAGAATCAGGCTGTGTTTCCATTTCCAAAATGAATCTAAATGAACAAGGAGAAGACTGAGATTAACGGAAATATTTAAATAATTTATATTTTTTATAACGTTTGTGAACTTGTTGATAATAAATTTCTATTCTATTACGAATTGCAATTTGTTTTATTTTTGGCAAATAATAGTGATTGACATCTGATTTTAGCTCTTGATACTGGCGTAAGTAGGTACTGTTGTATTGTATTCTATCTATTTCTTTATTTTGACTAAAACAATCCTTAGGTTGGTTACATTTTTTAGTAGACCTAAATTTGTGAGATCACAAAGAAAATATCCTGAATTAAAACTAAATTTTTTGAACTTAAAATTTTAATTTTTAACCTTTTCTTTTAGAATCAAAATGGTTTTATATTCAAAGTAGCGCAAAAACTACGACGTCATGCAGTTACAAGTTTAACATATTAATATGTAGGTATTTCAACACCTAATATAGATGTTGAAATTTTGGAAAAAAATTGACGAATGACTTTAAACTTGCGAGTTTTTATTAAAAGGCGAAGCCTCTCGTACCATCCTCACAGGCCTAGGCAGTTTAAATAATATGTTTGTTACGTTTTTAATTTCGTCGTTTCACGTTCTAAGGAATTGTGTTTTTTATAAATAAGACCGTTAGTTTTTTTTTATTTGATCCTTAACAGAGTTCTTTATTAATTATTTAACATTGGTAAAAACTAAATAAAATAATAAATTTTCCTACAACTATATACAGCATTAATACCCTTAAAAATTTACATATTTACAAAAAAAAAATGTTTAAATAAAAAATCTACACCGCTGCCGATGGGGAGAGTTCCCAAGACACAGGCAGCATTTCCTCTCTGAATGGCCAGGCTGAAGCGCTGGATTATTATTCTTAAACCTAGAATTCATGCATTGAACATGGCTTAAATTTCAGACATCTATGTCGTGTAAATAATGTTGTAGGAGTCCTTTTTGCAGTGTGCTTTACACATTCATAAGCGCCATCCAGAATGGCAAGCTTGTTCTTCAGGGATTTTATTGTAAAATCTTACAATGTTCCGTAAAATACCAGCCAAAATCCCAAGAACGAAAATTCATGTTTATCATCGGACAGTCAGTCAGTCGGACATAGTAACGTTCACATAAAAAAATAACAAAAAGCTCAAAAAGAGATTGTTTCCGCCCGGGATCGAACCGGGGGCCTTGTGCGTGTGAAGCACACGTGATAACCGCTACACTACGGAAACTTGAATAATGTGTGCAAAATAATCCATCATATGACTCACTGTCGGCTCAATCAGCACCCTATGAAAAAAAGCTAAATACCAAACAACCATTGCCGACAAGACCACAATAAAAGTTGACTATCAGATCGCATGGCTGCCGTGGCCGACCGAAATATTCATAGAAACCGCTCAATCAGCTCCGTCCACAATCCACATCGGGCAGTCAGTTTCGCGGCTGTTCTGCCCGCGTACGGACGCGCGCAGGTGTCCTATTGTCGGTGTTCAGTTGTGCATTCTCTGGATCTAAAAGCCGTAAGGACCTTAGCAAAACGCAGCCATGGATCCCGAAGCGTTTTTAGACCTGGCCAACCAGGTCATCAAGCTAAAGATGTACCCTTATTTTGACATAGCGCACTCGTTATTATGCGCTCTATCGGTGCGGGAGGATCTGGGAGCCGGTAAGTGGTGTTTGATATTTTATGCTCTTGTTTGAGTGACAGGCGCCAATAAAGCTGGATGCATGTTCGGAGTACAGCTGCATCCTGTTATTGGTGGCTTTGGGCCGAATTTAAATGACCCCAGGCGAATGGGACAGAAATAAAAGATCTCTCTCTTATAAGGTTAAAAATAGATCGGTTCCTTATAGTTATTCCGCATAGCTGAATGTCTAGCGTGTAGCTCACGTGTGGCTGAAACTGAAATGAGCGTATGGTAAAATACCTACGCGCCGGACGCAAATAAATTAAAGGTGTAATTTTGTTTCTTATCTCTATGACACATTAACGTGCCTTCCTTGCTTTTTTTACCTAGGTGTAAGTAGTTTCTTTACATACTTAATGCATTTAGAAAAATGTTATCTTAGCAATAAATAAAAGCTTGTCAGATTATTTTGATAATGTCTACTACTAGCTATAATGACCGGCGGATAACTTGAATAACTTGAATTCTAAGTCCCATCGAGCTCTTCCACAAAATGTTACCCGAAAAATGTCAAGTAAATTATTCAACTTACTCTTCGGGCCTTATAAACCAAAATAAGTAGCTTTTCCCGCCAGCAGTGACAATTAAATTTACGTTTAACAAACATCTTTCAACAGTCTACCGCACATTGACATTTACACTGCTTGTGATTTATACCTACGTGCAATATGAGTTCAACTTTCATGCCTATACGATAAGAACGGTACAAAACATTTTGATCTGAAACGTACATGTGATATAGATAAGGATACAATACAATCAAGAACGTTTTAAAACATCCATGAATACAATGGTAAAAGGCACCACCTTGTACTCCATCCAAACCTTATCTTTTCTCACTAATTTCGCGTTGCAAACATAGATGGCGCAATAAACCCAGTTGGGTTTTTTAATAAAATTGAATGTAAATAAGTTCGGAACCTTAGGAAAAATTGAAGATAAACGTAGTTGAAAAAGAAAATGGTAGTCAGTAAGAATAATAAAAAGGAATCACCGTGGGCTCGTCCGGGATTTGAACCCGGGACCTCTCGCACCCGAAGCGAGAATCATACCCCTAGACCAACGAGCCATGCTACGATGAACTGAAATTTATAATCATAACCTACTGATGCTTACGTCATAGTACACGTCAGATATTGAGCACTGATGCGTGAACACTTCCCGGATAGGATTTTTTTCTGAATAAGGGATCCGTTTGCGAAATATTAAGCTTTGAAGTGCAAATTGTTAAGCTTTAAAGCTTAAAATTTTACAGTAGAGCACGCCTCCCTCACTCCTTTCTAACTGTTGATAGTAGAAACGTAAATAACACAGGGCCGTAGCACAATTGAAGTTAAAAGGAAAATTTGCTAAGCTAACTAAGTAGGCTTTACAAAATTAATGAGTATAGTCGACAAACTTATAAAAGAAAAACCTTGTACAAGTTCCATTCAAAATTACTTTGGTGAAGTGGTTGGTTCGGAAAACCTCGTAGTTAAGTAAAATAAAATGCTAATTCTAATACATAAAATTCAATCAATCAATCAATCAATCCTTCCCATTTTAAACGAGTTCTATGTCGCTAGTAAACAGTAACACTAGTAATCTGTAATCTGTAGATCTGTTTACGTAAATTATTTGTAATTATCTGTTGATAACTATAATATGTACACTGTTGTTTTAGGCATGTATTCATTTATACCTTTGTAATAAAGTTTGTACATTTACTTCCTTCTCCAATATATTAGTCCAGTCCATCCAAAGGTTGTCTCGAAGAGATCACTTTTAGTGATAAGGCCGCCGTCTGTACTCTTAGGGCCTGTTTCACAATCTGCAAATAAAGTTCCGGATAAGCTATCCGCAACCAGGGCTGCCATTTGTTCTAAATTTGAAGCCATAAACAAACACACGCAATATAGGAATATTTATTTAAATTTAGAACAAACGGCAGCCCTGGCTGCGGATAGCTTATCCGCAACTTTATTTGCAGATTGTGAAATAGGCCCTTAGTTTGAGAAATATCTGTGTAATTTCCAGTTTTTTCTATAATATAAAAATGAATCGCTGACTTTGTTGGTAAGCGCAAATCTCGAGACCAACTGAACCGATTTTAGTAATTCTTTTTTTGAATATTCCTTGAAGTACGAGGATGGTTCTTACGGAGAGAAAGAATCATCTGTTAGGCGGTACGAAGTTCGCTGAGTCAACTAGTGTACAATAAAAGCATTCTCAATCTATTTATCTAAGGCCCTTGTATAGTTCAGCGCTTAGTAGACGGCACTTTTCCATGCACTTATACATAAAAATAATAGATATTTTTAAGTGAAGTTCAGTAGTTAGTAAGTAAACTGAAACACGTGACTTTATTCCCTCTTGACAGTGCTTTGGGAGCTACCTATAAGGCGCTTCGGGGTGCTAACTTTGCGGAATAAAAATCATAAATACTTTTGTAGAATACGTTTTTCTCAAAATGAGAATATTATCATAAATCGTAACCACTACGACAACTATTTTTAGAACCTACAGTCTTTGGGAAAAGAAATTATTATGAAAAAAGTTATTATTTTTATTCTTTTGTTGGCGCTAGTTAGCACACCAAAGCGCCTTAATAATGAAAACGTTGCGCGAAGTGAAATGTATTGTAAACAAAACATTTATGCATGGTGAAACCGTACAGTTAGGTTCATATATTTTGACGACTCACTACGGAACCCTAAAACGTGCGTGGCTCGCTCGACACGCACTTTGCGGGTTTTTCTTTATGGCGATGGTGAACTTCATGGAGCTCCCCTAAAGACCTTGATTGTTAATGAAACAAACTTTTTGAATTTGAAATTCAAATCAAAACCTATTGCGTATACTGTTGGTCGATAGGTAGGTACCGACATCGGGTCTTGCGTCGTTTCACCCTACGGGCGTTCGCCCCGCGGGTCGAAACGCCCACATGATCTTTTTAAATGGGTCGTTTCGCCCCGCGGGACGTACGTAGGGTGAAACGCCCATGTACTTTAAGTAACTGGGTCGATTCATCCCGCGGTGAAAAAAACAGTTCAATTTATAAAGGATGGATTCGAACAAAAATAAAAGTATTTTCTAATAGTACAGTCGCGCATAAAAATGAAATAACATAGGAAAAACAAAATAATTTAAAAGGTTGTCTTGGGAAAATTTTGTCATAAGACTAAAACATATTGCCGAATGACAAATAACTTTTATTGCTATTTTTTTGCTGTAAAATTCTTAAAATAATTTTAATCTAATTTAGTAAGTTACTTGAGTAAATTTATGTTAAAAGTAGCCAGCCGACAAGTTCCAAAGTAAGCGGCCAACCCATTCCAAGAATCACAGGTAAATTAACCCATTGTTGAAAATTAGTCTCACCAAGGTCAACAAACAATGAGACAACCCTGGAGCACGGGCACGCGCTTCTGATTGGTTGATATGATAACTACTAGTGAAAAGTGCAAGCCTTGGACTCATCGAAAAAGTTTGATTTTATACAGACAGTGCTGTTAATGTAACGGGAGTTTTTGTAGTGAAATGTGAAGTTTTCTTTATATGGTCAGTACATACTGACATCTTAATAATTATATGTTATAAACTTATAATATTTTCTAGCTACTACGATAAATTTTAGTCAAATATGATATCAATTGTTATACCTTGTACAATTTTAGCCATTGGAAAAAATTGTAAGTGTTGTTTGTATTCGAAAATGAAATGAAATTATATTAATTTTTCTTCTTTTTTAATTATTCGTCATTCGATCGTATTTTGTGATTTTATAAAAATGTACATATATTTTAATTATGAATAAAGAATGTCTAAGTATGTGATTTTCATTGTTAGTTACAAATTTTTAATTTCATAATATGTATTATATCCACATCAATCTGTGATTTTCAATTTTAAGTTAAAATGTCCAATGTTAAAATTACTCAAGCTGTGAGTTATAGTAATTTTATACCATTGCAACTTAATCTGTGATTGTTTACCTTTTTATATTTTTTTTTGAATACCTATAATCATTATCTACTTGTCAACCAACCCGGACTTGGCCCCCGTGGTGGAGTATGGCCTAACCTTCCTGCGATGCAGGAAGAGACACGTGCCCCAGCAGTGGGGACATACAAGGGTTGATAACGAATTACTTGTCACTTCGCGAGTATTTATTTAGACACCTAACCACTTTTAGACTCAAGTGTACAAATCAAAATTATAAACCCTTTATTATTAAATCGAGAGAGAATTAGTTTTTTGTCACCGTAGTGTGAAACGACCCAGTTTCAAAAAGTACTTGGGTGATTCATCTCGAGGGGCAAAACGACCCATTCAAAAAGAGCACGTGGGCGTTTCGACCCCCGGGACGAACCCTCGTAGGGTGAAACGACGCAAAACCACCGACTTCTTGTTGACCTTTAGTACATTGAATTATACAGAGTCATACATTTTACATTTTTGTACTATTGAATTACTTTTATTAATGTAATAAGGCAACCTGATGTCAATCCACTGTGGGAAAAATCTTTGCTGAAATAAATAATTTTGATTTGTACCTATTTGTGCCTTAGGTATTATTGATTTTTTGACAGACTTCAAAAAAAGGAGCAGGTTCTCAGTTCTTCGGTTTCTTTTTTATTATAATTTTTAAAAGCGATGGTAGCGGAGCAGTAAAACACCGGCTTCTCAATCGAAAGGTTGTGGGTTCGAATCCCGGGGTGTACCTACCAGTGACTTTGTTTTTTAAGTTATGTACATTTGTGAATTATAGTACCAAAACAACTCGCTATCTGTGAAGGGAATCGTGAGGAAACCCGAGTATCTGAGGGTGTTCAAAACCTCAGCGTTTGTAATTGCCAATTCGCGGTGGGCACGCGAGGTACTTAATTAGGCAAATATTTTCTCTTTCTGAGAGTGGAACGTTTAGGCTACATAAAAAAAAATTATATGTTCCCCGATTACACGAAGACGTGTGTATTCATTTGGAAAATTCTTTTTTGGTTAAAAGGTTAGACTTCACAGCTGGTGTGACTGGGAGTCACCAAGTTAGAATCTGTTGATGAGATCCTGGAGAAATCGGAGAACTCTTAAAATGTTAAATAAAAATTTGAAGCTATTTGGTTGTTTTTAATACTATTAATACTAAGTAGAGCATTTTATTTCGAGAAACAAGATTTTCATATTCACAGAAAAGGTTGAAAAAAAATTATTTAATTGAAAAATAAACCGACTTCAAAATACTGCAGCACTTTTAATTTACAAATTTTAGCAAAGTAACATATTTAAATTATTGGTCAAGTAGTATCAGACTTCATACTACTTGACCAATTATTTAAATAGTCAAGTAGTATGTAAAAGAATCGTCCAAAATCCTTGAATTTGATGAACTATTTGTGCTTATCAAATTCAATGCCTAGCTAAGAAGAATTTAAATGTCTGGACAGACACGAACTTTAGACGCCATTTAGGTATTATGTAATTAAAATGACGCATACAAACGATCAAATTCGTGAGGCATAGGCGTGGACTACACAGAAACGACGTGAGGCGAGAGCGCTGAGAAGACGCTTTATACCTAAGAAAGCCCTTAATTGCCTCATAGTACCTAGATATCGACCATTGCATCACGGGAACCTTAGACCATACTCCACTACGGGGGGCAAGTCCGGTTTATAGTAGGTACCTCCCCATATTAAAATAGATCTTATCAACTTGAAAAAAAGTTCAAAACCAATCAAAAATGCATACCTACTACCTATGCCCGTTTAAGGCACTACAGACAATACAGTCACAAACCACAGTTAGTCCTTGCCATTGAATAAATTTCAATGGTCCTTGCTCCGTTACACAAATTTCTCGCGCCTTGGCCCGCACGTCCTTTCTGCATGAACCAACTAAGTATGTATTCCTAACGACCGACCCCTTTGGTCATCCATAACTATTAGGTTTTTTTTATTCATAGGTCCTAACTCTCTCCACTAGATAGACACGACGAGCCGAAGATGTGCTAGTGTACCTAGTAATGTACCTACAAAGTAAAATGATCCTTAAATACAACCACGGTTAGAGACTACAATACAAGTGCAGAAAAAAGTTCGATGCCGCGACCGGCGGCCCACGGGCTGTCAGCTAAGCTCTAACCTCATCATAATACTTACTTTAGGTAGAAATTGTGACGCCCGCTCGTCGTGCATTGCATCTAGTACTGGCTAGTACGGCTAGGCTGGCTAGTACGGTGACTATAGTTGGGTGATTTGAACGCCAAAAGTCAACTCGTGTCATTCTATTACCCGGGCTGATCACGTCAAACACCAGCCCTAAGGGCTCACACCCTCGGCACTACGCTAAGTCGGATGCCGTTAGTAACAACTAACATCACAGAATGTATCCTCTGACCTTACTTATTTACATTTTCCTGTTCTGTATTTCGTCGTCGTCGTCGTCAGGCTATACTAGTCCACTGCTGGACATAGCCTCCCCTAAAGAGCGCCACGTTGTGCTATCATAGGGGGTAATGCCTACCCTGGAGCTTCTGTATTTAAATAACCTTTATTCGTATTGGGTGTTTTTTCTATTCTTATGATGAGTAAACCTCTGGCAAGTTGTACCCATATGTCAAATAATCCTTTCTCCGACCGGCAGGAGCCCAGGCGTTCTCCCGCAAGCACCCGCTGGCGTGCTGGCTGTCGACGATGCTGGTGATCTTTGCGGGCGGGATGGTAGTCAACGGTCTGCTGGGCGAGCCCATGCTGGCGCCGCTCAAGAACACACCGCAGCTGGTCATCGGCACCGTCACTTGGTGAGGGTTTAGGAAACACTAGTCTCCTCTCTTTACACCAGTCACAGTGGATCCTAAACTTTTAAACACTTACAAACCTAACTGCACATTAGGTACCTACTCGGGGCTGCAAGTGATGCAAATTACTTCAGCCAGATGTCGTTGCCTGTACGTAATACAGAGAATATTGTACAGAGGTTCGAAATCTCACTGATGCAGGTGAGTCACCCATTAGCTCAGTTGGAACGAGTGCTGGCACGGATAGCCAGAGGTCGCGGGTTCGAATCCCGGCATGGGTGGAATTTTTAGCCTCTAAATAGGTTTTTAAAGTTACAAACTTTTTCTTATTTTTCGGAATCCCATATCAAATTCATGATCTGACTTCCCTTCACGCTTCTGAAGGTCCCGCAACTGTCCAAGCTGAGGTTTTATTGAGCAGTACAAATCCTACGACTAGTCTGTCTATCCATATAAAGCAAAGTGCGTGCATGCAACCACTAATGAATGTTAATGAAGCGAAAGAGATTTGTCAGAATCGTGGCAAGTAGCAGTCCCTGGTCTCTGCCTAACCCTTCAGGGTACAGGCGTGAGTTTATATTATAAAACAAAGTTGGGTCAGTTACACCTATTTTAACTTAAGAACAGCTCGACGGTTTTTGTGATCTTTCATTTGTTCAATTAGTCACCACTTCGAATAGCAAAACAACTGTTTTATTAAACTTAAAGCATGCTAAAAACTTATGAATTTTGAGGCGGTCCGAAGTTCGCCGGGTCAGCTAGAGTTAATTAAAATAAAATGTCCCTTTCTCTGTTTCCAGGTACATAGTATTCTACACGCCCTTTGATATCGGCTACAAAGTGGCCAAGTTCTTGCCGGTCAAAGTGGTGGCCTCTGCGATGAAGGAGATTTACCGCGCAAAGAAGGTCTACGATGGCGTCAGCCACGCTGGCAAATTATACCCCAATGCCTACGTCATTATGATCATTATCGGTTGGTGAACTTACTTACTTTGGAACCGTTTGACGTCAAGTTCCTCAGTTGTCTTTTACTTGACAAACATTGCGAGATATCCATAGTAATACTAACTTAATTATGGCCCTCTTACTCTGGCAGTTATTAAGTTCCAAATTGCGCCACAATTAAGTTCAATATATAATACATTACCTGCCTCCCAGAAAACGTTTTTATTGGAATACATATTTACATAACAATTATTTTTAATGCACTAACCCGTGCTATTTTAGCCTCTAAATAGGTTTTAAAAAAGTTTTATTAAATACTGTTTACTTAACAACGCATGTTTTTAGAAAATATCAAATTAATGAAAGCACTCAATTCATTAAGTGTAGAATACAGGGGCCAATTTAACGCTTGAGCTCGTTGGGGCATGTCGAGGTTCCAATATCTGATAAAGAAACTCAGATTCAAGGATACAAAGCAGTCGAAAGTTGGGCTGTTTTTTGTTTCGTTTAATACTTCAAAACTTACAAAGAACTATCGTCGGATTATGTAAACGTGACCTGTTTATTTTTATCACCATTGCCTAACATACACACCGAGAAGAGAGCATTACAAATTACAATGGTCAATAGGCACCACACCGCCCGTCTTCTACCGACACAATGTTGTTGATCATAGAAAACAATCAATTAAAAACAGTGTTTTTGTTAAAATTGCCAACAACTTCAAGCCCAATAATGTTACTTTGCCAACTAAAGGAGCCTTTCCCTTGCTAGAGCTCTTCAACTTCCACGTCAGCTCTTTACATGGCCTAGTTTTATATCCAAAGCAACTCTTAATACCGCGTGGTCACTGATTTCCAAACTCGCTGTTCCCAGGAACTCTGAAAGGCAACGGAGCCGGATTCACCAAACTGGTGGAGCGACTCATCCGCGGTGCCTGGACCCCGACCGCCATGGAAACCATGCAGCCGAGCTTGTAAGTGTTCTTAACATATACAGTATAGTTGATGATAATTACTTGCCAAAAACTAGAATGCCCTGTCCCATATGACCATTTTTGTTACTTGACGTAACCGTTTCGGTACCTAGTGTCGATTCTGACTTATTCACGAAACATAATCATAACCGTTACCTACTTGTACAGTCGCTGCATTTAGGATTAGTGAACGGTCGACACAAACTTTGGTTGCAGTGTTGTAATTGTTACCATTTAAGCAGAAAAATGAAATAAGAAGGTTTAATTCAAAGTAGCTGCGGTTTAATTCACGTTACAAGTCAAACTAGGAGTCCATTTCTAAATCTAGATCATTTTGGAGAAAAATGGACAAAAAATCTCAAAAACTTAGTCTTTTCAAAGTCCTTAATTAACAGAGTTTACATATTTATTGTAAAACATATAAATCATGCATTGTACAGGCTTTAATTCCATACATTATTGTCTATCTAAATAATCCTTTATGTTATAGTAGCACTTTTGGAACAAAGTGTTCTTACACTATTTTTATTTTTAATGCACTAACCCGTGCTAAGGAACAAATTTAAAAACCAATTTAGAGGCTAAAAATTTCACCCATGCCGGGATTCGAACCCGCAACCTCTGGCTATCCGTACCAGCGCTCTACCAATTGAGCCAATGGGCGACTCACGGCATCAGTGAAATTTCGAACCTCTTTACAATATTCTCTGTATTACGTACAGGCAGCGACATCTGACTTAAGCAAATTGCATTACTTACAGCCCCGACTACCTACTTTGCAGTTAGGTTTAACATCGGAACGATATCACTGTACCCACATGATTACACTATTTTTATTTTTAATGCACTAACCCGTGCTAAGGAACAAATTTAAAAACCAATTTAGAGGCTAAAAATTTCACACATGCCGGGATTCGAACCCGCAACCTCTGGCTATCCGTACCAGCGCTCTACCAATTGAGCCAATGGGCGACAATGGGTGAAATTTTTAGCATCTAAATTGGTTTTTAAATTTGTTCCTTAGCACGGGTTAGTGCATTAAAAATTAAAATAGTGTAATCATGTGGGTACAGTGATATCGTTCCGATGTTAAACCTAACTGCAAAGTAGGTAGTCGGGGCTGTAAGTAATGCAATTTGCTTAAGTCAGATGTCGCTGCCTGTACGTAATACAGAGAATATAAAGAGGTTCGAAAATAAAGAGGTTCGAAATATAAAGAGGTTCGAAATTTCACTGATGCCGTGAGTCGCCCATTGGCTCAATTGGTAGAGCGCTGGTACGGATAGCCAGAGGTTGCGGGTTCGAATCCCGGCATGGGTGAAATTTTTAGCCTCTAAATTGGTTTTAAAGTGTTCTTAACACATTTTTTGAACCGCGTTTCAGGCAAGCTTAATATATCTTCAGGGATTTTATTATAGAAGTGTATACAATGCCCCATGTAGGATGTATTAACCTTTGCCAGCCTTTAAATAGGCTACAGAGTGAGTTCGCATCCATTCATTCGCATAAGGTGGATAACTAAAAACTCCACAAACCTGAAAATGCACCCAGACTGATATTATTGGTACAAATCAACTGCGGCGGCCTCAGTGGGAATCGAACCCACTACCTCTGTTTATGTACTCGAGCATGTTTACCGCGACATCGAGGCAGTCATGAATTCATGATGGATTTTTCGTCGGTGCGCTCAGCATAGCTCCACAACACGGTTACAATATTTGTGCACTTGACTCGATGACGTAACGTCGGTGCTCTGGTAAGGTGTGCAAAAGAAATGAACCAAACTGACAAAACGCGTACCAGCAACGATTCCCAAATGCATTGGAGTGCGACGCGAACTCTAGGCAACGCATCGCGCCTCCGCTCCATCCTCGCCCGACACATATGTGTGGCCCGCGTCTAAAGGCGGCTCTGCAACGCACATGTACCTACATGTTGTTGCAAAAAGGTATTTATATTCTTCTACCTTACATAAATCGACACCTTTTATTATGAGACCAACTCTTAAATAACGAACTATAATTCCAATATAATTCCATACGCATAAGAATAATTCTTGAATGATTCTCAATTATTGAGTGTGGAACAGAAAAGCTGACGTTCTATTAGGTACTGATTTCAGAGGTGATAAGATAAGATAAGATAAGAATATTCTTTATTGTACACACCAGAAAATAATTACAGAGACAACAGTTACAAAAGAAGAGGTACAATTGGCGGCCTTATTGCTGATAGCAATTTCTTCCAGGCAACCTTAAATCGGAAAGATTGCTGAAGGAGAAATTGAGACGGGTAGTTGGTGCTTATCGAATATTTATATACATACGTATATGTAATAAAATAAACTTACATAGATAAATACTATTATAAACATACATAAACAATAAGTTATAATAGCAAGCATGATGGGAAAAATAAATGGGATTTATCTACAGACAAAAAGAGAATAAGAAATTATTTGGAAAGAAAGAATTCTACTACTTTAGATTTGAATATAGCAGGAGATGGGGAGCGCCTTATAGAAACCGGCAGCTCATTCCACAGCCGGACCGCTCTTACCGTAAATGAGCTGGCAACGAACTTTGTCGTATGGCTAGGTGTTTTCAGCGTCAAATTCTGGTCTGAACGTAGTGGCCGGCCGTGGTCACTGAGATAACTAAAACGCTCTTTGAGATAAAGGGGAGTAGCTGGATTGAACAGTACAGAGTACAGCAGGAAAAGAATGTGAGCATTCCTACGGAGGCGGATGGAAAGCCACTTGAGCTTAGCGCGATATTCAGAAATGTGGTCATATTTGCGTAAACCAAATATAAACCTTATGGCGAAGTTTTGGAGGCGCTCAAGTTTATTAAGTTGCTCCTCGGTCAAATCTAGATAACTGGCATCAGCATAGTCGAGGATAGGGAGCAACAGAGATTGCGCAAGCGCAATCTTGGTTGCAGTTGGCAGGAAATTCCGTAACCTTCTCAAAGAAGCCGCCGAAGCGAATATTTTCCGACTCACTTCGGCCAGCTGCGGTGCCCAGGATAAATACCTGTCCATAATAATCCCCAAGTTCTTCACCTTCTCACTGTATGGTATTGTTACACCTTCAAATTGAATTCGAGGTAGCTGTTCCCAGTCAACTCTAGACAACATTCTAGGACTGCCAATCACAATAACTTGCGTCTTGGTAGGATTAACGTGTAAGCCATGAGATCTGCTCCAATCCAGAATGCGTTTGAGATCAGCGTTAGAATTAGTAATAGCCAAAGGCAGACTCTCTACGGGAGAACGCGCGTAAATCTGAAGATCATCTGCGTAAAGGTGGTAGGAAGAAGTAAGCGTTGCAGAAATATTGTTGATGAAAATGGAGAAAAGAAGTGGAGACAACACGCCACCTTGCGGGACACCGGCTGTAGTATCACACCACGCAGAAAAGGAATCGTCGATACGTATACGTTGCCGGCGTCCATGCAAGTAACTTTGAAACCAGCCGATTGCCGACGGAGATATGTTGAGAGAGCATAGTATTTCCAACAATACGTCATGGTCCACCGCGTTGAACGCATTGCTGAAGTCCAGCAAAGTGAGCACGGTGACCTCGCCGTCCTCCATACCCAGCCTAATATCCTCGGTAATTTTGACCAGTGCAGTTACTGTGCTATGCCCAGGACGAAAACCAGATTGGAAGGGATTAAGGAGTCTATTTTTGTTAAGAAAAAAGCTAAGTTGATGATGGATGAGGCGCTCAAGGACTTTTGAAAGGAAAGGAAGGATAGATATAGGACGATAGTCGGAAAAGGATGAAGGGTTAGGTCTTTTAGGCAGTGGAGTGATTTGTGCTTCCTTCCAAGCTTCCGGGAACACTCTAGTTGCAGCGGACTTGTTGAGCACACCGGCGATTACCGGAGCAAGAATGTCTAAAAGAGGAATTATCATCCTCCGACTAATTCCATCGGTACCAACAGCGCTGGAAGTAATGGAAACTATGCTCTTCTCAACATCACGATCGGAGAATTGACTTAGACAAAAGGATGAATAGTCGGGAGTTGGAAGTGCTGAAAGAGAACTCAGTGTATCGGCTTTAATAGCTTCATCGAAATTAGAAGCAGAAGAGAAATGGTGATTGAGAGAGTTGACATCAAGGTCATTAGGAATTCTGTCTGGCCGCGATTTCCCAACTCCAAGAGACTTAAGAAATTTCCAGACTTTAGCTGGGTCACCGTTTTCTACCGACTTGTGAATATGGCGTCGTTGTGCGTCCCTACACACCCTGTTGCAGTGATTTCTAAATTTCAAAAAGCGTTCGCGGTTGTAAGCTGTTGGTCTAATCTTATAATTATATTTGGCTATCGTTTTCTGATGCATAGCTGTTCGAATATCATCTGTAAGCCAAGGTGCTGGCAGATGACGAACTTTTACAGACCTAACTGGTGCATGAATGTCATAAAGTTCAGTGAGAAGGGTGTTAAAAATGGTGATTTGCTCATCGACGGTATCCGCCCTAGACACCACAGACCAGTCGGTACTCAGCGCATCCTCTCTGAGTCGGTCCAGATCCATACCAGCAAAATTCCGCTGCAGAAGTATCCTCGGTTTTGCTTTAGGGGGACGAATTTTATAAGAGAGAAAGATCAAATCATGATATGAAAAGGCATCAGCGGGAAATTGTCCGTGCGCAGCAACATGTCGGGAAGAGGAGACTATTATTAGATCCAGGAGCGAGGGGGTACAATTCGGAAAGTGATGAGTAGCATCAAGAGGGAGCGTAACCATGTTGCTGGCTTGGAGCAGAGAAAGAAGCGAAGAAGAACGATGGTCATTCTTGAGAAGACAGGCATTAAAGTCGCCCATTATGATGGAATGATCATAAGACGGTGTAACATTTTCTAGAAGACTTTCAAAAGAAGAAAAGAAATTAAAACGCAAAGAGGGACAGTAGTAAACACCGAGCAAGACCTTCCTGTGTGATAGGAGGACCTCTATGAAAAGGTGTTCTCCCGCATTTAGAGGTGGAGGCTGAGCTGACGTGCTAACAACAGAAAAAGGAATATGGGCTCGTAGATATATAGCCACACCACCTCCGCCACCACCAGTACGGTCATTGCGGATCAAGTGAAAGCCTGGGAGAGAGTAAGAAGTGGAAGGGAGACAGGGCTTAAGCCAGGACTCAGAAATAAGGACAGCATGTAGGTTTTTTATATTAAAAGTTGCCAGCAGATCAGGGAAGTGTGCAGGAATGCTCTGTGCGTTAATGTGAACGACGTTAAAGTTATGAGGTGAATCAGAAAATTGGGAGTCGAGACTGTCTGAAAGAGAGGGAATACTATGAAAACTGTCAACACTGCCGTTCAATCCATCCAAAGAAGAAGAAAAGGATAGGTAATTGCTGCAGTCATTATCAGACATAGATAAATACAATGTAGGTAATAAATTATACCTAAATAAAATAAATAATATGTATGTGCTAGACTAAAATATGTACAGATAGAGCATCCAGCCACCCGCCAGCTGTACAGATCAAACTTAATAACAATAAAAGAAAAATAAACAAATAAAATGAGATTTTTTCTCTTTTACCCACTGGCAACATTTCAATTGAGAAACGATACGCAAACTATAGCAAAAAAAAATGATATGTCACCTGTCACTCAAACAAAGCAACAAAAAAACATCAAATGAAACATCTTGAATTGAATAAAAGTGATCGAAGTGGGTAAAAGCTGAAATATATAGAAATTGACACAGATTGATTACGTATGTGCACACAACTAAAAGTAAACTAGAAATGAAAGTTACACTTAATTCTACTTTGGAGCTACAGCTTTACGTTTGGGCCGACTGACGCTCGCCTTAGCAGGGATTTGCTTGGCGGGGACTTTCGCTGAACCCTTGTCCGTCACAGCGAGCTTTTGAACATCCGCCAACGTGTGCACTTTATGTCGCACTCCGTCCGGCGCCAGAATATGAATGGTACCTTCCCTGGTCCAACACTTAGAGATACCAAAACGCTGCCGCGCGTCCATAAAAGCTTCGTGCCGGCTCCTTGTTAAGAACTCCGACAGAGTAGTATGGGAACCTTTGAGCTTGGTTTTAGAAAACCAGACTTCTTCCCGTGCCTTCATAGAGTGGAACTTTACCAGGACCGGTCTCGCCCTACTTGCACTAGGGCGCCCCATCCTCTGCGACCGACTTATGTCATCTGCGTTGATGCTAATGGAGTGTTTTCCGAGGACCTCCACCACTGCAGTCAACCTTAATTTATGGTACCTATCAGTCAAGGTGATAGGTACCATAAATTAAGGTTGTCATTTTATGGGTTGAATGACCGACTTAAATGAAACCGGACATTACTCCAACACTATGGAGGTTGACAAGTGGTTCTCTCATGAAAGAATGCAGTCTTGGCGTCATTATTCACTGAAATTTTATGAATTTCAGCTGACCCAGCGAACTTCGTACCGCCTAACAGTCGATTCTTTATTTTTTTTATTTTCCCCTCCGTAAGAACCATACGTACTTCAAGGAATATAAAAAAAAAGAAATAGCGAAATCGGTTCAGCCGCTCTCGAGATTTGCGCTTACCAACACATTCAGCGATTCATTTTTATATTATAGATTTCGTTCAGGATGTCGCTATTCGGTTTTGACGTACGGCTGCCTCTGATCACGACACGTGTCGTGTACCAATCATATCTCGACACATCTACTTAGCGTACGTAACAATTCTAGGTTGACTCATGAATATTGTCAGACTAAAGGTCTATCTACATCACAGGCTGTGATTTGCAACTGGTCGGGCGAAGTGTTTGGCCGAATTTCATAAAACGTACCTAGTGTACCATTGTCGTAATAATCTACATTATTACGACAATGGAGAATTCTGATAATATAATAGGAGAGTTATTTTCCGACAGAGAAACGGGCTCTGCATCTAACTAATACTTTTCATAAAGTCTAACGTCACAACTTGCACTTAATGCGTTATTTATAATATATCTAATGTATATGAAGTGTTTATTTGAGTTTGCTCTTAAAATAATGTTTTCATATTCACCATTAAAATAAAATGTAAAAAAATAACTAAATCTAATTAGTTTTATTATCATAGCAACTTTAGTTTTGGCTATTTTTGTGATCCCGAAAACCCCAAAATAATCTTGTTTTATTTACCATTTTTTCTTTATTTTTATATGTCTCCTATGGTATAAAAACTGAAAAAAAAAATAAACCAACAATCCGACTGCTGAGCATTAACTAACTACTAAGCAGGTGAAACCCAAATTAACATGTGTAACTCATTGCCAAGTGTAGGTTATAGATGTAGATGACACAGATATAGATGGTCTGTGTTGGTCCCTAAGTTTGTGACAACTTACGTTGTCGCCAAGAACGTTGGCTCAAACTTCCTTGCTTATCGCCACTTTGGAAAAGACTGGTCGAAGGATTCAGGCCTGTATTACATTACCTAAGCTTTAAGTTTGGTCACCTTGTCAGGTCTCGCTAACACTTGCTTTGAATCTCTGAAGTCGCTTTCTGTACGTACCTGTCTAATGAAAAATGTTTGCTCTTGTCCACAGCTACACCAAGGCCTCCCTCGTGGCGTCAATCATTTTTGTACTGGACAAAAAGACTGACATAATCTCTGCGCCGCACGCGCTTGTCTACTTCGGCATTGTCATCTTCTTCGTCTATTTCAAGGTGAGAAATATTATCGGTCGGTTTCGTGATGGTCTGTGCGATCTACTTTCTATGTCTGCGCAGATGTCAAGAAGTTTCGTGTTCGGAAAACACAAGTTTGATTCAAGCTTCCAGCAAGCTTTATTCAAACTAAGTTTGATTCATACTTCATCATGATATCTACCATCATCTATGACACCATATAGCAACCATGTTGATTGAGATTAAATAGCTTATTTATTTGCATGTACCATGTATGTTGCATATAGCTGTAAGAATATTTTTTGTAGAACAAACAAATCAGGTATGTGAGCTTTTAGTGCTGAAAGTTGCGATGAAACTTGCTAGTTACTGCTCGATAAACTTCATGCTGTCTCAATCTGGGCGAAGTTTGAAAGTACCCACACGAAAAACTTGAAAACAGTATCTTCAGTCCATAACTATAACGGTCCCATTAAAGTTACATAGAAGTTTGATTCGAACTAGCAGCAGCAAGCGAACGTAAAAATGCTATTTGGAAGGCCTGTTTGAAAATAAAAGGAAAATCTACGACAGGTTGTCGTGCGTGCGTGCATAACTCTAGTTTCGTTTTAAATTTACCAAAATCGAAAAAACAGATGATGGTACATACAGTCTGTTAGCTTTTGGAATACACCTCGGGCTCTAGAGTTGGCTTCGGTTTTCGCCGAAAGCACACGAGTGTAATAAATACTACTTCCTGCTCCGTATAAAACTTTTCTTCACTATTTAGAAAAGTTACGTAAAATTAAGCGTCATATTAGTTCCGATATTTCTATTACACGAATATATCCGATTCTATCCGGTAGTAGCCGAGGTATGTTCTAAAAGCTAACAGACGCGTGCGCACGTATTTACCTATTATCAGAACCCATACACAAACTTCAATTCATGGTGCACTATGGCAATTCTATGTACATTGCATAACCGATGATCTCATAGCTTAAAAAGTATGATAAATAGTGTACTAATCGCCTACTGCACGTCGAATTGTCATAATAAACTACGCAGTTAATTTTAGCGTGACTTTAGTTTATTCATGTTTTTTGTCATAATTCTCGTGGTATTTGCCAAAGTTACTTATGGAAAACATTGATTCCTACAGTGTCGTTCATTGTTACCTAGGAATTTCTTAGAATAATAATAAATTGACTTGTCGTAAACATCGAAATCTATGTTCTTAATGGACTGTAGTTTTATGAAATGCCAGCCGTGTGTGAATAAACTGAACCCTCCTGTCTCCAGCTATCGTCGATCCTGCTGGGCATTCACGATCCCTTCGTGCCCTTCGAGAACCTGTTCTGCGCCCTGTTCATGGGCGGCATCTGGGACTCCCTGGCCAAGCTGCTGGGCAAGGGACAGCCGAAGGAAGAGTCCAAGGACGCTAAAAAGACCAATTAGTACATGCGGCATGTAAGTGAAGATCTCTGCACTCTCCCCCCAGTATTTTTTTATGGTCTATTTACATCCCACTGTAAGGCATAGGTCTTCTCTCAGAGAGATAGTATGAGCTTCCTTAAGTACTAATTACCGTTTTAATTACTAATTACCAAGTTCAAGCGCTGAGGTATGTAAATACCAACATATTTTCCTTTAGTGGACAACTCCAATATCACAAATTAACCTGAAGATATACATTAAAAAACACAAAAAATAAGAAAACCAAGGAAACATAACATAGATAGATAGAATATTCTTTGCTGTACACAGATAGATATATATTGTACGTAACATACCACAATTAAAATATTATACTGTGAACTAAAATATGTGCAGCGGTAAGTAACTAGGCAAGTACATCACAAACTAGGCACACCCAAACTGTGTGTCTATTTCCATATGCACAAATCAAATACGGGGGTCTCCAGTGGGATCGAAACCATGATGCTTATTTTCGTAGTCAATCGTGTTATATTTATTTTTCTTATAAACTAGCTGACCCAGCGAACTTCGTAGCGCCTAACAGTCGATTCTTTATTTATTTTTTTTTCTCCGTAAGAACCATCCTGGTACTTCAAGGAATATTCTAAAAAAAAAATTAGCGAAATCCGTTCAGCTGCTCTCGAGATTTGCGCTTACCAACACATTCAGCGATTCATTTTTATATTATAGATATTACTAGCTGACTCCGTAAACGTTTTACTTAGCCTACCATATATTATGACAGGTATCTAATATACCTACTTACATTGCAAAATATCATAAAAATCGGTGAAGCTTTTTCAGAGGAGTACGATAATGAACACTGATACGCGATCTTTATTCAGATAAGTACTAATATTGTTTTTTTTATTCTGGCAGGTCTATAACACATCAACAACAACGCTTTTTCATCAACTGACACCGACAATACTTTCGACGGTCGCGACTATGATTTAAGTTTAAAAATAAAAGAGAAAAAAACATGAAAAAAATAGAAAAAAAATAAATTTCATATAAAAAAATGGCGCAACGACCAAAGTAATGATTTCATTAGTTCTAAGTTTGACTAGTCATAAAAGTTTTTTAAGACATGGACACTAAGGCAGTGTTTTTTGTTTTAGTTGATAAGTTAATTTTATTGTGTCTTAAGTATTTTGATGTTTTTGTCATAATTCCCATAGTATTTGCCAAAGTTACTTATGACTCCTAGTGTCATCCATTATTTCCTAGTGCATATTTCTTTGATTAATAAGTTTGACATGCCCTAAACACCGATACCTATGTTTAACATAATAATTAAACCTATTAGCAATAATCTCAGATCATAGATCTATGATCTGAGGCAATAATAGAGTGTGCAATAAAAGGAAAAAAATTCGAGCGTTGTAGATAAATTACATTTAAATTATTTTATTTTAGTTTTGTATATTCGAAACGATCGATATTTTACTTCGACTTCCTTTTGTATTTTATATAGTACCTAGTTAAGTAACTGTTTTAGTTTTACTGTTTAATATGGTCGTACGTAACTTATATATAATTTATGAAAGTCCTGACCAAACTACATGGGTGCATCGTGCTTTGGGACACGTTTTTCGTAAATACATTTCCAAAGAAGCCATAAAACTTATATCCAAAATCTATGATTACATATTTTACATTAAATTTGTTTCACATGGAGTTTATTTATTGGAGTTGCAAAAGGAAGTAATAAATTGTTTTTTTATAAAATCAAATATCGTTTTATTCACTGCAAACACTTGTGTCTTGATAATTATCAAAACACGTAGTA
This sequence comes from Yponomeuta sedellus, assembly GCA_934045075.1. Taxonomy (NCBI): domain Eukaryota; kingdom Metazoa; phylum Arthropoda; class Insecta; order Lepidoptera; family Yponomeutidae; genus Yponomeuta; species Yponomeuta sedellus. The sequence goes on from OW203740.1 coordinate 6,749,526, forward strand.
TGAAAGTGGACTGAAACGTTGTGCGATGTGAAACGTAGTATGAAAGTGGACTGAAACGATGACGGAAGAAAGATTGACGAAACAAATACATATTGCGAATGTGAGTGGCAGGGCTGGTAAGGGTCGTCCCAGGCGGACATACATCGACCACATAGGGGATGTATTAGCAAAGGGGAAGATAAAAAGTACCCGGAACCGGCGTGCGTGCATGCAACGACTTATAAACGTTGATGAAGCGAAGTTGACTGTCTGGATCGTGGCAAGTGGCAGTCCCTACGTAATAATATTAGTATTTACTGTTTTCTGGTGTTTTTGGGCGGAGAAGAATAAAGTTACAATCAGCGCCTTACAATGTATGGTGCAGGCAATGACCTAAGGTCATTATTCCATGTTGGATAGTTTACCCGAGGAGAAATAGATAAGTTACTATCAGCCGCATCAAAACGTATGGAACAGGCATGACATTTTATTCGCATTTCAAAATTTTCTCCATATTGGATAGTTTGCCCGAGGTAGATTAGTGACCATCAGCCACATTAAAACGTATGGAACAGGCATTATACTTTATTTGCGATTTCAAAATTTTCTCCATATTGGATAGTTTGCCCGAGGTAGATTAGTTAACATCAGGCGCATTAAAGTGTATGGAACAGGCATGATATTTTATTTGCGTTTTTAAATTTTTTTTCTCCATATTGGATAGTTTACCCGCGGAGAAATAGATAAGTTACAATCAGCCGCATACGCATACGGTAGAGGCATGATATTGTAATCGCGATTTCAAAACACTCTTCATATTGGATTGTTTGCCCGAGGACAAATAGATAGGTTACCATCAGCCGCATTAAAATGTATGTACTCGTATGCAACAAGCATGATATTTTATTCGGGAGTTCAAAATTTTCTCCATTTTGGATAGTTTTCCGGAGAAGAAATAGATAAGTTACTTAGGTATGAGATAACTCCCTAAAATTCTATCTTTGACACATCCTGTATAATGCTAGCGATATGAGCTACGTACATCAATCAGCCTGTTCTCCTCCACTGCTGGACAAAGGCGTCCCCCAAGCACCCCACTTCCCTCTGTCCTCCGCCATTGCCAGCAATCTGCAGACGCATCAGTAAAGCGAGCAGGAGGTGAGTCTCTAAAATGCATAGTACTTCAATAGAGTCATATTAGTCCGGTAATGGTCGTTTCATTCACTTTATCGGTAGTCTAGTAACCAATCGCATTTCAATGGTATAACCCGTGCTAATTAACTCGGCACCTCTCGCGATTCGATATTATTCGCGAGAGATGCATATTTAATTTGCACGGGTTACGAGTACCTATACCCACCTGTGAGTATACCCCTGGAATGACATTGTACTGCTATTGTTTTGTAGACTACCAAATTGAGGCAAATATCAACCATTGACGACCTCGGTGGCGCAGCGGTTTGGCACGCTGCTGTAAAACCGAAGGTCTCGGGTTCGATCCCCGGCCTGGTCAAACTAGGAAACGAACTTTTCTAGTTTGTCTCGGGTCTTGGATGTTATCTATGTATTTATTATATTAAATCTATCGTTGAGTTAGCACCTGCATAGACCAAAAACTTGGTCTATAGCACCTATAACACAAGTCATTTAGTTGTACTTAGTATAGGGCTAACGAGATCTGTGTAATATGTCCATGAATATTTATTATTATTATTGTCGTGTTTATTTCATTCTATTGAAAAACTATGTAAGTATTAGACTCTAGGGCCTGGTATCCTACGCTGCGTATCCCAGTACGTACAAACTAAATACATAAAATCACTGATTTTACTGACTACTTATCAGATAAGATAGAAGCTCCAACATAATCTAATTGACGTCTACCTCATCCATTACGCTTTAATGGTAGTCTACAAAATTGCACCAAATATAAAATGCATTTACACTGAAAATCTAGGTCCCCAAGACTAGGTCCGTCTCAAATAAAATCTTTATTGTATTTCCTTTTAGGTTTACGTAACGTTACATCGTTCTCCAAAATGGAGCAGTTGCAAGACACGTACAGTAATACCTAATTATATTTAAAGAACTCTGTCCCTCTAGTACAGTGCTAAAATTCATTTACAATGGTATTTTACTTCGTTGAAGTAAATAATAATAAAATAAATTAATATTCATGGACATATTACACAGATCTCGTTAGCCCCATACTAAGTACAACTATATGACTTGTGTTATAGGTGCTAACTCGACGATAGATTTAATACAATAAATACATAGATAACATCCAAGACCCGGGACAAACTAGAAAAGTTCGTTTCCTAGTTTGACCCGGTCGGGGATCGAACCCGAGACCTTCGGTTTTACAGTCAGCGTGCCAAACCGCTGCGCCGAGACCGTCCGAAATCCATTTTAGGCACAGCACCGCAGGGTACAGGCGTCTTAGTTCTCTCAGAGAAGATTAAGGATGTTATAAAAAAATTACTGACTCGATAAAGGTTGTTTTCTCATATTTATTAGCCTACGATCTAATCTCAGGGCTATTTTTTCATCGGTGAAGGAAGCCGTTTTGGAGGAGTTCGATAACAAACACGAGATTTTAATATGTATGGTATGGGAAAAAATTTAGCAGTGTTGTAGAGGAATCATGTTATTATCTATAACATAGAAATGAATCTCTCCATAGGAACCATCCTCGTACTTCAAGGAATATTCTAAAAAAGGAATCAGCTAAATCGGTTCAGCTGATTCCTTTTTTAGAATATTCCTTGAAGTACGAGGATGGTTCCTATGGAGAGAAAATTAAAAAAAAAAAGAATCGACTGTTAGGAAGTTCGCTGGGTCAGCTAGTAAATAAATAAAAACTATACCAAACATTGAAAGACCCCCTACATTGAGGCCATTCTATAAATTTTACTATGGCGGCCCTCGGTGATATGATAACTGATAACCAAATCCACGACCTCAACATGGCAATCAAACGTGTTACCGCTAGACCCACGATGCAGCTGTATACTTTTAAGTTAGCAGAATACTCCGTTCCATGGTAAATGTGACGGTTACGGTATTCGCCAGCAACTGCCGAGGGAATTCCTGCCTAATGACCCGAGGTGAGGGACTGGTTTGGCTTGACGGGCTACGCGAGTTTGTGAGGTCACTGCCAGCAGACTGTTCATTTACACTCGGTAAACACGAAGGTTCATAGAAACCAACGAAACTGACAATAAATAACACAACTTACAAAGAACACAATCACGTACTGTCTTGGTCCCAGACTACGATAGCCTGATATGGCAATCAGGTAAGGACATCACATCACATTTATACAAATCAAGTACGGCCTGCCCCAGTGGGAACCAACCCTACGACTATCTGTTTGGATAGTCAAGCGTGTTAAACTCCAGATCTAGACCAAGGAAGCAGTTGCGATTTTTGCGAAGTGTGTATATTTTAAAAATCATGTACAATTAAGTATTCTCTGTGTACCTATCTAGCGGTATCACTTCTGATTCTCTATGGGGACTGCGGTACACACGGCCGCAGCCCGGATGGGTTCCATGTTTGTAATGTCCTTGTCTGGCTATCCTAGTTTGGGTTTAGCTATCCCAAGACAAGTGATTGTATTGTGTGGAAGTTAGCATTGTCTAAAATTCACAAACGTACGTAGCATATAAAACAAAGTCTCGCCGGGGTGCAAACCAGCATTCTCTTGCATGTGAGGCAAGCGTTGCAACGACCGCGCTACTACCGCCGCTGTGAACCAAACTCATTCATTACATAGGTACCTACATACTTTTATTTTATTCAGGACACACTCACACAGAAAAACTATAAAAGTATGTAAAAAAAAATGTTTTCATTCTAAGAATCAGGATTTCCCACGATCTTCGCTTCATCAGCATTCATTAGTTTCAGGTACTTTCGAACTCAATGGCTGACCCCTGCGTTATGGTCGTGAAGGAGTGCTGTTCGTGTGTCTGGCCGCAGTACTTATGTTTTTTAAAGCACTTACTTTTTGTAAGACGGCTCACTCATGCATTGGCATTTGAAGTTATGATGGCAATCATGAAATCTTATCACACGTATAGGAGGCAACTGGTATATGTATTAGACTTAATATGACTTGAAAAAAGATGCTTAGAGTGGAGTTTTTTTCCCGCTGCTTTTTTGTCCACTATAGGTACTACGGCCCTAAGGCAGCGGCATACATTTTATATTGACATTCAGCAAACAGAATGTAAATTCTTTAAGTTGAAATAAAATTGATTTGGGCCCATAACCTGATGGAATATAAGCAAATAAACCAGGATTACTTTGGTATCTACAGATTTATTTGCCAACTTGAAAATAACACGTTTGTTCTACGACCGACAGAGAGTGACAGACTTTTACATGCATTCAAGGAAAAACTATGTACACCAAATTAGACAGCGTTCAGTTTACATTTCAACAATTTCATCATACTTTCAATCCCAATTTTCGTTCTCGCGGTCTGAATGCTCCACTACCGCAAGTCCACAAGTCGCGTGCGACCGTCTAGTGACGACTTCAACGCGTTTAGATGCGCTCGCGCTCCACCGCAACATCGACGCGTCGATCTTCACTGTAGTCATCCAGCAAAGAGAAAAAATCTTAAGTTTTATGCCAGTATTTTGGTGCAGTGACGCTTGGATAAGTTAATGGGAGTGAATAACAGGATTCGCGGTGAGTAGAAGCTATTTTCCTTTTTCTGTTAGAGGTAGAATGAGGAAAAAGTGAAAACGCTGTTGATTTGTGGGAAAATGTCGATAAAATTGTGAGATGGTGTTGGGAAGTGTGTCGAGAGATGGATGCAAAGATAGCTCAGTTAACGAACGTTGAGTTTTCTTTTTAGTAGTCAAGCTCATAAATTATAGCGTGATAGCGTGAAGATAATTTTGTATGTCATAGGTTTTCCCCGATCGTTTTCCCGGAAAATATTTTTCGGTGTCCATAATAGGTACAAGGCGCATCTCAATTTGGCAGGTCCTATAATCAGTACATCTTTCTGTAAAACTAAGTAGGTATATATGTTTTTTACTATACTATAGATACCTTATTATAATAATTATGTTTCATAGCAAACTGCATAATGCAAAACCGATGTTTGCCTATAAAAAGGCAACGACAAAAGCATTGGCTCAATTACGCATCCTTCCTTTCTTGGAACTCATTTAGTGCAACAGGATGTCTGCAGTTTTTTTTCTTAGCCGCACGGGGATGATCGCGGCATAATTTTTAAAGATCATGCTTGTATTTGAAACTACTGATTTATGATTTACTAGCTTTTGCCCGCGACTCCGTCCGCGTGGACTTTTTTTGCAACCCCGTTCGCTCCCTTAAGGGTTAAATTTAGAAAAACGACGAAACACGTGTTCAATCAATTGTGTTGAAGAGTATTTAAGTTTCAAGAAAATTAGACAATATTGTTTTACCTCCCATACAAATTTGGCAACCCTTTTCGCCCCCTTAGGGGTTGAATTTAAAAAAGTCTTATTCCTTGCCTACATTATATATAGACCCTCTGTGCGAAATTTAAGCTTCCTAAGTCCAACGGCTTGGGCTGGGCGTTGATGAGTGAGTCAGTCTGTCAGGTCTTTGAATTTTATTTGTAAAGGTTTTATATAGAGCAGGATTATTAACAGTCTCTTTATAGTTCAGAAGAATTTTATAAAAGTTTTTTTTACTTCTTTTTTTATTAATATCAGGATGGCCGAGGACAGGAGGAAGTGTCGTGCGTTGATGGAGGCCTATGTCCCGCAGTGGACTAGTACAGGCTGATTGATTGAAGTTACTTGTGGTTTGCGCAAAAGCAAGAAGTGTTTTCTACCTAGGCACAGACGTTTTGTAGAGCATAGTCTCATCTTGCATCAAGGTCTATGGGCTAATACATGAGAAGAGGAACTGTATTGTACGTATAGATAGATAGGGAACACTTTATTGCTCAAAAAATTACAAATAATGAATTCTATTGAGTTAGATAGGTACGTGTGTCGAACCTGCTGTAATCCGCGACAGCCAATACTTAAACTTAAACAACTAGCAATAAGAACTACAGTGAGTCAACACCTGCCTGTAACTAACCTGGTAATGACTGCATACAATAATTACGGCGATGCGACTCTGGTAAAGTCAGTGTTATAGCAGTAAAGGCGATGAACTCCCTGCTACAGAATTGCTTCGGGTTAGGCACCTGGAAACCTAGGACTTTAATCGATCGATTAAAGTCCTAGGTTGTTAATCCGACGTTCTGTGGCATGTCTAAAATAGTTATTACGAATATTACGATTTTAGATGTTTATTTCTGAAAATAACGTATTGAAAAACTAGTTATGATTATATTATTTTTAATGCACTAACCCTTGCTAAGGACAGTTTTAAAAACCTATTTCTGTACGTATTACAGAGAGTATTGTAAAGAGGTTCAAAATTTCACTGATGTCGGTAAGTCGCCCATTAGCTCAGTTGGGAGAGCGCTGGCACGGTTAGCCACAGGTCGCGGGTTCGAGTCCCGGCGTGGGTGAAATTTGTAGCCTCTAAATAGGTTTTTAAAACAAGTTATGATTTTAATTCCAATTGGTGGCGCTACTTTACAACCTGAAACGCCTGGGGCTGGGCTGTGTGTGTATTTCCTGCTTGCAGCATGTAGTCCGTCACCCGCGGAACTGTTTTGTAGATATTGATGATTCACTTTATCAGGATTATAGGCACTGTTGATTGAGTGTATCAGGATTTGCGTGAACATCATCGCTGCATGACGTTGATTAAGTAGTGAGTTAATTGTGTGTGATTGGGATCTTATCATTGAAAACATTTCCGAGATTTTAACGTGATTATCACGTTTTAATTTGGTGGTTGTTGCTTCAAAGACCGATTAATTGATTTCCTGAACTAGAAACATGGCAGACGCAGCCTCGGATTTTTAATATTCGAATTTTGGAGCAAGCGCAGACACAACACCTGCTACTACTATAAAACACGATAAAGGCGTGTTGGATGGAGCGTAAATGAAAAAGGAACTTATTTACTTATATTATATGTGAATCGCTCGTAGCCCCGGCTGCCTGCGTGATCGTAAACGTTCACGAAGGTTAAGCAACATAGGGCGCGTTCAGTGCATGGTTGGGTGACCGTCTATGACTAACGCTAGTGGCATTTTTTCGAGCGGTTCCGTGCTTCGCAAGCACTTTAATCAGTTGGTGCCGGCTGCCGTCGATTGACGGCAGTCGTTAGCTAAGTTAGAGGCCTTATGGGCGGCTTGAAAACCTCTGACAGTAAGACCAGCTAGTCTTGCAAGCCTCCAGCAACCCGGACTTGGCCCCCGTGGTGGAGTATGGCCTATACCTTCCTCGGGGAAGAGACCTGCCCCTCGGTGAGGTTGATGATGATGATGTCTAAATTATGGCACTGCGATGGAAGCCAACTATAATCACAAAATATTCCGTTTTCGAATTGAGTTCGTAGTACTTAATCACTGCCAGTAAAAAGTGGCAGTGTAAAAAAATAACCAAGAATTTGCCCCGTAACCTTTCTTAAGGTTCAATCAACCACCTGCCAATAAGATAACGCTACCTACTGGTTTGTAAACACAACATTCTACCTATAACACGGAGCTACGTGACCGTTTGTCAAATGAGTTCTAACGATCGAGCCATGGTCAAACGGCTTGTTCCTCATAGCGCATTGTATTAGCTCAAAATGCCAACGAAAACAGTCCAGATCGTACAACAGAAGATCAAATCATGGTTCTTGTATAGTGCCTAAGCCATATTTTGCCTTAGGTATACTTATTTCGTATTTGAAAGTACATTGGCCTTTTGCAACTACGTAATGAGATGATTTATACAGCGTCCAGTGATCTTCACTCACGCTAGATGGGTGAAGGGACCACTCGGATGCTGTAGTACCTGGGTCGTGGTTTTACAGATGGTGTAGGCTTGCCCAGCACCTATAGCATCTTGACAGCTTGGTCTAGCCCACAGGAAAGACTAGTCAATACGTGCGGAGCCAACCAAGCCGCGGGTTTCCTCACGATGTTTTCCTTCACAGTTAGCGTGTGGTATTGTGACTACAAATTCGCAAATGTCCGTAACTTTGAAATTAAACAAAGTCATTAGTAAATGCCCGCACTGGTGATCGAACCTGGGACTCTCGCTTCCGAGTCCACCGTTGAAAGTACACACGTTTTCTTAACCAATGACATGTGGAAAATGGGTGTATTCGACACTAAAGAACTTAAAAGATTCTTCTATGTCGCCTTAGTACTTGGATGTATTAGTATTTAGCACCCACATACGAATTAAAATGACAAAGCTTGCATATTGGGATGAACGATTTATCTGATAATGACGTAACGACAGCTAGAGAATCGCCCGTCCAATTCATTGAATGTAGGTAATCTCAGTTACTATACACTAAAATTGAATAATAAAAGAGAGAGGTACCTATCTCTCTTGAAACCGCGAAGGCTACAACAATCTGCTAATTCCCCAGCGACTGATCAACAAATTACTACAAACCACAAACTAAACCAGCCCTTCTTGCATCCAGACCAACACACAGACGGCATAATGCCACGTTTCAAGACGATCCTGGTGACCGGCGGCGCTGGCTATATCGGCAGCCATTGCGTCGTGGACCTGCTGGAGAACGGACACGAAGTCGTCGGTAAGAACCTTTTTCCTGTGAAACCCGTGAAGCTCCTATAAATCTAAGACGCTATTCCAACATTGAAACTGGAGCGGTTTTCACTTTATTTTAGGGCATTGCTCTTTAAGGGACTATCCCTAAATTACGTCACACGTTAAGAGGGAGGGAGGGAGTTGACGAAGTGTGACAGGGGGTGGGCGGGTTCCTAAATTTCGTGACGTCACATTTAAAACTCTACGTGTTAAAACAATACTGTTACGGGCTAGGGTTCTGGATTTGGATGTAAAACGCCAATAACAACTTCTTAGGATTTATTCACGCAGGGTCTGGTCTGCTGGTCTTCACAACACGAAGTCCACACGTAGATTCCAATCGAAGTCCAATAGTATCGCTGAGGTCGTAGGTTATCGCTCGTATCGCAGGTATGTTCGGTCGAAGTTCTCTCTTCGCTCTCCCAAACGGAAGTGACAGCGCGCCGCGCGGCGGCAGCTATTTATATCCGCCGGCAAGGGTTCTCGAACATTCCCGTACCTACGTACCTACACTCGGTACACGCGGCAACGTCGCTCAAACAGTAACCCATTCAAAGAGTTTTTAACCTTATGTTAGTAGACATACAAGTCATTATTGCTTGCAGCGTTTATTGTTTACTAAAACGCAGCATGCGGCGACTATTCGATAGGCTTCTAGAAGGCTCTATTCTAAATGGTTCGGGATAGGACCGCTACAATACCTTTGCACTATTAACGAAATACTCAAAACATTTGCAACTCTTGATATAAAACAAACTTCGGAAATGCTGTTTGAATTTAAAAATATATAAATGCAAAATATATGACGTCACACTACGGAGAGAGGGGAGTCTCACAAATGCCTCTACTCTCACTAGTTCAATTTACAGTTCAAATGATTGAACTAGTAAAACTTTCCAGTATTAGAAGTTCAATGATTTTCTTTGATGTAAACATTTCAGTATTAGCAGTTCATTCACAGAAAATCATTGAACTGCTAATACTGGAATGTTTCACTAGTTCAATCAAGTGAACTGTTAATTGAACTAGTGAGAGTAGAGGCACAAATGTGACCAGCTGTGACAAGGACGGGGGAGGAGTCAAACAATCACGAAATTTGTGTGAAGTAATTTGTGGTTGGCCCCTAATGGTGAACTACGACCAATGTCGACTGTGATATTGAGGCTTAGGCATGGTATCACTATTTAGTCCTCATTTGAGAACAATCTTTGAAGAAACTTTGGTTTGAAGTGTCGAAGAAAGAAAAGTGTCTTGCCTGTGATCACCTTTTTGTTGCTGACAAGAGGAGCAACAAAATAGGTGATCGCAGGCAAAGATTTTCCTGAAGCCCATGCGATTCCTTGTGTGAAATTCTAGCTTAGGGATAACAATATGGCCTAGGTATATACCGCTTTTTGTCACCGGTAACGGATGTCAACTGTAGTTGATGAGTTCTTTGCCCAGCAGCGGAACATAAATAGACTAACAGGCTAAGTAAAAATGCGGTGCTAATAATTATAGCCTCAGGCAAAGCGGTATTAAGGCCAATGGCCAATAAACAAGTTGACACCTAGTAATTTTAGTATAAAAAACAATACAAAAAAAGAGTCAGTGACATTTTTTTATTTTGTAGCCATAGACAACTTCGCCAACGCAGTGGGGGACGAAGAGGGCTCTGCCGCCCTGAGGAGGGTGGAGGAGATAACTAAGAAGAAGGTTGTCTTCTACAAAGCCGATTTGCTTGACAAAGCGAAGATCAACGAGATCTTCAACTCGGTAATGTTTCTTGTCTATAACTAGATTGAATTAAGCAAAATGTTATATACGGATACTGGCACGGATAGCCAGAGGTCGCGGATTCGAATCCCGGCATGGGTGGATATTTAGCCTCTAAATAGGTTTTTAAAACTGTTATATGACTGGTTGGGCGGGTGGGCCTTAAGGTCAGTTTTTTTCAAAAAGTGAACATGATAAATCTTAACAATAGTGACAACTATGTTTAAAAGCTACAGTCTAGAACCTAGGATCAAAAACTTAAGACTTTTATCGATTTTCGCCAAAAACGGCCCTTTTTAGCGGAAATCGATTAAAGTCCTACTATGTTGATACCTATCTAGGCTCGATGTTCTAAAAATACACTGACCTGCAAAACTAAGTACTACTTACACTTAATTTATTTTTTTAAAGTAGGTACCCAATAAAATTGAGTTATTTCCAGCCATGTCTTAAAAGGAGGTTACCGACTATGAAGTTTTTATACACAAAAATAAACACTTTTTCGAATCCTTTTTATTTTTAAATATCTTGTGCACTTAAAAAGTGATTTCAATTTTAAAAGTGTGATACTTTGCAGGCCAGTGTAGTTATCACAGATATTAAGATTTTTGACGTTAGCTTTTTGAAAAAAAAAACTTATTATAAAACAAGTTATGATTTTTATTCCATTGATGGCGCTATCTAGTTAACACCCCAAAGCGCCTTAAAAAGATTGAACTACTTTTGCAGTCATGATCATGACTGTAGGTACACATTTACAACAGGTGCTTATAAACGTAAGTGGACAAAGTAGTTAATGGAATTTATCTGTTTCAGCATCAAATAGACTGCGTTATACATTTCGCTGCACTAAAGGCAGTCGGCGAATCCATGATGCAGCCGCTGCTGTATTATCAGAATAATATACTCGGAATGCTCAACCTTTTAGAAGTAAGGACACTGCATAATATCCATATTACCCCAATTAATTTCGAATTTTTCAGTAAAAAATCGCTGCAAGTAAAGTCTAACTTCGGTATCAACCCACTGCTGGGGCACGGTTCTCTTCCTGCGTCGCAGGAAGGTTAGGCTATACTCCACCATGGGGGCCATGTCCGGGTTGGTGGAGGATTGTAAGACCACTGTCTTGTTTTTTAGATGGATTATGCTTCGTTATCAACCCTTGTATGTCCCCACTGCTGGGGCACGGGTCTCTTCCTGCATTGCAGGAAGGTTAGGCCATACTCCACCGCGGGGGCCAAGTCCGGGTTGGTGTAGGATTGTAAGACAGTGGCGCGCCTTACTGTCAGAAATTATCAAGCCGCCCACAAGGCCTCTGACATAGCTTAACGACTGCCAATATATGACAGCCGGCACCAACCGCTTAACGTGCCCTGCGAAGCACGGAAGAGCTCGGAAAAATGCCACTAGCGATAGTCACGGGACGCTGTCGGATCGCTAGCAGTAGACCTGACCGCGGCTGTTGTTGCTTAACTCAAGTGATTGATTCCAATCAATCGGTTCGACTAGGCCACGAGCGCTTTGTCTAAATAAATGAAATTAAACGCTAGGTCTCGACATAACTTTTCACGAAAGAAGGCAATCGGATGCAGTCGTGGACCCTTTTTTATTGTTTACGTAGATTTTGGTAACCAAACTGAACTTATCGTTTATGTCGATAAACAATAAGTTTACAATACGGTGGTACGTACGTACCTACGATACGTAGGTACATAATGCCCACAACTTGAAAAGTCAAGAGACCAACATATTGCAGCTGTAAGGTGTATCTAAAATATACACAAGATTGCCTATTAGACTGAAAATTAACAGACCTTTCCATCTTTCAGATAATGCGCTCACACAACTGCTTCCAAATGGTATTCTCGTCGTCCTGTACTGTGTACGGTGAGCCAGAGTACCTGCCCATCACAGAGTCACACCCAACGGGGAAGATCACCAACGTCTACGGACGGACCAAATACTTTATTGAAGAGATGTTGAAGGATTTGAGCGCTGCCGATAAGGTATGAAGTCTTCAGCGCTCCTATACGTAACTAGGTATCCGCTGTATTGGGTTTTCTGACCACCTCGTTGGCTTAACTGTGTCACGTCTGATTACCATGCCAGACGTCGTAGGTTCGATTTCCACTGGGGGTTACCATACATTTGTGCAAGTGGCCTCAGTCGGGGTGTATTTCCATGTTTGTAATGTCATTGCTTGGTTACACACATGGTATCCTTGTTTGGGGCATGCCAAATGTATTTGCACAGTTCGAAGTATAAATCGGACGAGTCCACAAAGTGGAGCAGTTAGGTAGGTAGTAGCGTCCCAGCTTTTACGTATCCTTCTTCTTCTTCTACGTATCCTATTATCACCGTATTTGACAATAACACAATTTTCAGTGGTCATGAAAGGTCCAAGCAGAGACAGTAGTTCTATATTAATAAAATAATATACCCCTTTAATATAATTATCAGGTGAAACGTAATTAACCTTAATTCCCGACGTTTGCAGCGTTGCCGTTTCCGTGGTCCCGGGTAGACTACGTAGTGGTTATCTACTCTTTGGGTAGACTGACGTGACGAGTAGTTACAAGAGTAAAGAATCGCGTTTAGACCCGTTTAATAAGTACCTATATGACAAAGTATGTAGGACATCGCGAGCCATTAAGAAATACTAGAGCTACAGTAGACGTGCAAGGTGATGTACCTACCAGTAGTGAGAGTCAAATAACCTCGTACAAAATCGGCTATCAAATAAACATAAGAATGCAGAGATGAAGATGTAAGCAGCAGCCTTGTGAATAGAAATGACAGCCTGACTTGCTCGTGCCGGCAAACGAGTTTACGATACTGCTATAAACAACCGTTAAATAGTCTGCATACCCACACCACACGCCACATATGTATTTGTGGTCAATAGCCGGTTCCGATTGGCGTGACTGAGTGGTGGAAGTTCAAGGTCACCTTGCTCAACTCAAGTGAAGAGGAAATTTTGTAAACGAGACATTTTATTGGTTTATTTTAGAAAAATGTCTTTAATTTTCCGCTATTAATTAAAGTTAAAGTCGCGGTAAGCACGAGTTACCGAAATAACGAGTACAAATTACTTTTAAAAAATAATCATTCGGTCACTTTATGGTCTTCGCATAGTTATGCGAAGACCTCGACGGTAAACGTCTCAAATACGGAATAGTGACCATAATATTTGTGAGAAACGAACGAACGAACTGTGGTGTATCATTATTACGTCTCGGCGACCTTCCCTAGGCCATTAATTGTACGCAGTAAATAGATAAATCATCTACCTATCGCTACCTATCTGTCTATCGCTTCCGTACACTCTGTATGAAAGTGAATTTTTCGCACTCAGTCTGAGGTAACAACAGATTATTTAAACTGCCTGAGTGCTTAGTGCGAGTTTTTTAACTACTCGATCGCGTTAATTTAAACTCATATTTCTATAGCATCGAGGAAGCGCCACCTAGCGACAAGTATGGAAATTAAAATTGCTGAGTGCGAGTTGTAATGGTTTTACGTTGAGAAGTGAACACGTTTACCAGCCAAAACACGAATAAACGCGAGTGCGAGTTGTACTGTGACAGCGTTTTGCCAGTTCGAACGGTTAACTTAGGTACTCATACTCACTACTCAATGCTCGATTAACGCGGTAGTAAAGTTATTCGATTGGATCTGTCAAACTCGCACTAAGCTCTGTTTTCCGTCACCTCGTTCCACGTCCTTACTGAACATCTTGTTCTCCCCAAATGTACTAAATCCTCAGTGATCAAATGTTTTTTAAGCCTCTTTGATCTCATCAACAAGTTCTTCAAGCCCTTTATCGTCTTCTATCGCCGTTACGCAGAGTTGGAACATCATCGCACTGCGCTACTTCAACCCAGTAGGCGCGCACCCGTCTGGACTCATCGGCGAGGACCCCACCAAGGAGTTCGCTAACCTCATGCCCTTCATGGCTCAGGTGGCGCTGGGCAAGAAGCCCGTCTTGACGGTGTTCGGGAAAGACTATAGCACGCCTGATGGGACTGGTGAGTGAAGAAATTAAATTAGAAGCTATGGGGCCCAAGGAAAAGATAAGAAGTGTATTCTTTATTGTACAATGGAAAAAAAACAACAAATACAAAATAATTACAAAAGTAGGTACATATGTAGTACAATTGGCGGCCTTATTGCTGAAAGCAATGTCAAATGATTACAGAGCTGAAAGGGACATAAAACATAATTACTAGCTGACCCCCAAAAAATATTTTGCCGTATAAATCTATTCTCAGACCTAAAATATATAAAAATCTGTAAACCCGTTTCGGAGAAGTCCGATTACAAACACTGCGACGTGAGATTTTTATATATTTGACTTATATAATTTTTTGTTTCGACAGTCGCGTAAATTTTCCTTGAATAAATAAAATTAACATATCTGATCTGGAAACAGCAGCTTAAGAGGTATCAGTCCACGATGTAGGTAATTTAAGCTCGCCTCAAAACGAAATCCAAAAGGCCGAAAAGCACTAATTTTTTTTTTAACGCACTAACAACAACTTTAAACAGACAACTTTAAAAAACTTATTTAGAGGCTAAAAATTCCACCCATGTGGGGATTCGAACCCGCGACCTCTGGCTATCCGTGCCAGCGCTCTTTCCAACTGAGCTAATGGGCGACTCACCGGCATTAGTGAAATTTCGAACCTCTTTACAATATTCTCTGTATTACGTTCAGGCAGCGACATCTGCCTGTATGCCAGAGCAGATTTCGCTGCCTGTACGTCCTGCCAATTTCGCCAGGAGCTGACCAAATTCATGTTTACAGACATACAACTCAATTTTTTACATTTACAAGGGCTCGAATGACTGACCTAACCTAACCCAACTAAACTGGCGTACCTTATTTCAGGTATACGAGACTACATTCACGTAATGGACCTGGCGAGCGGACACGTCGCAGCGTTGAACTTGTTGAGCAAAAACCAAGTGGGACTAAAGGTTTGTATACTTGTTTGTACCGTATGTCAGCCAGAAATTCGGCTCTCATTCGACATCCAACCAAAAGTGTCTGTTGTTTCAAATCGTGTAGCCCCTAAACTTTATTATGGTAGTGCTCAGTCCGTTATCATTATCAACCATTGTATGTCCCCACTGCTGGGGCACGGGTCTCTTCCTGCATCGCAGGAAGGTTAGGCCATACTCCACCACGGGGGCCAAGTCCGGGTAGGTGGAGGATTGTAAGACAGTGGCGGGTCTTACTGTCAGAAGTTATCAAGCCGCCCATAAGGCCTCTGACATGGCTTAAAGACTGCCATTACATGACAGCCGGCACCAACGGCTTAACGTGACTTGCGAAGCACGGAAGCGCTCGGAAAAATGCCACTAGCGGTAGTCACGGGACGCTCACCCATCCCGTACCTGACCGCGCCTGTTGTTGCTTAACCAAGTGATTGATTCCAATCACTCGGATCGCCCAGGCCACGAGCGCTCAGTCCAATAGTTATATATTACTTCAACTACCATATATCATTATTTGTATGTATGTATTTATTTAGGGTTAGTATAATTATTTTCTTAATTAGGCATATTTTATTCAAATATATCTGAAATATTTTGATTTATTTGTACATCTACTTCCTTCTCCAATAACTTGCGCCAGTCCATCCAAAGGTTGTCTGGAAGAGATCACTTTTAGTGATAAGGCCGCCGTCTGTACTCTTAGGTTAAGAAATATCTGTGTAATTTCCTTTTTTATGTACAATATAAAGTGTTCTCTCTCTCTCTCTCTCTCTCTCACTAACACTTAAGGCGGCTTCTCAAGAAGCTATGCTCGTCTAAGCGTAGTTTGGTTTTTATTTGCAAACGTCATGACAAACTTATCAGAACTAAACTATAGCCTCAAGAGTATTTTTATAGAAACTATACTCAAGGCTAGAATTTCTTTTTGATAAGTTTATTTCCAATTCTAAGGATGATCAAACCTCGATTTATGTCCTCTGAACGTATCGGAAAAGTTTAATTGCAATCTGGCATATCATCAATTCATCACACACTAATATTGTAAAGGCGAAAGTTTGTGAGTGTGTATGTTTGTAACTTCTTCACTTCTAAACAGCTGGAGCGATTTTAATAAAATTTGGCATGGAGTTAGCTGACACCCTGGATAGACTACGTTTTATTGCGGGAAAATAACTTTTACAATTAATACGGAATTTATTTTCCCTAATTAACGCCGCGGGGCACAGATAGTCGTTTATAAAATCCGAATTACGTTGGAAAGGGAATTGCTCCCTAAGGAGCAGTCACACTGTTATACCGCTACCACTAATCCTCAAAACAAAACTCTCTAGAGTTATCTTTTCACAGACATACAACCTCGGGACCGGCAAAGGCGTCTCAGTGAAGGAGCTGGTGGACGTCTTCGAGCGGGTGACCAGCACTAAGATCCCTCTCAAGTACGAGGCGCGCAGGCTGGGGGATATCACCGCTATGTGGGCAGACCCTTCACTTGCGAAGGAAGAGCTGGGCTGGACGACCAAGTACACTATTGAGGAAATGTGTAAGTCAGCGTGTTCATCAAGCTGATTGATTTTTAACCGGATTACCTTACTTGACTTTGCCGGAAGAGTCCGACGAGAGGACCGATTCTCGCCCATGCGATTTGAAAGCGTACACGCAACATATTCGAAGGCTTAGACATTTGCCGCATAAAAATAAGATAAGATATAGACATAATTCGACAGTGGCATTAGATAATTATTTTATCATTCGAATTCAATCGACTCTCGACTTTTCACGTAGAATTCCAAGCCATACCTAAGCCTTAGAGTCGTATACGACTTATTTGCCTATGAAGTGAGAATTGACTCCAAGGAGGCCGATTCCCGCCGCCGATGCGAATTGAATGCGTAGACGCAAAATATTCGAAGACTTTTGTCGCCTAGAAATAAGATAACTTGACAGAGTCATTAGACATGTATTTTCTCATTCGAATTCAATCTAGCATATCGTTTAGAATACAGACTTTGGCTGTCGCTTGACTTTTTACGTAGAATTCCAAGTCATAAGCCTTACAGTCGTATACGACTTATTTGCTTATGAAGTGAAAATTAACTCCCTGGTTGTATTTTAGTACCTACTTACAAAAGTATTCAGTAGTTCAAAAATTTATCAACCATTTCCATTAGACTGCCCCAGCCGATTAATATGGGGACCGATATCGTGCTTCGTTCCAATTTAAATTCCACTCTATAAATAGTTAATAAAGGGCACGCGGTGCCTCATACCCTCAGCGTGATTATGTATCTTTTAACGCATAGATCTGTGTGCGAAAGTGGAATGTTGACTCAGCCCTGCCGTGTGAGGCGTAATATGTATCACACATACTGGATATCGCATTTCTGTGAAAGTCTAAGGCGTGACAGTGATATTGAGACACATAATTGTACGACAGAATCGAGTAGGTGTTTCGTTTTTGAACACAGATTTACGTGAAAAGTAAAGTAATCAAGGCGCAACCCCAAATCTCTATCCGGCTTTCTCAGTGCTTGCGGTACTGGATGTCGAAGCTATTTTCTTAGGGCGACTCGCTAGCGCGCTCAAAATGGGTGTGGTGATCGATAGCACGAATTTCTACTAAGATGGGCGTGGGCTACTGACTCAGCAGTTTATAACTTTATACAATTCCAACCAACTTCACACTAGCAGTGCGGAACGTAGTGTATGATGTGGCAAAAATACTTGAGTTGCAGAAACAAATGCATCACAAACAATACCATTGAATTTTAAATAGACTACTTAAAATTCAATGACAATACTACACAATGCTTATGATCCTATCATGATACGATACATGGGTTGTAAGATAATGGAGTTTAATAGTAGCATTATGGTTACAGGCACAGACTTCTGGAGATGGCAGAAGATGAATCCAGATGGGTATCCCAAGAAGCCGATCAAGACCAGTGTTATTGTAAATGGGAAGAGTTAATATTCTTTCTGGGAAAGGATTGTCTCTTTACGTAGGTTTATGTTATTTTTAATATAAGTTTTTTTAATGTAAATATTTTGTTTCATTTGTTGATCATGAGTGCTTGAAATCGCCAACAGAAGGCGTCTAACAGAAAGCATATGTCCTGCATTGTATGGTAATGTTATGTTGATATTTAAAGACCGATTTACTGCAACGGCAACTAGGATTTGAAATGCAAGTCATTTATACTTATTATTGTATACTAATGGGTTTTCTAAAACCATATTGACTGATAAAAGACCAAAACGCAATCCGTGTAACACGCAAACCGTTAAAAACACAATCCGTCTAACACGCAAACAGTCCAAAACACAATCCGCCTAACACGCAAACCCTTAAAACACATCCGTCTAACACGCAAACCCTTAAAACACATCCGTCTAACACGCAAACCGTTAAAAACACAATCCGCCTAACACGCAAATCGTTAAAAATACATTCCGTGTAACAAACAGTCCAAAACGCAATCCGTACCATACCCAAACCTTTGAAAACCCTTAAAACACATCCGTCTAACACGCAAACCGTTAAAAACACAATCCGCCTAACACGCAAACCGTTAAAAATACATTCCGTGTAACAAAGTCCAAAACGCAATCCGTACCATACCCAAACCTTCCAACATAGTAGAAGCCGGCGAACGTTCGTGAGTACGTAGAACTTCATTCTATAGAAGTTAAAAGGTGGTATAATCATCGTAAAATATAAAATAAATTACCCCACTTCAAGTCACAGTCTCGTATAATGATAAATGTTGCCATTTCAGGGGCTCAAACCCGACGCTAGTCGTATTTGGGAGTAAATACCTCGCGAACAGCTCCAGGGCTTGTGGCTTGTCTTCACGTAGGAATGGGGTCAGGAGTTCTGGGAACAAATGGGTAAAAAATCATAACTCGACTGCGTGAAAAAAATATACCCATTGTCACTCTCACAGTAAAATATTAATATTTTATCGATGGTTCAAACCAAGTATGTTTTCTTGTCTCAAACCCAGGACCTCTTGAACGGACCAGGGTTCTAAGGTACCGTTTCCCTACCACAGACGACAGAAAACCTGTGCCCTCTACACCAATTACATTAAAATACGATGACTCCAAAAGATCTTACCTAAAAGCGGTGGCTTATGTGAGTGCAAAGCACTGGGCACACTGACTATCAGCTGACATTTCGGCACCTCCTTAACGTCTCCAATCCTACCAATCATTATTCTCTCATATGGCTGCTTTTGACTGCCGGAGCCAAAGTCACAGAGTGGCTCAAGGTCTGTGGTCACTTTCAACCAATACCAAGTAGTCAGGTATTCGACGCCCCATTTGGGGAATATCAGGTCTTTGACGGAGGCGATGTTGCTTGGCGCGTTGGTGCACCACACGGCCACGAGGGAGTTTGGTGATAGAAGTTCTTTGACTGGTATCGACGCTATGTCTTCGTTATACATCATGGAGTAACTGTCACAAAAAATAAAAACAATATAAAATCCTGCTTCGTTGGTCTAGCGGTATCACGTCTGCCGGAGGTCGTTTCCCACTGGGACCGCTGTACAAATAGCCTAGTCCGGTGTATTTCCATGTTTGTGATGTCCTTGTCGGCTAAAACATCCTTGGACGCTTTTCAAAGATGCTTCGGGTTCAAAAACGCGCCATACAAATCGGGCTCTAACTATGACAACTTGTCGTACCGCCTTATAAATTGATAATGTACGGAGTACATTATAAATTTATGATTATAATGTACATCAATACATGAATTATTTCCAAAAATAATTATTTTATGCATTTACGGCCAACAAATGGCTGACAACCATACAAATGGTGGTCTGGAAGAAATTACTTTTTGTAATAAGGCCGCCACTTGTACTGCACTGTTATTTTTTAATTCTCTTATGTAATTCCTGGTGTACATGTAATAAAGAATATCCTATCTATCTAACTATGTCGGCTCAGCACATATTGACTTATTTTCCTGTGCGCTAGCCCGACTAGGCAAGCCATTTAAAACAGGTTTCCCAGGTGTCCCAGGCGCAGCAGAGTCCGAGTGACCCCTTTCACCCACCAAGCGAGTAAAGGTCCCACTGGAAGCTGCATGTCTTAACTTAGTGTCTTAATGGTGACTGTCTTACCTTAATTTCTCATTGGCAGCTTTAAGTCTTCTAATGTATTTATTCCACCATGGTGGGTCTGCCACTAGTAAGTGGAAACGACTGCCCTTTAGCTTCTCACATTGTTCTTTTACACAGCCACAGTAGAATCTTTAACAAACCAAGTGGTTTATAAATACCACAGTCAATCCAAGCAATAGGTCTTGTAGGACCGTATTGTAACAAGTGTGTCGTCGTCGTCGACAGGCTATACTAGTCCACTGCTAGACATAGCCCTCCCCTAATCAGCGCCATAGCGCAAGGTTGTGCCATCATTGGGGGGTAATGCCCATAATCCCCACGATGGGCATGCGGGTTGGGGATCGCAGTTTAGTGGAATTGTACTGCAGGAGGCGCTGCTGCCCACCCCCAGTTTGTGTCCCTTAGTCGCCTTTTACGACACCCGCGGGAAGAATTGGGTTGGTGCTATTGTCTAGGCCCACACCACACAGTTATTTAATTATGGTATGATTATCAAAGTTTTGAAAAGGGCTCATATCATACCCAGGACTCTAACCAATTCAAGCCTTTTCCAATTTCAGTA
Source organism: Yponomeuta sedellus (assembly GCA_934045075.1). Classification (NCBI taxonomy): domain Eukaryota; kingdom Metazoa; phylum Arthropoda; class Insecta; order Lepidoptera; family Yponomeutidae; genus Yponomeuta; species Yponomeuta sedellus. The sequence continues at coordinate 6,770,654 of OW203740.1, forward strand.
TGTAGCAAACAACAATAAAAATCGTGAATAATTAAACAAACTAGAACATAAGTAACCGAAACTTGGATATATGTTTATATAAGTTTGAGTTACACATGGTCCTAGTGTGCGGATATCTAATCCTTTATAAAATAGAAAACTTTGTTAGGAGACCACGCTTTAACATTAAAATAATGTAGGATATCTGAATGTAGAGATTTAGAAAAATGTCACAATTATCTTTTCACTTTTTACATTCACAATGACCTCTATCATATTTACTGTGTCTAAACAAATACAATATTGGTAAAAATCTAATATCATTAAAAATATACAGAATGAGGAATTTTACAGGTGTAATAAGGAATCCGGATCCATCATAGATCTAATAGAGAAAAACATTGCAAAGGTAATTCGCCTATCTATACATTAAACCTATCTATACATTATTAAGTCTACGGAAGTTGTAGCGTTATACTTTGAAAATGCCATCATTAACCTCTTAAGCCCCTTAATTGAAATGGTTACCTCGAATTGGATGGCACCAGAAATTCTTCATTTCTAACAGTACATTTCAATGGTGTATCAAGACTGTTTCCTCCGTTCAACGTTTTGTGGTCAAAGACGGTAGATTCAAAGAGTTGTTTTGATATGGCTCTAACCTCACTAACATCTGATCTTGTGTCCATTCTTGATAATTGATCCTTTGTCTTTATAGGCAGTTCATTGAGGAACTTGGCGTACATCTCTTTTACAAGCATTGTCTGTAAAAGTAAAGAAGATATTATCATTAGTGCCTATAAAAGTGAACTTAATACTAAAATCAGTATCTTCCAGTGAGTGAAGATATTGTATAAGATACAACGTTAAACATTTCCAACTGAAACAGAAGAGCCGAAGATCATCTCAGAGGCATCTACTCTTTCGGGTAAGCCCATTAGACAATTTTAAAGTGTCAAAATATGAATTGTAGTTCTATGAAATAGACCCTGGGGCCTTATTACAGAAATTTATGGTTGACTATGACCATTCGATGTAGGCACATTGAAGAGTCAATGAAGGGTTAAACTATAGGGATCGTCTAGTGCGTTTTGGGTGTCTAAGGGGGGTTGAAGAGATAAGGGCAGGGGTGAAGATGTAGATTTTTGTTTTGCTTTTCTAAAATTTCGTCTCTAAGCTAAAACATAATTATATAGTTGTGACTCGTGTAATAAAAACTATGCTAAATGTGTTCAATCCCAAAAATTTTGTTGTGATTAAATTCTATATACCCAAGGCAATTGGAGTTGTATAATGTAAGACAAGCGGTGGTGTGTGAATGTTGTTAGTGTGGAAAGACTCTTTACTTCTTTATGGATCTTATCAGCTTCCCGTCGCCTTTTCCTTGAAGTTTCTTTCTGTTTATCCTTGCGGATACAGAATAAACTAGGTCTTAGTCTAAACGAAACTGATTCTTCTTTACTGAACTCAGTGACATTTGTGTACAAGCTGGAAATATAGTCTTCGTGGTCTACTAAGCACAAAGAGTCATTATTGTATAATACCGTCATGATTACGATTTTGGCAAACAATATTTAAGAAAATCAACAAAATCAAACACGTGTACGGTAACAAACACAAATAGATAGGTAGATCTTTCACAAGTTTTACATCCGTGGATAGATCATATTGATAAGATAAGCAAACCCGTGCGTGCTTAACAACAGATTAAATTAATATTAACAAATCTGTCTGTGCGTGCATCGTGCATTCGTGCAGCAAGCAAAAAAATACGTAGTATCCGTAGATAGTAGGAGTGATCGTTGCAAAGACGAACCGTTTTATAAGACCGTTTTGTGTTCCGCGACGATAGGACCGTTTTACGTTTTATTATAAAGCAGTGCCAGAGACTCTAAAGCAGTGCCAGCGTTCGTTCGTCGCGAGACCAGTCCTTAGATTATTTGACGCGGATATGTCCTTTAGTGCTATATTAATAGAGCCTAGAACGTAATGAGATCATTGCGACGTCGTCGTCGGCTCCTTGCTCGTTCCGTTCGTTTTGGTCTGTGATAAAAATAAAGTAATCTTTATGTCTATGAGTATACAGTCGAATATCGTGTAAAACAATTTATTTTTTCCGATGTTTCGTGATTTCGTCTCGTTCGCACTCGTTTGACCGTCCTCTGCGACTTGCTCGTTCGCATACAATGAAACCAGTTGCGAACGAAGGACCGTTTCGAGGACCTGTTTTCGTTCCAGAAAAAACGGTTGCGTTTCGTCGTCGACAAATCGGACAACGACCCACTCCTAGTAGATAGCTACGGTAGTATCCCTATACGATCCCTATATAGTGCTCTGTGATCCCTATATCGTCTGTGAGCAAGCAACCAAAGTGCAAGCAACCAACCACCACCGGCACAAATTAGACATGTCTAGACATCAAACGCGACCCAAGTCGCACTAACGCGCACCCCGATAAAGCACGCCCAATAATGTGCAGACCATAATCCATGTACACGGATTATTGGGTGTACAATATCGGGGCGTGCGTTATCTGGCTGTAGAAAATCGGTACGGGCAATAATCCGTGTCCCACCATAGATGTTAAATCACTCGATAGAGTGAAGAACACAAGCTAATTTGATTTAATTATTTTGAAACTTGCGTCCGAATAAAAATAATATTGACAATTTTTTTTTTAAATTACGTATCCTATTAATCAGGTATTTCAAAGTATTTTATGCGTAACCTGAAATATGAGTAAGCTTAAGACAATATGAGCCAATAAGTATGTTCCCAAGGAAGAACTTTTTTTAAAGAACTAGGGCGGCGGTTGCGAACCCGTGGTTTTGACAACCGATTTCTGATGCAGAGGATCGTGCTTCCTTCGCACCTCGGTTATGCTGCCAGCGTCATGGAGACTTTTAGGTCAGAGGTGCCTCAGGGTGTTTTGTTTAATTGACATTTGATATTGAAAAAATGATTTTTTAAATGTAAATAATTAGTTATGACGATACTATGAAATTTTAGTTCTAAGAGACATCATCATAATCAGGCTATATTAGTCCACTGCTGGACATAGTCCTCCCCTAATGAGTGCCATAGCGCCCTGTCTTCAGCTTGCTGCATCCAGCATCAGCCTGCAGTTTTTCACCGATCATCATCCCACCTGGTCAGAAGGCGTCCTACACTATGTTTGCCGAGTCGCGGTTTCCACTCAAGAACACGTTTAGTCCAACGGTTGTAAGTTCTTCGCTAGATATGGCCACGGCCACTTCAACTTCCTAATTCTCTGAAAGATATCGATAGCTTTGGTTCTCTGTCGGATGCATTCGTTACGAATCCTATCCTTCAGAGAAACTCCGAGCATAACTTTTTCCATAGCTCGCTGAGCGACTTTAGACTGGTAGACCAACCTTTTCGTGAGTATCCATGTCTCGGCTCCGTAGGTCATCACGGGTAGAACGCACTTATTGAAAACTTTTTTTTCAACAATGCGGTATGGATGACGAGAAGACTCGGCGTAGTTTCCCAAACACTGCCCAGCCCAGCTGGATCCTCCTCTTGGCCTCCTTCTCAAATCGTTTTTACCTAACTGCAGAATCTGCCCGAGGTAAGTGTATTCGGAAAAGATTTCTAGAAGGTGACCATATACAATTAAAAGAGATCGAAGAGACGGATCACAAGTAATTTTAGACTCAATTTCGGACTTTTATAGACTGCTCTGGCAACACTGAATTACGCTCCGCTGTAACTGTTAGTTTGAGTTTGTATATTCAATGAAGATTTATATTGGCAGCTTTCTTTCTTTATGCTTTTCATACTAGACATCTTATCAAATTGTAGAATACTTTGATAGGCCTTGTCAGTTTGTTATGTTCTTGTGAATTTGTTGAAAATAATTAATAAATGTAAATTTACGGTCTTTCTTTATGAATAACATGGCAGCAGAGCGTTACGTGTGAAAAACGTGTGGAAAATCAAGTAAGTGAATATAATTGCTAAACATGAATAATATAGTAATTCCAATTTTTGACGGGACGGATTATTCAAATAAAAAAAATCGTTTGATGAAATTTCTTTAATTAAAAAAATGTAAAGATGTTGCTATACAATTAAAAATGGAAACTGATGATGAGGCATCCTGGTATGAGATGGATATTGAAGAGATTACGAATCAGCAGCTAGAATATATTAGTGACTTAGACTGAACGTACAAAATAATTTCGAAATTCGACGAAATGTATTGAAACCAATCTACACCGCTATAAATCGTATGTAGAAGCAATTTAGAGAATATTAAGCTAGCAAAACATTCAGATGTCAACATATTTTTTGATGAATTCGAACGATGTGTCAACGATTTAAAAAAAGCAGGCGCATAATGACAGAAAGCGAAAACTTAAATTATATGATAAAATCATTACCAGGAGAGTATAGTTATATTGGAGATTTAATAGACGTGTTACCGGAAAAAGAAAGGACAGTTGAATACTTAAAAAGCAAAATTCGTATGAAAAATATAAGAAAGAGGAAGATATACAGGATAAATCAAACTCATTTAGAGCAAATGTTGAGAACAAACCGACTTGTTTTACTTGTGGAAAACCTGGACATGTGAAGAGAATGTTGACACGGAAAGCGTGGTCGTGGACGTGGACGTCAAGGTCCAAATCGAGGTCGTGGACCTGGCCGCTATAATTTTGGACAAAATAGAGGCAGAGGAAATTATACTCAAATTACTACAACAAACTATACAAAATCGTGCGTGCGTTATTGTTCCGTACAGATATTGCACGACCCGATGTTCTACGGGCCATAGTGCACACCCCAACAATTGGTGTCGTTTGGGCATGAATTATCGGGACGTGCATTATTAAGTGTACACTATCGTGCTGTACATTATAAGGACCCCACCGACTTTTGTGGTTTAATTTTTTTTTCTGTGGACTTTTGCTCAGAATAAGTACTTTTAGTTCTTATTCTGAGGACTTTTGCTTGTCATTTGTTCCGAAGTGTAGTAAGCTCGCTTACGAAAATTCTCCTTTTCAGCGACATACGACATTAATCGAGAATATATCATATTGAAAGAGTATTAAATTTTCTACATATTGTACGTTTTTTATGTTAGTTTCTGATATATTATTATCATGTATCAGAAACAAACATATTATAAAATGTTGTTTTTGCAGCCCTAAAATACTTAATATAGTTTGGAACTTTGCCAATCATTCTGAAACTATATTAGGTATCCATATGATCACTCCTATACTAAATTAATCACAAACGAAATATAATAATTTTCCATTCTGATTCAGTTATTATAACCTCTTCTTTTATCCAAAAATCATGTTTCTATAGTAATATACGGAACGAAATAATTGCCGTTAATAAAGTTGAATATCACCCTGTAATAAGTATTATGATGTAGTATGCATCAATACTACTTAGGTAGGTTAGGTATTTGAACGCAGCTGTCAATGTCATTCAACATCTCTGTGATGATCTCGGTCAAGTTTGTTTTTGTGATGTTGTGGAACTGTGAATTAAATGATAACTTGAATACCTATACCTATTCATTATAGAAATTCAATAAAACTAGCCTCTATTTTTCGCCCTTTAAGTTATAAAATATCCTCTGTTCACAAAATCTTGATCATCGGTAATGGCTCACATTCAAACAGGTAAGTAATATTTTTTAACTGCGAGCTTTATTTTCAGTACCAATCTACCAACTCTTTCTTCTATATTATTCAATGTCTCGTACTTCAATCGTTTTGTTGGTTATGTAGATAAAGTTTAATATAGTCAAGTGGTTTTTACGTGTGTGCGCCCAGTAGACGGACATTGAAATGAATAAGCACATTCGCAAAGAATAAATTAATAATTCATAACAGAAAGAGCAGCAATACATTGTCCCTTAAATTTCTTTCTTTAAAGTTTGATGTTTAGTTGGAGTATCTATTTAATGTAAATTTTTCTGATTTCTGTTTGAAGGCCTCACCATTTTGTAACTGATATTTTCCTAACTACTACAGTAAGGTAAAATACTGTGTATTACAATAAACACTGGTTATATACTCTTCTGACAGAATGACAAGTAAGAATATTTAGAATTCTTTCACAACACTTCTCTATGTTTACATATTAATTTGTATCTCTGCTATTGAATTTCATAACATAGTTTTGCAAAGATGATGTCATCACTGATACTAACTGGTACCAAGGAGATGAGATCAACTACTTGAATGAAGTGCTCAATAGATGTGTGGCTTAAAGATGGAAGCAATATATTCAATTGCATGTTCATATCTTGTTCAAAAGCTTGAATAAAATATCATCAAAAATTATTATCTGTTCTTATGTTATGTCCACACAAAAAACTCTCTAAGTTTGAGTCATACTTAAGTTACTTACTTGGCACGGAACTCTGGGCGACTAAAAATATAATATATGTAACTAAAAATTTGGGACCCTAAGTGGGAGTCTGACTCACTCTTGGCTAATTTTTGTTACTTGTACTACAGGGACTATATTATACTCACTCCAAATTTGTCACTTAGTTAGGCCTTAGACTTCCACACCTAGGCTCATAGTTACGAGAATAGCAAAATAGCAAAGCTGTGAGATTACTCAAGCCAGCTCATGGAAGCGTCCTGAAGATTCTTGTAGTATGAATGTTTTTGAAAAAGAACAAAAAAATGTGATATGGTGAGGAGAAAAAATGCTTTATAGGTCACACAGACAAACATTGTAGGTAGGCATAGTAATAAGGTCCCATTAGCACCCTTGGGTTACATACTACAGTGAAAAATGTTTTATGATTTTTTTCATAAAATTTCTATTTTAATTGTCCTGTTCCATTTTGTCAACACTTGAACAAAACTTATACTACTGGAGAATATCAATTCTATCTAAGGATATTAATACATATTTGTAAAATTGTAAACATGTGTTAAAAGAACAATGTCCCTAGTTTCTGTGTGAGTTATCACCATGACTGTGTCAATACATCAATGCACAATACATGTCTTCCTGTGACTTCTTGTGGCCCTGTGACTTTATCAGTTGGTCTGCATCCAACATTACATAAACTTGTATGGTTTTTTGACTAGGATTTCACTACTTTTGGGACATAGGTTTTTCTGACCATGCTTAGGTATAAATGTATATTAATTGTATACATTGTTTTTAGTGAAAATTATTGCTTGATTAGGTACTAAGATTGTAACTGAAAGCAATGAAACAAACACCTCCAGTAAACTATTTATAACCTTCTGACTCTATCTCCCCACCCCAACCTCTCCAGCATACAGCGAGCTTATGTATGTATGACTCAATTTCTACGTTTTGAAATAGAGTCATACATAGGTACACAAAAACATTTAAATATGTAAACAAACTCCTTATAAAAAATATATATTTTAGATTGCATTATCATGTCAATGTGTTCAAACAAAAAAAATTGCAAAGTACTATATAAAAAAATATTATGAAAAGGGTCCCAAACCAAGACAGTAACTGAACTGAATTCTATAACATATGTAGAAAACAGCAGGATTGTAATTCAAACTGCATCCATTTTAATAGCTAGTTATTCACCTGACTGATGCAGAATTTCATGGTCCACAAATTGTTTACCTAGCACTTATATTCATGCTCTGTTTCGCCCACAGTTTCTGTGAAGTGAGATTCGTGAGAGTGGATGGTTGTTTTCCCTACTCTTGTGAGACTGCTTATATCTGATAAAGGTACATCATTGACATGCACGAAATTAAATAAAGCAAAGGGTGCGCGGAATTATCGTTCAGGCTACAGACACAGCTCCATTGAGAGACAGAATCATAAAGTGTTCCCAGTAGGGATCGCGACCCAATATTGATTAGGGGTGGCTACTGCGCGTGTGTGTGTGCGGCACCCCTCACATGGTCGCGGCGAGTGCGCTAGTGTGGGTGCGCAGCGCTGCCCATGTGCCAGCGACCGGGCGCTCGCAAACACCACTGCGAAATGAAAAATCGAATTTTCTACTACGCCTTAGAATCTCAACCAATTGATACCAGTAACCAGTAAATTCGGCACCCGTAGTCAAAAGCCGTGTCCCATGTACATCAGTGGGACACCGCTAAACAGTCGTATATAAAAATCAATAAATCTCGTGAAAATTAGATGTTGCCTTTACGTTATAGTACAGTGTCCTGACAACGTGTGAAGTGAATGCCAAGTACTGTGTCTCGTTTACGTTTTCAGTGGTAAAGACGGGCACGTAGTCTTAAAATAGACACCGATGTTTAACCACAAGTTACCGTCTGATTTTCCAATGCAAACCCTCCGTAAGAAAACTAGTCCTTGCAAATGTGAGTCCTTCTACCTTCCGTGTTTAGTCTAAGCTTCGTATTTTACTTCTCTAATCGTTACTCCGATGTACTCTAGCTAGATGTTGAATATATAAGACCACGAACTACGTTGCTTTGTACAGTATTCGTTGCGTTTTTATTTCCTTATCAATTTGATGCATGGATCGGCTACATCACCCGAGTTAACCTGCATCTCACCTACCTATATCATTCACTTGCTACTCTGGTTAGACATCCTAGTGACTCCCTGGTATTTTGGACAGTGGTATTCCTGCGGCAGCAGTGGAGCGAAAGCGCTGAGAAGTAAATTAGTTTTACTATTTATATAGAGGGGCGACTATGCAGGTCTGTCACTTCCAACATCTCTTGCGGCAGTTCGGTGAGTACACGTCTGCATGTGTGTTGTGTTACGTTTGATGGTGTGGGTATCACCAAGCGACCAAGGCTGACTGACCACAAAGGCTTAATTATGCGCACCAAATCTCGTCGGAATCCTGACGTTTGCGATAGCTTGAAGTTTGACAGTCACGGCTTTTGACTATGGGATGTTATATATATTACGTTACATCCCATCGTCAAAAGCCGGCTTCATACGATTGGAATCGTGCAAGATATTTCGTGCCCAATATAGTAGCTGTCCTAAGAACTAACGCGTACTGATGTAGACTCACATAAAGATCCCCCACACTGGGTATTTTCTTTAGTATAAATAATCCATCTCAAGAGAAGAGGGAGGAAGAGAGAATACTCACGACCTTTCACGTCAGTGTTCATAATTAAACTTATTGTTTCAATTTATTCATCGACGTAGAATTTCGAAAAACAGAAAAAACTGTGAAACCGGCATCTCACTGTGGGATGTAATATAATATACACCTTATGATATAATAATTTATTGCTCGTCATACATTTAGTTTACATTTATGGCTAATATCATTAAAGCACAGTGTGAACGTTCTCGTACAAAATGTATGACGAGCGAAAACTTATGTAATATATATTATATTACATCACACAGTGAGAAGCCGGCTTGAATGTTACTTAACATGGTTTGCAATTGTTGTCGCAACGCGTTCTTTGGCGTTTTCTGTTAATTTTAGTCAACCAGCTACCTAGCCAGCCTTGTTTTGGTTGGTCTCGTTACCCATATCCCACGCTTTGCAACCTTGTCGCGTTAACCTGCTCGGCACATTGCCTCCAAGGCACTATCTCAACGCTACTGACCGCTCTATCTCCTACGAGTAATGGACTAATACCTTCTGTCAAAAGGGTTAACATCTGTATCGTTGTATGAATTTTATTACGGAGACACTTACTTATAATTAGTTTGACTGCCGCGTTGCTTCTAGCTGATAAGGCGCTTGGGTACCAAGACAGAGGTCGTGGGTTCTATCCTACTGGGGGCCGCCGTAGGTACGTTTGCCTCAGTCTGGGCGTATTTTTATGTGTGTGACGTCCTTGCCTATAATAATATTGGCCTTTTTTGCATCTACTTAATGAGATGATTTATATAGCGTCCAGTGGTATCTTCACTCACACTAGATGGGTGAAGGGACCACTCCGACGCTGTAGTGCCTGGGTCATGGTTTTATAGATGGTGTAGGCTTGCCCAGCACCTATCCATCCTGACAACTTGGTCGGCCTAGCCCACAGGAAAGACTAGTCAATACGTGCGGAGCCAACCAATCCGCGGGTTTCCTCACGATGTTTTCCTTCACCGTTAGCGTGTGGTATTGCGACTGCAAATTCGCAAATGTACGTAACTTTGAAATTAAACAAAGACATTGGTACATGCCCGCACTCGGGATCGAACCTGGGGCTCTCGCTTGCCAGTCTATGGTTCTACCCACTGAGCTACCACCGCTGCGGTGGTAACGGTGAGCGGTGACGTCCTTGCCTATATAGTTACCATAATACAGGGTATACTAGTGGACCAGCTCAAGTGATTGCGTTGTGTAGACGTTATAATTTTCTCGGAAGACACTGACCAATTTTCGCTCTGATCCGCAAAGGATAAACATATTCGGAGTGTTCCGGCAAAATATATCAAATGTTTATTTTTCAAATTGAAAATTCCGCTTCATTGTCGATAGAAAGAATCTTGCCAATTTTTTTTTTGCGATCCTGCTAGGTATGGCGTAGGTCACTGTACTTTGTATTAGGCGTACGCATGTCCCGTGACTACCACTAGCGGCATTTTTTTCGAGCGCTTCCGTGCTTCGCAAGGCACGTTAAGCCGTTGGTGCCGGCTGTCATGTAATGGCAGTCTTTAAGCCATGTCAAAGGCCTTATGGGCGGCCCGCCACTGTCTTACAATCCTACACCAACCCGGACTTGGCCCCCGTGGTGGGGTATGGCCTAACCCTGTCTGCGATGCAGAAAGAGACCCGTGCCCCAGCAGTGGGGCCATACAAGGGTTGATATCGTTGTGCTTTATTTAATAGAACGGTGGGCTTTGATTCAAATTCGCCTACAATGAGTTTGCTACTATCAGTTAATCCAATTTTAGCACTAACTGAAAAATTTTTGAACTATCTATATATGCGCCGAGGCGGCCTGGGGTGCCATGGTTTTCTCTTCGCTGAATACTAAACAATTTACATTTTCATTTCAGTACCAACGTAGTGTCATTGTACACAAACTTCGATTAAAGCGCGCCGTGAAAAAAAGTTTGAGAAGCCGTGGGCTTTGATGATTTCATTGTATGTAGGGCTTCGTTAAGCGTTCAATAAACTTGGTATAGCATGTAGAGTTGGGGCTAGTAACACGGTATTCGGTTACCAAAGTACAAGTTTACATGCAATGCAGTAGAAGCTGGGATATAATATAGGGTCTGACAATAAATAGGCAACGATGTTTTCTGAGTTTGCAATTTGTATGAGATAAGGATCTTATAAAAAATCACGGCAGCCCGAGCGACATTTCTTACACTTATTTGTTAATTATTCCAACTGTTATGCTCACAGCACTTCTCTAGAATTAATAGAAAACGACTCGGCCTGATAGTATGATCGACCTTGCGATGCTATCAATTTATTCTAGTAAAAACACAGACAGAGAAAAACATCTTAGTGATATTTTATCATTTACTTTTTGACCCTTCATTGTTCTACCCACACGGTCTAGCGAGAGACTCAGTCTCGATTCCCTCTGCCATGTATCCATAACTGTGTTTATTTTTAAAGTTACGGACATCTGCGTATTTGTAGTAGCAATACCTTACGCTAACCGTGAAAGAAGAAATCGTGAGCAAACCCGCGGCTAAGTTGACTCCTCACGTATTGACTTGTCTGTCGTGTGGGCTAGGCCGACTAAGATCTCTGGCACTGCAGCGTCCGAGTGTTCCCTTCACTAAAAATATAAAATTTTGCTTCTGTAAAGTACATGGCCATATTCACAAATGTAAGGGTGGTATTTCATGCAAATAATAATCACTTTGAAGCAATACAAAGCCGAATAATAAGACCAATCTAGTGTAGGTGAAGACGCCACTGGACGCTGTATAAATAATCTCATTACGCAGACGCAAAAACATTTTTTTTTTAATTGACCTTATATAATATATTGGAATACCATGAGGGAGGTCTATGTCCTGCAGTAGGCGTCAAATTGGCTGAAGATGATAATGATGACATAATATATTACCGATGTTTTAGCAATAAATATCCAAATTAGCAGTGACCTGGCTACATCTGCCGAGACCGATAACCGACTGACCGCTATGCAACCGCCCACGAAACTGCCGTGTGAGGGGGTGGAAAAGCAACGGACCGCCTCAGTGAAAAGCTCGGATCCCTACAGGAGGCCTGCAGGGGAACAAGGTCAAGATAAAAGTTTTAGCGCCAGCTCGCTTTACGCGGTGAAATAAAACAAGATGGCACTAGCGGATAAAACTTTTATCGTGACGTTACGCTGCTAGCAGGGCCCTACTTATTTCATAGAACTACAATTCATGGTTTACTAAGACCATTCGAAGAAATCGAGATACTACTGCATACTAGTCCTAAACTCGGATAACCTGTGCTATGATACCAGGCAAGGACATCACAAACATGGAAATGGATAACTAAACGTGGATTTAATTGTCCTTATGTCACTACTACCAATTTTCTCAGCAAAAGATAAGGAACCGGCTAAGTGCAATGAGGGCACGTTATTTGCAAAAATGCTGTTGTTCTCTGGCCTCTGCTATGATTCTTGAGGCAGCAACCCGACAACGACCCATCTCGGCGTAGATGACGTCGCTAGACCTATACCTAACAATATTCGGTTTGTGTGATTTTTCTCGGAGACTGATTCTCTCTCTAAGAGAAGGCATGGGCCCTGCAAATTACCATGCGTGTCCAACGCGGATTGAGGTATGCGAATGCTGAGGTTTCTTAACGATGCCCCTCCATGATTAGCGAGTGGTATTGCTACTACTAAGTCATTAATGTACGTAATTTACAAAACGATGTCATTGGTTAAATAACATGACGAAATCGAAAGCATTCATTCAGACATGAAACAGGGCTGCCTCGTTTTACAGAAACTTACATAGGTATATGTAAGTTCTAAGATGTTGATAACTCAACGTTAAAAAATCTATTAGCAACATGCGCATCTCTTATCAGAGCTAAACGCGTACCAGCTCTCGCAATTAAGTGATAGTTGTGTGTGTCTGATGATAAGGCTTGTTGACGATCGTTTCTTGTTCATATTAGCATTCATTTGTCTTGAAAACTTGGCCGGTGGCTAATGAAGAACACGGGGAACCGAGGTATATTTTATTTATAGGAAAACAAATACTCTGCCATTAGCTAACTAACAATCCGGGGAAATACGTGTAGTAGTGTATACGTGTAATCTGAAGAAAAATTAACTGCATGATTACTTTTATAATTCCTTTTCTCGGTATAGAAGGAAACTTTCCTTCATTAATTTATTGGTTTTTGTGCGAGGGTTTTATTCTTTTTAATTTGATTTCGTACATTTCCTGATACTCTCTACCGTGTCGCAAATTCACATTTCACGGGCAATTGAATTTTTTTTTAACTAAATTTTTCCGTGTGTGAAAGCTACAATTATTTAGAGGTGAATCGCGATCCTGAAATTATTATAATGAACATAACTATTACATTACTAACTAACTCATCTCTGACAATCTCTACTTTCAAGTTTATTCTCGAGACGACCTATATTATTTTGATTTTAACCTTCAAAGGTCATTTCTCGGGCCCCGGTCCCTGCCAGTAGCTCCCGGTATTCTAAATTTAAAAGCAGGAAATTCAATTAAATGACGACGATGCACTGTATAAACAGGGACCTAAATAGGAACTACGGAGCTCTCTTTATTCTGCACTCAGTACGAGTCCGTAGCGCTTTAGCTCTAGACTATCAAGCCTTTAAACGACATGAGTCCTTTAAGCAAGAAGGATACGAGAAGCCTTCTTAGTAGAGGTAGACACTGTGTAGTTGTGATTGTTTCCTAATGGATTGTTTATGGTTTTCTTGCGAGTGCAGTGTGTTGTTTTCCTTAGCTTGTATTCTTCGTAGTTTGTAGTGTAGATAAGTGTTGTGCGTAGTTTGCCACTCTATTCGTAGAATTAGAGAATAATATTTTTTGTTACTGTGAAATAACACGGTGTGAAATATCCGGATTGACATTTACTGGTTCCATAACCAGTTGCTACTTTAGGAGCTTACTTGTATCTTGTGATCATTAACCAAGTGTTTCGCTGGCTTCGGCCACTTTCGAAACCAAAGGTTCGAAACCAGTTTCGAAAAGAGAATTATTTTTCTTTTTAGGAAACCTGGTTTCGAATAAAGAAAAATCATTCTGTTTTCGAAGCTGGTTTCCAATACAGAATATAAAATCTTCTTTTGAAACTCTTTCATGGATCAAGGGTATGCACATCACCATTTTTTTATAGGACAAATGAAATTAAATCTTCTACCTCAGCATACACAGAAGGAAAAGGGTGTACTCGTATTTCTACATTAGTTACGGGAGTAAGTTCACCACTCCTGCCGTAATCCTGAGTGCCGAACCTTGTGGTGATGTCCGCAATATTTTTTCTGTTACCTACTGTAAAAGAAAAAAACTTTGTTGTAAAATGGAAACAAACAAAATTTTACTGACAATTTTAAAAACTTATTTAGGGGCTAAAAATTCCACCCATGCCGGGACTCGAAAACGCGACTTCTGGCTAACCGTGCCAGCGCTCTCCCAACTGAGCTAATGGGCGACTATCCGCCCATTGGGCGGTAGCTAATGTAGAAATACGAGTACACCCTTTTCCTTCTGTGTATGCTGAGGTAGAAGATTTCATTTCATTTGTCCTATAAAAAAATGGTTTTGTGCATACCCTTGATCCATGAAAGAGTTTCAAAAGAAGATTTTATATTCTGTATTGGAAACCAGCTTCGAAAACAGAATGATTTTTCTTTATTCGAAACCAGGTTTCCTAAAAAGAAAAATAATTCTCTTTTCGAAACTGGTTTCGAACCTTTGGTTTCGAAAATGGCCGAAGCCGTTTCGCTTCTTAGTCTAAACACACGTAACGTTGCTCCCGCGCCTCGAAAGGGTAAACGGAGGCACCTAATATTTTTTAAGGTTTTTTCATTCTTAAATGTGTACTTAAATTCTTTGTTTTATCTTCTTTATTTGAATTTGACGCAGAAGAGAACTTGAACGTCTTCTATAGTATATGTGGTCAGCATGTCTATAGTGAGACAATAGTTTTAAATTTTCTTTATCTTCTATCAATTCCTGCCTACAACAAAATAGTAAACTCGCGCCTGCATCCCGGAGGGGTAAGCAGAGATCAGGATCTGCCACTTGCCACGATCCTGATACATCTGTAATATATAATTCCTTCCTATACAACCTAAATTATGGGGGCATTATCAAGCCCGATTCCGCGATCTAAAAAAACTATCCGTATTAATTATTGAATGAAATAAAAGAAAGATGAGAAAGTGGCTTCTCCTACAAACCGGTCTCTACTTACCTCGCTGGGATACGGGCGTGAATTTATGTATAAATCTTTCATTTACCCAATCGGCCCGCACTGATCCACTGCTGGACATGGGATGAGGATGACCAAAAACAGAAATAAGTTTACGTTGCCATATTTGTCTTTAAATAAATAAAATAAACTGCCTCCTCTCAACATTGGTAAAGAAGGAACGCAAAACAAAACACTTCAATTCTAATCTAAACACCTGTCGTCTCACCATTGCCGTATCACGAGCCCACTTCCCTAGCCTCACCTAACAACTCTCCTTCTCACAACTAGACGAAGACAAACCGGGCCAGATTTTCGGCGAAAGGGTCACGTTCCGTGGAGTTTTTTTGCTCTTTTTTGTCCAAGATGATCTAGATTTTAAATTGGACACCTAGTTTGCCTTGTAACGTAATTTCTGCGGTAATTTGAATAAAACCGTGCCAACTTTTTGCTCGCCATGCCACAAGCCCTACCCTAATTTAACAACCATATTTCTGACATGCAGACAAGAACGAGCCAGGCCGGTTCCTCGGCGAGGGAGTCTCGTTTCGGGCGAAACTCATCGGGGTTCTGGAGGTGCCCGAGGCGCGTGGCGACCGGATGTGCCAGGAGGCGCTGGCCGACCTCAAGATGGCCATCCGGGCCGCGGGGGAGCACAAGCAGCGGATACAGGTCCACGTGGCCATCGACGGATTGAGGCTGAGAGACGACAAGACTGGGGTGAGTGGAAACGTTCATTTTAAGTTAAAAAAATATTGTATAGAATCAGGCGTTACTTTGCGGAAATCCATAATAGTATTAAAAATTAAAATTACTTTGCTAAATTCTCTCCTCTAACACGAGGCATCCTCAGGCTCCAAAGTGCAAGCACTTGCATTTGGGAGCCTGAAGATGCCTCGTGTTAGAGGCGAAACGCGCCGCGTGTTTTCTCACATAAGTATTGGTGTTGGTGATAGTGTGTTCGTGTCTTGCTTCTGCTTGGAAAAGTGGGAGGAAGGGGGATGCATAAACTAACCGCATGGTGCTTGTGGGATTTTTGGCGGAATTTAGCAAAGTAATTTTAACTTTTTAATGTTAAAAAAAAAACTTGCGGACATGTGTGGCGATGTCAACTCTGCGCGTGCACTACAATCTCTAACATTCCTGCATCGCGCAATCAAAGTGTTACACATAACATACCATAAATATAACGTCCTATATCTGACTAAGAACAGTCGGACCGGCCGTCCCCAGGCATACGATCGGCCTGGCGGGAAATTTTCCTTTATAGTGGAAGAACACAATCTCCCGCTCTTTCCTATACATGTAGTTTGTTTTCTAAGTTATTTACTGTGTGCGGTTATTGTAGCAATAGCACTCGCTAACTGTGAAGGAAAACATCGAGAGAAAACCTGAGTGTCTGAGGTGTTGAAATGCCTCAGCGCTTGAAATAGCCAATCTGCGGTGGGCACGCGTGGTAATTAAGCCCATACTCGCTCTCTGAAAGAAGGCAGTGGGACGTTTATAGGCTACATAAAAACAAACTTGTAAACAATCAGTGCTGCTGTGTGGTGTCGGCCTAGAGAATAGCACCAACCCAGTTCTTCCCGCGGGTGTCGTAAAAGGCGACTAAGGGACACAAACCGGGGGATGGGCAGCAGCGCTCCCTGCAGCGCAATTCCACCGATCGATCCGCGATCCAACTGCGATCCCCAACCCGCATGCCCAGCGTGGGGATTATGGGCATGACTCCCTATGATAGCACAACGTGGCGCTCTTTAGGGGAGGGCTATGTCCAGCAGTGGCCTAATATAGCCTGACGACGATGAAACAATCAGTGAAGAGCTCGTTAGTAGCGACTTGCAAGTAATGCCTATAAGTATTACCCACTCAGAACACAAAAAAATGTGTTCTGAGATTACCCATAACTATTTTTATTTGTTGATTGAAGACTTGTCTTCGTATCTTTTTAAAGGCATTACAAAATACTTTGTACATGATAAGTAAGTTTGCAAAGTGTTACGTATTTTACACCAATCAAGTGCGGTCGACAGCACATCAATCTTTACATACATGCAGTTTAATCAGTTAAAGGTGATGTAAGGGTTGACTGCTGTCGACTGTACCATGCCCTGCAATGTACCTGGAAATTGTCCATTGATTACATTGGAATAAAAACGAAAAGATTCCATCCAAATCTGCAACTAAGTAAATGAATTCTCACCGAATTTCGTTTATCAATAAAATCGTAATCTCAAGCGAAATGAATAAAATTCCGTTCATCTTTAGAGATTTTACCACAAAATATGAATGTTGTGTGAATTTTACCCATATTGGAAAGGATTTTTGTATTACTTTTAAAAGTCGTTTTTATACTATTGTTATTTTTAATGCACTAACCCGTGCTAAGGAACAAATTTAAAAACCTATTTAGAGGCTAAAAATTTCACCCATGCCGGGATTCGAACCCGCAACCTCTGGCTATCCGTGCCAGGCACGGCACTGGCACCGGCACCGGCCTGGCACGGATAGCCAGAGGTTGCGGGTTCGAATCCCGGCATGGGTGAAATTTTTAGCCTCTAAATAGGTTTTTTTTAAGTCTTTTTTTATGTAGGTATTTTATTGTATCTAAATTGAATTTATTTGGAGTCCATTTCTTTTGTTCTAACCATCGTTTCTCGCACGGAAATAGGAAGCCAAATTGCACTAATTAGATTCGCAATGTACATCGAACTATCATAACTAAGTAATCAAGTCATAATCGTGTCGTGTTTATTTTTTTTAAACACGGCCCATTGTGCAACAGTAAGGTGGCGCGGTCAGGTACAGGATGGGAGGGCGTCCCGTGACTACCACTAGTGGCATTTTTCCGAGCGCTTCCGTGCTTCGCAAGGCACGTTAAGCCTTTGGTGCCGGCTGTCATGTAATGGCAGTCGTTAAGCCATGTCAGAGGCCTTATGGGCGGCTTGATAACTTCAGTAAGGCTCGCCACTGTCTTACAATCCTCCATAAACCCGGACTTGGCCCCCGTGGTGGAGTATGGCCTAACCTTCCTACGATGCAGGAAGAGACCCGTGCCCCAGCAGTGGGGACAAACAAGGGTTAATATCGAAGGGTGTTGCTGAAATCCTCTAACTGAGCTCAGGTTTTGTGGAGAGATAGTGCAAGTTGAGCTTGTCGGATAGATGATATGACTAATAAAGCAGCATGTGTTAAGGAGCCTTGGTGGCTGATATGTGTAACCTAGACATGCGGTATCATTTTGCGGTTTTATTTCTTGACAAGAATATAATACATTAATGTTTCCGGATGTCAGCATAGTAACAAATGTATTTAATTTGAGATTTTTGAATGACTTCCATTTCTTTGCCACAGACAAAGTGGCTGGATTGTGATACTGAATACCCAGTAATTTATTGCATTCCACGTGGTATTTAACAGATAATATTTAGAACTAAAAATAATGATCTTTGTGGACTCTGTAGGAGACGCAACATTGTAAATTATACGAGGCTTTTATAAATGAATTTTAATTCTAATTATATTGATTATTTATCATACACGTTTTTTCTTTTAAATTTCTTTTAAGTTTTGCATTTAAATTAAATTCTCGTCTGCATCTAGCCTACTTGGTAACAAAATAAACTGCTTTTAACAAAATACACCTTTACACTATGGAACAAAATAAGCCACCTGCTAAAAAGTTATACACTATACAGATTTCAATCTTTAGATTCCTTAATATTACATAATAATATGAAGTTTGTCCAGGAGATCCGATCAGCAACGTATTCGGGAACGCAATGACTCCCCGCCGCTAGCGTGCGACGTGAAGCCATTTTCAAATCCCACTCGGTTTCCCTTTTGTTTTTAATACTACCCTTCAATATTTTTACTATGTTTTTGCTTGCCAATTTAGTGTGTACATACTCACAATCAGTAATTCTTCAATGACAGTGATGTGATGGCTGATGCAACTATTATTATGAATTTACCAACTTTGATCGGTAATACTTACGTATAAATATATCATGCAAAATCATGGCAATAACATAATCGTTAAAAATATAGAATTCTGTCTGTTAACTCGATTTAACTTATCGACGTCGCCTCCGTTCCCTAGGACTCCCTGTACCACCACCCGGTGCACAAGATCTCGTTCATCGCACAGGACATGACGGACTCGCGCGCCTTCGGATACATCTTCGGCTCGCCCGACACCGGCCACCGGTTCTTCGGCATCAAGACCGACAAGGCTGCCAGCCAAGTAAGCATGTCATCTAGGCAAGGTCACGATCAGATATATTTAGAAGATACAATTCTCTAGACCTTGTTTCAAATTTCTATTGCACTAAGTACATTATGTACGATGTCGATCTAGCAAATGTGCCGCGCAGGATATTTGCTGACATCAATTTTGTAGAACTTAAGTTAGTGTAAAGCAGCCACTCTAATCAAGCGCACCTATACTGTAGAAATACTAATAAACTTACGTAAAATCAACTAGTGTGTTTAAAACTCAAATTCTCGACAAATGTATGGTGGAAGCGCCGTCAACTAAGCGCCAGACTGTACAACATAAGTAATTGTACAAGGGCGTACTTAAGACGTCAAGCATTCTCTATAATAGCGGAGGCTTTGACCCTTGAGATCAAGATCTCAGGGTATTTTTTTTAAGTTCTCTAACGGCCAATTTCTGAATTGAGAATTTCCGTAAGTAAATAGTTAACTGTAGTCTCTTCGAATGTTCCAGAAAAGAGTGTGACAGAACGTTACTTAAGTATTTACTTAGTGAAATTCTCAATTCAGAAACTGGCCCTTAGTCGGCTGTTATTTAGATGCACGTGGGATGAAAATTATAGTTTAGAATCAAGATGCCATTTATTCCTTCCGTGCTATCCGTGCCAGCTCTCTTTCCAACTGAGCTAATGGGCGACTCACAGACATCAGTCAAATTTCGAACCTCTTTACACTATTCTCTGTATTACGTACAGAGTAGTAACAAATGTGCAGTCGTTCAATACACTTGCTAGTGAACTCTGTTCTTCTCCATCGGTAGGTGTGCCCAAAATATTTTTTCTCATGCCATCATTGGCACGTGTGCCACTGGTTCACCTTCCTTGGGTCTAGGCTACGAGTATCTGGTACAATTGATTATTAACTCATTTTGCTTTGATTGAGGCGGGCGGGCGGCAGAGAATGGGCTCTATCCTATTGCGGATATACGAGACAGAGTTTACGAGTAGTTGGCGTGTGTCCAATTAAGTTGAGCTTGAACCGCGGTGAAGTTTAGCAAATTAATTGTGAGGCGAATGCATAAACTTATGCCGCAGCCACTAAATCTACTCCAAGCAGCAATCCAGACACACTACAATAGTATTCGTACTATGAATGTTATTCCGGATATTTATATGTTATTTTATACCTACCACTAGTGGTATTTTTTCCGATCGCTTCCGTGCTTCACAAGGCACGTTGAACCGTTGGTGCCGGCTGTAATGTAATGGCAGTTGTCAAGCCATGTCAGAAGCCTTTATAACTTCTGACAGTAAGGCCCACCACTGTCTTACAATCCTCCACAAACCCGGACTGCACCCCCGTGGTGGAGTATGGCCTTAACCTTCCTACGATGCAGGAAGAGACCCGTTGTAGGGACATACAACGGGTTGATATCACATATCCTTGTCGTCTGGAATCAATAGTACGTCGACCAAAATATTCAGCAACATCCTGTTTGAATCACTTGTTATATGAACTATACCAGTTCCTTAGTCTACAAGGTTACAGGTCAATGCAACCATCCATTAACCATGCCTTAATAAACTGTCAGGAAACATTTAATTCAACTCGTACGTCAACTGGACTCTACTCAATTGATTTTACTTCTGGACTTGTTGGCGTACAATGTCATGAATTTGATCTAGTTGCTAAGTTTGTATGTACAAACCGCATTAGTTATGGTCTAGGGCCTTGTGTCCTTATTGGTCTCTAAATAGTGAGCTTATTGGCAATGTGCTCTTATTCCTACATATTTAAAGATGTTCCGCTAGCAAATAAAAAACACTGAAATAAAATTTAACCATTGTTGACCGTTAACTAGTAAAAGACTAGTAGTGGATACTTCACCGCAGTCGGGTAAAAACTAAAAATCGGCATCCCTCAACCCATATAAATATAGAGTAATTTCGCCATTTTCAGGTAGTAATAGCGATGCGCGACCTCTTCCAAGTGGTGTTCGAACTGAAGAAGAAAGAGATAGAAATGGCGAAGCAGCAACTAGAGGGAAAGAGTGTGACGAGCAGTCTAGTCAGACACTCCGCCGGCGTGTCCAGCGAAACTAAGTCGAAGGTGAGCTTTTATTTTATTATTTTTATTTTATATTATCTTATTAGAGAAAACAAACAGTTGTACAACAAACACTTGCTTAAATTAGAGTTATAGTATTAAGGTTTCTCCCTGTTTCTGGTAAAAAAGACAAAAAGGAAATATCAGCTGCAAATTTAAAAACCTATTTAGAGGCTAAAAATTTCACCCATGCCGGGATTCGAACCCGCAACCTCTGGCTATCCGTGCCAGCGCTCTACCAATTGAGCCAATGGGCGACTCACGGCATTAGTGAAATTTCGAACCTCTTTACACTATTCTCTGTATTACGTACAGGCAGCGACATCTGACTTAAGCAAATTGCATTACTTACAGCCCCGACTACCTACTTTGCAGTTAGGTTTTAACATCGGAACGATAGCACTGTACCCACATGATTATACTATTTTTTTTATTTTAATGCACTAACCCGTGCTAAGGAACAAATTTAAAAACCTATTTAGAGGCTAAAAATTTCACCCATGCCGGGATTCGAACCCGCAACCTCTGGCTATCCGTGCCAGCGCTCTACCAATTGAGCCAATGGGCGACTCACGGCATTAGTGAAATTTGCAGAGGTTGCGGGTTCGAATCCCGGCATGGGTGAAATTTTTAGCCTCTAAATAGGTTTTTAAATTTGTTCCTTAGCACGGGTTAGTGCATTAAAATAAAAAAAATAGTATATCAGCTGCAAGTTAAGTAGTTACTTTTGTTCCCGGTCAAAACAAATATCAAAAATCCGTTGGTTTTTTATGTACTTTTGCCAACTGATGCTTGTTAACAGTATATTAACAGATTGTTAGTGCCAAGAAAGTGGTAATACTTAGTTTCACTTTTCTGAAGTTTGTTTGTTGTAGCTTTCTAGCAATTTATAAGATAAGATAAGAATATTCTTTATTGTACACCAGAGCACATATTATAAAACATGTAAAGATACAAAGTACAATTGGCGGCCTTATTGCTAAAAGCAATTTCTATATTCAATATTTTTTTATGTATATTTTTATATAAAGTGCTACAAAACTACAACAAACGAAACTTCAAAAGAGTGAAACTAAGTCTTACAGCTTTCCTGGCAGAGAGTTCGATGTAGTAATGTTTATCTATAAACTATGTAGCTGTATCCCGCGGTGATACCCACGGTTTATCGATTTTCCCATGGGAATAAGATATAATGCAGGGTGTCAGCTAACTACATACCAAATTTTATTAAAATCGCTCCAGCCGCTTAGATGTGAAGAAGTAACAAACATACACACTCACAAACTTACGCCTTTATAGTATTAGCGTGATTAGTGTGATACATACACTCACGGTTGAATCCGCGAGGGGTAGGCAAAGACCAGGGTTTCTCCGGGGTTAATATTTATTGTTGATTAGGTTGTTATTCTGTTTGATTTGGCGCCCTACGGCTGACCGCGAGCTCATCGAAAAACATAAGATTTAATTTAAGATGCCGTGATCTCGAAAGGCACTTGAAAAAGTGCCAAAACGTAAAATAAACGAGTAAAATCCGTGTAAAACCAGTTTGTATTATATCTATTGCTCGTGTTAACCTAAGAAAATAAGAAATAAGATTTGTGAATCTCCTAAAATGACCTCTATTTTGCTATCTACCCTTCGCGATTAATATCTGCCTATGCGGTGCAAATTTTTACCAAATAACAGTGCCTAACCAGAAGTAAGTAAAAAGCGTCATCTGGACTGGAACGTAATCCACAGAAGCTTTCCCGTAGTACAGGATTAACCAAATGGCCATAATCAATCACGAGCATCTGCCAACAAGTTTTTGACAAAAACCACTTCTGTTTCCTTCTTTATTTTTATTTGATTATTCAAACTTCTGGCAGCGGTGGTAGCTCAGTGGGTAGAAAGATGGAAACGCAAGCAATAGACCCAGGTTCTTCAATGACATTCTTTAGTTTCGAAGTTACGTACATTTGCGAATTTGTAAGCCCAATACAGCACGCTAACGGTGAAGGAAAACATCGTGAGGAAACCAGCGGCTTGGTTGGCTCCGCACGCATTGATTTTCTAGTCTAGACTAGTCTTTCCTGTGGGCTAGGCCGACTAAGCTGTCAGGTGCTGGTAAGCCTACACCATCTAAAATCATGTCTCTGGCACTGCAGCGTCCGAGTGGTCCCTTCACCCATCTAGTGTGAGTGAAGATGCCACGGGACGCTATATAAATCATCTCATTACGTAAATGCAGAGACCATAGTATTCAAACTTCCGTATTTTTATTTGAATAAACATCTTCATTCAATCAAATATCTCCTGGTATTGTGTAAACTATAACGAGTGCGACCATTAACGATGATTCACAATGTTTTGAAATAACGTTCGGTGTCAAAACAGAATAGCTGAGTTGAACAAACAGTCTTAGTAAGTGTTTAGTGCTGGAAATTTCGTAGTTCGATTTTTGTGCGCGGTGCAATATGTCCAAAATGTTTCTACTGTCGCCAAAGGGTAGCCCAAAATTTACTAAATTGAAAAAAGTGAGTGTACCTATATGCAGTTATATAGGTGTTACAGTACAAAATTTGTGTGATTTGGAACACTGGAATTTATATTGTTGTGAAATGATATCACCATCTATGTGTTACATTCACCGAATTCGTAACTATTGATTTGTTCACCACATCTTTGTATTGTGTTTTTTTCCTCCAATTGTCACGGCATTTATATCAATGGTCACGTGAGTTAAATATATGGGGAGGGGATCAAAATTTCATGTGTACATTGTTATTCATAGAATGTAGGTACTATCAGTATGAAATCTTGTCAATGTGATTTGAAAATTACAAATTTAAGTGGAAGTTGCGGATAGGATTAATTATATTGGCCTCTTTACACTACTTATCACCGCTCAGGCGCTATGCTGCCTACCCTGCTTACCCAGCACTATTTATTTCTGAATTATATAATTCTTAATTAATAATTTAGTTCATCTCGAACTCTCAAATATTCTCCAAAAATTGAAATTTACCTCTATAGCATTACAGTCATTCGGCGCTAATGAACTGTTGCATATAAACTTTAAAATAAATGTCGGAGCTGATATGAATCCAATCCATCTATCCATCAATGAATATCTAATTTATTATATGTATAAATTCTTATTGTAAAAGTTAATCTATTCTTAATGTATGTACAAGTTCGTAATTACTTGCGATGCTCATACATAGTTATAAATTAAACGGGTCCAGTCGCGATGACTAACGTCGGGAATTAAGGTAATCATCATTTACCTAATAAATGAATTAAAAGTGAGCTATTGTGTGTGTTAATAAATAATACTAATACCTTCCAAACAACACAATCACTAAATAAGAAAGTAAAGTAAAATACATAAGAAATACTGTTACCGATAGGGCTGTCTAATCCACTGTACCTTACTTTTTGCAATAAACACACAAGATGTGTCCTAGCGCGTGCGCGTCGCTGTGTGTGTGACAGCAACATCCCGCCGCAGCTCCCACCAGTCGGCCATTAGGTATGAAAAGCGCACCCTAGCGAGACGCACGCCCAAGCTCACACATAGTTTTTCAAATCCAACTTCTTTTGCCTTTATACTTTCTACCGCACATCGCTAACGATTACGTTCGTCTAATAATTCCAACGAAACCTGACCGTCTCCTGTCAGGTGCTGTCATCGGTGGGCGAAAGCAGTACCTCTTCAGCGAAACCCTCGGAGAGCGCGGAAGGCGGAGTGGCAGAGCTGGTGGATCTGGAGCAGGAGCTGAGCTCGCTAAGGCGCGGACTCACGCAGGTCGAGGGTCTGACGCCCTCCGCCGATCCTTTCGGGGACTCCTTCATTGTACCGCCGTCAGGAACCACCACGGTGAGATTCTGTTTCTAGCTGTAGCTATAATTGTAGCGACCCAAGCGGTATACCTCTCCCTCGCTCATTCTTCTCTCTCATTCCCTCTAAATGGAGGGTGTAGCAGAGCTAGTAAACTGCTGGGCCCGCCATGATGACATTCTCTCTGATGTCATTCTAACGCCACTGGTTGACGCTCTTCCTGTCTATCTCTCTCGTATGGGGAATGGAACTGAACTAGTGGCCTAGAAGCGGCAACCGTGTACTGGGTTCAACACGGTGGCATTCCTTTGCCTCTAGTGTCATTCCAACGCCGCTGGCTGGCGCTAGAATGACGCTAGAGGCGAGAACTATACTTGAAGGCTGTTCTTACGCGGCGCATTTTCTCTCCCACGCACAAATCTTAATTTATGTTTATTGTAATAAAATAAGTAAAAAATTTGATGAATGCGGTCTGATGCATAATTAAATTACGGACATTTGAAAAACATTTTAGTCATTGTTTCGTTCCGACGTTTCGGCAGCGTTGCAGTAGCCGTGGTCACGGATAGACTGAAGTGGCAAGTAGTCAATTATTGTAGGTAGTCATTTCAGTCTAGCCGTGACCACGGCCACTGCAACGCTGCCAAATCGTCGGGAATTAAAGTATTTACGTTTAACATCATAGATAATCGCGATAGACACGTTTAAATAATACCACCGCCATTCCAGAAGACGCTCCTCCCGCCGCCCCCCTCTGGTTCGTCCACCCGCGGGCGGAACACCCCCGCCGCCCCCGGGCGCGCCGTCTTCAGCCCGAGCAAGCCTTCGCTGCCCTTCGACCTGGCGGCCGTCGCCGCCGACTTCGAGCCCGTCGTCCCGCCGCCCGCGCCCGCGCCCGCCCCCGCCCCCGCGCCCGCCCTCGCCGACGCCGCTGAGGCTACGGTGAGTGGCGCGAGCGCACAACGCGGTAGAACGGCCGCCCTCATGAGATGCTTATACTCAGCTATGCTAGTTTTTGATAATATTATTTTCGTACCTCCTAATATTGTAAAGAAACCACTATTGGTGAACTTTTTTTATAGAAACAAAAATACCAACGTAGTAGCTGTACGTGGCTGGGTTAATATGACAGAGGACCTTTGTTATTTGCGTTACTGGGGGTTTTTTTTTTTAATTTAAACTGTTTTTACCCGTAGATAGATAGATAGATAGATAGAGAACACTTCATTGCACAACCAGAATCAAAGAATTACAATCATGATTTCGTATGTATGTACGGTCGCGGTCTAAAAATGTTTATCAGTTTTCAAATTAGATTCTTTAGCACACTGTGTGCAGTAAAGTCTAAAATGCTATATATAGGTACGTATTACTTTTTAATAGTTGTAGCATCGATTCTAACAAAAAGAGTATTCATGACGTTTTGATGATAAAACTCTTTTCTTTATTTAAAAGTTGACATTGGTAATTAAATTTTTTACAATGACATTTATCAAAAATACTAGAATTGAAATAATAGAAATTGATTGTAAAACCATGGCAACCTCGCTTGGGTGAATCTCTATTGCTTCTTCTATGCTCTATGCCTAATCAAATCACATAATATCATCGACCATGTGGCATAGATTTGTGCATGCAATTAACAACCTTAAGGTGGTAAACATTTTCAGACCGCGAGTGTATGTCCGATTCTTTGTTCCCTTATAACTCTTTAACCAAAGTTCGTATTTTGACATAAGATCTAAAACAATTCGTCGTTTTTGCGCAAATGTGATAGAGCACATGAAATCAGCATAAATTCATCTAAAATAATTTAAATCACTAAAACTAAAAAAAGAAAACACTGAAATAAAAATGACCAACAACCCAATTGATGAGCAAAAACTACTTAGCAGAGGGGACTAAAATTCACGAATGTAACTCATTGCGTAGTATCTAGCTTGGTCCCGCCTACTTAGTAGTTTTTTTAATTTTATTTGTACTTATTGTGTAACGATTTCACAACCATCCAGCCATTTACAATAATTAATTCCTAATTGGCTGTTAATCCTTTCCCTGTTCTTGTTACAACTGTTATTTAAATTAAATCAATACAAAATAAAATTACAACAGTGGTTTATTTATAATTACGTGTGAGTAACTCACGAATGCGGTCTAAAATCGAAAGCAATTTATGTTGCCAATGTAACAATTTATAAATTGCTGCTTTAAATACACAAGTACATCGTACTAGGACTTTCGCAAATACAGCAACATGAATTGCAATAGTGTTGTATGCTTTACGTGTGAGTTATATTCGTTCTTAGCCTCCAACGGTGCCTATCTCCAAGTCTTTTGTTATGTCTCCGCTTCTCTTCCGACAGTCCCACTATTATGCAGGTTCATGTTTACATATATTACACTCGTTATTGTTTCTGGCATGTTGCTTTCTACTCGTTTGTGTTACCCCGTTCAGTTTTCCCTGTACTGATGTGCGTCCTTCGCGAGCGGAGCTGGGTTATACAGGGTGTACTTTTTACATCGACCACTCTGTATTTGTGTCGTTAAGTGACTGATTATTGTTTCAAACAAAAAGTATGAGAATGTTACGATAACTCTTCAAATATAAATGTGTTTTCTCCGTGATGTTTCGTTTCAAAGTTCGTATGATCAACGTTCTGTGTACGTGGAACCACTTATACCATTATACGCATCATCAGGGCTTTGATTCTATTGAAAAGCACTTCAATGTAATGGTCGGATGAAAGATGTTTTCTTAAAATTGTCGCTTTTATCCAGCATACGTAAGTGCACTATTTCGTTGTGGAATCGCTAGTATGTTAACATCTTTCATCAGAGTAGAATTGATGGCCCTTACTTAGCCCCGCTCGCGGCGGTCGCGCCTGAATGTCGTGTCGCAACAAGCATGTAACGCAAGAACCGGTGACGAGTAATCCATGCCTGTTTTGCAGGTGAGCCCGAAAGCCGCGCCAACGTCCAGTTACGACGTCTTCACTGAGCTAGACCCCCTCGGCACCGGCCGCAGTAGACCTTACGTTGACAAAAAACTCTTCTTTCAGGAGCTCAAAAACCCGCCAAAGAAAGTGCTCAAAGACCTAGTGCCACCGCAGGGCGGGTCGCTCCTAACCGATATACTGCAGGAGCCGGATTACGGCGCGGCGACGACAATGACGTCACTGTCGCGCCAGTCTGGTGGCTCCGTGTCTATATCCAAACAGAGCTCCATGTATAGCGGCGGGTTCTTCACATCCGATCCATTCGCGGACGCCGACCCCTTCGACAGCGCGGACCCGTTCTCGGACTCTTTCAAGGACGATCCGTTCGCGCAGGAGTTTCCGAAGGCGAGAGCGGAGGAGAAGAAGACGGAGATAGCGGCGGAGCCGGCGGGTGTGGGCGGGATGAAGAGCGTGTTCAACGGGCCGCTGCAAGTTAGCTTGCCGCCGGAGCCGGCGCCCAAGTCGCCGAGGCTGCAGAGACAGGTAATTAGTGGACCAAATGAATGTTATTTATAGGGCGCGTGCATAGAGCGACAAGTGAATGCTGAAGCCAGTGAATGCTGGATGCCGGAGGAAAAACCAGACGAACCTTTGTCTCTACCTCAGGGATACGACTAACACGGAGATGGCCTATGTTTATATTTTTCACGTGTACAACATCTGCGGTCCAAGTCTCGAGTGATATAAAAAGCCAAATTTGAACTCAATTTACAAAGAGTCTTCCTCAATCACAATCATGGATTTGTTAATAGGTTGTTAACATTTTCAATTAAATTACATGACTGAATGACCTAGCAATCTAGGAAACAACTTGATAGGCATGATTGCTTTGCGTGCTTTAACGATATCTATGGAATGTTGGAAGTAAAGTCTAAACCTGAATATCCTCAGACAACAGACAGCAGCTCCATCCGGCAACGACCCACACCGTCCACCAAACTCAACTCGGAGAGTGCGTCGCCGCCGCCGCCGCTGCCTCCCAAAAAAACGGTAAAATTATATTTACTTCTTCTTCTTCAGGCTATATTAGTTAGAATATTTTCGGGGCTTAATCGCGTAGTAATTTATTGCTATTTTACCTCTAAAGATGTGTACAAGTCGCGAAAGTTTAAAATATGTTACAGGCTATATTAGTCCACTGCTGGACATAGCCCTCCCCTAATGTGCGCCATAGCGCAAGGTTGTGCCATCATTGGGGGGTAATGCCCATAATCCTCACGCTGGGCATGCGGGTTGGGGATATTTACTTCACTGGTCGGAAATTTTAAAGAATCAACTCAATTTTAAGTAGTAAGGTGTTCGCACTTACTTCGTTCGTACTTTCGACGTGGCAAGTACTCCTAAGTATTTTTCTCGACGTCGAGAGAGAGTCAAAACGTGCATACTAAGCGTACTGGGCGACTGACTACGATATCGTGGCAGCCTTTCGCACTTGATTTAACAACTTATTTATGTAGCTAAAACCGACCACTTGGACGGTGCAGCGCTTTGGACATTGTTTTTAGATGGATTATGCTTCGTTATTCACCCTTGTATGTCCCCACTGCTGGGGCACGGGTCTCTTCCTTTCCCATCGCAGGAAGGTTAGGCCATACTCAACCGCGAGGACCAAGTCCGGGTTGGTGGAGGATTGTAGGACAGTGGCAGGCGTTACTGTCAAGTTATCAAGCCGCCCATAAGGCCTCTGACATGGCTTAACGACTGCCATTGCATGACAGCCGGCACCAACGGCTTAACGTGCCTTGCGAAGCACGGAAGCGCTCGGAAAAATGCCACTTGCGTTAGTCACGGAACGGTCACCCATCCCGTACCTGACCGCGCCTATTGTTGCTTAACTCAAGTGATCGATTCCAATCACTCGGTTCGACTAGGCCACGAGCGCTTCCTAGGCCACAAGCGCTTCACGTTACGAGCGGATTATTCTTACCCAGCACCTATTCCACCCTGACAGCTCAGCCGGCCTAGCCCACAGGAAAGACAAGTCAATACACGCAGAGCAACCAAGCCACATTTAGTGTCAGTGAAGGTGGCACTGGACACTGTATATTATTGTATCATCTCATTATGTTGCAACTGTACGTAACTTCGAAATTATACAAACTCATTGGTACATGCCCACACTGGGGATTGAACCTGGGTCTCTCGCTTGCGAGTCCATTGTTCTACCCACTGATCTACCACCGCTCATACCAATTGGTAGTCGCAATTCCAAACGCTAACTGTGAAGGAAAACATCGTTAGGAAACCCGTGGTTTGGTTGCCTCCGCTCGTTTTGATGAGTCTTTCCTGTGGGCTAGGCCGACTAAGCTGTCAGGTGCTGGCAAGCCTACACCATCTAAAACCGTTTCCCAGGCACCACAGCATCCGAGTGGTCCCTTCACCCATCTAGTGTGAGTGAAGATACCACTGAACGCTGTATAAATAATCTCATTACGTAGATGCAGAGGCTAGTCTCATTATGTGTTGTGAAGGATTTTTTTTAAACCAACACGCAAGAAGACTCCTACCGGGGTGTCTATTCTTTTGTGCCTGCATATAGTTAAAAACAACGTGTGGTTCAAGGTGGAGGTATCGGTGGGGAGACCCCCGCCGCGGCCGCCAATAGAGCATGAGGATTCAGGCGCCGAGGGCGGACCACCTTTGCCCCCGCCGGCGCGGAAAAAGGAACCGCTGGTGAGCTACCCCTACTACTCTTAAGTATAAGTATGTATATCAATTTTCATATTTGCACTAACTAGCCGTCTCACTTTCCCTTCAGCAACTCTCCATCGTAGGTTGTCTGGAAGAAATTGCTCTAAGCAATAAGGCCGCTGTATTGTATCTTTATAATTATTTATTTAGAGGCTAAAAATTCCACCCATGCCGAATTCGAACCCGCGACCTCTGGCTATCCGTGCCAGAGGTCGCGGGTTCGAATCCTGGCATGGGTGGAATTTTTAGCCTCTAAATAGGTTTTTAAAATTGTCACTAGCACGGGTTAGTGCATTAAAATAATATAATCTTTATAATTATTTTATTTTATGTTTGTTTTTTCCTGGTGTGCAATAAAGAATATTCTTATCTTATCTTACTTTTAATATCCGAGTGGGGTCTCATATACCCCACAACCCATCAGTATGGTATCTGAGGATTCACAAATAGTCTCATTTTTTATTCTAGTGAGGATCTACTATTCAAGTGGGATGTAAAACTATTAAAATCCGAATGGGATATCCGATACTCCATAAGTGGGCTCATTTTGTTTTTATTTAGCTCCGTTGGTGGTGATTCTGTGTTGGGCCTCAGATACACCACTGATGGGCTAATTTTTATTCACGAGTTGAGTTTGGGGCATTGTATATGCTTCTATATTAAAATCCCTGAATTAAGCTTGCCAAACGCGGTTCGAAAAATGTGTTATGTACACTTTGTGCCAAAAGGGCAACTAAATATAACATAAAGGATTATTTAGATGACAATGAGGTCTGGAATTAAAGCCAGTACAATACATGAGTTGCATGTTTTATGGAACTCATAATAATTATGTAAATTCTGTTAGTTAAGAACTTTGGAGTTTTTTTGACCATTTTTTCTCCAAAATGATCTAGTGTTTGAAATGGTCACTTAGTTTGTATTGTAACGTTCATTAAGACGCAGTTTCTGGGCTTTTTTGAATAAAACCTTTTCATTTCATTTCTTATTTTAATATGTTTTATGTGTGTATGTGTATATGTGTGTGTCTCAAAGTGCAAATAAATTTCTTATTTATCTATCTAGACCAACCTTCAGCTCTTTGTTCTCCCTAGGCGGACCGTACGACAAAGCCCAGGCTCTCATCTCTAGCGACCAACAGCAGTTCCGACGAGTACTTAGCCGTGGCGCCGCCGCCGCTGCCCGCGCCACGTCGCTTCGACATCACGTTGAGTCAGCTGCTCACTTGCTCCCAGCAGCAGCTAGCCGAGCGGTAAGCGGAGAGAAAATCTGACGACCAACCGTAGTTCCGACGAGTACTTAGCGGCGGCTTCCCGCACCGCGCTGATTGGACATCACAATGAGTCAGCTGGTCACTTGCTCCCAGCAGCAGCTAGCCGAGAGGTAAGTGGAGAGTGAGAGGATGTCTCTGAATACCAACAGCAGTTTACTCAGCCTTGGCACCGCCTGCGCCATTTTAACATCACGTCACCTGTTGACTTACTACCAGCAACTAGCCGAACGATAATCTCTGGTTTCTAGCTGAGCGGCAAATAGAGAGTAAAGTAAAAGTAAAGTAAAGTAAAAGTTTATTTCTCACCATAAAG
The DNA here is from genome assembly GCA_934045075.1 of Yponomeuta sedellus. Taxonomy (NCBI): domain Eukaryota; kingdom Metazoa; phylum Arthropoda; class Insecta; order Lepidoptera; family Yponomeutidae; genus Yponomeuta; species Yponomeuta sedellus. Next base: position 6,803,375 of record OW203740.1, read on the forward strand.
AACAACATTAAGGAACGGTATTATAAGCCTTGAGGGCTTTACAAAATCACTTAAAGGCTAATGGTACAATTATCAATTCAACCAATTGCCAAACTAGGTGGTCCTGTATTTTGACAATTAGTTTGTTTTGTACATAACGTACAGATCTATTTCAGACATTATTAATTTAAGTATTGTGCGTCTCAAGTATACAGATGCATTGGTGAATATGGTTAGTTATTACTTAATTGTATGTGAATGTGTGTGTGTGTGTGTGTGTGTGTGTGTGTGAGCCTGTATCTGTGAGAGAGAGCGTGATGTGTAAGTTGCAGCATATGAGTAGAGAGCTGTAAGAATTTAATAATAATTTTATTTAAGTAGATTCTCTGTCTCGTCATAAGACAAATCCTGTAAATAATTGATTAATTTACGCTTACATTCAAATTTTGTGAGATCTTGCAGTCCTAATATTTTGTTTAACTTATTATACAAGAGTTGACTACGTAAGGAGTACTGGTTACTGGCAAACACTGTTCGACTTACGCTATAGATACAAGGCTTTTGTCTACGTCGACGGGTCGTCTCGGAAGGAGTTAAAGGAGGGACAGATAAATGTCTACGCAATAGAGACTGTAGAATGTATAACTGCCGAACTGTAAGTAGTTCAGCTTCTGAGTATACTTTGATCGTAGAGTACATAAACGGTTTAGACTTCATAACTTTTATTACAGCTCTCTGTGCCCTTTCTAAGAGGATTAAGGAAGTCTTGTCAGCGCCCCCCCAAACCGGTATACAATACGACAGAATGGACTGGCATAATGATACATATACCATTTTGAGAGTAGCTTGATCCGTAGCATTTCGCAACTTTTTAAAGACGTACATAAGTTTTCTCGTTCTGCCGTTTAGCACATCTATTTGTTTATGCCAGTTCAGACCTTCGTCGAGGTAGACACCCAAATATCTCACTTCTTTTGCTCTGTTGAGATTAACACAGGAGCATCCAGCTGTTTCCTGTGAACAGCTGTGAGCTTTTATGGTAAATGTTTCATATGATGGCCGGGAAGAGGCTTTCATTGCAAATGTAATAAAGTTAGTCTTATTTACGTTAAGAGTTAGTAAGTTATCGTTTAGCCAGGCCATAACTCGACGAGTAGCATATTCCGCATTTTCTTTACATTCAGACCAGCTGTCACCATATGCTAAAAGGGCCGTGTCGTCAGCGTATGCAAAAATTTCGCAGTGAGGCAAATCCAACAGGCATAAATCATTTAAATATATTTGAAAGAGTGTAGGCGCCAGGATACTGCCTTGTGGAACCCCGCATCCTAGAGTCTCTTCACTACTTATGTGGCTATCAATCACTACTGCTTGAATTCTGTTGTTAAGGTAATCTTCAAATATGTCAAGCACAATGCCTCTTATACCAATAAGTTCCAACTTTCCCAACAACAGAGGTATTGATACGGTGTCGAAGGCCTTGGAAAGGTCCAAAAATATGCCTATGCATTTCTTTTTATTGTCAAGATGTCTCACAATTGACTCAGTTATACCAATAACAGCGTCTTCAGTACTTTTACCCATTCTGAAACCAAATTGATTAGGGGCGATTATTTGATTAGCATTTATATATTTTACAAGAGCTTGGTTCAAAACCCTTTCCAAAACCTTCGACACCATAGGTAGAACTGAGATAGGCCTATAATTACCTACACTAGAACGAGAACCACTTTTATAAACCGGATGCACTATGGCTTTCTTTAGTGCCTTCGGAAAGATACCCGATGTAATAGCTAAATTAGTGATGTGAGTGATCACAGGTATGAATTTTTGTCTAAAGGTTTTAATAATGTTTGCAGGTATTGTATCCCAGCCTGCGGCACAATTTGTTTTGAGAGACAGAATAATTTGCTCCACATAGCTGTTATCTACAGGAATCAGGCCCATTGAATGTGGGAAAGTCAACTTCCTTAGAGTGCTAAAAGAACCAGAGCATGAACAGTGTTTTGCGTTACTCGCATCAGCAATGATCTTATCTGCAAGTTCTTTGCCTATAGAAGCAAAATACTTGTTGATATTGTTTACAGCTACTTGCGGTGATGCTTCATTAATTAACAGCTCACTACTACTATTTTTTGTCTGTTTTATGCATGCAATATTTTTAATTACTTCCCATAAAGACTTTGGATTATTTCTGGCTTTTTCTAATTCATTACGCTCGTGTGCCCTTTTAAGTCTGCGTAAAATTCGATTACAATAATTACGGTAGCGCGTGTAAGTGATTTTAAGTACCACGTTATCTGGATTGCGTTTTAACCTACAGTGCATCTTGTCACGATTCCTGATGCAACGTAACAGTCCTTGGGTAATCCAGGGCTTTTTAATTCGTTGAGCTCTGCTAACTGTAACTATTTTAGTGTGTTTTGCTATAATTGATGATATTTTAGATATAAACATGTCTGTGGTTTTGTTAACGTCAGTGCATTCCATCAGAGGTGTGGTATCAAGAGAGGACAAGTCATTTTCCAAGCCTTTGAAGTCTATTTGTTTTCGGGTTCGTGAAATATGATAATTTTTGTGGTGCGAGGGGATACAAACAAGGGTGGGATAATGGTCAGTTACCTGAGTTTCAACAATAATTGTAGTAATAATCTGAGGAGCCTTAACTAATACATGATCAAGACAGGCGTTAAGTCTGGTTGGGGAGTTATAGGCAGGTAGCAGACCATGTGAGGCAGCAAGATTTAGATATGTATGCACTTGTGTTTTGTTGACAGTATTATCATGATCTGCTATGTTTATGTTAATATCGCCAACAACAATTATGGTATTGTATCCGTTCAGGCTACTGAGTACTGCGTCAAGACTTTGGAAGAAGTTGTCAAAATCTATAGCAGTTTTATAACTCGGCGACCTATAAATTGACACAATAGCACAACTATTTCCGATTGTGCAAACAAGGCAGTTACCAGCTTTGAAATAAGGCTCTTGTAATTTAAATGTTAGTGTGTTTTTAACATAAGTAACAAGGCCATCGTTTTGGTTGTTTATATTGCAACTACGATGGCTAGTGTAGCCATCTAAATGAGGAATATTGGTCGCTGTACTTAACCAGCATTCTGATAGAATTATGACATCGAGGTCGGAATTTATTAACGAAATAATTGCAGTAAATTCATCGAAATTTTTATTTATGCTTCGGATATTTTGATGTATTATATTTAGTGGGTGTGATGATTTATTTATTATATATCGATTGCAGTCAAGGGGTGGGCACACAAAAGTATTAGATACGTTTAGAGCGTCAATTTGTGGGATAATATCATTAATTATTTCAGGCATCTTTTATGTGTTTTACACACGACTGTTTCATAGGTCTAGTGAAGTTTATTTTAGCGAGAAAGGAAGCAACAGGAAGCATTATAATGTTACGTTTTGAGTTTGTGTGTGATGCATGGTTAAAGTAAGAAGTGTATGAAATGTAATGAGTTTTTTTCAGTTGCAGGTTTGCTTGAGTGTGTGTGTGCATTTTGTGTGTTGAGGTATGTGTTAAAGTACTCTTAAGGTTTATGAAGTATATAGTTAATTTACATATTTTAGTGGGAACAAAGTTTTTTGATACATGTAAACAAGTAGGTAATTGGTAGATTAGTCATGCCATTTTAGTTATTTCTAGAAGAGAATTTTCGGTGAGTACCGGAATGACTTTTTTGTCACCGTAGAGAGAGCTCTGTTAAAGAGACAGATTGTCTTTAGAGACTAAAGGCAGTTTCCCGTACTTAGCAATGGCTGTCCACACCGTGCAGGTTTTAAAAACAGTGAGTATCTAGTTATATATTAAACAGGTCAAATCGCGATTATTTATTAGGTAAAACGAAATTACCTTATTTCCCGACGTTTCGGCAACTGTAACGCTGCCGAAACGTCGGGAAATAAGGTAATTTCGTTTTACCTAATAAATAATCGCGATTTGACCCGTTTAATATATACTTACCTATGTATGAGTATCGCGAATCAGTGAGTATCTAGCTACCAGAAGCCGTTTCTACCATTACTTGGCAGTGACACCGGCCCCGCCGCACCATTTTAATATAACTCAACTATTTGCTGCAGCCGAGCGTTAACTAAAGAGAGACAAACATTTCTTTAACATCTGGCAATTCCGATCAGTACTTAAATAGTGGTGACTTTCCGCACCGCACTGATTTCATTTGATCTACTCACTTTCTCCGAATAGCAGCTAGCTGAGCAGTAAGCGGAGAGCGAGTCTCCGGAAAATTATCAATTTCTATTTCTAAAGCCTACTTGGTTCTCTCTGCAGATTAAGAGTTCCCGAGAAGACGCTGTCTTCCATGACCCTCCCACAACTTACTGCCTACCTGAGATCGTACCTGGCATCAGACGTCGATAAAACTGTAAGTTGTCTTGCTATACGAAGGTCATACATTTTCACACAAATAATCTCTTTGGAAAATGTACTCTCTGAATCGATGAGATCATTTGAAATTTTAGAAATATATTTTTTATACAAAATCGAATTTGAATACAAAAAAATATTAAAGGTCTTATAATAAACTCTGTTCACACCAATCTGAGTTGTCCAACTGGAACTGAGGCCTGTTCTCTACTATGCCAAATCCCTTGATTGCTATTACTTAGTGCCCCGCGGGACACTGAGTAATAGCGACTTAGTGACTTCTAGCGCTTTCAAAGAAGTTATTGAAATTTTTCTTTTGTTTTGTACAGCACATACACGTGGAATCAGCACCGAATCCCAATAGCTACCGCAAAATAGAGTCATCAGCGCCCGCCAGCCTGCCCAGTAAACCGCCCACCGCCAGACAGGACACATTTGAAGACAACTTCACAGCATCAACCACTAACGAGGCCCCCGACACTTTTGTCGCAAACTTTGACGACTTCGACAAGAAAGCCAACGCCTCCTACGACAGATACGCCGCCTTCAGAGAAATACAAGAGCAGGAGTTAAAAACGAAATCCCTACTAGACCCTCTGGAGGACGGACAACAAAATGGCGACGCAGACAAGGCGGAAGACGAGGAGGAAATGACGTCACTAAACGAACTAGTCACAGCTAGGGAAGAGATAGAAACGGAACTGAAAGAAAACAAGGGGACCAGTCCATTGAAATCGTTGGAGGAGTTGACTTTAGACTCCTTCAACATGTTCAGGAACTCGGTGAGTCCTAAGCCCTCGAAAATAGAGTCCAAAATAGAAGACATAAAGAACGTAATGAAGCACTTGCAAATAGAGCAGAGTCGACGGAGCGTGTCGCCCAGAGACAACGGAAGAACATCCGCGGAGCCCAAAATAGAGAATCCTAACGATCGATACGCGGCGCTTAGGGAAATAACCATCACGTCACCGCCCCCTGACGAGTTCGAGTCGCTACCCTCCGAAGCGCCGAAGGAGCGAAAGCGGTCCGACGAAAAATCAGACGGCTTCGACAACTCGGATTTCTTCGACTGCATAGACAATAGCTCCCTGTCCTTCTCGCACGTCGATGACGCGTTCAGAAAGAGTCCCGTGGTGCCGAAAGAGGTGGAGAAGGAGAAAGAAAGGGAAGAGAGAGTGAAGGTGGAAGTTAAGCCCCAGAAGGAAAGTGTGAGAGATGTCAGGGAGGTGGTGGTCAGGGAGCCGGTACGGGAATTGCAGCCGCCTCCTCGACTGTCGACTGGTTCTATGAGTGACGTAGCTAGTGCGTCTTCGCCTGATACTAAAGGTAAGATTTTTTTTCTTGTTTGCTTCTGAAGCTGGAACCTCACTTGGCACTCCTATTTCCGTATTTGGCAAATAATAGCCATCTTGTACAGTTACCATACATTTTGTTTAACTGTTAACATCAAACATACCGTTATACCATAATATTAGAAATGATGTACGTTTAAATTTGTACAAAAGCACAGATGGGTTTTGCAATGAATTGAAATGAAATTAATTGAAAAGTTTTGAACTCATGTGATCGATAACAATCACTCGTCGAACCGAGTGATTGGAATCGATCACATGAGTTAAGCAACAGCAGCCGCAGTCAGGTGCAGGATGGGTGACGGTCCCGTGACTACCGTTAGTGGCATTTTTCCGAGCGCTTCCGTGCTTTGCAAGGCACGTTAAGCCGTTCGTGCCGGTTGCCATGTAATGACACTCGTTAAGCAATGCCAGATTCCTTATGGGCGGCTTGATAACTTCTGACAGTAAGATCCGCCACTGTCTTACAATCCTCCACTAACCCGAACTTGGCCCCCGTGGTGGAGTATGGCCTAACCTTCCTGCGATGCAGGAAGAGACCCGTGCCCCAGCAGTGGGGACATACAATGGTTGATATCGAAGTTTTTAGAAAAACGTACAATGTTGTCAGGATTTTACTGTTTTGATTAATAAAACTTTTTTAAAAACCTATTTAGAGGCTAAAAATTCCACCCATGCCGGGATTTGTACCCGCGACCTCTGGCTATCCGTGCCAGCGCTCTTTCCAACTGAGCTAATGGGCGACTCACCCGCAACCGGCTGTACGTAATACAGAGATTATTGTAAAGACGTTTGAAATTTCAGTCATGCCGGTGATGGCACGCATAGCCAGAGGTCGCGGGTTCGAATCCCGGCATGGGTGGAATTTTTAGCATCTAAATAGGTTTTTAAAATTGTCCTTAGCACGGGTTAGTGCATTAAAAATAATATAATAATAAAACTTTTTCTTTTTTATCTAATTAAAAATTTGTGTTCTCGAAGACATGACGCGCCGCGAGGCCGATACGGCGGGTCGATGGTCCGTGCTGGCCGCGCGGGCGTCGCCCTGGTCTAGTGACTCGCGAGACTCCGAGTGCGCCGCCTGGCGCTCCCCGCCGCCCGCGCCCGCGCCCCGACCCCGCCGCCGCCCGCGCAAACAGCGTCAGTACCTCACTACACATAATGAACATTTGAATAGTCACCCTCTGTCCCCTGCTCTCCCCGAAACCAGCGCCAGTTTACCTCCCCGCCGCCCGCGCGCTCGCCACCGCAAGCGCAAGCAAAGTCAGTTCTCTACCTCCCCTCTCGGTCCCCGTGAAGCAGCGTCAGTACTCTCCCTCTCCGCCCCGCCCCCGTCAAGCAGCGATAATAGTCTCCCTATCCGCCTTGCCCCCTTCAAGCAGCGTAAGTACTCCTCCTCCACGCCACGTCCCCGTATAGCGGAGTCAGTACTCTCTCTCTCCTCGCCCCGCCCACGTAAAGCAGCGTCAGTACTCTCCAGTGAAGCAGCCTTATTACTCGGATCTTCTTCGATCTGGTCTAGCGAGTCTCCGAGCGCCCGTTATCAATAGTAGGGGATTCCAGTGGCAGGGATTTAGCCCAGTTACGAGTATCAATATTATAATACTGAATGTGGGAGCAATAGATGATTAGGTCTCTGGTCTTTGACTTTGAAACTACGGTGGCCTGAGCAAGAAGCGAAGTTAAATAAAGAAATGCCTATACTGAAAGACCGTCGATGATTTAACATTAAAGAACTTTTACGAAAAGGATTTTATTAGTATGCTAGTACACCAGAGTTATGGTTGCCTTGTCCTTGTCGTCGTGACCTTGACCTTCCGGTCGTGATCATCACCATCCATCATCTGCACTGTCCTCTTCCAGGGCAAACCTCGTCTTCGTCCCGCGACGTGTCCCCGTGGGAGGAGGAGCCCCCCTCCCCCCCGCCACCACCGCACCGCCCCTCGCGAGTCCCGCCACAACTCGTCGCAGGGCTCCCGCGAGTGTCTAGACTCAGGCAGCGGGAGAGATAAGGACAAGATACGGGACAAGCGCGAGAGGGAGCGAGACCTCAGCAGAGATGGCAGAGAGTCTGTCAGTACGAGGGAATCTATAAGAGGTGAGTCCTAATCTGCCGTAAACGATAACCTCCCACCAGACATTGTTGACCGCGCGGTGTGACTGTGATTCGAAAGACATCTGACAAATATATCGTTTTGGGCTGCTTTAATTATTTTTTAAAGCGAAAAACATAACAGGTCTACGTATCCGGAAGTATGTCATGCACGTCAACAATTGACATCTAGTCAAATAAACAAAACTACAAAGACTATTCTGCTCAAACGTTACATTTTAGAGAGAGAGAAAGAAAGTAAGAAAGAAAGAGAGAGAGAGAGAGAGAGAGAAAGAAAGAAAGAGAGAGAGAGAGAGAGAGAGAGAAAGAGAGAAAGAAAGAGAGAGAGAGAGAGAGCGAGAGAGAGAGAGAGAGAGAGAGAGAGAGAGAGAGGGAGGGAGGGAGAGAGAGAGAGAGAGAGAGAGAGAGAGAGAGGAGAGAGAGAGAGAGAGAGAGAGAAAGAAAGAAAGAAAGAAAGAAAGAAAGAAAGAAAGAAAGAAAGAAAGAAAGAAAGAAAGAAAGAAAGAAAGAAAGAAAGAAAGAAAGAAAGAAAGAAAGAAAGAAAGAAAGAAAGAAAGAAAGAAAGAAAGAAAGAAAGAAAGAAAGAAAGAAAGAAAGAAAGAAAGAAAGAAAGAAAGAAAGAAAGAAAGAAAGAAAGAAAGAAAAAAAAAGAGAAACATTTATTGCCTCAACAGTCACACACACAAAACACCTAACAAATACTAGACAAATTTAACGGAGAACATCAAACAGTAAGGTTGTAAACACAATTTAAGCAGTTTTGTCGCGGTGTGTTTCCGTTGTTGCAAAAGGCAGCTGACTCAGCATTTTCAATTCACTTCAATTTACGTGTGAAACGAACGCTAGAAGCTCGAATTACTCACACAGTTATTCACAAAACAAGGCAAACAAGCCAAACAAGAAATCAGTGAGTATTATCACACTTCACACTATCACATCACGCTAATATTATAAAGGTGAAAGTTTGTCAGTGTGTATGCTTGTTATTTCTTCACGTCTAAATGGCTGGAGTGATTTTAATAAAATTTGGTATAGAGTTAGCTGACTGCCTGGATGTTAATCCCGGCTACGTTTTACTGCGGGATAATATCTTATTCCCATGGTAAAATCGAAAATTCGATAGCACAGCTGGTTAACTTACAATAATGTAGCATTAATGACCTTTTACTTTTAAAATGAAGTACTACTGTCAATATTCAGGACAATATCCATTGACTGTTATAACTTATAAGTCTTATAACCTATAGGGAAGAGCGGGTGATCGTGCTCTTCCACTATAAGGGGAATTTTTCCGCCAGATCGTATGCCTGGGGACGGCCGGTCCGACTATTCTTAGTCGGACGTTATATTTATGGTATGTCATTGAAACACTTTGATTGCGAGATGCAGGAATGTTGGAGTTTGTAGTGCGCGCGCAGAGTTGACATGTGCTGGCCACAAACCAAATAGTTCCTTCCACCAGACCGGCGCGACTCGGGCAGCGGCCGCGACCGCGCGCTTAGCAAAGACAGCCAGCGCGACCGCCGCGACCGCCGCAGCCGCGACCGCGAGCCCCCCTGGGACCGGGATCGCGACCGGGACTACCGGGACCGCGACTACCGGGACTCGCGCTCCCGGGAGCGCCTGCCCAAGGACTACCGGGAGCACCGCCCGCGCAAGCACCACTCGCAGTCCTGGGACGACGAAGAAGAGTGAGTAGCCCAGTAAATAAATGAATAATAATAATAAATAAATATTCATGGACATATTACACAGATCTCGTTAGCCCTATTAATACTAAGTACAACTAAATGACTTTGTGTTTCAGGTGCTAACTCGACGATAGATTTAATACAACAAATACATAGATACTCGTAACATCCAAGACATGACACAAACTAGAAAAGTTCGTTACCTAGGTTGACCTGGCCGGGGATCGAACCCGAGACCTTTGGTTTTACAGTCAGCGTGCCAAACCGCTGCGCCACCTATGTCGTCGAAATTGTTAAATAAATCCCAGTAAATGACCTTTCGTCGGCCTTGGCAACTAAGTTTCGCTAGTTGTGAAAGAGAACTTTTTCTTCTTTTTTCTTAAGTAGCCTCTATGTTTATGTCCCACTACTGGGCTCAGGCCTCCCCCAATTCAGTTTTCAGAGTTTTCAGTCCTGGGCCACCTCGGACCACTCCGGCAGATAGTGGTCGAGATTATCTCTCATCTTATCTTCTTTTATGGAAACTTTTTTTCTGCAGCGGGCCAATTATATGTAGCCTATAATTGTCCCACTGCAGGGCATAGTCCTTCTCTCAGAGAGAGAGAGAGACTATGGGCTTAATTACCACGCGTGCCCAGTACGAATTGGCAATTTTAAGCGCTGAGGTATTTGAACACCTCGGGCACTCAGGTTTCCTCATGATGTTTTCTATAATAATAATGATAGAATAATTTATTTATAAGGTTGCATGGATAACATACAGTTTACAAATGCTTAAATTAAAGAGGTAGGTACATGAATGCAACATAAAGGCTGTTGAAAAGTTTTGAAGTAACGGTGGTCCACACACTAGGCCTAGCCTGTTTCGTGGGGGCCGAGAAACGATTGCTACAATTACGTTTTTCAACCGTTGACATTCAATGTGTGCCGTTTTTAACAGCTACAGCGACGGATGCGGATCCGGCCGCTCTTCGCCGCGGGAGCGGTGGCCTGACCAACGCTGGAGGAGAGACGGTGCGTGCTATATGGAAATATATTTAATAAAAAATCGGCCTTATTTATGAAAACACAAAGTCCAAAATACAAAAACGCTCATTAAAATAGTCTGCAGTGGAGATTTTACGAGAAAATTATGTACCTAGTCACAGATTAAATAATAAGAAAGAGACTCTAAGGAGTGCTTTGGAGGCATCGAGTTGTTATTAATAAGGTCGTAAGTTTTTAATCGGACTAAGTCGTAAGAATATATTACATAAAGAAATATACGTTCTGAATTTTTTTTTATGTATGATCTGTGAGAAAATCCTCGAAATCTTTTTAGTGCGTTCTTGTAATATTTTATACTGCCAATGACCTTTTTCTAAATAAATGTTTTTTTGCTTCAACTTTTTTTTTACTCTATACTTACATTTTTACTTAACATAACCTCTTAGAATCTTTCTTAGGCTGGCTGGAAGAAATTTCTTTTGAAATAATTCCGCCTTTGTACATCAACACTTACCTGTTATTTAAGTTATTTTTCTGTTTCTTAATTTTGTGCAATAAAGCGTAACAAACAAACCTCACGCCTGTATCCCAGTGGCGTAGGCAGAGACCAGGTATTGCCACTAGCCACGATCCTGACAGATTACCTTCGCTTCATCAACATTCATAAGTCCTTGCATGCACGCACGCCGGTTCCGGGTAATTTTTACCTGTTCCTAAAAATCTCAATGGAATCACTAAATATTTTTAGAATATCTTCCCCAGGGCTAAAACGTGGCACAAGATTGCATTTCCCCTGGAAACGGTATTTTATGAGCAAAAGTTAATATTTTTTTATAGAGGCACACCTTCTGATAACTGCGGTACACCAGTGTGCCGTGGCACACACTTTGCGGTAGAGTCCTTTACTGGAAGTCCACTTCAAAGAGCGGTTCTGCGTTACCGCTCCTCTTTGCCTCTTCATTGCGATTCCTTGCTTACTCGTACTTGTTTATTTCAGAGCGTCACTACGGTTCACTCGGATATCGCGAAACCAAGCGAAGAATTGACATGAGACAGACCGAAGATACGGAAAGAAGGTTAGTCACTTCCACATCTCCGGACGAAGGTACAACGGCGGCCTCACATTTGTTGAGGTCGCGTGTTCGAATACCGACATGCACCATGACTTCGATTTCTCAGTTTTAAGTTCACACTTGTGAATTTGTAGTGGCAATACCACTCTTTAACAGTGCAGGAAAACATCGAGAGGAACCCCTAGTCTGAGGTATTTACATACCACAGCGCTGCTACGTAAAGTAGACAGAACGTCAACCATTACGTATGTGCACTACTAATACTAACGTAGTTTGATTTTTAATTACAAACCACTAATAGTTTCTATGAAAAGTCTTATGAGCCTTTCTTTTTTTGTTATCAGCACGGTCAAACCTCGATTTGTGCCCTCTAAACGCATTGGCAATGTTTCATTGCGATCCGGCATGTCGTTTGTAAATAAAAACCAAAGTAGGTTTATTTCTTATATGTTTGTTTTTTCCCGGTGTACAATTAAAAAAAACCTTTATTTAAACCATGTGGGTCAAAATGTTAATAATATGATTGTCCTAATTCTACGAAACACGTGAACCAAAAACATCACAATAAAGATTGCTTTTTATTATTGTCAATTTGTGTCATTACAATTACATTAGAGATTAAAATACAGGTTCATTCCTAGTCAAGGCTACGTTTTTACTCTTGCATTATGTTAAAAAATCAATTATTATGCACATTACATACTAATAATCACACAGGGTATCCTAGTGTGGGGCCAGAAGCAATGTATGTGCCTGTATGTAAAATGTTATGTTATATATAATGATATGAGTATCAATAGGCAAAGGTATAAATGATAATTGTCAATTTGGTGTTTTCAAAATAATAGTGCTTATCATCGGGATATATAAAATCATCGGGATATATAATCAAGTGCCAAATAAATGTTTCCGTATTTATTATAATTCCGCAGGTCAAACCGAATGCCAATTGTAGGCTCCACACTAACCGAAAAATCCCACCGTTTCGCCGGCCAATTGTAGGCTCCACACTAACCGAATAATCCCACCGTTTCGCAGGCCAATTAGAGGCTCCGCACTAACCGAAAAATCGCACCGTTTCGCGGGCGAATTGTAGGCTCCACACTAACCGAAAAATCCCACCGTTTCGTAGGCCAGTTGTAGGCTCCGCGCTAACCGAAAAATCCCACCGTTTCGCGGGCCAATTGTAGGCTCCACACTAACCGAAAAATCCCACCGTTTCTCAGGCCAATTGAAGGCTCCACACTAACCGAGAAATCCCACCGTTTCGCCGGCCAATTGTAGCCTCCACACTAACCGAAAAATCCCACCGTTTCGCAGGACAGTTGTAGGCTCCACACTAACGGAAAAATCGCACCGTTTCGCAGGCCAATTGTAGCCTCCACACTAACCGACAAATCCCACCGTTTCGCAGGCATAAATGATAATTGTCAATTTTGTGTTTTCAAAATAATAGTGCTTATCATCGGGATATATGATCAAGTGCCAAAGAAATGTTTCTGTATTTATTATAATTCCGCAGGTCAAACCGAATGACAATTGTAGGCTCCACACTAACCGACAAATCCCACCGTTTCGCAGGCCAATTGTAGGCACCACACTAACCGAAAAATCCCACTGTTTCGCAGGCCAATTATATTCACCACACTAACCGTGAAATCCCACCGTTTCGCAGGCCAATTATATTCACCACACTAACCGAAAAATCCCGCCGTTTCGCAGGTATGGCGCGACGCTAGCGTGGGCGTCGCGCCGCGCCGCGCCAGCCGCGCAGCCGCGGCGCGAGGCCGACCGCCGCCGCCGCCGCGACGAGCCGCCGCGCCACCGCCGCGACCAGCGCTTCTGCACGGACTTCTCGCCGCGAGACCGCGAGCCCGCCTCGCCCTTCGACAACGACTTTATCGACACGCCCGCGCCGCCTCCCGGGAAGAAGCGGGGGAACTACGCCAGCTTGGAGGGGACAAGGTCGGTTGCTTATTGTGGTAACACAAATTATAATTATACTATTTTTATTTTTAATGCACTAACCTGTGCTAAGGAACAAATTTAAAAACCTATTTAGAGGCTAAAAATTTCACCCATGCCGGTGTTCGAACCCGCAACCTCTGGCTATCCGTGCCAGAGGTTGCGGGTTCGAATACCGGCATGGGTGAAATTTTTAGCCTCTAAATAGGTTTTTAAACACAAATTATAGGTACATGAACTTGCGTCCCTCCCTCTCTTGTGTTCTCATTTAGATACTAAGGGCATCTGTTAATTTCATCAGATCTAATAAACCGTTTTCAGTGTGATTTAATGGTGTTGTGTTAATTAATCGCATCCCTGACACACTAGTGTCCAGTGAAGTTGGAGTTACAACACTTATCGTTAGGAAGACCCTTTAGGACTTATTTTCCTTGGTCGACGCAGCTCAGCAATGAGTCTTTAGAGCAGTTTACTTTCAAAATGTAAAGACTGGCCTCCGCACCACCAAAGACAACGACTTTATTGATACGCCCCCGCCGCCCTCCGGGAAAAAGCGGGGGAACTACGCCAGCTTGGAGGGAACTAGGTAGGTTAAGGGGTTTTAGAGCAGCTTACTTTCCAAAAAAAGTAATGTAGAACAGACAAAACAGTAATAGTTTATGCGGTCGCGACGAGCCGCAGCCGGAGCACGCCCCCGCTGCCGCCCTGGGAATAGCGGGGAGGAGATATTCGGAAGTATTGGTGGTCGTATTTTACTCGCTATACCCGCCCTTTTATATACCCGCTGAATACCATACGCAAAATATATAATAATCATCTATCTTAACAGCCCATAAAAAGAGCCACCGATGGGTATAGGCCTCTTCTCTTTCACGCCAAACCATCCTGTCATTTGTCACGTCCAATATTTCCCGCTTTCACAATGTCGTCGACCCACTGGGCATGTGGTCTGCCTACCGACTCACGTCCCGTTCTTGGCCACCACTCATAATAGTAATAATAATAATAATCATCAGTCATTAGCCATTTGACGCCCACAGCAGGACATAGACCTCCAACATAGTTTTCCCGTAGCTTCACGGTCTTCATCGGTAATCGCGCTATCACGCTGCTAATATTATAAAAGCGAAAGTTTCTGAGTGTGTATGTTTGTTACTTCTTCACGTCGGCTGGAGCGAAATTAATAACATGATATGGAGAGACCGCTAAGCTCAAGTGGAGCTGGGCTGGCCGTGTCAGACATATGGAGCCGGAAAGGTGGGCGAAAATCGTCACTGATTGGGTCCCGTGTGATGGCTACCGACGACGAGGCAGATCAAGGCGGAGATGGTGTGACGACCTGACCAAATATTTACCTGGGTGGGAAGCATTGGCCGTAAACAAAGAGGAGTGGAAATCTGAAGGGGAGGCCTTTGCCCAGCAGTGGGACACAGCCATGGCTAATTAAAAAACTGGAGTTTGCTGACACCACGGACTATGTTTTACTGCGGGAAATCATCTCATAACCGCGGGTTAAACCGCACAGCTAGACATAACTAAGCTTAACAAAGGCCCTAAACCAGGCTCCCTTTTGTGCAGGTTCGCTTTCGAGCAGGAGGACACAGCGTCGCCGCTGTCGGCGAGCAGCGCACGCGCACGGGACGGCGACTCCGCCGGTACACGCTTCCGGTTCGACTCCGACTCCGTCTCTCCGAGGTAACCACCGTCACGGTTTTTTTTGAACTAACAGTTTGAAGCACTACACAACATTATTGACCCAAATCCGGATTTACGAGAACTTACTTGAACCTCACGGTCCTCAGAATTATGATGACATTAGTAGACTGTCATCTACTAGCACATTCAACAAAATATCTACTCTTTGCCCAGCTGAGCATTCTACAACAAAACTTTTCTCCGGCCTCACATTAGGAATCGTCACCCCAGTACATTTTGCAGCTGCCCTTGCTATCTCATTCCAAATTTCCATTCTACATCTCTTGTTGTTTTACCTATGACTTACATATAATTTTAGTCCTCCGCTGCCCACTGCTGGGTATAAGCATTTTCCCCCAACAGCCATCTCGGACTGTCCTTTGCTAAACGCATCCACGGACTTAGAAAGGTATTATTGTAAAAAAAATCTGGTGTATACAATCCATCCCATCCCAACCTTTAATAGGTTCCATAACACCAAGCTTAACTGGAAGATGATGCTTTTAGCACTAAGTTCACATTTGTACTTTTAGTTTTAGATATTTAATAAACAATTTAATAATAATACAAAAAAGAAGTGCGGAAATTTCAGGTCTAACTAACTAATACAAAAAAGAAATAAGCTCTTTAACCTCATTTTGGTCTCCACCGCAGGCAGGTATTAAAAAAGTAGAGTGCGTTTCACATTATAGTACCTTTCAAGAAATTCTTATCACCATGTAGTAGGGACTATATTTGCTGAATCCAAAGGTCTTACTTCGTGAAACGCACTCTAAGAAATAACCTAATTTTCTGCTACCCTCAGATCGATGTTTGAAGACGACTTTACTGCAATGTCGACGCCGCGCGCCCGAGCCGCGTCCATAGCCGAGGAGGACGAAGGTGACCTGCCCCCGCTCAGAGCGAAGCCCGCCGCCGCCCAGAAGGACCTAAAAAAGTCCGAGTCCGTGAACATATTCGTCAGGGACTCTGATCCCTTCGCCGGGGACGATTTCTTCGCCTGCACCGGATCGGACCGCGCGGCGCGAAGGGAGAACTGGCCCGGGGATTTTCAGGCGTTTGATAACGTGTGAAGTGAACCGCCCCTCGGGGGTAGCGGGCGGGCGCTGAGGTCGCAGGTTTGCGTTCGGTTTGCTGAATCAGACTCTGATAGGTGCTAGCGTAATGTACCGCTTTATTGTTGAGGAGCGTTTTTTTTAAGAGGCTCATGATATTCCCGCCGTGAAAGGATGCTTTATGCACTCTCTACGATTCACACTTTAAAAAGTGTGTAATTTTTTGTGAAATGGAGTGTGTTGAGAACGCCTGCGCTTGTCTATGACCAATATGGCGGCTTAAAGGACTTGTATTTTGTAACATAACTGACGTACTACAAAGTATTAAAATTTGTTGATCGTCCAATCATAATTGCTTAGTATAAAATGTGTATTTAACTTAAATTATTTTGTAGATTTGAATCTCTATTTTAATTATTTGGAATGTGTTGAGGAGGTGGTTTTCTAAACACGAAGAGCACGTAGCAAAGTTTCTATCTCACTCTCGTATAGGAAACGAGAAAGGGACGGTATGATATCGAAACGAAAAGTCCGCTGGTACGGATTTACTAGCAAAAATTAATTAAACGTAACCTATTGTATGTCATTTATGTATTTGAATGATAATTTTAATAATTAATTGTATAAGCTACTTACTCATTGACCATAATCATCCTAGTATTATTAATGTTTAAGACATATAGGAATGCTCTGCTAGATCTGTAAGAGAACTCAACTTTATATTTCTTTTCTATCGGCGTTTGGTTACATCTAAACACACTGTTGATTGCAATATTCGAAATGATTCCTTTAATTTTACAGGTGTAATATTAAAATTCACACATAAATATAATTTCTGGAATCTCATAAAACTTATATACGTTGAATAGAAAATTTAAATTTAGCTAGAAAGAGCAGAGTGGCCAATCTAAGCTAATTCCTATATGTTTTAAGATACAACCTGTGATACCTATAAGCAACACCGCAACCGCATTGTTTTGTTGGTTACTACGCTTTGTAGATTGTAATGTATTACTTGTGATAATTTATTTTAGTCACTAAGTAGGCCTACCATTTTAAACCAAGCTAGTTATCTGATTTTATTGTTTTTTTTTGTTTGGAGAAGCAACTATTGCAACTAAGGCTACTGTGCGCTGATTGGCTTACCCCCTGGTTTTATTACGCTGATAATCTGTGCCCTTTTTGCTTTTACTATTAAAAAAAGAACTGACAGCTTGTGGTTGTGGAGCAAGCTGTCTCGTTCGCATAATATATATTTTTTATGATTGTAGTAAAGTCAGTGTCCTTTTTGATAAATGTAGTCTGAGGGTTTGATGTCCAATTAATTGATTGTATTCAAAGCATAGTTTTCTTATCCTTTACTAAGTTTTTGATGGAGAAAATTTTATTCAAATTTAATGATTTTGGAAGTAACTTTTATTTAATAAAAACTAGGTATAAGAAAACAAAAATATATTTTAAATATCCGTTCAATTATGCATCCCTCCGACGACCTTAATCAAAAGTTTACATATGTTATTACAATGATTAAAAATGGTAAATTGTGTGGGCGACAGCATACTTCACGTAAAAACAACCTTAACAGTAGATTTCAGACACAGTAACGTATGAGTCAATCTAATGTGTAAACTGTGACTAGCTTACTTTAATACTCAATGAACAATTTTTTTTAATTAACTTCAAGCACAGCATTTACCTGGAGATTTTGATATTAATTAGAGTATACATTAAACACCTGGGTCGTTGAAAAAATTAGCAATGTTATCGATTTTCTGTTCCACTTACTTTTTACTAAGCGGCACGTGGGCGCTTTCAAAACCTGTGAAACCCCATACGTATTTTGCACGTCATCAACTAAATTTATTAAATAACATTACTAGTTTCATACGTCGTATGCCAGTGAATCGAAACTTGCATGCGTGGGGCACAAAATTGTGGTCTTATTGAATTTATTTATCGATGTATATAGGTGTTCCTTGATAGTTTCGTACATCAGTGTAAATAGTAGCAGCACGGCCGAATAGCTAACAAACGCTTTGAAATAGTCATTCCGCATCAATTAATTGTTCCGTGGCGGTAAATACAAATACTTATAGTCCAATGTTAGTAAAATTAAATTTTTATTTATATTAAAATCGACTGTTTACGGTTGGATGGTGGTGATGTATGAATGCTGTTGTGTGTTTGACAGTTTGTTTCATCCACGGGACATTAAATTGAAATTAACTGTGAAGGACTTTTTGAATACTTAATAACGAATTGCACATTTGACCACAAGGATTTAGATAAAGTAATTCCTAAGTCTGACCCAAAGCTTTCCATTTGCTCCTGGATGTTTATTTTTACTTTTTCTGTGATATTTTATTTATTTTATAGTTATTGAACGAATGAATTTACTAATTACCTATGCTGTAAGTAAATTTTAGTTTGATATTTTATTGGAATGATAATTACTGTACCCTATCTATTCATTCCATTACCGTAACTGCTATTCTAGTATGTAACCGATCAAAGTTATCCCAAACAATTAAGCATTTTGTAACTATTAAAATGGGTGTCTATACGTTCGCGACCTAGAAGCAAGATTGATCTGTTCCGATTTAATATTACCTACTACCTGACCCCGCAAACGTGCAAAATACAAACATGTTTTTCTTATTAGGTAGTCTACGACCGTTCCAAGTAACAAGAAAAACGCCTCGGACCTATTCTCAGCCCTACCAAATATACCTACACAAAAAATCATAAAAATCGGTGAACCGGTTTCGAGTCGCGGACGCGAGATTTTATATAATAGATTTCATTCTGCTGCTGTCTGCATGTAAGCAAACTGTTGATAAAAGTCGATGTAACATGCCAAGCAATAAAGTTTATCAAATAGTTTAGTCTAGCTCTAGGTTTTTCCTTTATGTAACTAATAATTATGTCTCTTATTTCCTTCAGCAACTTTCCGTCATAAGGTTGTCTGGAAGAAATTGCTTTTAGCAATAATGCCGCCAATTGTATCTTTACATGTTTTATAATATGTGCTCTGGTGTACATACAATAAAGAATATTCTTATCTTATCTTATGAGCACAAATTATCAAGTTGGCTCTTGACTTTATTAGAATTTGACAAAAATATTTGTGCACACCCAGTGCAACGCTAAACAAATAGTTTAGACTGGCGCTCTACGAGGGCCACACGGTGTGGCCCACATATAAATGAGCAGGAATAGAAAAAACTACAACGATAATAATAACATTTATTTTCATTAACGTAGGTATCCAAGGTGTCAAAATATGTATGCAGTTGACAGCAGAAGTAGCTTTAAAAAAAGTTTAAATCGACTTCACTCAACCAAGTAAATACATATTAGATCTCCTTTACAGTCAACAGCACATAAACAAAGAATGAATCTTGGACATTAAAATTACGTGTCCTGCTTCAAAGAATGAATCCTTGACATAAAATTACGTGTCCTGCTTCAAAGAATGAATCCTTGACATAAAATTACGTTTCCTGCTTAGTTACTCGTATGTTACGGGGATCTTTGCGTTTGTCTAGATCACGAACGTAGTTCAATAGACATCGTCTTTACCTGTCTGATAACAAATGTTCCCTATTTTTAGTGGTAATAAAATGGATCCGTTTTGTATGAATGTACTTTTTGTACAAAAACGTAGGTAGTTAGAACAAATAATAACAATTATGTGCAATTATTATCAAGGTCGGCACAATACCAAAGGTATTATGTTCTATGACTTGTTGTGTAAAATACTCTGGAGTTATTAAATTATGGTAACGTGATGCTGGTCTATGATTAATTTATTAGGTACCTCCGAGTTTTAAACATGTAGGTACAGTGCTACACAAGAAATAAGTCTCGCGGATGTACCTGCGCAGATGAACAAATTTTGGATGTGCGGCAAGTTGATTGACCAATCAGATAGTTTAATTTTTTGGCAGGCCGCGCGCCTTTGTTGCTATTGGTTGATTCAACGTCATCGATGCTGGTGACTATTAGTTTGGCAATATTAGCGTGAGCGAAATAGGTAGCGCTACTGCGGCAATCAATTCTGCGCCTTAACTGTATCGGTTAGAGATCATGTTGAATGTACTAATAGCTTCGGGTACTTTCGTCACACTTCTTCCTAGTCTGCGCGAACGTAGATTCCCGAAGGGACTTTTATGATGTGTAGTACTGTACTATTATGTAAAAGAAATGTGTGTTGCGATGATGACAATAACTATTTGCTATCTATTTTCTGGGGGGATACACATGGGCTGCGTTTCATAAAATTACCACTGTTATTCCTTATGTGGGTTAAAAAAGTGAATGAAAGGATGAATTGTAGCCGAACAAAATGCGGGGCCCTGAACTACACGAAATTCCACCACCAAATCCCAATACACTTAAGGATTAACTCAACATCCTGGCTTGGCGTGGCATGGCGGACCCACCTGGCTTGCCCCTATACGCCGATGATAAATTAATGAGTTGGAAAACTCATGAGAAATCGCAATTGTTCCTTAGGGGCCAGTCACTACTGGGTTTTTAATTGGAATACAGATTACACTATTTTTTTATTTTTAATGCACTAACCCGTGCTAAGGAACAAATTTAAAAACCTATTTAGAGGCTAAAAATTTCACCCATGCCGGGATTCGAACCCGCAACCTCTGGCTATCCGTACCAGCGCTCTACCAATTGAGCCAATGGGCGACTCACGGCATCAGTGAAATTTCGAACCTCTTTACAATATTCTCTGTATTACGTACAGGCAGCGACATCTGACTTAAGCAAATTGCATTACTTACAGCCCCGACTACCTACTTTGCAGTTAGGTTTAACATCGGAACGATATCACTGTACCCACATAATTACACTATTTTTTTATTTTTAATGCACTAACCCGTGCTAAGGAACAAATTTAAAAACCTATTTAGAGGCTAAAAATTTCACCCATGCCGGGATTCGAACCCGCAACCTCTGGCTATAATTATATCTGGAATACAGATGCTCATAGGAAAACAATAAATGAAAGTAGGTGTGTGTACCACTGGCACATTATCTCTTTAGGAGTAGCTCAGCAACACAGCATGAAGTGGTTGCTGAGGAGGGTCTCAAATGGTCGAATTGTTCTGAGGTCCCAAATGCAGCATAGGTATCCCAAAGAGTGTCCGAGTCTTCCCTCCCCTCAGGTTAATAATCTTGAATCCCTTTCTCTCTCTTTCTCTCAGAAAACGAGGGTCAGAGAGTAGAGATTCGCGGTCGTCGATTCCACTAAAACACGCTGTTTATTCTTTTGATTTATTGAATTACTCTTTGGTTTATACCTTTCGTAACGGAGCGGTAGAACGCTGGCTTCCCATTCAAGTGTCGTGGTTTTGAATCCCAGCATGTACCTACCAATGGCTTTTTTTTATTTACGTACATTTGCGAAATTATAGTAGAAATACTACTCGCTAACTGTGAAGGAAATCATCGTGAGACTCTACCTCTGGCTATCCGCCAGAGGTCGCGGGTTCGAATCCCGGCATGGGTGGAATTTTTAACCTCTAAATAGGTTTTGAAAATCGTGAGACTTGTGAAACTTGCGTCTGAGGAGGTGTCACTAACAGACCTCAGCGCTTGAATTCGCCAAACCGCGGTGGGCACGCGTGGTGATTTAACATGTTATCTCTGAGAGGCCTATGCTCTACAGCGGGGTGGGACGTAACATAGGCTATGTCACGACTGCCACGTAACCATTTCGCGCGTTGTAGCTGCCATGGCTATAGAAGCGCCAGCATACTCATATTAGGACGAGGGCTTTAGTAGGTACCTAATATTGTTCTGTAGGCGAAGGAGGCAGACGTTTCCGGCTTTTCGCGCGGCCAGTTATGTATGATTTTTTTCTGGCCGCTGTGCTGCACTCGTAGAGGGACTCTATCTACGGCTGCACTACACTCGGTGTGCACGTGCAGTTGGCAGTAGGCACGCGATGTATCGCGTCTGAAATCTGAGTCTGAACGACGTCACAGATTAGAACTAAAATACTTTTCTTGTCTATGGCACAAAAGTGATGAGTAGCACACAAAAGAAAATGAAACGGATGAAACGTCAAAAATTCGCCAAAGAAAGTTTTGCAGCGACAGCTGTTTTATTATTTTTTTCCTATTTCCTCTGTTTTCTATCGCAGACATATCGCGAAATAATAGGTAAAAGTAATATTCTTTCTCGGATCATGGTAGATATTAGACCTAGACTTGCGTAGTTGTACAATGAAACAAAGGTAAGTTGTAGCGTCGTATGTTAGTTGTTTTCGATCGTGTTTACGTGGTTTCTATCAAGTCATCGCATTATATCAAACAGGACGCGCCTAATGCATATCGGGGATGATCTTCCGGGCTTTAACATGCACATCAAGAAAAAAGACTCTGACGACGACCAGGATATTCAATTGCACAAGATGAGACCCCAAGACCATTTTATCGAAGCCCAAGTTCAAGAAGATGACACGCTACAGGCGATATCGTTGAGATTTCATTGCTCTGTAAGTACCTACAGCATAATGTTAAAAAAAAAACAAGGTCTGTTTGTATGTTTTCTAATCAAAGAGAATAATAGGCATTTATTGAAGCCCCTTAGCTTATCAAAACCTGCCTTATCAGTCATTATAAACAAACACGTTTCTTGCCTGATTTAGATAAATGCTTGAACTTCCATAGGACCACAAAAACACTAGATTTCTTTTGTTTCAGATAGCTGAGCTAAAAAGAATTAACCACATACACAAAGACAACGAAATATTTGCTCGACGAACAATCAAAGTACCTGTCACTCCATTCTCTATTCTTACCGAGATGGTGCCTACAACGCAGTCTGAGCATGCACCTTCCACATCCAATATGCCAACAAAGCCACAAAACAACAACATTGATGCTAAAGGGGACTTCTCTATAGACTGCAATGAAGTTGTCATGAATAGCACACTATCCCCGTCTGTAATACCATATACTGATACTGATGTAAACGAGCCCTCGACAGAAGACTCTCAGTTGTTACCAAATAAAGAGAAAATTGCCGTAGAGGCAGTGGTTGTGAAACAGTTAACTTCTCAAGGAGCCGATTTTGGGCTCAAATGGTATCATTTACTATGTTTTTTGCTGGTGCTGGGCTTGCTAGTGCCACTGTGGTATGTACTGTTTCGGTTAGATAAACATGAACACTCAGACGTACCACCCTTGCACGCCACTTGATAACCCTTCTATACACGATCTGACACAAGCAAGCTTTAAGATGTGATGGTATTTTAATATTTATATGTATTACCTGCCTAACCGAATGAACTAAAGTAAGAAAAATTCTTGAAATATAAATTTGATATTGTAAGTACCTCAAAATTGTTTGATTTAGTCCTTATCTTTAAAACAAGACCTTAAGCCGATAATATTGGCTCTAACATAACAAAATCTATTTTGCACTGCGAAAAATTGATAGACTACAATAAAATAAACCCCTAATGCAGACCAAACAACTATGGATGCAAAGGATGGATTTACCATATGTTATAGTTAGAAATGTCTATTTTAAAGGCATATTCCATTGTTTTTACCTAGGATGGTTATAAAGGGGATGCCCCAGGTCAAGCTCAACCAATTCTGATTAATGAAAACTAATGAAAGGTATATGACATGCGAGTGTCACTGGCCATATTAAGTCACGAATAATATAATAATAAAATTGCAGGTAATACATTTTTTTATAAGTTATTTCCCTAAGGCCTTAGATAGCAGTTTTTATAGGTATTCCTTATCTCAAAGTGCTGATTTCAGGTAGCCCAGGTACTCAAGACTAGGCTACGCAAACGGAAGTCAACTGTTATAAGCGAAAAGATCCCTTCAGCCACATTCGTAACCAAATTTTCGTAACCAGTTACGAATGTGGACTTTTTATCGCTGTTTCGTAACCAGCTACAAGCCAGTTACGAATGTCGACAAATCAAATTACCTACTCAGCATTTGGGAAAAACTGCAAGAAATCGAATGCATTGTGTATATAGGTATGTATATACCTACATGTATTGTGGACTAATTTGTCTTGACATTTTTGTCTCTTTTTTTCTAAATAAGTTATGGCAAGTGGCTATTTGAAAACAATTTTACTATTCTCATCTCAGTCGGCCGGAGTGGGCCTTAGTTACCATTGAGATCAATGGTAGCTAATGACTCATTTGCAAAAACATTTGCAATATTTTGCAAATGAGTTGTTTGATCAAGTGTGGTGTGGTGATTTAGCATTGTTATTGAAAAAATCATAATGTATGCAAAATGAAAAAAACATGCGGAAATACATAGTAAAATAAACTTTTATTCCTTCTATTTACTTAAAAATACATCGATGTAACATATCAGTAAACCATTGACACAATTTTCTATTTCAGTTTTTTTATGTCGTATAAATTACGTTAAATGCTTTCCACTTAAGATGATACAACTAACACATTTATTTAGTGCAGACACTAAGCCTCGAAGATTGGTGTATTGTACATTTACGTTGAGGTGGTTACAGTAAAGCTATTGCATATCAAATAAGACTTGATATTTTCTTCAGAAATTCCCTCCACGGCCGCCACCAAGATTTGGATGGCTTTCATGAACACTGCAAGCAGAAAACAGATCATTAGAGACATCGCAAAGAATGTCACACAGAAACAATTTATAAAACAGACGTAACCTCGACTGTCGTAAAAACACGTTTCATAGTAATTAAATTAACATAAGTGTTAGGATTAGTTGAACACAAGTTATTAGGTAAGAGAACACGCTGTTATTCACAGAATGGGTGAAGAGATGTCGTCATGAATGAAGTAGCAGGTCTCCAGCTGAAGATAAAACCGCGCTTTGTAGGCAGATTAGTGATTTCTTGTTACTGGTTATCAAACAACAAAATCACTAGTCTTCCATACAACGCGCGGCTGCGGCTGCCCACGGGTTAGTCACGGGAACACACCTAGAACACTAGTTACGGCTAGAAAGTTAAGAAATGATCAGTTAAATGGCAAACAGGGTTAAGATTACACGAAGATCGCCAAGAAAATGGACTTCTGACACTTAGCGCGATTTCAGATTATTATTGTTTGACCATTGTGAGACCAGACCTACTATGATGCTACATGCTACATTGAGATTTTTTTGAGATTAGTAATAATTAATGAAGCGAAAATATGCCTTAACGTCTAAGGTTATTTTTTATGATTTAAGGCCTTTTTTATTAATTCATTATTATTTCATTTAATTTAGCTTTTTCCTGGGCGAGTTTTTCAAATACCACAAAAGTCAAGATATTGGTAAATATCTATATCTTGATAAAATTCTATCAGGTTTGTTTACATTAGTGATGTACACAAAATTTTATGAAATAAATTTAATTCTGTCACATTGAGCTACATTGAAGCGCAATTTGGAACACTTCGAGAGTAAAGGCGCTATTCTATGGATTGAACTAATTCGGCACTACAACGTCATTCAATAACGAAGGATAGGAAAAGTTTGTACTTTCCCTTTAGTCAGTTTGAAAATAGCTTTTGCGAAGCGTCAAATGTCGACTTTCGTACAGGCAGAGAGGTAAGTAAACAAAATTGTAAAAATGTAGTTAAGTAGATGAAAATGAACTAAGAAATAAATTAAATATATAAAAGCAGATACTATAAATCTAAGCATGTTTCCAATAGCTACCTACAATGAAATATAGCTTTAAATACATAATGTATTTTTAAATGTATAGTGAAGAAGCCCAATATAACAAGTACTTTCAACACTATCTACAATAACAGTAGTGCGCCTTTACCTGAGTGTCACAAAAACCGCGTCTTATTCTCAAGACTAATTATATCTTTGGGGCCAAGTCAGGAAACTCTTCAAACATTCTAGCGCAAAATAAAACTATGTTAGTAAATGACAGTGAGAATGATACAAGCGACGATCAATTAGTGATCTGTCAAACAGAGAGCGGTCAGGCATTCAAGCGTTCCGCGTTCGTTCCTGCGCACACTGGAGACCAGGGACGCCTCACCGCTCTGTCTGATAGAAACCTTATACGTTCGGGCGTGCAAACATCGTTAGCATGCGACGCAATAAGAGCCTGGCTGCGTTATTCACGTATTTTTACTTAAAAATAAGTGATATGACGCTCGAAGCATTCGCGACGTATCGTTAACGATATTTGAAATACGCCTTCAAAATAATATAAATTTTAATCGACATGCAAATCGCTATCACCACAACTTCTTCTACTTTCTTTACTAATTAAATACCTATTATTTCGAAAACATTATGGCACAATTTACACATTACTTGTGTCAAAGTATGTTTTTACACACAGGTACGGTAATAAGTTGCATAGTAAATTTTTACAAAACGTTAAGAGCGACTGCAAAGTATTAGTTTCTAAATGTATTTATAAACCATACCTATGTGTTTAGACCCTATTCTCTAACTTTCAATTACCTAAATGAATTTAATTTTCTTTTTTATCAACTCAAAGTATGCATTTGACATGTCGGGCAAAATCGACCCAGTTGAATGTTACAGAAATAGCCAGCTGCATCGGCTGGCTAATTGTGTACCTACTTTCTTTACATTTCACGTCAATACGTCGGTTATTTTACAAATTAAATGTGTTTACAGTAGGCTAACTAGTGACGTAGACATGTGGATACTATTCGTCGTGGAAGACGTCTATACTGATGTTGTAAAATCATCATCCGGGTTCAATGATTATAAGGACCGTGAATATTACAAGAACGACGAATTAAAAAAGAAGTCTACTAGAATCTTCTGAATTCGCCCTAAACAACATCGTACTCCACACACGGCCCTAGATTTTGTTAATGCATTGAAGTACAATGACAACTGCGTTAACGTGGCGATTTCATTACATTGCTGCTTTAAGTCTAAGGCTGACATTCAGAGACGAATCCCAAGTTCACGCTTAGAGCAGTCTTAGATCGGGAGCCGGAGTTAAGCATGAGCTAAGAGAAGAACTGTCCTAAGAAAGTCCTCTCTATCGTCTATTATTTTTTAGTGATGTAGTTCTTACCGGTTTTTTAAATATTATATCGCTACACGAGAGCAGGACAACATCATACAAGTTTATGTATGTGAGATTGAAATAAAAAGCTCACAGATAATGCTAGTAGAACATCAGATGACGTTTGGAGTCGTCTGTGAACGAAAGAATTTTTTACATTCTTTGGTTGGCGGTTGGCGCGAGTTTTATAAGTTGGCGAAAATTGTACCTATTCTCAATTCTGTAAATTATTATTCAGTTTTGTTAATTTTTCATAGACTGTCACAGAAAATGACTGAAAGAAAAAGGAAAGCTGCTTTTACCGCGTTTCCATTGGAATGGGAAGACCTCTGTCTGTCTGCTCGTATCTTACAGCGAACAGGGGCAAGAAACTATTAGAGATAACATCTGTAATAGTTTCGTTATAGAAGCGAAATCGATCGCGAAATCCGCTGTTTGAATAAAATTCAAACGGATTTCTTAAATTCCTTATAGATATTACTTTGCCTCGGAACAACGGCTACATAATCCAGACCTAGGTCTCCCACGGCGTCCACTTCTTCTAAAAAGTCTATAACTTCAAAGCGATTCATTTTCTCACGAAACTCCGCAGTAAACAATGCTAATCACAAACTCCAACCGAAACAATACGACAAAAAGGTAACCTCAAAGTGAAGAGAACCAAATGACAGATGACAGTTCACGTAAAGTCACCAATATTGGCTACGTAAAATGGGGTGAATAGAAAGTTTTTTGATCTTTAGGATACATTTATGGATGTTTTTTCTATGCACTTACATCACTTTATGGAATATTATTGTGTCCGGACACTTCATAACCCAGTTTAACACAGTTATTGATTGAAACATAGGACTGTTTTCAGTAAAAATGCAAAAATGTAGCGAATTTCTATTCACCCGGCAGTTGGGGTCAATAAAAACGAGTGTGGGGGGAAAAGACAAAAATGCTAGGGCTGTCACAAAATTATTTATTGTTTTACTAGGTAGGTAACTGCCTAGTAAACCCGCGACTTCGCTCGCAGTCAATCGTTCAAATTATGTGTTCCTACTTGATTGTTGTTTTTGTTCTCTGATTTGTTAAACATAATTAAATAAAACAAAAACATACTTTTACTTCTATAAAACATTGTATTTTTTTGGAAGTGAACACAAATAATTTATATAAATTATTCCATTAAAAACAAATCAACTGAAGCTCAGTCTGTTTGTTTGCCTTAAAATGAAGCTCAGTCTCTTCGGTCAATGCAGTTTGACTACCTTACGTTTCATGTCTTTCGTCTTATGTCTGTAAAGCACTGATTTATGGACGTTAAATTCTTTTAAGACTTCATTTAACTTAGCGTTTGGGTTAGACAAAAGATTTTCCACTACAATTTTTAAGACGTCTTTATCATATTTCTTGTAACGGTTCTTCGTGGGGTCCAGTTTGTAGTCACGTTACATGATGATACTAATCTCATGATACCTGTAAAAAATACGAGTAATGTGCACTAAACCAAGAGAACATAGATCTATTTTTAATGCAGGATAAAACAAATATCTACAATCTTTTGGGTTAAAATAAAAAGTAGGTAGGTACCTATACATATTATAAAATCCAATGTGACAGCCCTAATTTAAAAATTCTAATGACCCCTGATGTGTTTCTTTCGAACCCTCATTCGTTTTTATTCACCCCATATGTGTTCCTATTGCCCCCTTTCTACAGTTCCATTGCCCCCTCTACCGCTTCCATTCACCCCGAATTTTAAGATAATTTACTAGCAACTGGTTTTTGGGCAAATATAATATAATTATCACAAATACTGATTAAACTCACATAGATTTAGGAAATGTAACGTACCTGCAAGTAAAGTAATTTATGCCACCTAGAAAAATCACCTCCTTTCGATCTAAAAATTTAAAGTTTTTGGAGCTAATATTTCGCGGGACCGTTATGGTGCTGTTTGCGATTGATTATTTCTAAACCTGTAATGTTTTGGCGTTTGAGTGGTGTTGCTACGTAATATCCCAATATTGCCATTAGTAAAAAAACACTTACTAACAGCCAGGCATAGAGAACTAATGAGTTATAACGAGCTAAAGATATTCTGTATTTTATTTCTTTTCACCCCGCGATTTCTATTCACCCCGTTTTACACTTAGCTAAGTACCATTTCATACTCAACTTGATAAGATTCGATTCTGAATACGAAATATTTCTAAGTACGTGATTTTGACATTTCTGAGACCGGTCTTAGCTTAGTTTTCGTCTCTGAATGTCAGCCTAAGTATGCATCACACCCGCTAGGCACCAATGATATAATAAAACACGCCACGTGACCCGTCCATTTATCTCTCATTGTATTATGATGCAGCATCGAGACTGGTTGTAAACACAATTCTTGGAAAAATAAAACAAGTTTAAGAAATAACAATCAGGTATTAGGATTTCTTGCATTAATAAGATCAATGGAGACCTAGTGACTAGCTTAAAAATCCATATTTCAACAATCTTTGCTGTTTGTTTAAAACCAGAGAAAAGTATAAGCGCCTCAATAATGTGGGTATCTATAACCGCAAACATTTGTATGCGAAAATAAATAAATAATTACACCCAACTGTCTATGTGGTAAAATATTAATTTCAAGGAAATGAATATTTTAGTTTTGGGAAAGTTTTTATACAATTATTCTAATCAAATTTTAAGACAGTATAAAAAGCGAAACAAAAAAAAACAGACCTTTGACATTTGATTCTGCCTATATCCTCGCCATACAGGCGTGAGTTGACGTATACAAGCAGAAGTAAGTGGTGTTATTGGAAGGCTACGTTTCATAAAATTACACTAATTTATTATGTATGACTATTCAATGTAAGTTTCTCGGCTGTGCATGCTGTACATTGAATAGGCATAGTGATTGTAGTTCTATGAAACGGGGCCAAGAGGCCTAATTTATGTGCACCAATATCCCGTCGGACCCCGACGTTTACGACAGCAATCAATATTATTTAATTTGACAGACGATTGGAATAGTTCAGTATTTGGTGCGCGTAATATAGGAGCAGCCACGGCGTTATGCCATAGTCACATGTACGCAAAGTCACCAACAGTTGGGGCGTCTCACCTCTGCTGCAGCAGGTATTGCGCCGTCTGTATGCGCTGCGGCGTGCCGGTGATGGTGATGATGCGCTCGTTGCTGCCAGGTAAAGGCTCGGCAATCTCGATGCCGGCGCCCGAGTCGGCGCGGATCTTGCGGATACGCGAGCCGGCCTTGCCGATTATCGCACCGGCCAGCTACGGGGGGTGACAGTTTTAGTTAAGATAATTTATAACTAACTCTTCGACCTGGACGTGGAAGAGATCCGTTCTCTCCGAGACGAAGGAGAAGAGAAAAACTTGGCTGGAGCTACCATCCCTAGGTACGAACAGAGAAAAATGGAAAGCCCAGACTTCACGGAGGAGTAAAGAGACCAAACAAGAACAAGATAACCCTTCACCGTGATTTTTGAAGTGAATCGCTCTTGTAAGCGAGTGTAACCGTGTGATGTAACCGTACGAGTGTAACCCTAGTGTGAAATCAATCACTTGGGTTAAGCAACAGCAGGCTCGGATGCTTGGGTGACTACACCTAGTGCCATTTTTTCGGCTTGTGGCTTCCGTGCTTAGCAAGTCACGTTAAGCCGTTGTTGCCGGCTGTCGGGTAATGGCAGTCGTTAAGCCTTGCAGAGCTCTTATGGGCGGTTTGGTAACAGTAAGGACCGCCAGTGTCTCACAATCCTCCACCAACCTGGTCTTGGCCCCATGGTGGTGTATGACCTAACCTTCCTGTGATGCAGGAAAAGACCCGTACCCCAGCATTGGCACAATAATCACAGTTCAACCCTTTGTTTGAACAAAGGGTTGAACTGTGATTTTTCTGAAGAATTAATAGCGTTTATTTTATTTATGCAGGCCCGGTGAAATGTTTTAATATGTAGTCATTCCACAATTCGGGCGTAGGCAGGGGCATCAAATCAAAAATCATAAAAAGCGGTCCTGCCATTCTGAGTTATAATAAAATAGTGTAACATAACCACAGTTTATATTGTATAAGATAGACTTTGTAATGTGCGGATAAATCTTACGCAATTTATAAGACTTAAAAAACAGTCGCGGGTTCGAGTACCGGCACTGGTGGAATTTTTAGCCTCTAAATAGGTTTTTAAAACGTAATTACCTTATTTCCGGACGTCCAATAAAGATATATAATGATGACATATCATTAAATCTTTACTACACAAGGGTATAAGGAAGTGAGCTTTCAAAACTGCTGTATACAAAAAAAATTTTGAGTGGTTTGAAAGCTATAGCAAAATGAACGTTCTTAACAATAGTGAATAATTATCATGACACTAAATGTCGGTATTGGGACACAAGGCCATATTTTTTAGACCGAAAATAAAACCGAATGGCTAGATTTTGGAGACGCTCAAGCTTGTTGACCGGAGCCTCGGTTGCGTCCATGAAATAGACATCGGCATAATCAAGCAGTGGCAGTAGCAGTGTGCCTGGGCAAGCAACACCTTTGTTTTGAATGCAAACAGTTTTAGAGCCGTTTGAGAGAATGAAACGAAAACTGTTGCATGTGCTAATGTCAACCTGAGCCTGGAAAGATCGATTACTGTCTATGGTGAGGCTGAGGTAGTAATTGCACCCATGCAAAGTCGGCGCGAGTCGCTAAGTGAGATGTATTGTATATTTGAGTTACAATTAAATGATTAATTTACATGCATGTAACATAATTCATTTGGTAATAAATATTTTTTACTTTACTACTTACTATTATAAGTACGAAAGTTGGATGGACGGAAATTTGTCAATTTGGATAACAAACCTGAATGAAATTTGATTCAGAGATCGATTATCGTCTTAAATAGTACTCGACTACGAGGGATATATTTAGTTGTTTTTTACAGAGCCACTGACGTACACATCAAAATTTCCACCCGAACGCAGTCGCAGACAACAGCTCAGTACAATAAAACACTCACATCTTTAGGTATGGTGACTTGCGTTGTGGTCTCTTGCTGATTGATGCCCGCGCCGTTATTGGCGTTGAACACCGCGCCGCCCCCACCGACGCCGGTGCCAGGCCGGTTGGTGGGGAAGTTGCCGCCGCCACCGCCGCCACCGCCGCCGCCGAAGCCTCCGCCGGGCGCGGCGCCGCCGAAGGACCCGCGCGGGGGCCCGCTGAAGTTAGGCCGGGGCCCGGGGCCCGCGAAGTCGTTGAAGGGAGCGCGCGGGCCCGGCCCGGGCGGTCCGTTCCGACCCATCGGCCCGCCGCGCGGCATCGGTGGCCCGCGACCTGGCGAGAAATAAAAAAAAACTTCAATATTTTAATCTTATGATTCTGTGATAGAAAGAAAAAGAGGCAGACCAGTCACTAGATGGGAGGACGACCTGCCTAAAGGATGGAGGAGGCTGGCGAAGGATAGGAAGATGTGGAAGGCGCTAGAGGAGGCCTATGTCGACAGCCTGACGATGACACTGTGGTGGCCGATGTCGGCAATAATAATCTTATGTAAATGTAATAATTTTAAAGTGTAATTTAGATGTCAAGTCTGAGAAATAAAGGCTTTTTTCATTTATTTTATTATTATTTACATACACGACACAATTATTGTCCCCAGTGACACACACATGTAAACACACCCTGACTGAGGCGTGAGGCCATATGTACAAATCAACATCAGAAGTCAGTTGACATGAGAGATTCTTACATTTTAATACTACGGACTGTACTCATAGGATATAAGTGTGTTTTTGTATATAAATAAAAAAGGGATATCCACGTTATACAAGGCCGGCGACATGCGGGTGGTGCAAATTCAGTCTACAACAAGGAATAAAATATTAACGAAGTCACGAGCCTATACTGGTGTAAAAAATCCCAATCTCGTGTTCATTGATCGCACTTAGTAGTTTATTTGCGCCAATGCTTTAGTATTAAGGTTTATTTAACGCTCGTTGGAATGTGTGATAATCTTAAAGTGATTCTCTAGTCTGTCGCCAATAGTTCTAATCTGGACTGTTTATTCTTTATTTGTACATCAGATTTTATTAACACTCATTGGCGTATTTAGATTTGTTTTATAGGAAGGGCCTTGCCTTAAAAGCGATAGCGGGCCACACCGAATCCCAACATTTTGAGGAGGACCAGATCCAAATCAATTCTGGGTGGGCAGGCCTTCCGGGCTCTCCCCTATTCCAATGTACAATTAAATTATTAATGTTTATAGGAATTCACTTGTAAGAACGTCAAATACAAATTAGTAAAACCAGACAACATATATATAAGTATGATATAATTCCAATGTTCCAATAGGCTATACCAACTCAGATTTTGCGTTGGTGCATAAGTGCTCAGAAAATCATAATTTTTAAATAAAATGTATTTTCCTAAAAAAAATCCGTTTTTAAAATAAGCCGCTAAAACGCTGTTGAACAATATGGCGTCGCACAGGAATTAGTGACGTCACTGCTCAGTATACAAACGAACATCAAGTCAACTCTTGGATCGCTATTTTTACTGACCTGTGACGTCATTATAGATTCGACCAAACCTGTACGTTTTCGATATAATTGCTACAGATACAAAATTATACGTTTTATACTGTTTTGCAAAAATGATCCATTTTTTAGTTAAAATGCCTTAAATCGGTTTTAAGACTCATAAATAATTGATACAATTTTTTAATAGTTAATACTTTTTTTTCACACTGTAAAATAGCCCATTCCAGAACGAATCTAGCTAAATAAGATCGTTTCAACTGTGTTTTAACCACGTATCAACATAAATAAAAAAACTCACCGCCAAACATCATGTCGTCCCCACCAAGGCCAGGGGCCGGGCCGGGGCCCATGGGCATTCGGGGTGGAGGCCCCCCGCGCGGGGGACCTCCCCGCGGGGGGCCACCACGGGGCGGAGCCCCACCACCCTGCCCAGAGCCGAAGCCTCCGTACTCTTCCGCGTAGAAGTCGTCGTAGTTGTGAGGATCGTAGTTCTGGATCGCACCCTTGATTGGTGTCTGGAAGAAGAGGAAGTTGCTCTATAAATATTTTGACTTATTATTTAATTTTAGAAAAAATATATTGGGATAAGGATTCTAACAAGAAGCACGCAATGGGAATGTCCTAAACATGGCCAAAAGTTACAAATTATCATCCATTTTAAAGGTAGTCAGTAAATTATAGTCAGTAGACGTAGACTAATTCGACCTTCTAATGTTTTCGTTTCAGGCGTGAATGAAAGTAGGTTTAATATTTTTTAATAAAAAGAAACGCCATAATATTGACATTCAATTGAAAAAAAAAAAACAATACAACCCCTTTTACATTTGTACAGAACAGGAGTCTTTAGTTTTGTTTATCTAAAAAGAGTTCTTTTACAGAGTAAATGTTTCACTAGAATCAGACAGCTCGTAGGATCTCAGTTGATGGCGTACATTGGTGCATGACGTACTTCTGGTTTCATAGGCTGCGGTTCTTAATTTTTTCTTTAAAATTAATTGAAGCAGCCCAAACTATTTTCTCAAATAAACATGTAAAACGGAACCCATATCTTTAGGACAATGCCCATTCTAAATAGGTTTCACCTTTTCGAAATTATTTTGTAGATAATCAGATTACATTAGAACTCTTTATTGCACACACCAAAATACATAAAAAGGCTTACAGCAGATTAGCAGCAAAGCAGCAGCAGCAGATTACTGCATGATAAAGTAATAATTTTTGAAACATCTTCACTATTGTTATCGCTATACATACATAGAAGACAATGTCTTAAACGTCCGTAACTGTAGAGGTATATAACTGTAGAGTCCAACAAAGCCTGCGACCACATTTATCAAAATTATACTAATTTAACAAAACAGTTTGTATGGACAGCATGCCAGTTGTAAAAGCAGTCTCAGTTGCCGTGAAGCGGGGCAGGTGCCCCAGTCGCCCCTAGATGCGGGCCTGGTGCCTCACCTGTCTGATGAGGTCAAGCACCTCACGGACGCCGGCGGCGATGGCGTCCTCCTTGCCCACGAGCTGCACCACACGCTCGGTGCTCTGCGGCGCCGCATTCGAGAATATCTTCAGCCGGGCGCCGGTTTTCTGAAAGAGAAAAGAGTTGGACGTAATGCTATAATAATTTTAACTTCCACACAGCGCAACACTTGACCTGGTGCTAAATAAGATGCGATACCTTTGATTGTAACCAGTCAGGGGCATCACAAACATGGAAACACAAACAGTCTGAGGTCGTATGGTCTGACTGTATGTACAGGACCTCTGGCATCATAATGTTAAGGTAATAATAACTACCATGCAATAAAATTACTCGACCCCAGTGTGGTGGGTTAAGGTTTCTGAATTGTCATAATATGTATGTATATCATAGATAAATATCGGCGTCACTCGATCAGTGGAGACTTGCATAATAGAAGTGCGGGGAAGGCACATCAATAACATGGAAATGCAGGCAGAAACACAGGCTGAGGCAATTAGCACCTATCAAGTAGGACAACCCCGACTGGGAACAGAACCTACAACTTCTGGTCTAATAGTCAAGCGTCTCAACCTCTAGACTAACGAGGCAGTCAAGATACTAAGTACGGGTCCACCCGAACGGTACGTTAAGCCAATCAGAACACTCAACAGGGGGAGGAAAAAGGTGATGCAGTGAAATTTGAATCTGAATTTTGGACGTGTCCCTTTTTATTGCATAAGACTTGTCATTTCAAATACTCGTAGTAGACACATACGACTGCCAAATATGCTTAGTAAGTAAGAAGAAATTAGTATTTATGAACAGACTTTTACAACATTACATAAAGTCACGGGTGTAACCGGGAGGGCAGGGTGGAGACCACGATTTGCTACTATATCTATTCTATCTAACAACTTATAAAACGTTAAAATTTTCTGATTACAAAAAGTCGGGTCCCAAAACACATTGTGCGATTGTCTTAGCGATCACTCTCAGTGGGGTCAAATATAGTCATATCCTTTATTGCCAAATTGCTGTTTACAATTGTAAACAGCAATTATAGCATAATTAAAACACTAAAGTAGCAAAAGATATCATGATACATTTATTTACTAAAGTTACAAATATTTGAAATCAGGGCTGCTAGTTTTTCTGTAATAGGTACTGTAAACTTTTGTTTGTACAGTTAGGCCGCTCTGGCTCTCATTGCCTCCTATAAGTACAGGTGGTATTTGTAAGTAATCACGTGATACTCTATACGGGGACTACAATAACTTGGCTTGAAAGTAATGACTTCCAAGCAAAGACTCATTGTTACATAGACTATCATAATTTCAACACATTTAAAACACTTTTCCAAGGTAGAATTTCACAGAGTTTCTGAAATCAGCTCGCTCACTGGTTCTAGAAAATTTAACTGAAAATTCACTTAACAAAGGAGAGCCTAATCTCGTATATGGAGCCCCGACGTAATCCATTCGACTACGGGGCATAGGAGCGTTAACAATGTATAGGGCGGAGCGCGCCCAGCCGAATGCAGCCAGTTATAGCATCGATTACAGATAGCGTTGTATATTTGTAGTCAAATAATAATATACTTTTACTCTAGGAGGGTCAATAAAATCAAAATTTCACAATTCAAAGTAACATTGTGTTACAGCCACTATATAACTACTTACTACTTCAGGCTATATTAGTTCACTGCTGGTCATAGCCCTCCCCTAATGAGCGCCACAGCGCAAGGTTGTGCCATCATTGGGGGGTAGTGCCCATAATCCCCACTATATAAACAGTAATTTAATTTTTTTATTTTTATTTCCGGAGCATCGTTATTTTTATCATATTGCTAGCTGACCCAGCGAACTTCGTACCGCCTACCATCGATTCTTTATTTTTTTTCTCCCCCGTAAGAACCATCCTCGTACTTCAAGGAATATTGTAAAAAAAAATTAGAGAAATCGGTTCAGCAGCTCTCGAGATTTGAGCTTACCAACACATTCAGCGATTCATTTTTATATTATAGATAAACAAACTAATATGGTGATACAATAGGCTCTATCGCCTAGTCGTCCGGGGATATTACGTGCGTGTATTCGTGTTGAAGAGGCAGAGTGCTGGTCAATATACCCAAGAACCTATGGTCGATAGACTTCAGAGCTTATCGAGTGAAGACCACGAACTGGCAAACGCAGCGTAAGACAGCCAGCGGCTCGCTAGACTATCTGGGGAAGATTGCTGGCAGTGGCTGGATGAGGATGGGCGTAGACAGAAAGAAGTGGCGTCGCTTGGTGAAGGCCTATATCCAGCAGTAGATTGATTTAATTGGGTCAGTAAAATTTTCATTACAAAATCGACACAGATAAATCGATACCAGGCAGAAATTTCAGGTTAAGGACCACTCAGAATATATTGTTATTCGAATAACAATAGTTCAAAAAGGGTATTCAACTATTCACACTAATTTATTTATTTATGTTAGTTCGCCGAACTGACACAGAGAGAATACTGAACGTTGAACTCTGACCGCAGAAATTCTAGATCGCGCGGTCCAACACCTAGAGTTCAACGCGCCTGATATTTCGCCACGGTTCGAGTACATGTTAGATCACACAGCCTGTAAGTACCGTGGCATTTATTCAATAGGCGTTTTAACGTTGAATAGTTGAGCAAATTGAAGTTGTTAATGGTCTTATTGTCGCAAAAAAATTACTTCTCGTAATGCCGTTTGTAATGAATGAAATGTTTTCCTTCAAAATACGAGTATATCCGAAGAAAAAAATATTACACTATTTTTATTTTTAATGCACTAACCCGTGCATCATGTGGGTACAGTGATATCGTTCCGATGTTAAACCTAACTGCAAAGTAGGTAGTCGGGGCTGTAAGTAATGCAATGTGCTTAAGTCAGATGTCGCTGCCTGTACGTAATACAGAGAATATTGTAAAGAGGTTCGAAATTTCACTGATGCCGTGAGTCGCCCATTGGCTCAATTGGTAGAGCGCTGGTACGGATAGCCAGAGGTTGCGGGTTCGAATCCCGGCATGGGTGAAATTTTTAGCCTCTAAATAGGTTTTTAAAAAAATATTTTTAAGAAAATCATTTAATATACAGACAGCGCTTGAAATTGTCAATCCGCAGTGAGCACTCGTGGTCATTAAGCTCGACTTATAAACCTTTACATGTTGAACTTAAGCCATTCAAAGGCCGATGTGTTATGTTATGCAGAGGCATTGCCGCCCTAGGCCACATAATAGGTACCAGCTGACCCCGTTCTTTATTTACTGAACTACACAATTTATGATATTCTATGAATTTTCTGTATGTTATCCTGTAATCCGGATCATCTTATTGCCATTCTCGTTCGTGTATTATTTGAACTCATCCCTCACAAGTGTAAGTGTTTATTTCGCGCCGCACTAGACCTGGGCCTTATGGAAATTCCACCCCTGATGTTGTGTGCCTACTTTACTACACTCACCGGTCATGGATGCAGCCCACGAGTGGTCTTACTCCGTCCAGGTCTTGACAGCTGTGCCGCTGACGCATGCGCGGCCGCATCGACCCGCGCACGTGGCGCCGCGCCCCCCGCCACGTACAAACAAAGACCCCGGGGCCACTGACACCGCTAATGTCATTTCGGCGGTGTGCGATCCAAAACATATGCCGCGCGTCTCCCGTGCTGAGGATTCGCGAGTTTTACTTGTTCTGAGCGAGATTTAGGTGTCTGTGGTGAAGGAGCGGGTGACAAAGGATAATTGTTCAAAATTCTTCTTTTGTCCGTCGCCGAGTGTAGATGTATTTAAAATTAGCTTCGGTCTTAGGTGCTTCCAATCGAATCCTTCCATAGTGACCGTTCAGTGATGGCGTTCCAGTTCTCTTTGATTTTCAGAGTTCATCTCTAGGTCTCCTAGCTAGTAACGTTGGGCTTTAAAACCAATTTCCGAATTATTATGCAGTAATCACAATGTTGTCAAATTTGACATTCTATAATCCAATGTATCAAAACCACAGATGTGCTCATTGTATAAGGTACAGAAAGAACTGGGGAAGATATGGATCGCCTTATGGTTAAATATTTGTACTAAATTAGTTTAGTACAAATATTTTTTTTCACGAACAAACTTCTTAGCAACGTCTTTTTCCTAAATTAATTCTTCATTGGATGATTTCATTTCTAGCAACTGTAAGCCGCTATCAACACCGACGAACTGCCTCAATCTCCATTAGTATTCACTATCACGTGAAGGCAATTTACTCCGGCCAATTGTACCGCACGGCGGCGCACGTCCAAGTAATTATGCCCCCGAAGTCACGAGCAGAGCTCCGTTGAGCGGAGGTGGGTAAGGGCACAGTCACACCGTTCGACGTTCCGTGTGGGACTGGCGGGCCCGTGGGACTGGCGGGGACGGCGGCGACACACCTGCCCTGCCCCTCCCTCCGCCCTGCACTTGTGAGGTATACGGTACACGGTAAAGTAGGGAGACACCGAAGCTACAAACGGGCCATGGCTCATCGACGACGTAGCTACATGTCGTTTAAAACGTATGTTTAGTTGACAGCTGATGAATCTTTAAATTTTGGACTTTACAGGCTGTTCGTGAGTGAGAGTAGAATTCAGATGAATAGTGAAAGGATTTGATGTGCTGTTAGTTGTACTGGAAAAAATTTCTCGTACTTATTAGGGCAGTGGTATATTATTTTTCATACGTGAGTTTTCTGTTGAATGTGAAATTTAAGTAAATAAAAAGCTTGTTTCTTCCGACTGAATCTTCAGGTTGTTGAACCTGATGTTTTTGAGCAAAATGATAATCTAATAAGTACATCACATAGTTTTCGTCGTAACACATTGTAGGAAGACTTCTATTTAGATTCTATGTTCACACGCCACACCTCCAACTGTAAAGTCGGAGCCTAGCGCATATTCATCACTAAAACATTCCCACTAAAGCCTCCAATATGCGAGGCATTGGGTCTTCGTGTTCCCTCGCAAAACAATGACTTCGTGACGCAACATCTACCTGACGTATTTCGCTACACGTTTTGGCAGATCCTGCATTTTTGATGGAGCTAACGTGACTCGCGCAACCCCTCAAGGGGTCGGTAAGTGCGAAACTTGAAGGAGTGTCAAGACATCACGGGGCTTAAACGTGAATTACCTTTAACATTTGACAATTTATCCCCTACTTTCAGGTTATAAAATCAAATCCATGACATCAAAGGATTATTTTTTCCCGTACTGCCAGGCTACAAAATGGAGTCCGCCATGTTGCCTTAATCGTTAAAGGAAACGCCTTTAATGGCAACTATAGCTGAAGCGCTCGTGGCCTAGCCGAACCGAGTGATTGGAATCGATCACTTGAGTTAAGCAACAACAGGCGCGGGCAGGTGCAGGATGGGTGACTGTCCGGTGACTACCGCTAGTGGCATTTTTTCCGAGCGCTTCCGTGCTTCGCAAAGCACGTTAAGCCGTTGGCGCCGTCTGTCATATAATGACAGTCGTTAAACCATGGCAGAGGCCTTATGGGTGGCTTTTCTGATAATAAGGCTCGCCACTGTCTTACAATCCTCCACCAACCCGGAATTGGCCCCCGTGGTGGAGTATGGCCTAACCTTCCTGCGATGCAGGAAGAGACCCGTGCCCCAGCAGTGGGGACATACAAGGGTCGATATCGATCGATAGCTGAATTAGAACTTTAACCAAACTTGGCAAGAGGAAGCTTTTGTTTTGCAAAATTGGAAGAATTCGACAAGTGACTACAAAGAGACACTGGATCGATAAGTTTCGATTTCGAGTATTGCCGCCGAAGCCGTACGGAGGCGGTTGCGGTTTCGATCGGAAACGGAAGCGGACAGCTCGCGTGCGCCACGGCGTTGTTTGTGCGCGCCCTAATTGCCGGTGTCACCGCCAGCGGCCGGCCGGCTGTCGAACCGTAATGAGTTACCGTAATTACGGCGCTATCGACTCGTATGTCATGGGGAATGAAATTGCTAAGCTTCTATTATTCAAAGCCAGCGTTGCCAAGCCCTCGGAGGGCCGAGGTAGAAAAACGCGGCTCTTCCTGCCATCCAGATTTTTTATACGGAGGATGTGAAGCGGCGGCACAAAAAGTTCCCGCCGCCACGTGTAACAGGAGAAGCAGAGCAACCCCATCCGTCATCCGTACACCCACATTTCCGTCGGAAGAGCCACTGCACGTGAACTCCCCACGCGACCACGTGACGTATTGTTCACAACCCTTTGGCTCTCCGGCGGCACCGAATGCGGAGAAACCAGTGAAACAATCCGAACTTGCTAATTGTTTGCTTGGCACAAAGGCAACGGGCAGGTGGGGTGGCGTCGACGCTCGGACTT
The DNA here is from genome assembly GCA_934045075.1 of Yponomeuta sedellus. Classification (NCBI taxonomy): domain Eukaryota; kingdom Metazoa; phylum Arthropoda; class Insecta; order Lepidoptera; family Yponomeutidae; genus Yponomeuta; species Yponomeuta sedellus. The sequence goes on from OW203740.1 coordinate 6,845,109, forward strand.
ATTAAAAGCAAGAAGTTTAGCAAATTAAACTCGAGGCGCTGGTAGCTGCTAATATAATTGAGCATTATTCAAGTTTTTAAAATGCAATATCTGGTTAATACAAACTTTCTTTCTAAAAACATTATTGTCTCCGAAACACAAGAAACGGAATCTACGACATAAAGCTTAGGTACCTAATAGTTAAATTAACCATTCAGCAACAATATTTTCGTTATTTAACTTTATCGATAAGTTTAACTGTAGCAACTCATTTTGATATACTCGCAAATTATTATATTTTCTTTATTATAATGCTACATTTTCAATAAATTTTCTTTTATATTTTCACTTCGCACGAAACGAAAACACAACATAAAGCATACCAATTACGTCTTAAAATAACCATTTAAGAATAATATATAACGTTATATTTATTTAACTTTATCGATAAAATTAATGGTACCAACTCCTTTTGATATAGTCGTACTTAAAACGTTGTTAATTTATTTTTTTAATGAATATGCTAGCTTTTTAGTGAATTCTTATTCATTCATCCACACCGACTGATGGCTGAGGCAATGTATCAGCCTCTTAATTTAACGCTGGCCGCAATTGGGTTTTCTACCTGGCCCCGATCGACGCATGTGTTTGAGGATTCCATTTGAGGGCTGAGGCTTTAGATTCGGGCGTCATTGTGCAAGTCGGCCGGGCCCAGGTGCTCGCGCGCTTTTTGTGCGCCTTCCGGCGGCTGCGCGCGCACCTGCCGCCATGTGCCGCGCCAGCTGCCGGCGCACGCGCCGCCCCCGCCAAGACGCCACATAAATGCCCCGCGCGCAACAAAGGACTTCACTAAAACCCGCAACTACTTATTACTTCGCGTATGTGTCGCATATTATGGGTCTTCGTCCACTTTAATTACACAAATTGGACCCAGTTTCGACGAGAGCTACTTTGTCTATTACGCCAGGGACGCACAACATAAAGTGGTCCGCTGCGTCACACATCCTTTCTTACTCGTACCCCAATTATTTTGTTACGGATTCGAGACGAAAACGCATCCCCTTCTGTCCCAAAACGCAGGTAAAAGTCCATTGACTCCGTCGAGATTATGACTGTGTTTCCATGTAACAAAGAAGAAATGAATACCGAGATCCAACGATAAATTATATTGCAGCGGAAATCTATAAAATCGGTTGCATTAATTTAGCACATACACGAGCCAGGTATAAAAGTTGGCCGGCGAAGTTCGCGAGTGATTTCGGGAGCATATTTTTCGATGGTGTTTATGCAAAGGTGGGTGCAAGTAAAACCGATCGGAACAAACAAGGTTGATGGCGGGCAAGATCGATCCATGGCGGGCGGGGTGCCGGAGGCGGCAAATCTCCGGGCAAACAGCACGAGGTACAGTCAGACCCCGGGTGAGTTATGAAACGCAACAAACACCGAGATTGCCAAGTTTCCCGGCAGCGCTGCAGATTATGTTTTAAAACTTCCATGGTGAAGTTACGCGCACGGGTAATTGACGTCGGCCAACCCACAGCGCGGAAGCGCCCACTTCCGCGACTGCTAGCGTTTGTTTGGTCAACAGCGAGCGAGATTCCGCCACTCTAGTTTCACGGCGCAGTAATTTCAAATTCCGCTGAAATATCTGTGGGCTTTGTACTATCTGTAGAGGTTTCAGCAAGCTAAATATGAGCACAAAAGAATATAATATTATTGCTAAGCTTTACTTAGAGATTACACCTTAATATTGTTTTGGTTCGCCATCGGGTGAAGTTTTTATAAAAGGCTGACGAAGATAAATATACACTTAGTTTGAAAGAACAGTCGCGCCTGATAATGCGGGAGATTCAGCCCCGACACAGCTGCCTCGCCATCTGCCGCAGAGCGCAGCTTTCGAGCAGCACGTGTCCTCAATGTTCTACGAAAAAAATATCTTTCTTCTAACTGTACCAGATGCTTCGACACAAAGGTGGAACTATTTCTCGCAATAGGATCCTGGATAAATCCCCGATCTGTCACATCCCTATCTTGAGGTCGACGCAAGGCCTCGCGCCATCAATTAATCTAAACCGCGAACGCGCTTCCATCCCTATTAGAGTGATTCCTTCGAATAATCCGAGAATAAATTGCACGGTTCACGGCTATTGTTTGGTTTGAGTTTCTCCTTAATAAACCTAGAATATTCCAGATCCATTGCTACGTCGTAGCCGTCTCGTTCATTATTTATTACTGTTGTCAACACTTTGATATTAACAAAGCAAAAGGCGTGGTACTAACCTCGCGCAGTTCTTTAATCTTGGCGCCAGCCTTGCCGATAACGCAGCCGGCGCGACTTTGGTGGATCAGTAGACGAATGTCCAATTCCTCATTACCAGTAGCACCTTTTGAGCCACCCTGGGAACAAATTAACATGTTAAAATAACTGACACTTAAATATAATACTTTGGAAAAGTAATAACTGGAAACTTACATCAACCAATTTCGGTAGAATATCTTTGACGATCTCCAAGGTGGTGTCCAAGTCCGAAGCCGATATGGTGAGCACTCTGAAAGCAAACGTGGCATCAATTATAAGAGAATTTCAATGTTAATATGTAGATAGAAAATTCACAACACGATATTGAACGCTCAAAGACAAATCAACGGTCAGGGAGGACTGTACGCTGGGACTTTGCGAAAGCATGAGATATTGCGGTGGATTATGGTGCACTCCTTTCGAGCACTTGGTTGATAAACAGGATCAGAATGGCGGCGTGGACATTTGGTTTTAATGATGGGAGGCCTTGGTACAGGCAAAAAGTCACAGCTTCGGATGTTCTATACAGACTGAAACGTCTAGAAGCGTCGCTAAGATGGATGTAGATTAGTGCTGCAGTAAGTGATGGGGAGAGGTCGTCGTGGGTAAAGGGAACAAGCGCCTACGTCGGGACCACTAACAGCTCGGCTAGAGGGCGAGGACCTGTCTGCTGTGAACCATCGCCATTCCCCCGAGATGGCTCGCGCTAAACGAAATTGGAGGTGATTCGGGCAAATGGCAATTGGAAACTAATCTCGAACTTCGCTCATCGCCGCTCACTCGGGGTGCAAGCGACGGGTGCAACGACGCTGGCCCCTGACTGTTGACCGGAGAGTAGAAAGATCACTCGGATATTGTACAAGAGATTTGTTTGAGATTAGATGTTGGCGATGTTTACCGTTCGGGGCCGGGGCAATCTGGGACTGTTATAGAGGCTTTGTACTGCTCGTGGCGGGGCGGGCGGCGGGTGGCGGGGCGGCGGCGGCGGCGGGACCGACAACCAAGAGAGGCTGTAGCAGCGTACCCCGCGCCCCGGCATACCCCTCTACAGGCCTCTACAGGCGTGCGAGCACACTCAACTTAGATGATTATCGCTGTCCTAAGTACGGTCCTCTTATCACCCGCATGGCTCGCGGCGACGTCGTCGGAAAGGTCGCCGTCTGATTTATTCGGGTGTTTGATATTCGTCTCGCGGGTGATATTTGTAAAGCCCGATTTACATTGGTATAGGACGTGGCGAGTGACTTTTAAACCAGTGAACCAAGTGGCATTCCTGCGTCGAAACTAAATTGGCGACCAACGTCGAAAAATTAATGCAATTTTGCGCAGTGCGAATTGTCTCCGTTATATTGGAGCAAATGAAAGAAGTGGTATACCTAATCTAAATGCGCAATGGATTGCTGTCATGTAATGGCAGTCGTTAAGGCATGTCAGAGGCCTTATGGGCAGTTTGATCATTTCTGACGTAAGGCTCGCCACTGCCTTAGAATCCTCCACCAACCCGGACTTGGGCCCCGTGGTGGAGTATGGCGTAACCTTCCTGCGATGCAGGAGAGAACCGTGCCGCAGCAGCGGGGACTGATAAGGGTTGATATTAAATGGATTGATAGATCAAAGGTATATGTCAACTGGGTATTGAAGATCGGAAGGAATATCGTCTGACGGATTCAAGTACCTACCGCGCGCAAGTCATCCCTTGACCAATCGAATCGAAATCACTGTTTGCAAACAAGACCCGCCACTGTCCGAGTCCGGTTTTCACCACAGTAATCATTCACGGTACTTGGCTACTTCTCTAAACCACTGTAAATCGAGCCTAGCGGCAGCAAGTGAGGTTTGTCATTTGAGTGTGCTCGCAGGAGGGGCGGCCGGGGCGCGCGGTGCGGCTAAGCCAAATGGCAGGGCTCTCGGGGGCGATAGGTGGACCTGTAACTGTGGCTGCCGGGGGCGTTAATCTGTCTACAGCACGGGAGCCGCACGTGCTGACATGACATCTCTTCACAGGTGATGTTAGCATTTGGGGAGGCAAGAAGTAAGAGGTCGAAATGCGAACATCACCGCTAGGGTGCAGAAAAGACATGGGCGCTCAGAGACGTCTTTTCTTCGAGAGAAATCTATCAAGCCGCCATCGGGGGGCCATCCACGGAGCAGTATAAAGTTTTTTTTTTAGTTTTTTTTACTATCATTGATTGGCAGTTGTACCTGTGGTGAACAGAATGTTAGTACATAAGTTGCATTAGGATAACGAATTGACAACGTGAAACATCAGCCTTAATATTGTTCTCTTTCTGCGGCAAACCAAATAGTGTACTCACATACTGTGAATTAATAAATTTGTAGAGCAATTAGTGCCAATTAATCGTTGAAACTGTGTGGTGTGTCGTATAATGAATTTCGTTGAAACCTCTGATACGAGAGGCGTGTTTCCCTGATATAATACTGACCTGATTCCTGAGCTTCGATATGTTAAGACCGCCTTTGCCGATTATGGAGCCCGCCACCTGCAGGGAATATCTTTATGTAGGTATACAGGTAGCCGACATTGGTTGAAGAAACATCGACGAGAGCTAATTTATGCGGAAAGTTCAGTGAATGCCTCCGATCTGATGCATAATCTAGTAGGTGCATTTCTTTATTTATTTGTGTTATTAATTTATTTATTTCCTTACATCACATATTTTATTTATTGCATCGCGCATTTAGAAATGAAAAATGAACATTTCATTATTTTAATTTCTAAATTATTTATTGTACCAGTAAATATTGCGGGATAAATACTAAAAGTATTTTGTTAATATTCGTGATTTCCAACGTTTGGAATTTTGAATCTTGATTAAAAGTAGTAGTAGGTAGGAATCGCAGCTTTATTTTAGATAGATAAAGAGATAGACTGTCTATTTGGTACCATAGAAAAATAAAACTTATTGCATGATATATTTTAGATAGATATAATGTTTATTCCGTACCTGTAGAAAAATAAGACTTATTGCTTTTTGTAGAGATAGTCCGGGGATAACTTTCTCCGAGACCATATAAATCTAAAAAAATATATGTACCCGATCACCTCAGTTATGCAATGTAATCTGCTTGACTGACTTACTGCAAATGATTTCAAGGTTCAAGTCCCGGCATGGGTGGAATTTTTAGCCTCTAAATAGGTTTCAAATTCTGGTTACGCGAGAACATGATATATAAATATAACCTTTGGTAATTCTAAAGAAACAATTCTTTAGAATTACCTTTACACTAGACCAATGCCTTCAACCTTCTAAATCATGAACAGAATGCCCTCTTAAGGAGCTCCGTGAGGTTGACTAGTGCTACCGGTGGAAAAAATCATATCTTATACTTACAGATATTTTTGCAAATCGTCTTACATTTCCTCTATCATGTTAAACGCGATTAGGATCCACGTCCGAAAACTTAGCCAGCGGTCACACATCGGGACGGGGTTGCGGAAAAGACGCAACGCGTTGTATAGAAATCGCGTCCTTCGTCCCGTCCCTTCAGTACATTTTGTATGTCTTTTTCACGACCCTTCTGTGTTGGCGCCGGCTGATACGACGGTTAGAAATGGCCACTTCTGTAACGTCGGGCCTGCGACGTGCGTCACGTTATTTTACACAAAGTAAAATAACCTTAAATTGATTCAAGTTCAGTTGAGTCTACCATAGGTACTAGCGCAAAAAAATATCTGCCACGTGTGACCGACTCGTACGTCACAGGAACGGGGATTTTTCACGCGTCTTTTCCGCGGTCCTTCTGTGTGGTTGCTGGGTTAGATTTTTTACCTTGAAGCTATCTAGTACTAGGTTGACCTTAGGTCTTCAGGCGTACGTCAAAAAATCGCTCTGTCACAAAAGGTCCACTGCTCATAATGTCTTTCGCAAAATATCCTTTTCACAAGTTATCCTCTTTTGTTCATTGTTTTTTTTTTTACTTAATTTTTTATTGAAATAATATTTGAATTTTTATTACCATGTAATCGAACAACTTTTGAAACTTCGAAATCACATAAAAGCAATCACGCAGCTGTTTGTTCCGTACATTTTAAGCCCGCCTGTGGTAACTGTAGTATGGAACTGCTATTTTATTTCGCGGTGTCGAAGTTTTTGCTATTGTAAAAGGTGCTCAATAATCAGGTTATAGATAGATAGATAGGATACGATAAAAAGTTAATCATTGTCAGCCAGAAAAAAAAAAAAATTATAATTTAAGAATTATGTTTATAATGTAGATAAAAATGCAAAGTGACGTCACGGTGTAAAGGGGTTTTTCACAAATTTAATGTGAACAACTGTCACAAGGACGGGGGACGGGTCAAAAATCACGATTTTTTTTTATATTCTTTATGGATGACCCCTTATGAGAAGTGGCCATTTTCCGGAGGAGCGTCAACAATCACTATTGACAAAATAGAGAGACACTTTTTCAAAAACATTCAGGAAAATAGAAATATGATTTCTTGTTCGCGCTAGTGCATCTCAACGAGCTCCTTGAGCTCCAACGAGCCCAACTTTGCTAACGAAGGAACGTTCATGACATGACAAAGGTAAAATTTTTAAGACTTACCTTGCTTGGTATAAGGAAGGTGACTTCGTCGTCAGTGGCCCGCGGCCGCTTGTTGGTGGGGCCATCATCCCCGAAAGCTTCTCTTTTCATGGCGTCTGCGCAAAAGAGAAAGAGTTCATGTGGCGTTCAAGCAGGTAGAGTAAGAGAGGGCCAGACTGCGGAGGCCAGACGAGAGATTTTATTTATTTTTTAGCAAAAGTGATGACTTCATTTTACCTTGCTTTTTGTTAAATTAATAAAGGGAAACACAGAGCTGAGTTGGCCTTATTAATCAATATAATTTTTTAATACGGTTAGACCGACAAAAAACTAATGGACGGAAAAAAAACTAATCTTAAAAAAAATATATTATTATTATTTTCAGATTCCCTAACACCCTACAAATAAATAGTTTTGTTTAGTAATTTGTTTGCTATGGCAAAATAAAATTTGATACAACTTTTGTGCTACATTCCTTTTTTTTATGTTATCCGTCTGATTGGCTTGAAAAACCTTTCTCAAGAAGCAGTCATAAAAATTACAAGTTATTAAAAACGTCAGAAACATATGAAACCATTTCGTACTAGAGAATTACGAAAGGGGGAATTTTCTTTGACGAGGGAAATGTCAAGAGCATTTCGGCAGGAGATTTGAGATCAAAAACAACTGTTTGGGGAAACGAATAAGCCTCTAATTTGAGCCGCTAAACGAGTGAAATAACCACGTTACGGGTACAAAATGTTCCGCGCGGCAATTATAGGGATTTCGCGAAGCCAAAAACGGGCTCCAATAAATCTTTCTAAGTATATAAATGGCGGCCTTTGTGTCTTCATTTGGAGTGTTATTATTCTTACTTTACTTTATAAAACGACAATTTGATTGAGTCCTGATCCTCAAGGAGAACAAGTAACGATAGGACAACATCTCCCGGACAAACAGTCACTGATTATGGTATTATTATGTCAAACGAATAAACAATGACAGTGAATTAGCATACGCAATTTTATTTCAATTAAGCTAATGAACAATATTCAGACGAAAGGGAAATTTATGATAATCGCTGAGGGCGTGAGTTGTTTGCGAGGTATTATTAGGTACTACAGGTACCAGCGAGAGAGCTCAGGAATTAAAGCCTCATTTAATAAAACGAGGCCTATTAGACCCCCCATCAGAACGGGTGACTTGAAATAATTTAGAAGAAAAAAGCAACTTACAATAAAACTTTCTAACAAAAAACACAAAACTATCGCCATGCTTGCATGTTCTTAATACAGCAAGTATATTTCTCCAAAGAAACCGAGGTTTCAAACGAACGTGTTCGAGGAAAACACGTCGTTTGAAGCTCGAAAAAAAAAACTATTCAGCGATGGCGTGCCGTCGGGTGGCACTTTCGCGACTGCTGATAAGAAATAAGAATATGGCCACAGGCATTTCAGTAGTCAGTACAATAAAATAGACGAAAAAATGCAAAGCGAGACGAAAAAATACGGCGCCGCTGATAAAGAAAGAATAGGTCAGAGGATGTATTTGACAAGACAAAAGATTTATAACGTGCGTCGCGTGTAGCAGGAATGCTGCTACCTTTAGCCTACAACGGCTTTGATAGGGATTTCAACTCAAAGAGGAAAGCAAACAAAAGAGCTTATTGTTTCCGGCGTTGCAGAATCAAAAGGATATCGGAAATGATGTGGGCGAGAATAAACATGTAAGTAATAAATAACATAGCATAGGCTCCACCCACGGCCAGAAGGGGTATGAAGAGTACCTAATTTATCAGACTAGACTTTGAATTGGTAGTACTAAATAGAATAGCTACCAATATCACCCTGTTGGTGCTCCTAAAGGCGTTTAGGGGCGCTAACTAGCGCCCCAATGGAATAAAAATCATAACGTGTTTTAGAATACGTTTATTTCAAAAATTGCAAGTTTTGACTAGCAATTGAGATTTGAAAAAGAGTAAGATTTGACTTCACCTTTTAGGTAAGTTTTAGCACTAAATGCAGTATAAAAAATGTAACAAATAGGTAAAAAGCCTAATATTCAATAGATAAAATTATCGGTATAAGCCCACAGCTAAGTTTGAGTACATGGGTGCCCAAGTTCTCCCAAGTTATGGTAATGCGGCGGGCGCTTGCTAGCTGCTAGGTCGACAGGTGGCTAGAGGTCGCCGACTCCACGACAGGTGCTTACACGCCAGAAGGGTACCCACCCACTATCCGCATTTTAATTCGCAAAGTCAGGGCCCTCAAAGGGCGAAAACTTTCTGTTAATTTCCTGTAGTATCACTTCTGAACAATGTTGCTGGCAAGGCGTGCGGCGGGTGCGAGCGACCATTGTACCGCGGGAGCTTTGATGTGACTCGTGCAGGCGTGTTAAAGTGATTCGCAATTAAATTCGACCGTTCTGCTTTTGCCGGCGCGGAAATTAATTAATCGCAAAAGAAATTAATATCGGTAGGGACCAACGCGGAGACGAGAAACGTCGTTGATTTTGTTACGTTGTTTTCAACATCAGGGAGTACTCTTAGGCCATCTATGTTGCATTAGCTGCGGTATAGGTATTCTGCAGGGAATACAACAGACAGGTTTTACTTTCCGAAGAGCATCTAAGCTTTGTCACTTCAGTAGTTAGTGTGGGTTTTCGTTTTGCCATAACGATGTAGGCCTCGTTACCAAACTTGGGCCACCTAGATTGAAGTGAATACATAGGAATGAGGTTGAGGTCGTTGCGAGTCGTCAGCCGGCGGTTTCCTCGCAACAGGGCGAGCAGGCTGCCTCACCGGCGGCAGGTGCGCGCACAAAGCCCGGCCAAGTCCCGCAAAAAACAACACAAAAACACTAGTAAAATGTCACAGCCAGCTGTCTCACCGCGATCCGCTCTACCGAAGGGCTCCGGGGCCCTGATCCGGCTGTCACTCAACGCCGCTCCATTTCAATATTTTGTGACATTTTGTCTATTGCAGTACTTATTGGCGTTCGGCGACAAACGGAATGCTTCAAGTACACAAAAGCCATATTTAACTGGCTAAGAATTTCATAACAGACACGGGACGAAGAATAACAACATACATAAGAGGCGGGGTAAAAAGTTAAAGGAACAAGGAAATTGCCAACAATAAAAGACCGAAATTCATGTTATGTCATGCAAAAATGAAAGGCAGCGAGCAACTTTGTAAAGAATAAAGAAACAATAAAAAACAGGAGTTTTCCTTGGAGATTCACAATAAAGTTGACGGACAGTCGGCTAACACAATGAAATGAATGAAAAAAGGGGAATTATTAAAGTTGATGAAAGAGCAAAAAAAATTCAACTCACCCAGTTTTAGTTCTTGAGCCAATCGGACGTTATCAAGGCGGTTCGCACCTAGAACAATACATGCCAATAATTAAAAAGATATCTTATAGGAGACGCACGTCAATTCCTCCAATATTTTCCAAAGAAACCTACAAGACAGGGCGGTATATGGAGCGCGTGCTAACACCGCCCGGGGCGCGCCCGACTGGGGGAGCGTGCATCGCGCGGGGCGTCTGCAATCGGACTGTGAGGCGCTTCCGCGGCTGCTAGGGCGAGACTCCGGGGCGCCGGTGGCGAAGCGGGGCGCAGGCGCGCCGCCCGCCCCCGTCGATACCATCCCCGGCTCTTATTGCGGTCCGGAAAAGACCGGCTAACGACCCGCACCGCAAGACGATACAGCAGATACTACACGCCACGCACATCACACAACGCACTCTAGTAAAGGGCACATGGAATTCTGTACATGCGCGGCTACACTCAGTTCATCTTTCAATAAGAAAATATCCGAGTCTAGGAGGTTGTCGCAGGCTCATTGCCCGGCATTCTGCCCGAGCAGCCTGATAGCCGACGAGTTTGGGATGAGGGAATGTGTCGGGTCATTCAGATAGACAACTAAAGCAGGGTAGGGCGCTGAGTTGCGACTGGACACAAGGTTGCACGCTCAAATTTCTCCTTTTTTAGGGACTTCATTGCATGATGCTTCTGCGCGTAGCTGAGGCTCTTCATCTGAGTTGACTTCGCTGTTTGCGGCGCAGAAGAAAATTCACAGGACTGACATTGGTTGTATTGCCTAAGGAGCGCGGGTAGGAGGCTCTCGTTGTCATGCTATCTACGGTATCGTCTCGCTTTGGCTGATAACATTTCTTAGTTATTGAATTGCAAAGGGGGGTGTCACTTAGATACTGTGGGAGAAGAGCAGGTGACTAATATGAGATGCGTCATGCGCGTACACGTACTCTCCTTCGCACGTGGGTTCGATCTGATGCTGACACAGTGACGTGGCTGATAGGCAGAAGTGGCTTAAATACGACAAGCTAAAATGCAGTATTATTTCTCCGTATCCCTGGCCTTAGATGTGACTATAGTTAGAGTTTTCCCAAATTTATTTTACCTGTAACCCTTTACCAGGCAATGGTTTAATAGTTCCCACCATTTAACCGTTTCCTCATTAGAGTCCAAAATCAATGAAAAATTTATACCAGCTCTGCCCGATAAAAAATTAAGGAGATAGGGTGTTGCCCGTGGTATTGCTCATAGCTCCGAGGCATATCTCATAGAGAGGATCTCTCTTGCTGTTCAGCGTGGAAACATTAACACGCTGACATTAGGTGTAATGAATATGAAAAGAGGGACCGATATACATTGCAGTGGAAAAAGAGGCTTACATCCAGTAATGGCAAAACGTGTAACGGCGAAGTTGCTGATTCAATAAAGTTCATAGATAGTGAGCACAATGTCTACTTGTATTGGTGTGTGAAACTCAAAAGCGAGGTGACAACAGTAAACTACAAATTTTCAGATATCTCTGAATCTAAATAATACTGACTTTCAAGGCATTCAGGCAGAAAATATAAAAGAATACTAGGACCGCATGAAAAATGAAAAATTAGGAATGGACACCTATGCCGATGCGGGAAAAACGCATTAAAGGTTCTTGGTAGTATACAGCTTGTATGAAATGATGATTAGTCGCGCCTGTATGAGATCAGGGTAGTTCTTGGACTTACCTTCAGAGTTCAGAAGTTGACATTTTTCTGAATCTACACATTATATTTGAGACACATGATGAGACAACCCACAGGGATTACTAGTTATAGACCTAGTAATCTCTAGGAGGCTAAATGGTGGCTTTTGCTAAGCATTAGCATAAAGCTAAGTTACACAGAATTGCGCACTTATGCTGATCCTTTAGGCATGTTGACATTACCACGTTGAAAAACAAGCCGATAGTACGATACCCGGACCCCGTAATCGGGAACCATCGCACAGCGGAATAATGAACCCTACACCGAATACATACTCTCATTAAGTGTTCCTCGGTAAAAATAAACATTGTAATGGGCCATAAAAGGATTAAAATTAATAGAATAACTTTATTTTCATTGTTACAGTCCAGTTTAAGCACAGGTTTAAGGGACGGGCGATTAACTTCTTCCACAGCCATGACAACACGTAAGTTGCCGTCGGTGGGCGATGAAATAAATAGAGTATGCATGGTTATTGCTTGACCTACGTGTCGTACATCGACGAGTATAAATGGCGGCTCATTAGAGGTGAAGGGAGATTCAGTGCTATGAAACAGCATTAGACAAACATCTGAGGCACGCGCGCCGTGGCATGCGACGTAGTCGTTAGCGGCTAATGTCCACCTTCGACATCACTTAACTAATTGACTACAATTAATGTATGTCATATTCATCGATTCAACACGGGCGGCTTGGACGCATATAGATTCTACCCCACCCCTTTGGTAACTCACGTGCACTAACTTTCAGACCCAAAATAAGGTATATTGTCTGATGTTTAAAAAGCAGGTGTGGCAGTCTAGATTATGTTTCATTTTGGGATGATTATACACCCTAGTATAATCCGACCAAGTGTCCACCAACGAGTTAGGCTCTTTTTAAGAAAAAAAATCATTAAGATAAGGGTCCCTTAGCGGGAGTTTAACACACTTAGCCAATTTTTGATAGTTGTTGTATTAATATAGGTTTAATCAGATTGTGTAAGGGACCCTAGGTGTGCAAGGCCTACTCGCAATTTGCCGTTTTCTGAAAATTTCATTTGGCTACCTGTTCTAGACGGACGGGTAACAGATGTCGTAGACAAAGGAACGCTTGCAGACTTCTGGTACGGAATCCTATAATATCATATAATAAATCCTATAATATAATAGACCGAATTAAAACTATTATTACCGTCGAAATTATTACTTTTGGATTCCCGAGAAATATAAAATTAAGTTTAAAAAAATTGAGTATTTATCAAACGTTCTTGGTGAAAAGAAAACTGACTGCTTAGTATCTAGTTTAAAAAGAAGTAGGAACATCTACTCTAAGCTTAACGACGTTTTATAGTATACTAACGTTACATACAGCGAACTCTTAAATAGACAAAACGTTACGGCATTCATATTTTACCTTTTTAATTGCTTAAAAACTATCTAAGTCCACTACAATCTTAAATGCAAACAATTAATGTATCATCAATTCTTCACATCACATCAAACATGTCACTTGATGGACGGGTCATGTAAATGATGTTTACTGGTTTGGCCTCAAAACTACTGTCCAAATTGTTATAGCGATCAAACTTTATCACACACGCACACGACGTGGCATGTCTGGTCGGACATTTATTTTATTTTCGTGTAGTTATCTACGCATTGAAAGTATTTGTTTGTCATAACCTAATAGGTCAGCGATGAGCGATGTCGAAGACAATTATTACCTAGGCAACGGGGCGACAACAAAAATGCACACTATTGTATCGAAGTAGCGAAGATTATGTAAGTGTTTATGAGTCCATTTGTGTCACGTACAGCGACGGATAGCTGTATGGGCAATAAAACTTCGTTTCCATAAACGCTTTACGAATCTTTTATGCTTTTAATGGTATGGTTAAGGAATATGGGCCAACGTAGGACCAGGATAAGATCCAGCGACTGGAATCGAATACCATTAGAACGACAATACTGGAATCAAATTCGATAAACTTTAGAAAAGTTAGTCTTTCGAAGAGAATTGATAATTTTAATAAATCTATGAAACCAAGGAGTACATCTCCATAAATAATGTTATTATTGTTATTCTTAACTTTGTATTAAGTTATTGAAGCTTCTCATTTAAGAGGATAGATGTAAAACCCTTAATTATCCACCTTTGAAGAAGTGATTTTGCCACGAATGTTGAGATAAAGAAAACCAAAGATCAATAATCCAAATAACACATAAACTGCGACTTACTTGGAGGCGTATATTTAAAAATGTAGAGCATTTAAAAGAAAAAAATACATAAACACACCAAACTTATTCTTTTCAAATATGGTGCTTCATTTAACAGAGTTAACTATTATCCATGCATTAAACATTAAAATTTAGATGTCGTGGTCGACGTTCACGCAAAAACAATAAAGTTTGCTGTAAGCATCAGTTATACTTTAAAACCAGTAAGTATAATGACGCTATCTGTTAATCAACCAAATCATTGAACTGAACTATGCTGCCTTGTGAAAGTTTCACCTAGGCTGGTTTTGCTCTGCTCAGTGTTACGCCAGAGTGTTCTTTATTTGCGAGAGCGACGGAAGGGGCTCCACCAGGAAAGACAATACTTAAAATCAGCCGCGCGATTTGCGAGGACACTTCTCATAACATAAAGCAAGTATAGTTGAAGCAATAATGGTGCGATTTGTCAGGTGTATACTGCAGTGACCCAACGTGGGAGAAGTACCGGCTGCCACGACAATCATGTCCATGTAACAAGAAACTCTTCGTCGAGAATATTATTTTAAACGTGTAATTGCGCCAGTCGACTTTATAGACCGTATAATTTGCTGCTCGAGGGCTACTGAAATATTCAGCGGGCAATGTGAACGTGGATGGCGTATAGCAGCCGTCTTTGAGACCGACTGATGGGGTGGTTTCCCTACTACGCTATTGTAGGAGACACGCCACCTTCGAGTGAACCAATTCAGGTGCTCACTTCAAATATGATTAGAAGTGTCTGTTTCCATAATCGGCAGTTATGAAGCTTGCTCCATTGAATAGTGAACACTTATTTCCTGCTGCTGTACCGTACCTGTACCGTATCTAAAATATGCTGATCGTAATGTACGAACAGGAACGGTTTTTTTCTACCGGGACTAATGTCTTATGAATACACGAAACACGAATACGGAGCCCTAGAGACAGAATACTTGGCACCTGTTTTTCCAAGGAGTCCCTAACCACCGTATATCTTACTAAAACGATTCGTGTGCGATAAATTTTGAGGACATTTAGAGATCGGGGTCGTCGTTGAGGGAAGACTGGTAAAGGTCTAATTTATTATTGATCAAAGGTCCAAGGTGATGAAATTTCATCAAAGTACTTATAGGTAATTACCATGACTTTTAAGCTCGGAAAATCAATATTGGGGCTTGCTGAATTAATATAATGCTAAAAAAGATCATCGTATCAAAACAGACGGACAAATAAATGCTGTTCCGAAAATTTGGCGAAAGAAATGGGAATCTGTGATTGCCACTTGACGGGAAACAATTTAGTTGATATAGATGAAAATATCCAAGCACAGGTAGGTACTTATAATACATTTCACGCTTGGCAGAGCGCACCCCGCCCAAACTGTGTTTCGGCGATGCCCGGCCAAGCGTGTTGAACAATAAACAGTACAGCAATACTTAACCCGCGACCTTTGTTTACCCAAGCACATCCACACTAAATCCCCGATTAAAGGAGTCAGTTAATCCGTGAACGGTTTTCAGAGCCGCTCAAAAGCCTACTGCACACGGACGCCCATTTAGTTAATTAACATGAAAATTGGCTTTGACTGACAAACGGTACGACATCTCAACGAAGCGACCCTTTTGCCAGTGAAAAGGAACCCACTTATAATACAGTATTTCGTGAACGGGTCCCTTTTATTCAAGTTTTCAGAATAATGAAGAGTGTAATTAGTCAAGAAAAACTTAGCACACCCCTTGTGGCCTTTCACACAACACTTATACATTCCGTTTCCTAGAGGGCCGACGTAGCGGGTTAATATTTGATGCTTCTTATCGATCATAACTTCTTTCCTGTAGTGGAATATCGACTAGGACCCTCTGTTAGCTACGTCCAAGATTCAGGCTATTTGTGGAGGCCGCATATTTTTTTAGTCAATAGACAGCTATTGACTAAATCAATTTTTCGCAATACTCACTTTATCACATACAAAAAATGAAATGAGCCCATAAGCACTTTCAGAATGGATGATGACCAAGATCCATGAAAATTTTTGAGAGCGCAAAATGTTACATTGAAATAGCATCACAGTGTATCTCGAGAGAATGGATAGAGTTTGTTAGTAACGGAACGAGGTATTTCTCGAAGCACTACATTGTCCGAGCACCAGTCACGATGACTACAATGCCGGTCTACGTGAAATTACCAGGAACTGAATTTAATCTACCCTAGCTGCACGAAAGAACAAAGGACAAGCACAACCTTTTACCCGTAGCTATAGTGTAGCGGTAGATGGACGGCTTCATGACTTATGGAGACGAGGTGGTTGTTAGGCGGTAAAAATAGACGTGAATTGTAAGAAAGGCATCGTAGGGCGATGTTTCGTGTGTGTAATTGGAGTGTCGTGGGCGCGGTGCATGCCACACTTGGGGCTCGGACGGGAGACATCTTGTATTTGCTTCTCCAGTAATTTCCCCGTCCGTCCTTGTATATTTAAGCGGCGCAGCGGCGGCGTTGTCCGTGCCGCTCTCATGCATATGTCATGAGCAGTTGCTGCGCGACCGTTTGTTGACGGTTGAGCCGCGGGAACCGCGACACCGGCCCCCTCACCCACCAGGCCCACCACCGATAATTATTACGTTCTAGTTTCGATACCGGTGGGTATCGGCAACTCCCCCCCGAGCGCCCTGGTGGGATGGGGCGACACTTAGATACCCGTTTTTTTTTCTCCAATGTGCTGCGCGTAATGACCATGTAGTGTGTATTGCATGTAAGCTCAAATTAAATGGCACCGTAAAGCCAAGCCATAAGCTCGGAGCTGGCACGCAGAGTAATAAATAACGACTGTCTCTATAATGCCCCTAAAGACTGCTATCGCGGATGGGTTATCAAATAAAATCAAATGACCCAAATAGACTGGCTTTCAAATCGTGTACGTTGTACCGACAATTTACTTGATTGTACTCTTGTAGTGCTCGTCATTAAGTCGAATTCATTTCAAACTCAACTTAGATGAAGGGGGACCGGGGATCGTAACGTTATTGAATTTCCTTTTCATCCATTAATAGGTTCCCTCGGTGAAGGATATCAGTTTAAAGATAATTGACTATAGTGAATATTCCTGTATACAGCAAGGTATGAAAATTTCTTGAACAACTTCGTTTCATGGCTGAATTTAATATGAATTATAGGCATGAAACGAAGTTGTTCAAGAAATTTTCATACCTTGCTTAGTCAATTATCTATAGTCACTATATTCACTATAGTCAATTATCTTTAAACTGATATCCTTCACAGAGGCATAGGCATGAAACGAAGTTGTTCTGTTTTCGAAATTAAAATATTAAAATAACTCAACTACGGATTTCGCACAGCATGCGCAGAAAAAAAATTGATGAATCAATTTTCGAGACGCGTTTTTGCCGCGTTCGTCGTTCAATCAGGGGCCACTGGCTCTACACTTGGATGTAGGAATCCCTTGTGTGCTTATTATACTCGAGAAATTTATCACCTGCCTGGTGAACGGAATACGCTTTGCGAAAACGTAAAAAAAAGCTACCTGAAGTGCGGAGACGCTCACCACCTGTCTTGTTACTTTAAAAAACGTATGCACTGAGACTTGTGTATTCATGTTACTCGCCTTCTTTAAAACTATATTACGAGTAATATTGGGAGTTTCCAAAACCTAAAATGAAAACTAACTCCACTCCTTTCATATTTTGCCATTTTGGAAATCGTGAAATCAAAATCGGCTATCAAACTTTAGGACTATTACAATACAATTACTTGTTTAACTTCTACGGCAATGGATTTTGAGACCAAGATAAGAAAATTGGAGAAAAGTTCTCTGCAATATCTATGTAAGTATACTGATTTTTTTAAATGTACACCGCACTGTTATCCCTGAAGTTCCAACACCGAAAGCAATCCGACCACTAGAATTAAGTACCACTTTTTACCATGGGTAAAAAAATCATCAACAATCATAATATCTTCAAAGCTCAAATTATTTTATGCGCAGAAATAAGATCGCGTAAATCAGACTCTGCGTTAAGTAGACGGTGGATAATTCGGCGGGAGTAAAGTTAATTTCCTTGGCAGATAGCAGAAACCCCAGACAGTCCATCAGATGGATTACTTAAGAGATTTCATAGCTGTTTGATTTCGTGATCGATAGCGACCGGGGGGAGGGATAGGCGAATCCACTCGCCCAGACAACAACGATTCATCACAATCTACTTGAGAACTTTGCATTTCGTAAAAATCACATTAACGAGTACGCGGAGATTAAAAACAACAGGAGGGGGGAATTAGTAGTTCCTAAATATGAGAATCGATCAAGCTCCATAACTTTACCCTATTTTATCATTATCCAGCTCGATAGCTGACGAATGGCAGTGTTAAGACGAGAAAAGCAGGCAACGCTTGTCAAAATCTACCAGACTGGCTCGTCTGGTAGATTCTGATAATCATTCTAAGAGAAATAGTTCGCACTAGTTTGGGCGGACTAGGTTGTTTGCTGTGGCTGTTTTTGGGTTGTTCTTGTTACAAATTAGGCAATGATAAATGAGGTTTCTTAGTTATTGATGATCGGTTTGAGCAAGGTGTAACACAAAAAATTGCATGACCTGCAGATTTGTTAGTACAAATCAGTTGGTAGGTCTCCACTAGGCACTAGTGTTTTGGTTAAGTAGTGCTGGTACTTTTCGATTTATTTTTTCTAAGTTGTGATATTTCTGGGGGTAAATTAAGTTTTTTAGCCAACCCAATCTCTATTTGATCACCTCTGTGGCGTAGCGGTAGCGCGTCTGCCTACCATGCAAGAGGTTCCGGGTTCGAATCCCGGCTGGGGACAAAAAAAACCCCAGGCCAAGACCTGTTTTTTACCTGTGTTTACATGTTTGTGATGTCGTTGTTTCTGGTTCCCACGACACAGGGTATCCTAGTGTGGGGCCAGAAGCACATACATTGCCTGTATGTAAAATGTTATGTTATTTAGGCTCACAAATGTTAAATGTTATGTTATTTAGATTCACGGCTGTGTGGTGTCGGCCTAGAGAATAGCACCAACCCAATTCTTTCCGCGGGTGTCGTAAAAGGCGACTAACGGACACAAAACGGAGGGTGGGCAGCAGCGCCCCCTGCAGTACAATTCCACCAAACTGCGATCCCCAACCCGCATGCCCAGCGTGGGGATTACGGGCATTACCCCCTATGATACCACAACGTGGCGCTCTTTAGGGGAGGGCTATGTCCAGCAGTGGACTAGTATAGCCTGACGAGGAGTGACGAGGATGTTATTTAGATTTACTATTCTACTAGATATACTATATGGAAGTATAAAAAGACCTCGGTGAGTATAACCTACCATATCCCTTTTTTTTATGATCACTTGCAAGTCTATCGTCGTGCATCCCCATTTATGTAAACTTATATTTCAATTAAAATCTTGATTAATAAGTCACTCCCAAGACTCGGCCAATGACGATTTTGGAATATAAAAGGTTTGGGAGTACAAAAAGCCAGGTATAGCGCCAGCATTAGAATTATATTAATGGAGGCCTTTTTTATTTAATAAAAAATAAACGACTGATATTTTTTTTATTTTGATATGGATCTTTGGACTCAACTACTTTTACCGCATAGTAAAAGTTGTTCGAGTTGACGAAAGTATTTACCATTTTTGGATGTGAGTGATCATGTAGCGTTTCAGTTTCACTATGTCTTGTAGAGGAAGGTTCACTCGATACAGAAAATATCTCTACTAGATCCAGAAAATATCGATACTAGAGCTAGCATCACCGAATCACTATTCACCGAACGATTGATTCGAAGAACGATTTGCCCCCATAAGCATCAACAAAAGACCCACCGAAAACCCCTTCGCCGATCGATTGCGAGCTCATGTGTATTGGTTCCAATAACACCTATTTTGGTATTAGGTACAGATGATTTTTGGTCAACTTATTTGGCAATTTCTGGGTAGGTAAAGGCCTTTTTCCCATGACTCAACCATACACGATCCTGTGACGAATTGATGGCATCGTCCGACGACGGCATTTTGTATTTTTAGTCTACGTGTATTTTTTCAAAATTCTTTGATGGCACTACCTCCATTATCCACATAACCCAAGGTTAGCTAAAAGTAAACTCTTAAGCAGATGTGAACGCTGCGCAATAAAGTTTTTTTTAAATTGATTCAATGATACATGGAATATACACATTTTACATTAATTAACTTGTTAGTTACGAAATTAGTTCGTGTTCTATTCGCGTATTGTATAACGCTCATGGAAACTTTAGGCATCCTTACGTAGATCCTTAGCGTTGAAAACTTTGCGCTATATACAAACACAATTTTCATCAAATTAGTAGATGAAAACTTTAGTACAGTCCGAGACATTCACGTCGCATATTGCAGGACGATAATCTAGACTAGCTCTTATTGCGTGCAACATACAGAAAGAAAGAGGTTGCGCTGATTGAATAATAAGACATTTCACTTTCAATTACTAAAATAAAATGCCAGTCAGACTGCAATTTTATTTTTTAAATTCCTTTGTCTTTGTGCCTACAATGTGGGGCCCAAATGGAGGCCCTTCCAAAAGGCGATTTAATTAGAGTACTTACATATTTATGTTTTTTGTCCGTCTATTAATAGAAGCAGACAATAATAAAAAAATAATAAATTATTAGACAGCGCCTTCGCAGTCGGAACTGGCTAAGGATACGCTCACGCGAACGTATCCAGGCAAAAGCTTGTAGAGATATAAACAAAAGAGAAAAGTTCCAAAAGATGCTAGTAAATGCAGAAATGCTGGGGACTAAACTTCTTGCTGAAAGCAAAGTTTCCAATAAACTTGGAATTTGAGCATCTCTTTTAACGGTAGGATTTAATTCGGAATGGAATACTCTATGACACCTTTAATTTGAAATGCTATAAACAGTAAAAACTTACCTTTAGTTTTAGCAACGTAACAGAAACTTACATACAAAGAAAGTCACAAGTGGATGTAATAAAATGGATGTATTTCTACTTGTGATAACTCCTAGTAAGAGAAATTAGTTATGCACTTAGGAAACTAGGCATTGTTTTGTTATTTTTCGAATACGAGTTCTTCCGATTAATTGTAAATACAGAAATCTACTCGAAAAGGCATGGCTAGACTGGGCCAGGTGTTAAATACCCGAAGAAGCCGGCGTGCCTGCACATAGCGACTATTATCTTTTCACGACTCACAATAAATTGTCCGGTTTCCAAACTAGGATACCCTGTACTAAGGCAAGCAGGCAAGGATATCACAAACATGAAAATACACCCAGTAGGAATTAAATCCACAAACTCCCAAGGTGATCAGACGTGATACTGCTAGACCAACTCTATACTAGTAGGAAGAGAAGCGGTTGCATCAATTTGCTGCAAAATCACTTTCATGTATTTTTACGTGAAAATTGTATGTTGAGATTGTTGAACACCGCCTAGCGAGCGAGTTTAAGTATGGTAACTGGGGATAGGCTAAATTTTTGGTGATTTTTTTCTTGTACCTTCCTCTCCACACTCAAAGGCCACATCCGCCCATTCCCTATTATTTCTAAGCCAATACATATTTCTTCTACGAACACACCTCTCCTCCTCTCCGTCTTTACACTGCTTTTAAAAGACATAATTAATATACATTGTGTGTTCGTATGTTTAAGATTTTTTTCATCAGTGAAACAAGATCTTTTTTCTGATCGTGTCTCTGTAAGTATTCAACGTTGGCCCGTATCATGTATGTTTTTAATTTAAAATGATTAATTTCACCCTGTTCCTTTCTTTTAAAATACTGTGTTACTTAAGAAGAGTTACTAGTTTTTGGCCATTTTTTCGATTGGCATCATAAAAGTAGGGGTGTTTTTTTTTTTTATTTAAGTCGGTTCGATTCCCAGACAAGGCAAGTAATTTTTAGAAAATCTTTGAATGCAGAATTACTATCTTTTAAAAATAACATAAAGTCTTCTTTCAGCAAAATACCCTATCTACGATATTTAAGGTACTTTCCCTTCATGGCCCATAACTTTGGGACGCCCTGTATAAGAGAAAAATATTAGCGGCCAGTATTTAAAAAAAGAACGAATTTGACCATGGAGGTCAGACATTGCGTTTAAAATTATTGGAATCCCAGATTCCGCATGCATAAGTAGCAGCCTATGTATGTAGTCCACTGCTGGACATAGCCCTCCCCTAATGAGCGCCATAGCGCCCTGTCTTCAGCTTGCCGCATCCAACATCTGCCGGCAGTTTTTCGCAGATCGTCGTCCCACTTGGTCGGAGGCCTGGCTGTCATGTAATGGCAGTCGATAAGCCATGTTAGAGGCCTTATGCTTGATATGATAACTTCTGACAGTAAGGCCCGCCACTGTCTTACAATCAACCAACCCGGACTTTGCCCCCGTGGTGAAGTATGACCTAAACTTCCTGCATTGCAGGAAGAGACCCGTGCCCCAGCAGTGGGGACAAACACACGGTTGATATCAAATCCGTGGTAGTGGAGGTAGTACACTGGCTTCTCAATCGGGAGGTCGTGAGTTCGAATCTCGGAATGTCAATGACTTTGGTTTCTATGTTACATACATTTTGAAGTAACTGTAAAAGGAAAAATCGTGAGGAAACCTAAGTGTCTAAGTAGTTTAACTGCCTCAGCGGTTGAAATTGTCTATCCACGGTGGGCACGCGTGGTATTGATGACCCGTCTCGCTCTCTCTGAGATAAAGCCTTTGCCCTGCAGTGGGACGTAGATTAGATAGGCTACATAAACAAAGGGAAATATGTAACTACAGTATACTTAACATGCCTCTGAAGAGTGTTTAAGAGAAATTTTCTTTTTAAAAATAAGACCGGTTACCCTATTAAAATATTAGTGTACTTCGATTAGGGATTGCAATCCCGAGGATTAGGGATTGTAAGCGGGATCCCGCTTTTTGCGGGACTAATCTCGGTCGATATGACTCTGCGCGCGGTGCTATTCAATCTGATAGTTGTGACATTTAAGTGAGCACTGCAATTTATGATAATAATAAATTCCATACACTTATCCTGGCCCTCTAATAACCATATAATTTTTCAGTAGAATGATAAAATTATCACCGCCGCAATAGTTGATATTTGCCTCTATTTGATAGTCTACTGTGCAATCGCAGTACAATGTCAATACAATGGTATAATCGGCGCAAATCAAATGGACACTAGTCAATTTATGTTTCTGATCAATTGACAACATTTCATTTTTTTAGCATACGTATTTTATTGTCTTAAAGGAAACTAGATACAAAATAAAACGACCCATATTTTTTTATTTTCTGAAACACGCACGTTTTCTTATATTTTTTAAATTTTAAAGTTTAAAATATTTTTACCGGAAGTGACGAAACAACGAGGCTCACAATATGTTTTCTTTTGCCTAATATCCTAAAAAAACATAGTTACAAACAAATGTCATTTTAGTATTGCCAGGGCCATGTTAAAAAACAGTTTCTGTATTTTTTTAACATCTGCAAATATGTTCTTCTTTTATACAATTAAATCAGCTTAGTTCAATTCATCATCCCTTATGTATGTAGTTTTTCCTTTTTTAAAATGCACTTTGTGTTGGCAAAGCCTTTATCTGCGTTCGGAGTGTTTTTGCTGCCAGTTTGTTACTTTTGTAGCAACTTTTTCAAGGTTATTTATAATGGTAAGTATAAAGTATGGTAACCCTGATACTTTTTTTTTTTATAATCTTTATTAGAAAAAGGTTTTGTCGCACAGCGACAATGTCACCCTTATAAGGCTACACATTAAAGAATTAATGAACTCACTATGTAATGCAACAAAAATTAAACTCAACTTTCATTCTCACCCAACTAAAGACTAGTGACTTCCGCCGTGCGGTCCAGCACTCATGTCTTGAGTTCTGGCTCGCATACCAAAAATCACCAGTTTGTAAAGTAACCTTGCATCATTTGACGTAGGGTCAGATAATACAAGGTTACACACACCGATATTATTAAATATACAATTGTTATAAATTTGTACTCGTCGAGACTCTGTCCTGACACACTCCATCAACAAGTGATACACATCTTCTATTACCCCACATTCCGTACATTTTGGTGAATCTACTTTGCCCATCAAGTGTTTAAACTTGCCGAGGGGGAGGTGCCCAGAACGAGTTCTCAATGCAGCTACCACTTCCGATCTGTCCATCGAGGAATTCTCAAACCACGGTCTACGTGGGAGTTCCCGTTGTATAGTGCGATACCAAATTCCTTTACTCGAACTTTTTTCCTCATAAATGTGTTTCCACGCATCATAACAGTCTTCTTTTATATCGTGTACTAAATCAAGATAGAATGGAGGAAAAAGGCTAGAGTAACCATCTTCACAAGCTTGTTTGGCAGCTCGATCTACCACTTCATTACCCTCTAAGCCTACATGGGATGGAATCCATTGCAGAGTTAAACTTTTGTTTGCTACCTGCGCCTGATGTATGAATTCCAGGATTCGGTAGGCAATCGGGGACCCTCGAAAAGTCGAGGTACAACGTGCCAAATGCGAATCTCGTGGAATCCGTGAGAATCACAATGTCCATTTGGTCTAAATCGGAGATATGAGTTAAGGCTTGTTCTATAGCAAATAGTTCAGCGTACATGATAGATATATTGGAATCAATTTTGTATTTTTTAACCTGGCTAATCTGAGGATCCAATAATGCAGCTCCTACCTTGTTTTGATCATCCTTAGATGCATCAGTAAATATCTTATAACTGCATGAGAACGTCTTATTCTCTAATAGTATTGTACATTTGTCTCGTAAGTAGGTATTATCATAAAGTCTCTTCGCCTTATCTATATCTTGGACTTTGAGGGAGATCGCATCCTTTATATTTATGTTGCTGACCCATGTACTCAGTGTAAACATATCTAACAAGGGGCTCGAGTGCATTGGTTGGTCACTTAACTTTTGATGAATTTTTAGTAACAATGGGAGTTTCTTAATTGTCCATTAAAAACTATCTAATGGTGATCGGTCTACAAAATTTTGTATTAGAGTTATGGCGTTATTGTTTTCAATCGATTTTGCTCGAAGCCAGAATTTACCAGCTAAAAATAACCTACGTAGATGTAACGGGGGAGACACAACTCACTTTCCATTACATGCACTGGAGTACTTTTTATGAAACCACCAACCACTCTCATTGCTTGATTCTGCACCTTGATAAGTTTGTTTAAATGAGTTTGCGCTGCAGTGTTATAAAGAAAACTTGCATAATCAAGTCTACTGCGAATTATAGAAATATACAATCTACGTAAGTGTATTGGATGAATACCCCACTGCGACCCCGCTAAGGACTTAAATACATTTAAAAATTTTTGGGTTTTTTCAACTAAATAATTAATATGTTTTCCCCAACGAAGACTACGATCTAACCAAAGTCCGAGATACTTGACTCAGTCTACCAATTCTAATCTACGATCTTCTATAGTTAAATTAACATCTTGACGATTTATCCCTTTTTTAAAGACACATAATTTAGTTTTGCGATATGAAATACTAAGACCAATTTCTTCTATAAGTGATGACAAACAATTTAAAGCAGATTGAATTTTAAAAGTGGTATCTTCCAATGTATTGCTCGCTGTGTAAATAACGACTGCATACTGTGAAATGTACACGTCTCTTATACTGTGACAAATAGATGACGTAACTACATTAAACAGGATTGGCGAGAGCGGATCGCCCTGCGCCAGCCCCCTGCCCGTGTACCTACTTAATATCTCGTTGTTAACAAGATCTATACTAAGGTGTCTCTCCTTCAGATAATTCCACAAATATTTGCAAACATCGCTATCAATTTTGAGTTTTTGCATGGTCAAAATTAAATATGTTACATTCACATTGTTGTAGGCACTATCTATGTCAATAAAGCAACCTAGTGAGACGTTGTTTTGTGAAAAGCCCATTTGAATGTAGGTAATTAATCGTGTTAAGTTGTCTAAACAGGATTGCGATTTTCTAAAGCCTATGGTCGAGTCATCGAAACATTTGGTCTTTTCCAACCACCACTCCATTCTACGACATATTATTACATGGAATATTTTACACAGGCAAGACATTAAAGCAATGGGCCTAGCGTCAGGGTTGTTTACATCGTTACTATTGGTATGTTTAGGTATGGGTACTATTTTAACATTTCTCCATTGTGTAGGTACAAACTGAGTGGATAGAATTCTATTATAAATGTTTAACAGTATTAATTTTCCATTTGTAGGGAGATTTTTTATCATTGAAAAAGAGACACTATCTGTTCCTGGGGCTGTGTCCTTAGTTTTTATACAATTTTCTAGTTCATGAAGCGGGATGGGCGTCGATAGAATAGATTTCTCCGGTGTTATTTGAGGCATATCCCCCGATACAAAGTCTGGCGTTAAGTCTTGGAGCAGATTTAGGGTCTTTTCTTGGCCTACTCTATGTTTAGGAGTTTGATACCCCTTCAGCCATCTCATTCGTCGCCACATTTCGCTGTATGAAACTGTACTATCTATGGAGCTGCAGAAGTCTTGCCATGCTTTATTTTTTGCATTTCTGATCAATTTTTGGGCGTTAGTGATCTTTTGTTTTAATATAACTAAGTTATCTGGAGTTGGGTTTTTTCTCAAATTGGTCAAAGCTAACCTACGCTCAGCAACTGCACGTGACAAATCCTGATTCCAGTACGGTTTTGGCTTAAACTTGTCCATACGTCGTGGATTATCGCAAATTTTTATTGTTGGAATAGAGTTGTCAGCCGCATTGCTTATTACACTCATAAATTGATCATAATCTGTTTGAATAGTCGTACTAGAATTAGTCGGTGTCATTTCAGCACACAAACCCTCCAAAAGGTCTCGGTATTTGGCCCAGTCGGCCTTTTTAAAGTTTCTCTTACCATTATAGCTATGGTCATGTAAGACCTCAGAGCTAATTTTAACTATGAGGTGGTCACTACCCAAAGACTCGTTAATGACTCTACAACTGAATTTAACAGCTATGTCTGATGTGGCAATAGATACATCCGGCGCTGTTTGCTGAAGGATTCCACTGACTACTTTAACTCGTGTTGGAGATCCATCATTAAGAGTAACTAGGTTGTGGTCAGTTATGCTATCCAAGAGTGCAGTTCCTTTAGCTTCAGTTTTGCTAGACCAATTTGAGTGGTGGCAATTTAGATCTCCAATAAAAATACTTTTAGTCACGAAATGTTCAAAAATAGTATCCCAATCATCTTGCAGCATGCGTGCACTAGGTGGAGAATATATACCAATAACATAGTCTAGAACCTCACAATTCAATAACCTTAAACACAATAAATCAACCCCAGGAAAAGCAGCATTTACCTGAACAACTTCAGCTCTTACACTTTGATGCACCAAAACAGCTATGCCTCCGTAGGAATCCCATCTGTCTTTCCGATACACATTATATTCACTGATACTTAAATTACTATCCGGTTCTAACCAGGACTCGGTTACCACGGCAATATGCACTTTTTCTTGTATTAAAATTTGTCCCAACACTAATAGTTTCGGGCGTAGGCTTTGAGCGTTCCAGTGAACTATGTTCAACACTGAATTATTAGGACTCTTTTTACCCATTTTGGAAAAAGATTGATGATAGTATCGGCCACTCGGATATCTTCTCAACTATAAATTTCAGAGCCCATTCCCATACTAATTTAGCACCAGCCACCATCTTATCAGAGAACGTTGGGTATCTCTTAGAGCAAATAATATGTTTAATTTTCTGTAACAATTCTTTAATCGCTCCTTTCCGTGTGTTTGTTTCTTCTTCATTATCAGATTCGCGAGCCTCATGACCCTCGCTCTCCTCTTCCTGGTCCTCAGAGCTAGTGGCGGACTCTGTCTCAATAACACGTTTCTTCATACCATCTCTTCGGGCATTTACCACTCTTATCTTCTTCTCCTTCTGTCTAACTGGAACATCTGTCTTTGCCACCTCAGCATAATTATGTTGGCTGGAGGAGGGCTCAGGTGTTTCAACTACCGAATTCTGTGTGTTCCTTAGTTTAGGGAAATCCGTCGCCTTTGGTATAGATTGGTGCTGAGAGGTTGTTCCTGGTTGGTATGCCTTTTGCTTGTATGTTACCGAGGACTCAGCCATGATCTCTCGTACCCTTCTCTCTTTGACATATGTAGGACATGTCTTCGCCATCGCTAAGTGGTTTCCGCCGCAGTTCACACATTGAAACTTTCGGGCCTCACAGTTGTTATGATACCCACCACATTTTGGGCACACTGTTCTATTAAATGGGCAAAGTTTGTTCGTATGTCCGTATCTCCAGCATTTTGAACATTGGGTTACGGGAAATATGTACCTGGCTACCTTGACTCGAGAACCAAATACATAAATACTTTCGGGTATAGATGCGCCCTTGAATCCAATTCTCACTACCTCACTGTCTTCCCATTCAGTGGAATCAAAGATCCTCCTTTTTAACCTCTTGACCGATTCTATGGGCACTTCTGGACTGTCCAAGTCCTGGAGTAGCTCATCCTCGGTGACGCTGGTCTCTATGTCCTTTATTGTTCCATAGCAAATGTTAACTTCTTGAGTTTTATGACATTTCATGCCCATTTCTACTAACTTCTTGTTTTGCAAGATGCTCTCCATACTTTTCTCATCTTTGAATTGAATAATAGCTCTGTATGCATTCATGTATCTTACTCTCATGACATTAATTATGTTCTCAGACATTAACAATCTTGCCATACCTATTTGTTTAGGCAAGGCTTCTTTGCAGGTTATTGTCACTTCAAAACTAGTTTCTTCTCCTTGTTCATTTTCACTTTTTGATTGTAATTTTTTCTTGGTACTTTTTCCTTTTACCTGTGTCCATCCCTCCTCCTCACTTTCCGTAGACCTGACTCTCTTCATAATACGACTTCCTCCTGCCTTCTCCATTAACTCTCTCTCCATCGAATATCGCTGTAATAAGTCCTCATCTAAATAGTCTTCACCATACTCCAGAATAGTATCCATTGTCTCGTCACTTTGCGTCTCCATTACGTAGGCAATCGGATTGTAGGCATAGCCGCGACGCTCATGAGCACAAAAAATGAGGGTAAGTCGAAAACAGTACGCGGCGAGATAGGGAACTGCCTCCGCTGACGAACAACACTCGACTCAAACCCTGATACTTATATTGTGAGGCTTGCCTTGCGTAACGTAAACAAACTTTGTGTAGTGTTAAATTTATTTCTCTCTACTCAATTTTGTTCAATCTGTTTACGAAGCAATACTGCAGTTTCATTGGTTTCCAAGTTGTCACATCATCGCCCATCATTTCGTATCGAAAAATTACTAAATACACACAAAGTAATTTTTTAGGTTAGATCTTGAAATTGACTTTTTTTTGTATCGTGGCACAGGCATGTTCACTGAGAGCCATGATGTGACATCATCAGCGTATTTTTGTGTTTTTACCATTTTCTCGGAAATGCAACCACAGAAAAAACTGAAATAAATGTTTACGTGCTTTACAAAGCCAAATCTCGAAATGGTTTTCGAATTAGAGCTCCATACAATTTTGAAATGTTGTCAATTTGTATTGTAAAACTAGCTGACACAGCAAACTTCGTACAGCCTAACAGTCAATTCTTTAATTTTTTTTTTTCACTCCTAAGAGCCATCCTCATACTTCAAGGAATATTCTAAAAAAAAAATTTGCGAAATTGGTTCAGCTGCTCTCGAGATTTGCGCTTTCAGTGATTTATTTTTATATTATAGACTAGCTGGCCCAGCAAACTTCGTACCGCCTAACAGTCGATTTTTAATTTTCTCTCCGTAAGAACAATCCTCGTCCTTCAAGGAATATTCTAAAAAAAGAATTAGCGAAATCGGTTCAGCGGCTCTCGAGATTTGCGCTTACCAACACATTCAGCGATTCATTTTTATATTATAGATTAATACATATTTATTTCATTGACTTTATGTGTATCTATGTGTGTGTGTGTGTGTGTGTGTTTTTTTGCGTGTGCTTGTGTGCCTTTACCTTATGATTTGTACCATTGATAAAATTTTGTCACAACTTTTTGTATTAAGCCAACTAGGTTTTTCCTGGATATCAACATGAGAATGCCTCCGCCTCTGCGGAAGCGAACATGTTCAGCGAGTCCATACATCTGGCACACCCTGGACAACAATCAGCGAGTCCCTTTAGTTGAGTGGTAAATAATTTAACCACAATGGCCTACCATCGACACACAATGAAGAACATGAGAATGGTTGTTTTATTATCACTTTTTAGTAGACTAACCAATACATTCCAATGATATAACCAACTGGAGGATTTGTAGTCCAGCATAATCTCATTTAGGGATAGAGGGAATGAAATGAAAATCTTATGTCAACTTTATTACACTTGGTGTAACAATGCAATTCATTAAGATGCCCCTTTTTTACTGGTAACTAAACTTTTATACACTACTGATAAAGCAACCTTTCAATATACTTGGTAGGTCCACGCACAAATATATAACACATCCCTTAATCATAATTTATGAAGAGGGGGTTTTAACCCAGATGTCAACATTTTCTCGCTCTTGGTGAGATTAGGACACCTGTCCTGTCTGGCTAGACATCCCACATAAATTTTCACACCCACACCCAAATTTTAATACCCCAAATAGGGTAAATAAGGGTGACTAACTCGTGCAAAAGTATGTTAATGACATCTTGTATCTAAGCAATAAGACAAAACAGTTAAATGGCGCATTTTTGCAAAACATGTATATTTCTACTAGGTTAGAAAAATGTAGATAAGTTAGAAAAATGTGTACTTTGGTATCAAGTCAAGTGCAAGTAGTATATAGTAAGGATTACTCTGCATTGGACCTTGAAGCGTAAATTTTTTCATCTTATTATTATTACATATATTTTTTTCTAATTTTAAGAATTTACAGCCACGGCCCACGCCAATGAGACACAAAATAAGCCGTCTTTTTATCAATCTTTTTAACCGGGTATGTTACCTAGTTTTGTAATAGAAATTGTTGCGGAGCATCGAGTCTGCTTGGTGGACAAAAGTAAAGCTAAGATATCATTGTTTTAATAACCTACCGTCAGAATAAAACTTATTAGATCATAGGTACATACCATTTGAATAAAATTACGTATTGGAATGTGGACCAGCCTTAGTAATTAGGTGTATGGTATTACAACGCCGTACTCACATGTATATGGGCGTTGTTAGCTGTTGTCTTACGAAGAGAAGCAGAAACGGCGCCGGTGACAAAATAATCAATAGCTTGAGCAAGCCATGACGCCATACGCCAAAAATATAGAAAAGATTACCTCACCTGGGACAGCAAGCTTTGTGGATCTTTATTACAGATGTTGGATTCTTCGATTATAACCAACTCTTGGCCTTTTTTCACACAAATTATTGCGAAGCAAAGCGTGAAAAATAATTAAGAAAAATGGCGGCTGAATATTCATTCATATCATCCATCCATCACTCACTCACTCAGCTCAGCACTCACTCACTGCACTCACTCACTCAGTTCAAGTCAGTTGTAGTTTAGTGTTGCCACTTGCCACTTACTTTGCCAGTCCGTAAATCCATTTTGCATACTGGCTAGAAATATATAAACTCAGATTTTGTACAGTCTGATGGTAAGTACAAATTACTATGTTTCTAAGCAATCACTTAAGCAAGGCGCTGTCAGAATCGCAGGGACGTCATTTTATGTTTTGCTTAAGACTTTTGAACTCTTGTTAAGGACATTGTATTTATTAATATAAAAAAAGAGAACACGTTACATGTAGTGAGTGTATCTTGATAAAAATATAAAATAAAATATGACAATCATAGTACCTCTTACTTTAAAATTATTTAAATGTTAGTTTCACAAATAATTTTGTGAGCTTCTTTTCCCTATTTGAACAGTTAATTTAAAAAACCGGCCAAGTGAAAGTCGGAGTCGCATATAGAGAGTTCCGTACAATTTTGTAGGCAATTACTTACTTATACTATTTTTATTTTTAATGCACTAACCCGTGCTAAGGACAAATTTAAAAACCTATTTAGAGGCTAAAAATTTCACCCATGCCGGGATTCGAACCCGCAACCTCTGGCTATCCGTGCCAGCGCACTTCCAATTGAGCCAATGGGCGACTCACCGGCATCAGTGAAATTTCGAACCTCTTTACACTATTCTCTGTATTACGCACAGACAGCGACTTACGACTTACGTCTGCCTCCAAATGCCTCCTGCCAAATTTGGCCTCCTGCCAAATTTTAAGCCTCTAAATAGGTTTTTAATTTTGTCTTTAGCACGGGTTAATGCATTAAAAATAAAAATAGTATAATCATGTGGGTACAGTGATATCGTTCCGATGTAAAACCTAACTGCAAAGTAGGTAGTCGGGGCTGTAAGTGATGCAATTTGCTTAAGTCAGATGTCGCTGCCTGTACGTAATACAGAGAATAGTGTGAAGAGGTTCGAAAATTCACTGATGCCGGTGAGTCGCCCATTGGCTCAATTGGAAGAGCGCTGGCACGGATAGCCAGAGGTTGCGGGTTCGAATCCCGGCATGGGTGAAATTTTTAGCCTCTAAATAGGTTTTTAAATTACTTACTTAGCAATAAAATGCTCATTTAATTACTTTGCTTAATTCCGCCAAAAATCCTACAAGCACCATGCGGTTAGTAAATGCACCGCCCTCCCTCCCACTTTTTACGAAGAAGCTAGAAACGAACACACCACCACCGACACCAACACTTGTGTGAAAAAATGCGCATTACGATTCGCTTGTAACACGAGGCATCCTCAGGCTCACAAGTTGTGAGCATTGAGGGAGAGTGGTGCATTGACTAACCTTATGGTGCTTGTTGGTCTTTTGGCGGAATTTAGCAGTGATTTTTATATTTTATGTTAACGCTGATTCCATACAATTACCTACTTACATATTAAAAATAGTTAAGGAAACGAATCTCGCAGTTTTACTTTATGATTTAATAACAAGTGTATAGTTTTCAGTTTTTTCTCCTGTATTTGTAGGTACTATAAGAAAATATTACTAGACAAATTTCAGCCAAGGTTCACCTCACCCGTAAATTTTAATTCCCTTGATAGTCGAAATATTTGTTTTATTGCGTAGTTGTAGATTGGAGTACACGGCTTAAATTTTAACTCGATACCTCCGTGCGATTCCGAGATAAAGGGTTGATGTACGAACCCTAAAAATAATAAATTATGATTTTATTGCTCATTTATCGTTACCATTACACACACACAAACTCACGCCAGTATCCCGTAGGGATAAGCAGAGTCCAGTGTCTGACACTTGCTACGATCTCTTTCGCTTTATGAACATGAAAATAGCATGGCATTCATTTAACGAAACAAAATCTTAAATAAAAAATAACGCGACTGCTGAGAATTAACTACAAAGTACAAACTAGACGGGACCTCGCACTTTTAGTGCGCTTTTGTTGGTGATACATTTGGGAATACTAGCAATTTCCCGGGAACGGTTTTCAATGTTGATCATTGATTGTTCCGCAAAGTAGAATCCAAAAAATGCTGAATTTGTCATTTTACGCAAACTGGCAACACTGTATGTAATGCGGCCATTGGCAATGGCGAGCAGTGGGCCCTCAGAATAAGAACTAAAGCATAGAAGGAGCGTTATAAAATGAACACCTGACACATGTTAGTCTCGTTAAATTGAAACGTCGCCAACCACGTGTTAGACAGAGAAAAACATAATAGTGTGATGTTTTATTATTCAAAACGTACCACCCTCAATTGTCAAGTTGGTTACCTTTGGTTACCATTATGCTACCGAATTAGAGATGTTAAGAAAATCACAGCTTGTAGTAGGCTGCCAAGTACCTTCGATTTGGCAGTGTGTTAGACAACAGATGTTGGAGTGCGTCGTCTCAAAAAACCTTGTGTTTTTGGGTTGTTACGAATATCCACTGAAATCCAATCTGAAGTGGATTTCAGTGGATATTCGTAGTATGGAGTATACGTAATACATCGGAATGGCGTGTGTGATATTGGGATGTAAAACCCATTCGGAAGAAGACAAAACAAAACCACCTTCATCAGCTTCCATCGGTAAGACTAAATTTTGTGTACTTTATAGTGGTTTTTTCCCTTGAATTTTAACTATGACCTACTGGAATTGCAACATAGCTTTAATATCATTTGAGAATAGTGTTTCAAAGTTAATAAATCATGAGTATAATCAATTTAATCACAGTAACAAGTTTGTTGTTTATTTTAGGGCGATAGGGATGGGCATTTCCACTACCTCAGTGAAAAAGTTATCGATACTTAGTAAAGAAGCTTTTTTTATTTCTTGTGTTTATTCCATTATTTATGTTAATAAACTTTTGAAAGCTCGATTCAGTAACGTTCTATGAAGTTACTGTTAGTTTGAGTTTGTATATTCAATGAAGATTTATATTGGCAGCTTTCTTTCTTTATGGTTTTATATTAGACATCTATCAAATTGTAGAATACTTCGATATGCCTTGTTCAGTTTGCTATGTTCTTGTGAATTTGTTGTAAATAAATAATTAATATGATTTTACAGTCTTCCTTTACAAATATATTAACATGGTAGCAGATCGTTCGATGTGAAAACGTGGGAAAAACCAAGTAAGTGGATAAAATTGCTAAACATGAATAATATCGTAATTCCAATTTTTGACGGGACAGATTATTCGAATTGGAAAATTCGTTTGATGAAATTTCTTCAATTCAAAAAATGTAAAGATGTTGCTATACGATTAAAAATGGAAAGTGATGATGAGGCATCATGGTATGAGATGGATATTCAAGCGACAAACTATATATACAGCGCGATTACGAATCAGCAGCTAGAATATATCAGCGACTTAGACTCAACGTACAAAATAATTTCGAAGTTCGACGAAATGTATTTAAAACAATCCACAGCGCTACAAATCGTATGTAGAAGCAATTTAGAGAATATTAAGTTAGCAAAATATTCAGATGTCAACATATTTTTTGATGAATTCGAACGATGTGTCAACGATTTAAAAAAGGCAGGCGCTATAATGACAGAAAGCGAAAAATTAAATTATATGCTAAAAGCATTACCAGGAGAATGTAGTTATATTGGAGATTTAATAGACGTATTACCGGAAACAGAAAGGACAGTTGAATACTTGAAAAGCAAAATTCGTATGAAAAATATAATTAAGAAAGAGGAAGATATACCGGATAAATCAAACGCGTTTAAAGCAAATGTTGAGAACAAACCGACTTGTTTTACTTGTGGAAAACCTGGACACGTGAAAAGAGACTGTTGGCACGGAAACCGTGGTCGTGGACGCGGACGTCAAGGTCCAAATCGTGGTCGTGGACCTGGCCGCTATAATTTTGGACAAAATAGAGGCAGAGGAAATGGTGGTTATAGAAATAATAGCAATGATTATGGCAGAAACAGCTTTCACACATCAATTGTAAATAATTCGACGACTACAAAAGACGAAGTTAAAGTAAAACCGGGACAAATAAATTGGTTACTTGACAGTGGATGTACTGATCATATAATTAATACGGATGAATATTTCGATAAATTTGTAACATTAAAGGAACCAATAAATGTGAAAGTTGGAGACGGAAGAATACTGAAAGCGACTAAGGTTGGAACTATTACAACTTACTTCCCGGTCTATGCAAATAAAAGTAAAGTAGAAATAAATAACGTATTCTATGTAAAGGAAATGAAAGCAAACTTATTGAGCTACTCAAAGATTACGGATGAACATACAATAATTTCTAAAGGATATTTAACGAAGATTTACAACTCTAATAATGAATTGATAGCAATTGCGAAAAAGGATGAAAGACTATTTAAGATAACGAGTTTTGTTTCGAAAGAAATTAACGCGAATGCGGTAAACAGTAAAATGACGAACAAAGAAAGACTTCACAGAATATTTGGGCATGTAAATTTTAACTATCTTGACTTTATGTGCAAAAAACAACTCGTAGAAGAAATGCCACAAGAATTAGAAGAAGATTACATGAAATGTGCTATATGTATTGAAAACAAGATGCACAACTTACCATTTGAGAATAATAGAACTAAAGCAGAAGATATACTGGAAATTGTACACACTGATATTAATGGGCCGCACAGAACAACAGGACATGCAGGAGAAAAATACTTCTTGACATTTATAGATGATTATAGTAAGTTAGCGAGAGTTTGTTGCATCCAGTCTAAGGATCAAGTTTATGAATGCTTTGAGGAGTATGTAAATGAATTGCAAAACATGACGGGCAAAGTAATAAAAGAATTGAGATGTGATAATGGAAAGGAATATATAAACCATCGTATACTAAGATTTGCGAGACAAAAAGGAATAATGATTAAACCATGCCCGGCATATGTACATGAACTAAATGGCACAGCTGAGAGATACAACAGATCGATAATGGATATGGCACGATGCCTTTTAGCGGAAGCAAAAGTAGATAGACGTTTTTGGCCAGAGGCTATAAAAACGGCTGCTTATTTAAAAAATCGAATAATGACTAATACGCCAGAAAAGAAGACACCGTATGAAATTTTCTTTCAGAAGAAACCGTCAGCAAAATATTTGAAAATGTATGGCAGTAAAGTATATGTTAGAGTACCTGAAGTAAGAAGGAATTCAAAGTGGGATAAAAAGGCAGAAATGGGCATTCTGTTAGGATATACAGATGTCGGATACAGAGTACTCATCGATAATAAAATAGTTGTGGCAAGACACGTGGATATAATTGAAAATGATATTAAGCTTATAGCATTTGAAAATGAAGATGAAGAAACTGGTACTGATACTAGAGCTGATGAGATCGCTACGGAAGAAGAACAGAATAACGAAAGTGTATATGAAATTGCACCTGAAATTAATAATGATGAAGATAAAATAAATAATGAAATGAGAAAGTCTAAGAGACAGATCAAACCACCAGTTCGATTTGATGAAGAGTTCAGCTACTACTGTATAAGTGTTAATTACTGTGACGCCATGATTCCAGATACATTTCAGGAGGCGACTACAAGTGATGAGGCCGATCAATGGAAAGAAGCAATGGATCGAGAGATGAATAGTCTGGTGAAGAACAATACTTGGACGCTAGTGAGTGGACCACAGGATAAAAAGGTACTTGATGTTAAATGGGTATACAAGAAGAAATCTGCAGAGCTCTATAAAGCCAGGTTAGTGGTTAGAGGTTTTCAACAAACGGACAATGTTGATGACACCTATTCACCAGTAGCTAGTATGCAAACTTTAAAACTACTTCTGTCATATTGTTGTCAATTCCAATTAAGTATACATCAAATGGATGTAGAGACAGCGTTTTTAAACGGCAAAGTGTTATCAGAGGTATATGTCAAACAGCCTCTTGGTTATGAAGATAATACTGATAGAGTGTACAAATTATTCAAATCTTTATATGGTTTAAAAGAAAGCCCGCGAGCTTGGTACGAATGTTTCAATGATTTTGTGACGACTATTGGTTTTAGAAGAAGCAAATACGACTATTGTCTTTATGTTAAAAATGTGGGAAATTGTCCAATTTATATACTAGTTTACGTGGATGATCTACTAATTGCTTGCAAAGATGAACAAAAGATTATTACAATGAAAACTAAATTAGGTAATCACTTTAAAATGAAGGACATGGGAAAAGTTAAAAATTATATAGGGATTGATGTTGAATATGATTATGCAAAAGCAAACATTTTGACCTTAAATCAGGAAAAATATATTGATTCGTTAGCCAAAAAATATAAAATTGAAAATTCAAAACTTTATAAAACACCGATGGAAATTAATGCTAAACTCGAGAAAAGTGAACTTAATGAGGACGTCAAATATAGAAATCTGATAGGAGCTTTGTTGTACATAAGTTCTGGTAGCCGACCAGACATAGCTTATTGCGTCAATTACTTAAGTAGGTTTCAGAATTGTTACAATGAATCGCATTTTAACTATGCATTACGTGTTTTGAAATATTTATATTTGACAAAGAGCCTTAAGCTCACTTACCGACAAAATTTAGAAGCTAACGTGATGGACTGTTACGTTGATGCCGACTGGGCCGGAGATATTGTAGATAGAAAGTCTACAACTGGTTATATAATTAGATTATTCGGCAATGTCATATATTGGAAGTCAAAGAAACAAAGTAGTGTAACAAAGTCTTCCACATTTGCTGAATACGTTGCATTGTCAGATGCAGTAACTGAAATATGTTTATTGCGTAGTATACTTAATGATATGTTTATAACGTTTAATGATTCTGTTAAGGTTTATGAGGATAATTCAGGAGCAGTTGTTCTCGCCAAGTATGGCAATTTTACAAAGAATTCAAAATACATAGAAGTACATTACCACTATGTTCATGAATGTTTTAAGAAAGGAGTTATAGATGTGGTTAAAGTGAATTCAGAGGACAATGTCGCTGACATCCTCACTAAGTCCTTAGGAAATATAAAGTTTTTGAAGATGAGACAACTGTTGAACATATTATAGTAACTTTACTTTTATATAACGTATCCATTACTGCAATATAAATCTTAGGAGGCGTGTTAGTTTGAGTTTGTATATTCAATGAAGATTTATATTGGCAGCTTTCTTTCTTTATGGTTTTATATTAGACATCTATCAAATTGTAGAATACTTCGATATGCCTTGTTCAGTTTGCTATGTTCTTGTGAATTTGTTGTAAATAAATAACTAATATGATTTTACAGTCTTCCTTTACAAATATATTAACAGTTACCAATTCGATTGTTGATGATTATTGGTTAATATTTTTCCTGTTTGAATCTATTCATTGCATTGATATATTTATAGATTCAGCATGATAAATTAAAAAACTACCAAAAGGGGTTTTGATATTATTTTTATTTACAATAATTCCACCTACTTTCATAAAATTTAGAACTTGTAATAAGATAGGTTCATATATCTAATAGAAAATGAACTTGAATAGTTTTCACTGCATAATCTACGTGTAGCAATATAATAATAATGTAGCGAACAAATCGCATCACTATTGTGAAAAAAGGTGTCCAGTACTGGATTTTATATGTACGGTTTGCTGTCAAATTAATAAAGAACTTCAAGGGTGTCGATCTGTCATAAATAAAATTAACGTTTGGACTGATTATGGCGATTTTTAATTAATAATTATTTATTTCAGGTTACCCGAAGATAACACAATGCAACAAATGTGGATAGACGGCATGGCTTCACGGTCAAATTGGTATTGAACAAAATCACGTACGTTTGCAGCAGACATTTTGAAGAAGATGGCTTCATTTACAAGATTAGGTTAGGACTTTATTTTTTAACAAAGACTGTTATTTAACGAGCAATAATTTCATATAAACAAATTAATTTGTGTAAGTTCTCTACTGATTTATAAGTATGTTTATAAATAGCCAGAATTGTAATGTTTATATTTCCATACCCCTTCCTAGTAGTACTAACCAAGACTATTGCTGGATTAGAAGGACAAACATTAAATGTTTTTTAATTTTTCCTATTATTTTTACGTGTTCTTCATGCTTTTTGTAATTTCCTGTGTAATTTAAAGGCACGGCCCTGGTTCCTGATATACAGGTTACCCTTCTTCAGGAACCAGGAATTTTAAACAATGTGAGTGTGACGCTGGTTGTGCAATAAATTATTTAATTAATTTCCGTAAAAACGTCTTCTAACTTTTGTCAAATAAAAAACAATCTATCACAAGTTATTGTCATACTTCTTTTTCTATGAGCTGCGCTCTAAAATTTTGAATGCACAAAGCTCGCTATCTAGGTATGGTTAGATCGAGGAAAATTTCTTTATTGGATGCAAATTGAACTTGTACAAATAGACAGTTTTCTGTAGTTTTTTTCAGCTAACCTGGGCTCAATGTCATGTTATACAAACTTACATTACATACCAAATTTAGCACTTATGTAACGAGTATGCATACCACTCCTATAATATACTCTTTGGTTATGCAGCCTCATTGTCATAGACTAATTGTCAGTGAGTCAATGTCTATTGCGTTGCCTAGATACGTCTATGTTATTTTTTATTCTTCTTGACAAACGTCTGTCTTGTAAAAACTCTTGTCAAGTATTGTTTGTTGATTTTCTCCATAAATAAAACACTAGGTATTTTATCGTAATATTTCGTTTATTTTCATGGCAAACACACAACAATTCCACAAGAATTCACATGGTAGCAGAGCGATGAAGATATTTTAACGGCTCGCCAGGTAAAACTGGAAGAAAAATGTCAGTCGTTAAAATACAACCCTTGTCTAGAGAAAATTACGATACGTGGGTAATACATGCCAAAGCATACCTAGTAAAGAACAAACTATGGAAATACATCATCAAGGCACCGACAGCGTCAAAATCACAGGATGAAACCAGCACTCAAGATGGAATCGAGGAAGATGAAATCGCAAAATCAGAGCTGTTACTACTCATCTCGGCATCCGAATTAAAACAAGTTAAAAACTGCAAAACTGCAAAGGATGTTTGGGATACATTGCGATCAATCTACGCCAGTGCTGGACCAGCTCGCAAAGCAACATTGCTGAAACAAATTATCCTGACGAAACTAGGACCTAATGGTGACGTAAGAGAGCATTTAAACTCATTTATGGACTATGTAGACAAATTAAAAGATCTAGGCGTTGAAATTAACAGCGATCTTTTGTCCATAATCATGTTGTACAGTCTCTCAGATGAATACGAGAACTTTCGTATAGCCATCGAAACCCAAGACCAGTTGCTTAGTCCGGAGAAGCTAAAAATAAAGATTATTGAAGAGAGTGATGCCCGTAGACGTAACACAGACTTCAGTGAAGCCAGCACCTCCAATGATGAAGCATTTTACGCATGTTGCAAGATCTGCAAGCGAAAAGGTAACATTTTCAAGCGTAAATCTCACAAGATCTGCACAAATTGTTGGAAAAATAATGCATCCGATAAGGAAAGGCCCAAAACTAACAAAAACTCCAACGTATGTGACAAAAATAATTTCACCCAGCTATGTCTCCTATCCAAGCATGCTGCAAACAACGTTTGGGTCCTTGATAGTGGATGTACCTCCCACATGACTTACCAGAGACACCTCTTTAAGACTATGAAGAGTATATCAAGGAGATTAAGCTTTGCCACAGATGAAATAAAGGCTGAAATTAAAGGTACCGGAGTTGTACCTATCACTACAAAATGCGGATCATCTACAACAGCTACAAACCTCATGGATACGCTGTATGTACCAAGTCTCTGTACGAATCTACTGTCAGTCGGTAAAATTACAAACGCCGGTTGTTCAGTTGTCTTCACTAAAGACAAAGCAGTCATTGACAGTCCACAACACGGTACAGTCATAGTAGCTAAAAAGGAATCAGATGGCTTATACTACGTAAGGCCTGAGAAATCGAAAGAAAGAAATAACTTAGCCAACGATGAAGTTCCAGAAACGAAGGTGAATACAAATTCAAGTACCTCCATGGAAGAATGGCACAAGAAGCTTGGCCATATGAACGCCAAAGATATGAAGTGCGCCCTTAAGAATGGCCACTTGATCGGATTGGACTTTGATGCTAATGAAACATTACCCGAGTGTGAAGTTTGCATTCAAGCTAAAATGCATCGAGTACCAGCCCCACCACAAAGAACAACTCCTAGAACAATAGAGCGCCTACAAATTATCCACAGCGACGTGTGCGGTCCCATTAAAACGCCCACACTAGGCCAGAGCCGGTACTTTGTGTCCTTTATCGACGATTTTAGCAGATACTGCCGAGTCTACCTAATGAAAAATAAGAGCGAAGTACTCGACAAGTTCAAAGAGTTTAAGGAATTATCTGAAACCTTCACTGGGAATAAGATTAGATACTTACAATCGGACAATGGCACAGAATATGTAAATACCGACTTCTCCAACTACCTCAAGCAAAACGGGATACAACGCCGACTGACAGCACCGTACACGAGCCACCAAAATGGTCTCGCAGAACGCAAAAATCGCACACTAACTGAAAAAGCGCGGGCGCTGCTACTCGAGGCAAAAGCTCCGTTACATTTATGGGGAGAAGCCATTCTTACTGCCAACTACTTGTCCAACAGAGCAGTCAATCAAAGCATAGAAGGCATAACACCATTTGAAAATTGGGTGGGCAGAAAACCCTGTGTCAATCACCTTTATGTCTTTGGTGCCAAGACTTTCATACTAATAAAAGATTCTAATAGGCACAAATTTGCATCAAAAGCAATCCCTGGTATGTTTGCGGAATATTCGGAAACCTCGAAAGCATTCAGAATATACGTACCTACCAAACGCAAGGTATTCGTTTCGAAAGATGTCAGAGTTTTAAAGAAGATGTTCTACGAGCTTAATGAACAGAACACTGAAATCCTGAATGACAGTACTGATGATGCAAGTGAAAACTGGATTGAAATATACGATTCCCCTAAACAACAAAATAATGCACCACCGCGGCCAAACACGCTGAACACTGATCAACCACAACTAAACTCAGACAGTAATGAAAACGCTGCTGAAAGTGATTACGAGTCTGCCCCTGAAGACGCAGATGAAAACGCAGATGGTACACATGATCGTGAGTCAACGTTGCCACCGCCACAGCATATACCACAGCCTGAAGTCAATGACGAGGATGATGAGCCTGATCCCCAACCTATACAAAATCCTGAATCTGACCACGACGAAGAAGAGTCTGAACCCGACCCCGTCCCAGATCTTCCCCGTCTAAGAGACAGAACACGTATAGTACCTCCCAAAAAGTTCGATGACTTCATCATGGCTGCTATTGAATCTGAACGACCTGTGGAACCACGTACTTACAAAGAAGCCATGACCAGTAACAGCAAAGCTGAATGGCTGAATGCCATGCACAGTGAACTGACCTCGCTTGCCGAAAACCAAACTTGGGAACTGGTAGACTTACCGAAAGGCAGAAATCCCCTGCCCTGCAAATGGGTCTACAAGATAAAATTGAATCCCGACGGCACAGTCGACCGGTACAAAGCTAGGCTGGTTGTCAAAGGTTTTTCACAAAAACCCGGCTTGGACT
Source organism: Yponomeuta sedellus (assembly GCA_934045075.1). NCBI lineage: Eukaryota > Metazoa > Arthropoda > Insecta > Lepidoptera > Yponomeutidae > Yponomeuta > Yponomeuta sedellus. The sequence goes on from OW203740.1 coordinate 6,888,345, forward strand.
ATGATAAGACATTCAGCCCAGTGGTCCGCTTGAGCACTATGCGAGCGGTACTAGGCTTAGCTGCTCAACAGAATATGGTTCTCCAGCAATTCGACGTGTCAACTGCCTTCCTTAACGGCTCTGTAAAAGAAGAGTTATATATGGCTCAACCAGAAGGCTACAGAGATGGCACAAAGAAAGTATGTCGATTGAAAAGAAGTCTTTACGGTCTCAAGCAGGCGCCCTTGTGCTGGAACGCTTGTATTTCAGAATACCTTATCAAATCTGGTTTCAAGCAAAGTACGCAAGACCCCTGCCTGTATATCAAAGATCAAGTGCTAATCGCACTCTATGTGGATGACGGGTTGATTGCATCTGTCAATGAAAAGGCTGGTAGAGATTTTATCAATCAACTGAAAACTCGTTTCAAGATAACCACTAAGCCTGCTTCCTACTTTCTTGGCATGGAAATACACAAAGCCATAGATGGCACTATTACTGTTGACCAGAAAGGCTATACCAAAAAGATATTGGACAGATTCGGAATGTCAAACTGCAAACCTGTTCCAACTCCTGCCATAAATGTTTCCCAAGCAGAACACGATAAAAATGACGCACCCGATGAAAGTAATTTCCCATACCGACAAGCTGTGGGTGCTTTAGCCTACTTAATGGTAGCTACACGGCCAGATATCAGTTATGCTGTAAGTGTCGTATCTCGGCATCTGGATAATCCAAGAAAGATTGATGTTTTGAACTTGAAGAGAATATTCAGATACTTGAAGGGGACAACAGATATGGGACTTATATTTAAAAAGACAGGAGATGACAAAACACTCCTAGCATACAGTGATTCCGACCATGGTGGTGATACTTCCACTGGCCATTCCACAACCGGAATGATTTTCCTCTTCTCTGGCCCCGTAATGTGGAAGAGTCAAAAACAAAACTCTGTCGCAGTTTCTTCCACTGAAGCCGAATTGATTGCCCTGACTGAAACAGCGAAGGAATTAATTTGGTTAAAAGCATTGCTTGAAGAGATCACCAAATTACAAAATGTACCGGTGATATATGTCGACAATGAATCTGCAATAAAACTCGCTGAGAATCCTCCCTATGAGTACCACCGGAGAACCAAACACATAAAGTTGAAACACTTTTTCATCCGTGAGTGTGTAGTTAATAAAGAACTCATAGTGAAACAAGTCCCAACAGAAATTCAGCTCGCCGACATGTTCACCAAGCCTTTGTTCGGCCCAAGACTCCTGCAGCTGTCCAAGAGAATTGGTCTGGAGAAGAATTGTTCCTCTTCTTCGTAACAATTCTTAAAAGTCAGGAGGATGTAACGAGTATGCATACCACTCCTATAATATACTCTTTGGTTATGCAGCCTCATTGTCATAGACTAATTGTCAGTGAGTCAATGTCTATTGCGTTGCCTAGATACGTCTATGTTATTTTTTATTCTTCTTGACAAACGTCTGTCTTGTAAAAACTCTTGTCAAGTATTGTTTGTTGATTTTCTCCATAAATAAAACACTAGGTATTTTATCGTAATATTTCGTTTATTTTCATGGCAAACACACAACAATTCCACAAGAATTCACAACTTACAAGTTACAACCTTAGTAAATCAAATATATAACAATCTCACTGTGCATGTTATCGAACTCTTCCTTAATGGGTTCAGCGATTTTGATGAGTTTGTGTATTTGCAACATATAGGTAAGTGAGAACAAGAATTTGGAGAGCTGAGAATTTATCGTAGGGTTAATAGATATGGCACACCAACGTTTGCGGCGCCAGCTAACACCATATAATATTAATATGGACTGCTATATTTACAGAATGTTTAGTTAAGGAATAAATAATATCGATGTTTTCGTGTTGAATGTCCCATCCTTATGGATTTTACTTTTGTCTATGACCCCTATATAACTATGACTTTCTATATGCAACCTAGTACGATTGTAAAATTTCGAGTGTATGAGTTGTCCCTTTCTGGCACAAAGAATCATCGTAAGAGTAACAAGGAAAGCTATTCAATAATTTCTTTTTATTTTAGGGCTCCTCTATGCTTTAGTCCTTATTCTGAGATAAGGACTAAAGCATAGAAGGAGCGTTATAAAACGAACACCTGACACATGTCTGTCTCGTTAGTTTGAAACGTCGCCAACCACGTGTTAGACAGAGAAAAATATTAAAATATAGTAGTGTGATGTTTTATTATTCAAAACGTACCACCCTCAATTGTCAAGTTGGTTACCTTTGGTTACCATTATGCTACCGAATTAGAGATGTTTAGAAAATCACAGCTTGTAGTAAGCTGCCAAGCAGCGTTGCCAGAAGGTTACTTTTGTAACCTTTTAGGTGATTTTTAACTAAGCCAGGTTACTTTGAGGTTACAGAACATAAAAGGTTACTTTTTTGTGAAGGTTTTTAATTTTCTTATTTTGAAAAACGGAACGCAAAGATCTTTTGCTTGTTGGCAGTATTGTTTCGTTTCTTCGTTCAACTCAGTCACTTAATCCCTTCCTGTCTCTCTCTCTTTGTTTTGGTCTGCTTGCTCCAGGTCAGGTCTCTGCTAAACTAAACTTTGCTTTGCATTGAAAAATATTATATTATATTGCATTGTGCTATAATCAGTCTAAACGTTAATTTTATTTATGACAGATCGACACCCTTACAGTTCTTACAGTTCTTTATTAATTTGACAGCAAACCGTAGATATAAAATCCAGTACTGGACACCTTTTTTCACAATAGTAATGCGATTTGTTCGCTACATTATTATTATATTACTACACGTAGATTGTGCAGCGAAAACTCTTCAAGTAAATTTTCTATAAGATATATGAACCTATCTTATTACAAATTCTAAATTTTATGAAAGTAGGTGGAATTATTGAAAATAAAAATAATATCAAAACCCTTTTTGGTAGATTTTTAATTTATCATGCTGAATCTATAAATATTTCAATGCAATCAATAGATTCAAACAGGAAAAATATTAATCAATAATCACCAACAATCGTATTGGTAACTTCATAGAACGTTACTGAATCGAGCTTTCTAAAGTTAATTAACATATATGGAATAAACAAAAGAAATAAAAAAAACTTCTTACTAAGTATCGATAACTTTTTCACTGAGGTAGTGGAAACGCCCATCCCTATCGCCCTAAAATAAACAACAAACTTGTTTCTGTGATTAAATTGATTATACTCATGATTTAATAGCTTTGAAACACTGTTCTCAAATTATATTAAAGCTATGTTGCAATTCCAGTAGGTCATAGTTAAAATTCAAGGGAAAAAACACTATAAAGTACACAAAATTGAGTCTTACCGATGGAAGCTGATGAAGGTGGTTTTGTTTTGTCTTCTCCTGAATGGGTTTTACATCCCAATATAACGCACGCCATTCCGATGTATTACGTATACTCCATACTACGAACATCCACTGAAATCCACTTCAGATTGGATTTCAGTGGATATTCGTAACAACCCAAAAACACAAGGTTTTTGGAGACGACCACAGAGTATATAAACACTACGTGTTTTAAGAGACGGGACCTCCCTATAGGCTTTTGTAATGAGCACAGAGCATATAAACACTACGTTTTAAGAGACGGGACCTCCCTAAATGCTTTTGTAATGAGTTTAGCCCCGTTAGCAAAACCAACCAATAGAGCAAAAATGCAATGTCAAAAGTGCTACCAACATAACAACTTGTCTGTGCATTAGGGACGTCCACTTACATTGGTACTACATTTATCGATATCGATAAATTTTCATCCGGGCTCCGCAGTTAGCCTAATAAAATTAATAAAAATCAATGTTTTCAATAAAACGACAAATGAAATTAGTATTTTATTATTGATTATCAAATCACAATAATTGTGGTCAAGGTCTATTGAATTTATTTCAGCAGCTATTTGGTTTTCCTTAGAGGTGTCCAATCTGAGCAAACTTCATCAATCGGTGGTTTGGATTCAGGTGCTGAAATCGTCAAAAAAAGTTAAGTTGAGTCGTTATTGATTATTAATTTGTTGGTAAACTATGCTACTTACCGGGATAGTTCTGATAAATATGCTGGGATTCCAGGCCACAATAATTGTGGTCAAACCCTACTGGACCAATAGCAACAGCTGATATTTTGGCTGCTGAACAAGGTGCTGAAAATGATAACACTTTGTAATTTATCAAAGTAAACAAACTCTAGTTACAAAAAACTTCAGCGATACATGAAAAGTCTACGTCCCAGAGTTGTTTTGTGAAGCTCGACAACTAATAGGTTTTTGTATAGCTGAATCTGAAAATAAACAATTGCAAGAATAGTCCGAAAAAAAAAATAGTTTGTTCCTGTTTACCACATAACTGCATAATTGACTATGTAACTATGAAATACATTTTTATAAAAAAATATTTTAAGTTAAAAATTAGTAAAAAAATATTTTAGTAATTCCAATCACTAACCAGTTTCAAGTGATGCGACGTGGCTACGTGGTAAGGAAACTCAGCTAGTAAGTAATCAGGAAGAGGAGGCGCATTTATAAGTAGAGAAGATACAGCCCTGTAAAAAAATGTTTATCAAAGTATGTCATTTACGTATTAAGACGTAATAATAATATTGCGTTCTAAATGACGGAGCAAAATATATTCAAATGTTCGACGTAAAGCAAGGCGTATTTTGTGTTTTATTACATAATTATTCATGAAATGTAGTAAGTTTTACATTATAAGTTTATAACACAACTCACCATTTCTTTAATCGGCTTCCTTTTAAAATAGTTGTAAAAATCTTTCGGCCGGAAATGATCTCTACAAACATATTTATGTTGGTGGAGTTTTTCGATGGGGATATACGATATAAGATCTTCCACAATTTTCACCCATTGTCTGCATCTAAAAAAAAAAAACAACATTCAATGCAGCTACTAATAGTGCATCGTTGAAACATTGTTATGGCTTACAGCAATTCACCCGTCATACACTGAGTAGTAATTCTGACCAAGGTACTTATCAGATATTTTTTTATCGATATTGAATATGTGTATGGCACATCACTATGACATTGAAACATTGAGTATTTTTCTCATAGTATATTAATTACGTTATATAACATAATTTATGATCTTGCTCTTGTGCAAGATGACAAAAACTGTAGCCAGAAATACTTACCGGTCTTCATCCCTAGGAAATTTACCCATAAACTTTCTTTTTGTACCCTTTGACCGGCTGCATCTTATTTTACAAATGGCACAAGTTCGACACCATCCGATCAATGCCATTATTAAAAGAAAATCACTAAACACTGTACAACAAGATACACACAGCTAGATATTGAACAAACTTAAAACACAAAAATTTTAACTAGAAAACGTTCTAATATGTGCCGCGTTCCGCCATATTTGTTATGTTTTCAGTTTGACATTGACAGCAAAGAAAGAGTAAGTAGTATTAAAGAGTGAGACAAAAATATGTCCGCCATTAAAACGGGGCTAAATGCGAACAAAAATTTCAAAGTTCCTACTTGCGCTAGGCTGGTAATGAGTTTAGCCCCGTTAGCAATACCAACCAATAGAGCAAAAATGCAATGTAAAAAGTAAGTGCTACCAACATAACAACTTGTCTGTGCATTAGGGACGTCCACTTACATTACTACATTTATCGATATCGATAAATTATCATCCAGGGGCTCCGCAGTTAGCCTAATAAAATTAATAAAAATCAATGTTTTCAATAAAACGACAAATGAAATTAGTATTTTATTATTTATTATCAAATCACAATAATTGTGGTCAAGGTCTATTGAATTTATTTCAGCAGCTATTTGGTTTTTCTTTAGAGGTGTCCAATCTGAGCGAACTTCATCAATCGGTGGTTTGGATTCAGGTGCTGAAATCGTCAAAAAAAGTTAAGTTGAGTCGTTATTGCTTATTAATTTGTTGGTAAACTATGCTACTTACCGGGATAGTTCTGATAAATATGCTGAGATTCCAGGCCACAATAATTGTGGTCAAACCCTACTGGACCAATAGCAACAGCTGATATTTTGGCTGCTGTACAAGGTGCTGAAAATAATAACACTTTGTAATTTATCAAAGTAAACAAACACTAGTTACAAAAAACTTCAGCGATACATGAAGTCTACGTACCAGAGTTGTTTTGTGAAGCTCGACAACTAATAGGTTTTTGTATAGCTGAATCTGAAAATAAACAATTGCAAGAATAGTCCGAAAAAAAAAAATAGTTGTTCCTGTTTACCACATAACTGCATAATTGACTATGTAACTATGAAATACATTTTTATAAAAAAATATTTTAAGTTAAAATTAGTAAAAAAAATATTTTAGTAATTCCAATCACTAACCAGTTTCAAGTGATGCGACGTGGCTACGTGGTAAGGAAACTCAGCTAGTAAGTAATCAGGAAGAGTAGGCGCATTTATAAGTAGAGAAGGTACCTGTAAAAAAATGTTTATCTAAAAAATGTCATTTATGTATTAAGACGTAATAATAATATTGCGTTCTAAATGACGGAGCAAAATACATTCAAATGTTCGACGTAAAGCAAGGCGTATTTTGTGTTTTATTACATAATTATTCATGAAATGTAGTGAGTGTTACATTATAAATTTATAACACAACTCACCATTTCTTTAATCGGCTTCCTTTTAAAATCGTTGTTAAAATCTTTCGGCCGGAAATGATATCTACAAACATATTTATGTTGGTGGAGTTTTTCGATGGGGATATACGCAAGATCTTCCACAATTTTCACCCATTGTCTGCATCTAAAAAAAAAAAACCACATTCAATGCAGCCACTAATAGTGCATCGTTGAAACATTGTTATGGCTTAAGCAATTCACCCGTCGTACACTGAGTAGTAATTCTGACCAAGGTACTTATCAGATATTTTTTTATCGATATTGAATATGTGTATGGCACATCACTATGACATTGAAACATCTTAATATTTTTCTCATAGTACCTATATTAATTACGTTATTTAACATAATTTATGATCTTGCTCTTGTGCAAGATGACAAAAACTGTAGCCAGAAATACTTACCGGTCTTCATCCCTAGGAAATTTACCCATAAACTTTCTTTTGGTACCCTTTGACCGGCTGCATCTTATTTTACAAATGGCACAAGTTCGACACCATCCGATCAGTGCCTATATTAAAAGAAATTCACTAAACACTGTACAACAAGATACACACAGCTAGATATTGAAAAAACTTAAAACACAAAAATTTTAAACTAGAAAACTTTCTAATATGTGCCGCGTTCCGCCATGACCTTTGTTTTTTAGTTTTCAGCACAGAGCATATAAACACTACGTTTTAAGAGACGGGACCTCCATATAAGCTTTTGTAATGAGTTTAGCCCCGTTAGCAATACCAACCAATAGAGCAAAAATGCAATGTCAAAAGTGCAACCAACATAACAACTTGTCTGTGCATTAGGGACGTCCACTTACATTGGTACTACATTTATCGATATCGATAAATTTTCATCCAGGGGCTCCGCAGTTAGCCAAATGAAATGAATAAAAATCAATGTTTTCAATAAAACGACAAATGAAATTAGTATTTTATTATTGATTATCAAATCACAATAATTGTAATCAAGGTCTTTTGAATTTATTTCAGCAGCTATTTGGTTTTTCCTTAGAGGTGTCCAATCTGAGCGAACTTCATCAATCGGTGGTTTGGATTCAGGTGCTGAAATCGTCAAAAAAAAGTTAAGTTGAGTCGTTATTGATTATTAATTTGTTGGTAAACTATGCTACTTACCGGGATAGTTCTGATAAATATGCTGAGATTCCAGGCCACAATAATTGTGGTCAAACCCTACTGGACCAATAGCAACAGCTGATATTTTGGCTGCTGTACGAGGTGCTGAAAATGATAACACTTTGTAATTTATCAAAGTAAACAAACTCTAGTTACAAAAAACTTCAGCGATACATGAAAAGTCTACGTACCAGAGTTGTTTTGTGAAGCTCGACAACTAATAGGTTTTTGTATAGCTGAATCTGAAAATAAACAATTGCAAGAATAGTCCGAAAAAAAAATAGTTTGTTCCTGTTTACCACATAACTGCATAATTGACTATGTAACTATCAAATACATTTTTATAAAAAAATATTTTAAGTTAAAAATTAAAAACCTATTTAGAGGCTAAAAATTTCACCCATGCCGGGATTCAAACCCGCAACCTCTGGCTATCCGTACCAGCGCTCTACCAATTGAGCCAGTGGGCGACTCACGGCATCAGTGAAATTTCGAACCTCTTTACAATATTCTCTGTATTACGTACAGGCAGCGACATCTGACTTAAGCAAATTGCATTACTTACAGCCCCGACTAGCCACTTTGCAGTTAGGTTTAACATCGGAACGATATCACTGTACCCACATGATTACACTATTTTTATTTTTAATGCACTAACCCGTGCTAAGGAACAAATTTAAAAACCTATTTAGAGGCTAAAAATTTTCACCCATGCCGGGATTCGAACCCGCAACCTCTGGCTATCCGTACCAGCGCTCTACCAATTGAGCCAATGGGCGACTCACGGCATCAGCTGTAAGTAATGCAATTTGCTTAAGTCAGATGTCGCTGCCTGTACGTAATACAGAGAATATTGTAAAGAGGTTCGAAATTTCACTGATGCCGTGAGTCGCCCATTGGCTCAATTGGTAGAGCGCTGGTACGGATAGCCAGAGGTTGCGGGTTCGAATCCCGGCATGGGTGAAATTTTTAGCCTCTAAATAGGTTTTTAAATTTGTTCCTTAGCACGGGTTAGTGCATTAAAAATAAAAATAGTGTATAGTATTTTCTAAGGTTAACACGAGCAGTAGACATAATTAAAACTTTTTTTATACGGATTTATGCTCGTTTATTACATTTTTACAATTTTCCAACGTTTCGGCACTTTTTCAGGTGCCGTGGTCCCGGATGACAATGAAATAAACGAGCATAAATCCGTATAAAAACAGTTTTAATTAAAAAAAGTGTAGTTAAAAATTAGTAAAAAAATATTTTAGTGATTCCAATCACTAACCAGTTTCAAGTGATGCGACGTGGCTACGTGGTAAGGAAACTCAGCTAGTAAGTAATCAGGAAGAGGAGGTGCATTTATAAGTAGAGAAGATACAGCCCTGTAAAAAAATGTTTATCAAAGTATGTCATTTATGTATTAAGACGTAATAATAATATTGCGTTCTAAATGACGGAGCAAAATACATTCAAATGTTCGACGTAAAGCAAGGCGTATTTTGTGTTTTATTACATAATTATTCATGAAATGTAGTGTTACATTATAAGTTTATAACACAACTCACCATTTCTTTAATCGGCTTCCTTTTAAAATCGTTGTAAAAATCTTTCGGCCGGAAATGATCTCTACAAACATATTTATGTTGGTGGAGTTTTTCGATGGGGATATACGATATAAGATCTTCCACAATTTTCACCCATTGTCTGCATCTAAAAAAAAAAACAACATTCAATGCAGCTACTAATAGTGCATCGTTGAAACATTGTTATGGCTTACAGCAATTCACCCGTCATACACTGAGTAGTAATTCTGACCAAGGTACTTATCAGATATTTTTTTATCGATATTGAATATCTGTATGGCACATCACTATGACATTGAAACATTGAGTATTTTTCTCATAGTATATTAATTACGTTATATAACATAATTTATGATCTTGCTCTTGTGCAAGATGACAAAAACTGTAGCCAGAAATACTTACCGGTCTTCATCCCTAGGAAATTTACCCATAAACTTTCTTTTGGTACCCTTTGACCGGCTGCATCTTATTTTACAAATGGCACAAGTTCGACACCATCCGATCAATGCCATTATTAAAAGGAAATCACTAAACACTGTACAACAAGATACACACAGCTAGATATTGAACAAACTTAAAACACAAAAAATTTAACTAGAAAACGTTCTAATATGTGCCGCACTCCGCCATATTTGTTATCAGCCTAGCGCAAGTAGGAACTTTGAATTATTTGTTCGCATTTAGCCCCGTTTTAATGGCGGACATATTTTTGTCTCACTCTTTAATACTACTTACTCTTTCTTTGCTGTCAATGTCAAACTGAAAACCACAACTGAAAACATAACAAATATGGCGGAACGCGGCACATATTAGAACGTTTTCTAGTTAAAATTTTTGTGTTTTAAATTTGTTCAATATCTAGCTGTGTGTATCTTGTTGTACAGTGTTTAGTGATTTTCTTTTAATAATGGCATTGATCGGATGGTGTCGAACTTGTGCCATTTGTAAAATAAGATGCAGCCGGTCAAAGGGTACCAAAAGAAAGTTTATGGGTAAATTTTCTAGGGATGAAGACCGGTAAGTATTTCTGGCTACAGTTTTTGTCATCTTGCACAAGAGCAAGATCATAAATTATGTTAAATAACGTAATTAATATACTATGAGAAAATACTCTGATGTTTCAATGTCATAGTGATGTGCCATACACATATTCAATATCGATAACAAAATATCAGAATTGGTCAGAATTACTACTCAGTGTATGACGGGTGAATTGCTGTAAGCCATAACAATGTTTCAACGATGCACTATTAGTGGCTGCATTGAATGTTGTTTTTTTTTTTAGATGCAGACAATGGGTGAAAATTGTGGAAGATCTTATATCGTATATCCCCATCGAAAAACTCCACCAACATAAATATGTTTGTAGAGATCATTTCCGGCTGAAAGATTTTTACAACGATTTTAAAAGGAAGCCGATTAAAGAAATGGTGAGTTGTGTTATAAACTTATAATGTAACACTATATTTCATTAATAATTATGTAATAAAACACAAAATACGCCTTGCTTTACGTCGAACATTTGAATGTATTTTGCTCCGTCATTTAGAACGCAATATTATTATTACGTCTTAATACATAAATGACATACTTTGATAAACATTTTTTTACAGGGCTGTACCTTCTCTACTTATAAATGCGCCTCCTCTTCCTGATTACTTACTAGCTGAGTTTCCTTACCACGTAGCCACGTCGCATCACTTGAAACTGGTTAGTGATTGGAATTACTAAAATATTTTTTTTACTAATTTTAACTTAAAATATTTTTTTATAAAAATGTATTTGATAGTTAGTCAATTATGCAGTTATGTGGTAAACAGGAACAAAATATTTTTTTTTCGGACTATTCTTGCAATTGTTTATTTTCAGATTCAGCTATACAAAAACCGATTAGTTGTCGAGCTTCACAAAACAACTCTGGTACGTAGACTTTTCATGTATCGCTGAAGTTTTTTGTAACTAGTGTTTGTTTACTTTGATAAATTACAAAGTGTTATCATTTTCAGCACCTTGTACAGCAGCCAAAATATCAGCTGTTGCTATTGGTCCAGTAGGGTTTGACCATAATTATTGTGGCCTGGAATCTCAGCATATTTATCAGAACTATCCCGGTAAGTAGCATAGTTTACCAACAAATTAATAATCAATAACGACTCAACTTAACTTTTTTGACGATTTCAGCACCTGAATCCAAACAACCGATTGATGAAGTTCGCTCAGATTGGACACCTCTAAGGAAAAACCAAATAGCTGCTGAAATAAATTCAATAGACCTTGACCACAATTATTGTGATTTGATAATAAATTACTAATTTCATTTGTCGTTTTATTGAAAACATTGATTTTTATTAATTTTATTAGGCTAACTGCGGAGCCCCTGGATGAAAATTTATCGATATCGATAAATGTAGTACCAATGTAAGTGGACGTCCCTAATGCACAGACAAGTTGTTATGTTGGTAGCACTTTTGACATTGCATTTTTGCTCTATTGGTTGGTATTGCTAACGGGGCTAAACTCATTACAAAAGCATATAGGGAGGTCGCGTCTCTTAAAACGTAGTGTTTATATGCTCTGTGTTTGTTATGTTTTCAGTTTGACATTGACAACAAAGAAAGAGTAAGTAGTATTAAAGAGTGAGACAAATATATGTCCGCCATTAAAACGGGGCTAAATGCGAACAAATAATTCAAAGTTCCTACTTGCGCTAGGCTGGTTTTCAGTTTGACAGCAAAGAAAGAGTAAGTAGTATTAAAGAGTGAGACAAATATATGTCCGCCATTAAAACGGGGCTAAATGCGAACAAATAATGAGGGCTTTTCAATGACGGCTGTCAGTGGAGTTCCACACAGACGTAATAGATGGCGCTAGCACGGAGTCCCTCTAAAGTTGCTACGAATTTTTTTCTATATCAGTTGGTAGGATCACAGAGTATAAAGTTAGGAATGAGTTCCACAGATAAGAGAGACTACATTCGTTCTCACAGAGTTCTGTATCGTCCATCGGTAGTAGTACTACTCTTTCATTCCATAGTAGGTACATAGTCTGGTTTTTTTGTATAAAGTTCAACTTTCGCCTCTTACGTAGCCGTAGTAGAGTGTAGAACCTCAAAACAATAACTAAAGCTAGACGTTCTCTGCTCTCCTGCCTAATGTAAACAACGAATCAAAATCGAGCTACGTTTGTTCTTTGCAAATAACAAAAGTAGCTTACGATAATCTAGATGGTAATAATTATTTCATTGTACGTAGGAAAAAAAACTACTCGAACTAAAAATATTTTTTGATTGATTTTTATTATAGTACTTCTAATATAATGGTGGCACGGCAACATTAAAAATATTAATCATAAATTAATAGTCCTGTAAAAATACAGATATAAAAAGCATATTTTACGGCTGAAAGGTCAAAACGTGAACGTTGAGATGGTTCTACTATGAGGTCCTAATGGTCCTAATAGTACTAATATACAGTACTAGTACATTGTCTCAAATGTAACAGTACGGAGCGATCTTTAAGTTGTCCGAGCAGGCCCAATACTAGCAACCAACAGTCAACATAATCAACACGCTACCCTCAGCTACGCACAGATTACTCAGCAGTCAAACGGAACACACATTTTTCCTATAATCTATAGTCCGTCGTTGGCATTAAAAAAAAAAAAAGTTCAGTTTCCATACACAAGACTTGCAACGCCATCCATCGAGAGAAAAGGGAAGTATTTTTACTTTTTAATAGCTGTCCGAAAAGAGCTCATTCAAAGTTCCTACTTGCGCTAGGCTGGAGACGACGCACTCCAACATCTGTTGTCTAACACACTGCCAAATCGAAGGTACTTGGCAGCCTACTACAAGCTGTGATTTTCTAAACATCTCTAATTCGGTAGCATAATGGTAACCAAAGGTAACCGTCTTGACAATTGAGGTTGGTACGTTTTGAATAATAAAACATCTAACTACTATATTTTTCTCTGTCTAACACTTGGTTGGCTGTTGGCGACGTTTCAAACTAACGAGACAGGCATGTGTCAGGTGTTCGTTTTATAACGCTCCTTCTATGTTTTAGTCCTTATTCTGAGATCCTTATTCTGAGAGTGTACATAAGCACCAAAGAGTATATAACCACTATTTAATTGTTCTGTGACCACCACGGATGTCAAACACCACAGCAAAACAGTTTTGGAATGACCGGACCGGATACATACTTTCGTTTTTCTTTATCATTCATTCGGAATATAGCTGCCACTCAGTGTTGCCAACGTGGGCGATTTTTCGCCATTTAGGCTACTCGGATAGAAAATCGGCGACGAAAAAATGTGAACGGCGACCTGTCGCCTTTTAGGCTATCTCGAGGGCAACTCTGAGATAGCCTAAAAAAGAAAAAGGTTGTGTCGAAACGTCGAAATTATTAATGCGGCCAGTACACAATGGCCCATGCTGGCCCACTGCTCGCCATTGCCATTTTGTACATGGGGAATGGTGTGTAGTTGCGGACAATTGCCTATCGTGGCGCGCAATCGGACAGTTGTCGGTTTTTTGGGCACACTTCAAAGGAATCGTGGCGTAGCATGGCCCATCCCTGTTTACACAGTGGCCCATCGTTTAGTCAATTGACCTTAAAGTGTTTTTGATTTATATCAATCTGAGCCCGTAATTTTGCGCCTTTTGTGCCATTTTTTTTTTAATAACTTTGTTGTTGTACATACTTCTGTAATACTTGTAAATAAATAAATAAATGCTGCGGCCGCAATTACTTCCACGTCCATCGCAAGTGGTTTGCCAGACAGCAATGAGCCACGCGCCATTGTGTAAACAGCAAGTGATCGAGGCCTACTGTTGGCAATGGCGAGCAGTGGGCCAGCATGGGCCATTGTGTACTGCGGGCTCAAAGCTAGTAGATTCTTTGCTGTTGCTAATAGGAGATGAAGCAGCATCTGTTGTGTAAATTATTTTTATTTTAGATTATGTAAATAGTAATTTGCTTTAAAGATATACTAGTGTTTAAGTCTACAGTCTTTAAGAATAGTATATTTTTAAAGCAAATTACTATGTTTTAAATTGTACACTACAATTACAACTTTTTTTAAAAGTAAACGGTAAATAGTTTTTCAAAAATACTTTTCTATTTTATTATTAACGTTTTGAGTTTAGGCTACTTATTTAGGCTACCTCGGCAAAAATTGGGCTACTTTAGGCTACTTAAGCTTTGAAAAAGGGCGATATCATGCTGTGAGTCGTTGGCAACACTGCTGCCACTCAGAACAATATTGTTCTGAGGGCCGGCCACACACATTTTCCGTACACGTTTCGGCTTTTGCGGTCCCTTTTAGCAAAAAATGTGGACACGTTTCATGGGCGCGTCGCATAAGTCTCTGTTTCTGATTGTAAATATTGCGACGCATGAAATCTGTGCAAGAAATGTCTTGTCTTGGCTTAAAATTGTTCTGTGGTTATGTGTTCCTGTGCTCTTGTCAGTCAACAAATGTCACAGTGTCAACGTTGTGGTGTCAGGTGTCAACATTGAACAATGTACTGTACTGTCAATTTTGTAAAGTTGTCGTCTGTCAGACGCAGTGTTTATTTTATAATTTTTAGACTATCGAACATTTTAATTTGGAAATTAGGCGCGTAAAAATACGTAGCAATTGTGCCAATAGTTTATTTCTGCGGCGGCTTAGAGGCAACAATGAAAAATGAATAACAGCTCCGACTATATTTATTGGTCTGAGCTACATTGCTCTAAAGATGCTTTAACAGATAACTATGGCTGGTTTATGCAGTTTCTGTTGGCCATTCTAGCGTTTACATGTTTAATTGGTGAGTTCCAAAGTAGAATCTTTATTTCAACTTTCGTACTTTACACTTTTCGGGTATCCAGTATCGGGTCAAGGTTGTGACCCTAGTAGACTGATAAATCAGTTTTCCTTCATTCGTATCATAGCATCAATTTGTATTCATCTTATAATAAAAGAACTGCTAAAGCCAGCTCATATCATATTCTTTATGGCTTAGTCTTACAATAATGGTTGTTTGAAACTTCTAGGTAAAAGGTTTTGTGAGCCTCGATACGCTAGACGACCATGGTTGATCTGGTTCTATGACACATCTAAGCAAGGCTTGGGTGCACTGATTATCCATGCAGCCAATGTCTGGCTGTCTCCACATCTCACTGGAAACCCTTGCACTTGGTAACTTAGCCGTCTAAAGTCATTCTACATTATTCACAAACTATTTTTTTAGGCTGTTTGAAAGTGTAAAAAAAAAGTGTTGTAGACATTTGTATCAATTATTAGTCTGAGAACCGATTTGAGGCATTTTAACTGACAATAATGGATAATTTCGACATAGAAACAGCATTAAACTTGATTATCTTGTTTCTGTAACAATTTTATTGAAAACGGCTAGGATTGGTCGAATCTATAGTGATGTCACAGGTCAGTAAATATAGCAATCCGAGAACCTGAGAATTGATTTGACATCGCTAATTCCTGTGCAATATTGCTGAAGAGCATTTGGCGCCTTAATTGAAAAGTAAAATTTTTAATTGTTGGTTTTAGAAAAAAATTATGAAACATTTAAAATTTATAACTTTCTACACCAACAAAAAATCTGGTTTGGTTTTCAGAAACCTGGCAATTTATTTATTGGCTGACTAAGTGTTCACTTTTTACAGACATAGCAATTTCATTGCAAGTAAACAAATATTATACTTACATAATTAATGCATTTATTATGTACATTAGCATTCACTATTATCACTACATTATTTACAAATCTCATATTTTGTCAATTATACTACTGACAAAAGACTGGTTTGAACTGATGCATGATGGTTGAAATTTTTAGGTATATAGTGAATTTCATGCTGGACTCAACACTGGGGTTGCTGATTATATGGGCTGGCATCAGACTGGCTCAATACTATGCAAGGAATTATGATATACCATTGATTAACTTTGGTGAATATGGTGAGTTGTTATGCCTGTTCTATTTGAGAGAAAACAGAAAAGACAGATTGTTATTGATAATTTATTCTTTGGTATGTAAATGTGTCTAGCAAGAGACGCTACTTTGGGACCATAAAACATTGTCACTTCGTTTGACACTCTAAAGAAAAGATCTAAAGCTCAGGAAAAAGCTGAACACCTTAAGCACTTTAAACATTACCCCTGCTCAACACTTCAGTTAAAAAGGAGATAGTGAAAACCAGCTGGTGCCGGTACCAGGCAGGGATCAATAGTGCTAGTCAGGACCAGCTGCCTTTTTCAGTTTAAATAATAAATATATATATAAAATTTTGGTAAGAAAATAAATATTTTTTGTTAATTAATTGTGGTTTTTGCCCACCAGCTATAAAGGTCACAGCACCATAAACTAACCGGCCGAAACTCTACTCTAATTTCCTGGTTGACTTTACTACTTGTAAAGTTCTATGACTAGTTGAACTGTAAATCTGATATTTTGCTTAAATTGAGTCTTTGTTTATCTTCCCCCCGCAGGCAAGCCACCAATGTGTTCAGCGTGGCTCTGCCAGTGCATCTTGTATGCGGCTCTGGCGACGTTCGCAAAGTCCGTGCTAGCGCTGACGCTGCGTCTACCGCCCGTCGTCAGCGTACTCTCCACGCTGCGGTTGTCGCCCGTGTCAGACCCGCGGCTCGAGCTCGCCGTCGTCATGCTCATCATACCCTTCTTTGTTAATGTGAGTGAACGAAAGTGAAGGACTTTGATCTGAGTCAATGCGTGAAAAAAATACAACGTCCCAGGCATTGCAACGTTCGACTAGTCTCTTCACTCGACTAGTGTGAGTGAAGGTGCCACTGAACTCTGTATTATCTCAACACGTGAACAAGATGCAAAGTAATGATCTGAGTAGGTAATATATACCTGTTTTTCTCTGTTTATTTAACCTCCTGATGCCCAACCGTAAAAAATATTTTTTCGACTAACTGCCCACGGTACTCACACGAGTACTTTTGGTTTTACTAGCTTACTGCCCAGAAACTTAAACTTTAATAAATGCCACAAAAATGATTATATAGTGTTCGCAATATTATATACAGGTAATGCAATAAAAAAGTAACTAGTTTCAATAGTTTAGAAGCGAAAATAAATAGTCCTCGTGTGAGGACCGTGGGCAGGAAATGAGAGTAAAAGAGGAAAAAATTACTTTTACAAAAATATTTATTAGTTAAATTGGTAGCAATCAGAAAACTTTCAAAACTAAAAATGACTTAGGAACATTATATCTTACATAAGTTTAGAAGTTGTGTAAGATATATCATGCTATTGAGATCAAGACCCGTGCATAAGTCTCTTAGATAAAAATAAATAAACGCGCCAAAAAAAACTCTTCTAAAATTATAAAACAAAAACATGTTTCTTCAAAACCTACACCTGCACCTACACTTATGAAAATTTGAGAAACAATCGGTTCTCCGTCGTTAAACATAAAAACATATCGCAGTATCTACATCTGATTCTAGTTTTATTGGTTTGACAGTAGCGACACTTCTGCTGACTCTTTTCCATAGATGACATGTATTTGGCACATTCAATCTCTTACGTCCTCCGAGAGATCTATGTCCAACATTGGTAAATCGGCTTCAATTTCATTATTTTTCATATAATCTGTAAAAAAAAATCAATTAAAAGTTTATCTCAAATTATAGCATAGCGGTCCAGAGTCCTCAAGTGAGGACTAAACGTAAAATGTTTTTTATGTAATTGATGACCACGGTACTCAGACAATCACCAATTTAAATTGAAACTCATAGAATATTATTTACAATCGTAATCGATAAAATATTTGTGTTCGCCATTTGTTGATACATTCAACAATAGGGTTTCATGAGAGTTACGGAATAAAATGATAAGATCACATAATTAAAAAGAGACAACTTCGTCGACGTGGCCGTTCCTTTTTTTGACGTTTGTTCAATGTACGATTGATTGGCCACAGATTACACTTATGACAGCTGTGAGTGATTGTATGTCAGTTCCTTCCGCATTTAATCCGTAAAAAAATGGCGGTAAATTTAAATGTGGTTTCAATACAAAATATTTGTCCTAGGAGAAGGACCGTGGGCATTTACTGCAAAAAATATATTTCGTAGCTTGGGCAGTAACGGCTTCACTTGTTTAGTACTCACAGAAGTACCGTGGGCATCAGGAGGTTAAGCTTTTCTTTGCATGCAATAAATGGCGGGACGGCTTTTGCCCTTTGCCCAGCAGTGGGACAGCATCAATGATGCTACCTAAAATACAGGTTTTTTGCCTAGTTAGTAGGAGATAATATGCAACAACAAGAATAAATTTAGCACCAAACTATGGTCACCATTTTGACAAGTACTTTTTGGTTTTGAAATTTTTGTGTTTTATTATTTATTTGAGTGCTTTGTGACAAATATTCAAGGTGCTTTGCTTGCGTCTATTTTTAAGATTATTTGTATTGCATGACAAAGGTCCAGCCCGGCTAGTAGGACGACACTAGTCGCTCGTATTTTAGGTCAACAGTCGCGAATTTCTAGTACATCAATTTTGAAATTCTGACATTTTAGCGCCACGAAACACGCCACTCACACCATCATGCTACCTGCATGATGGCAAAACTAAAACAAAAACTAATCTTTTTCATTCTGTATAGATAATATGTATTCTATTGATATAGGTATTATTCTATACAACATTAAGTTATTCAATATGGTACTGCCCATGCTTGTTCGCACCGCAGTCTGTGACGCTCGTGGGGTAGAATCTGGCACTGACTGAAAATCAGCGCTGAAGGCTAGTCCATCCGCATACTGCTGAGTTAGTTGCCATTTATAGCAGCAGGGACACGCCGTGACCTTTCGTTTTTCTTCTTTGTTTTTGGTGAATGTCATGTTTAGTAATATGTTTTAAGTTTGTTTTGTTACTGTGGCGTGTGGACTGTTTCTATAATAAATGTTTTTCTTCTTCTTTTTCAAATGTTTTCATTTGTAAATGACTGTGGCTTCTTATTCTTAAGTCACGTTACATGGTTACTTTATAATAGGTAGCATTTATTGCGGTTGGTGAATGGTCGGCGAAAGTTGGAACTAAATCGTGTACGAAGTTAACTAATTTTTTTGTCTTGTATTCACGCGCTCTATACGTCACTCCTCTCTTTTTATTAGGTCTTGAGCTTGTCATAAATATTACATAAAATCCAATAAATGCTTCATCAACTCATAGCGAGTGTTTAACATAACATAATCGGAATGTTTGTTTTGTAAAATTCCGCAGCAATGCGTCATATAACAGAGGGATGTTATCTGAGACGATATTTATAGGTACTTTGCGCCAACTGTGTGTCATAAATTTTCCACATATTGTTACAGATTTTAATATTCTGGGTGACGGACAATTTCCTTATGTACCATCCGCGTGGAGTTAGTACGAAGATAAAAACGAAGGTATGGCTGCTTACTATTTACATGCTACTTAATGTAAGAAAGAAACGTACAGTTGTTCAAAAAAAAACATTTCCTGAAATTCTGTTAATTTATTATGTATCAAACCATCAGATCACAATTATCAAATGTGTAGGTACTCATTACAATCGTAAAACAGTTAAGAATATGTGGGTCTTAGATGGAGTTTGAGTTTGGAGTCAGTCAATTCCATCAGTCTGCTTAGACTGACGACGACTTTAGACTGACGAGTGACGGTACACTGATTATCTATTCAGTAGACTGATGGACTGGTGGACCAAATTGACGGATATTCGAATATTTTGATGCTGCATCAGTCTGGCATCAATCCGAGCATGATCAAGGTCACGGACTGAACAGAAGCCAAACTGAAGGTGTATACTCCGTCTTAGGGTTTACAAAAACCTTAAGTACTATGTGGAGATACATCGATAGAAATATTGCGACCATGCAATATTTGTGTAAAACGGATCTATTTCAGCCAACATTATTATTTTCATGTTATGTGGTCTGGTGTACAATAAATAGTATTTTTAAATCCTATTTAGAGGCTAAAAATTCCACCCATGCCGGGACTTGAACCCACGACCTCTGGGTAACCGTGCCAGGTGGATTTGTTAGCCTCTAAATAGGTTTTAAAAAAATTGTCCTTAGCACGGGTTAGTGCATTAAAAAGAATATAATAAATAATATTCTTATCTTCTTCTTGATCTCGGGTAGGTAAAGAGTACACGAGAAATAAATAATACGTTTATTTAGTTGCTAACAAAAAAAAACATAAGATTCGGACTGGAACGTGTGCCGTGTGAATTTTCTTTTCATACTCCTGTCTCCTCAGGTGAGATACCAGTCCATCAAGAAAGAGAAGTCGGGCTCGGATGAAGACGAGCCATCCGCGGACGAGAAGCTTCTCGGCGCTAGCGTATGACCGCAGCGGAAGCCCCGCGTCACCCGGGCGTAACCAGAGTCTCCTCGGCGCTAGGCTGGGCCAGGTAGGTGCTAGTGCAAACTTGTCTTTCGGAACCGAAGGTTTACATCTTTGCGGACTAATCATAACACCTCGTCTGTTAGAGGCCTTTGATTTGACACCACGAGCGTCACACACACACACACACCACCCACACACACCACACACACACCACACACACACACACACACACCATACACACACCACACACACACACCACACACACACACACCACACACACACACACACTCACCACACACACAAACCACACCACACACACATGCATCTTGTATGCGGCTCTGGCGACGTTCGCAAAGTCCGTGCTAGCGCTGACGCTGCGTCTACCGCCCGTCGTCAGCGTACTCTCCACGCTGCGGTTGTCGCCCGTGTCAGACCCGCGGCTCGAGCTCGCCGTCGTCATGCTCATCATACCCTTCTTTGTTAATGTGAGTGAACGAAAGTGAAGGACTTTGATCTGAGTCAATGCGTGAAAAAAATACAACGTCCCAGGCATTGCAACGTTCGACAAGTCTCTTCACTCGACTAGTGTGAGTGTGAGTGAAGGTGCCACTGAACTCTGTATTATCTCAACACGTAAACAAGATGCAAAGTAATGATCTGAGTAGGTAATATATACCTGTTTTTCTCTGTTTATTTAACCTCCTGATGCCCAACCGTATAAAATATTTTTTCGACTAACTGCCCACGGTACTCACATGAGTACTTTTGGTTTTACTAGCTTACTGCCCAGTAACTTAAACTTCAATAAATGCCACAAAAATGATTATATAGTGTTCGCAATATTATATACAGGTAATGCAATAAAAAGGAACTAGTTTCAATAGTTTAGAAGCGAAAATAAATAGTCCTCGTGTGAGGACCGTGGGCAGGAAATGAGAGTAAAAGAGGAAAAAATTACTTTTACAAATATATTTATTAGTTAAATTGGTAGCAATCAGAAAACTTTCAAAACTAAAAATGACTTAGGAACATTATATCTTACATAAGTTTAGAAGTTGTGTTAGATATATCATGCTATTGAGATCAAGACCCGTGCATAAGTCTCTTAGATAAAAATAAATAAACACACCTCACACACACACCACACACACACACACCACACACACAAACCACACCACACACACACCACACACACACACCACACACACCCCCCCCCCCCCCACACACACACACACACCACACACACACACACACACACCACACACACACACACACACACACACACACACAAAATATGAGGAACACCCAGACGAGCCTATTCGAACTAATTTCGTAATTAAATCGGACGTCCTATATCTCCAATACGACGTTGACCCCATATCGTCATAGCGAAGTTGACCACGACCTGTAGAAGTATTCTCAATTTGGTGTCGTATTTTTCTGTATAACAAACTTGTACGAGCATGTGTGGCTTATAAAATTTATATAGTTTTTATAGTTATGAAGATGCCACAATATGTGAGGTGTAAATATCAGCCGTCAATAAAATTAACATGTTAATTAACAAAAGGCAAGTTTGCAGGGCTGGAGTATTGAATAAGTATAGGTATTTATAGTGGGAGGTTAAAATTAGTACCTAACAAAAATAATGTTAAGAAGTATAAAAGAAAATATTTTTACTTGGGCTTTTCTTTACAAAATGTACCTTAGTTTTATATGATATCTACCTAATGTTGATGGGAATTTGTTTTATCCTCGCTAGTTTTATTGCGTTCCAAATTATTATGTACGTGACTAATTAGAACACCTCACACTAGACGACAATCTATACGTTTGTAAATGTTGTAAATCGATTTTTGTTATTAATGTTACCACTGCTTTTCTGGCTATAAGCAGGTAACCAAAGCAAGTAAATTATATTCATGTTATGATATTTTTTTTTGTTTCGGCAAACATTTAAAAAAGCCCGTCAGAAATTGTTATAAGCCATATTAAAGTAATATATTTCTCATTGTATTTATAGATGCAATAGAGCTGATGTATATTTGCTCTATATTACCACTAATGTTACTGTGATGTAACCAAATTTTGAAGTAATGGTTGAAGAAAAATTATAATACTCTTCGATTAAGATAATTTCGAATACGACTGATTTGTCAACTATAATTATAAGTTTTCATACGTGATTTCACGAAAATAGGTGAAGAGATAGATAGGTTTATTATAAAAAATTAACCACATGACGAAACGTTTATTACTGCAACTGGTTTCGGATTTGGTAAAATATTACGTAGGTATAATAATACCAATTTTCAGTTTATTTTGCATTGCAAGGAATTGACAGTGATTTTTCTAACCTAGCTAGGAAAAAAGACAGTTTTTAATACTTACTTAGTATTTTTATAAATCACGTGAAGTACAAGTCACACACATTTCCAGTAGATTTAACGTGTACCTAGATAATATTGACATCCCTCTGTGTACCTAAATAGCGATTACCTACTATTATAGTTTATATTTTCATATATTTTTTTATGTAACCCAATTTAATTTTATTGTTCCTAAATTAAATTGGTGTAAGTACTTAGATCCTTGAGAAGGTGCCATTGTTTCGCGAAAATGCTTGAACATCGAATAAAGACTGATACAGTCAAATCGAATATCTTCCACATTTCTTATTCTGCGTGTATTCACATACCTGGATTATTTCTACCTTCGTGTTTCTAAATAATATACCATTCCTAATAATATTTGAAATATACTACATCAACTATACATGATCAACAGCTTACGAAAGATAATAGGGATGACGACAGATTTTTAAATCCTCTTCCATAATAGGCGTGACGACCAAAGAACATATAAAAAGAGTAGAAGTCGTAAGTGGGCGGTGCCCGCGTGCCTCGCATTAGCAATGTATTGCCTATGCGTAATCTCAACCAGTTTTTCTTACCTCAGTTGTCGTTTGTTTCTAATAAAGAAAACAATCGAAAAAAAAACTACTAAAATGCCTTCTTGAGAATGCAAAAATAAGAGTTCGGGACTAAAATTTACCAATCATGCCGAAACAGTTCATTGGTGATTATAGTATTTCATTGTATTTTTAAATTAAATTGGTAATGACATAAACAAGGAAACCAATCCGGCTGAGTAGCAACATATCAGAGACTTGTTTATTAAATTTCGACTTTATAGTCTATCATATATAAGACTTCTCGAAGATCAGACGCGGTGGTATGTAGTTCCATCTAGTGTAGAGTCGCGGTACTACAAAAGAAAGAGTTATTGTCAAACTTAATATCATTAGTGTTCATTGATTTTGATCATTGTTTACATAACTAAAAGGTTCCTATTTAACTGGAACTTTTATGATATAGACCTTTTTGGCATTTTCTTTATTTAACAATGGCAATTTGGCATTCATAGTGTTAGTTTAGTTTATATGTGTGAGTTTGGTCGCACTGGTTTTCACTACTTCTACTCTTTTTTATGTTCTGTGGTGACGACAGTATCAAATAATCAAAGATTTAACGATATTAGGAGAAAGTACATATTAAAAGTATTTGAAACACTGATTTAGTTTTATAAAAAAGAGAGATTACCAATATTTTCAATAAAATAAAAGATTATAATACTGCTTTCAGCCATTTTGACTGAAACATCCATCACACTGCGTGACGTCACGCTTAGTAAACGTTACCCGTGCTTTGTTGTGACTACTATGAGTGGTTAAGATGTTTTTTAACTGGGCGTGGCGTCAAATTCGACGCCATGACCACAGATTTAAAAAAATTAGAAGATTTAGAAAATGCCTATAACCTTCGTTAAAGTTTATTTTATTACTGAAATATAGGTTTTTTTTTTTTTGTAAATGAGAAATGTGTCCCCACATTATTGAAGAGGATTTAAAAATCTTTCGTCATGCCTATTAGCCAAGTGAAGTAAAAACATATAATTTTTTTTCAAAGTTGGAATGGAACAGGTTTTACAATGCTAGACGACAGCCTTCCATCGGTCGTCTAGACGTACCTACTACTGTTGCTCTTCGAGCACTTTTAAAAGGCTATCATCGGGCTCGACTAATACCAATTTGATGTCATGAATATTGTGATGTAGATAAGTCTAAGAATATAAAAATTAAGAGAAAGTTTTGTGAAAACTGCATTGTATATACCCTTATATTATACACTAAACTGTGCATCTGTTCATTGTTTGTACAATAAAATGTTAAAATATTTCCTAGTTTTTTATTTTATCACGTCGAAATATCATTGAATAATACATACCTAGTCTGATGAGTCTGATAATTTTTTTAATAATTTCAACTTGAACTAGACAATTTCAAGTTTCTAGTAGAGCTTAAGGGTCATAATATTCAGGTAGGTACTTACAATTATGAATAGTTACGAGATCGAGTCCCGCAGTTTTTTCACAGCTTTTCCCCAATTATAAAACTATTTTTTCACAGCTTTTCCCCAATTTTTATGATTTAATGATTAATATAATAAAATCATAAAAATATCATATTGCCAAGTTTAATTGTTAGTTCTAGATCAACGTAAAGGACCCTATGAATTTTGGTTACATTGAGTGTTTCAACATACTTTTTTTTTGCGGCGTGAACGATCGCAACTTTTCTTGGAAGTATGATTTTTTCATATCTTCGAGAGACTGCTGAGTATACGATTTTAATTTCAACACGAAACCTCTACGCGTTTCCGAGCTTAAGGGCCAGTTTTTGGATTGAGAATTTAAAATTACTTATGGGTAGCGGTCTTCTCGAATTTCTTAGAAAAGAGCATGAGCATTTCACTACGCAAGTACTTCTGACTTGCGTAGTGAAATTCTCAATTCTGAAACCGGCCCAAAGGGTCTTGACCGACAGACGGACGGACGGACAACAAAGTAAACCTGAACGGCGGAACCCTTTTCTTTGGAGGTACGGAATCATTAATTGAGAGTTTTGCTGGTGAGTCTTGGCAAAAACGTATTATAAAAGATGTTTCTTTTCCATTAGTAACGTCACTTAGCTCTGGGTAGACCCTGAAATGGCCTACTACGCTTGGGCGAATTTTCATCATCAAACGTATCTGCTACGCAGAGTGCTACGCAGCTACCTGTGCTACGCCTCGCGTCTCTGATCCGCTACGCCACGCATCTTTCGTCCGCTACGAAAACATACGTCGCGCTATAAATAAACTAGCGTGAATAGGAGCACTTTTGCTACACGGACGGAATGCCTGTCGATCGAACTCCTCCTAAAGAACAATCAACCGGATTACTGCATACGCAGTCTGATCCTGAACTACTAGAAACTGCTCTGGCGGAAGAATCTCAGTTCCCCAGTGTTACTCGTTTCAAACGAGCGCGGCTGGAGGTGACCTCACCTCCACTGAGTATGAACTTGGAGGTGTTACTTAGATCGTGGAAAAAGGACCAGGATGAAGCGATGGCTAAGCTTGCTGCCGATATTAATGAAGTCAAGCTCCAGAACCAAAATATTCTAAAAACAAATTCGGAAATTGTGGAGTCTTTATTGCGTTTAAATGCAAAATATGATTATATGGAAACCCAACTAAAGACCTGTGAGCAGAACCAGCAAAATTTGTTTAAAAGAACAGTCGATTTCGAGAGGAAACTGGAAGACTTGCAAGGTTACTCCCGTTCAGCTGCAATTGAAGTAAGGAATGTGCCGGATAAAGAAAAAGAATCACTGGATGACCTCATTCACGTAGTTACCAATACAGCCAAAGTAATTAACGTGGAACTGAACTCCCAAAACATTCGTGACGTGTATAGGCTGCCTGGTAAGCCAGGATCTAACAGAACGATTGTCGCTGAGTTTGGTACTGTGGTTATGAAAGAACACATACTCCAAGCAGTTCGCTCTCACAACAAAAACCGTTCACTACAGGACAAAATTAACAGCGAACAAATTGGAATACCGGGTAGCAAAATACCTATATACATTGATGAACACTTATCCGGCTCCACTAAGAAACTTTATTTCCATGCACGTGAATTCGCAAAATCCAACGACTTTAAATACTGTTGGACTAAAAATGGAAGAATTTACTTACGTAAAGCAGAGGGTGCCAAAAGCATCCGTATAAAGTCCCAGGAATGTTTGGAAAATCTTTCAAGACCATCCACATGACTAGTCTCCTCCATACTTGTCTATATCACTATAAGCTTGATTATCGTATTCTATGAAATAATGTATTCATATATATACCCTTCGTATAACTTAAATACTCTTATGTTTGTGAATTTACGTATAAGTACTTCTTATTTATATATTATATACCGTAATTACAGTCCAAAAATCATAAGGTCAATAATTTGCGTAAGTTTCAAGAAAACAAAAGCACAGCACGGTCACCAGCGAGTAACAACCCTATGTAAAACACACTTTTACACCCATGAGTATGGCTAGTAAAATTGTTGATCAAGTCGCGGCCGATATTGACGACATAGTCAAAGTCGGCAATGCATTCATCGCTGATGACCCGGAACAGTGCGTGAATTTTAGAGACGTGTCAAATAAAAAACTTAATGTTGTGGTTCAAAATATACGGAGCATCGATAAAAACTTTAACGACTTCCAGACTCTTCTTTCAAGGCTTAAAGTAAACCAAGACCTAGTTGTGCTAACAGAATGTTGGCTACCCCATCTTCAAACACTGCCTTCACTTCCAAACTTTAATTGCTTCTCAACGCAAAATCACAAAAACCAGAATAGTGGAGTAGTTATATATGCACATAAATCGTTAAATGTTAGTGTATACGAACCGGATTTTAATGATGCAGACTGCCTAGTCTTAAAGGTAGGAACCGACTATACATTCTTATGCGTGTACAGGTCGCCTTCAGTGGTGTCATTAGATAGATTCCTTGTATCTCTTGATAAGCTACTGACAGACGTTAAAAAGTCAAAACATGTAGTCCTGCTCGGTGACATAAATGTGGATATCAAGGATGGAAATAGTGATACCAGATCCGGTGACTATCTTGATCTCCTGGCGATGCACGGACTCCTACCGGGGTATACTTTTCCCACGCGAGACCTCAACTGCATTGATCACTGCTTTATTAAGACTATTACTAAGACCAGTACAATCGTCTGTAAGACCACAGTTACCGACCATTATACTATTATCATTTCAATGGCAAAATGTACATCCAGACATAATAATAAAAATCAAATTATAACTAAAATAGACTACAAAAAAGCCACGGCAGAACTCCTTGAAGTAAACTGGGACAACCTATTATCAAATGAGGATCCAAATATTGTAACAAACATTTTCCTTCGTACAGTGTCGAACATATTGCAAAAACACACGACGAACTCTAAGGTATCAAACCGAAAATGTAGCTTAAAGCCTTGGATTACACCTGGATTGGTGCGGTGTATGAGGTTCCGGGATAGACTACATTTAAAACTTAAAAAGTCCCCTTACGATGAGGCGCTACAGGTAACCTATAAGCGTTACCGAAATTTTTGTAATTATTTATTACATAAAATAAAAGGTAATTACGAAAGATCTGAGTTGCATAAAAGAAAGGGTGTCATAAAAAAAACTTGGAACCTCATAAAAACTATTTGCAACCTTAAGGGTAATGCAAAACTGCCATCTGAGCTAATTGACATAAAACCATCCCCTGAAGAATCTTTAAACTATATTAATGACTATTTCGTGGACATAGGCCAACGTCTAGCAGATAACTTACTTTCTAACTTAAACTCTACTGAATCAGACCTAGTCTTAAAATACAAAAGTAGCGATAGCCCCGTACATTCAGCAACTTTCCATCCGACAGATGATAATGAAGTACGAAATATTATTTTGTCGTTGAAGAGTACTCCTTCTTCTGGAGATGATGGGATCTCTGCAATTTTTTTGAAGAATGTTGTTATGTACATTTTAAAACCCATAACACACCTCTGCAATATTTGTTTGTCGTGTGGTGTGTTCCCAGATCAGCTTAAACATTCCATTGTTACACCTATCTTCAAATCTGGTGACAGGGACAGTGTCAGCAATTATAGACCTATTTCAGTGCTTCCTACCGTGGCCAAAATTCTGGAAAAGATAATAAACAAAAGATTGCTCGGCTTTCTTGAAGCAAACAAGTTGCTGTCAGATAATCAATTTGGCTTTCGAGAAAATTGTTCCACCTCTGATGCTATTGAAAGTTTGGTTACAAATGTAGTTCAGGCACTGGATGCAAAGGAGAAATGTCTTGGCATTTTCCTAGACTTGGCCAAGGCATTTAACACTGTCTCTGTCCCCTTGTTAATTCGCAAGCTGGAGTACATTGGTGTGCGGGGTGTCCCACTGGAACTGCTTAAAGACTATTTGAGAAATAGATCTCAAGCCGTAAAACTGGGTGATGTCCAAAGTGGTTCCGAATGCACTAAGTTTGGTGTACCGCAGGGGTCAGTTCTTGGCCCAACACTTTTTCTCATTTATATAGATGATCTGTGTAGAAAAGAACTCGCAAAAGCAAAAATTGTAACATTTGCAGATGACACTGTTCTAATCTTCCGCGGAAAGTCATGGAATGAGGTCAAGTCAGCGGCGGAAACAGGATTCAAACAAATTGTTGACTGGTTGAACCACAATCTATTGACTCTCAACTTAAGTAAAACTAAATACATAACTTTTAGCATAAGGAATAATATGCAACCCGGATCGGATTTCCATCTGAAGCTACACCTAAACTGCAATACTCCATCATCTTGCACTTGTTACAGTCTGTCCAAAGTTGAATATATAAAATACTTGGGTGTGGTTGTGGATCAGAACTTGAGCTGGAAGCAACATATTGAAATTCTAAATGGGAGAGTCCGCAGACTAATATATATTTTTAAAAAAATCCGGCACTTAAAAGACATATATATATCAAAGCAGTTTATTTTGCCCTTTGCCAATCAGTGATAGCTTACGGAATCGAAAGCTGGGGCGGGGCTAAGAAAACTTATCTTTTAAAAATCGAGAGAGCTCAGAGGGCCATCATTAAAGTGGCAAATTTCAAGAACTTTCGTTATCCAACAAAAGACTTATACAAAGAATTTGATGTTCTCACGGTCCGTCAACTTTTTATTAAAGCAATAACTTTACGACAGCATAGTAAACACCCCCCTAAAACTATATCTCATAGAAGAAAACATGTTATATACAGAGTACCGCCTTGTAAAACATCATTTGCACATGACTTCTTTCATTTTCTTGGACCATATCTATACAATAAAATTAACAAAGACCTGTCTATAAATGACAATTCAAAATTCTTATGCAAAACAAAATTAAATTATTATTTAAGAAAAATGGACTATAATACTACGGAAAATATGCTTAATGTTAATTAATTCATTTATACAACTTACAAATATATTATACATACTTACTAAAAACTATTTAGAAAATATTAAATTATATATCTACGTATTACATGCTACTATTAATAATATATCACTATCTATATACTAATATATATATGTTTGTATACATCGTTTTATTTTGTGGTATTTATGGGTACTACAATGTGTATGAATACTCAAAAACTGCATTGTTATTAATTGATGTTTCAAAAATTGTTAAGTTTTGATCAGAAAATACTACTTATCTTATCTGTTTTGATTAGTTTCTGATTGTAATCCACTGTCCACCTTTGCATGGTTTCGAGGCAAAGGTTTCAACTTTTGCCCGAAATTATATATTTTTGTTGGAGACGTGATACTACCCTGCCGTAATACAGTTAATACTAGTACGGAGGGTGGTGGACCTTTTCTTGCATGAAATAATAGTTATGGCTTATTTTGTACCATGTAAACGTTGAACAAGCGAAAAATAAATTTCATTTCATTTCATTTCATTTCATCCTGTCAATGGGAAACTAAGTCTTCTTGGCTCTTCTCAAATCGAAGCGACACATTGCCTTCTACAGCTCATCGTCGAAGCTCATGTATTTAGGGTGTGGAGTATCTAACTAGCTGTGCCCCGCGGTGTTACCCGCGACTTATCGATTTTCCCATGGGATATAAGCTGATATTTTCTCGCAGTAAAACGTAGCCTATGTGTTAAAAACTGTATAGCCTGGTTGTCAGCTAACACCATACCAAATTTTATCAAAATCGCTCCAGCCGTTTAGACGTGAAGAAGTAACAAACTTACACAACTCACAAACTTTCGCCTTTATAATATTAGTGTGATCTAATAAGATAGTGTGATTGATAAACCACACGCAGCAAGTAAAAGCTTGAAATTTTCAATGGTTTGCGTGCGTACCATAACATTACTAATGAGTGTTGATGAAGCGGAAGAGGATCGTGGCAAGTGGCAGACCCTGGTCTCTGCCTACCTCCCCGGGATGCAGGCGAGAGTTAATGTTGTTTTCTGTTGCGTACATACAATAAAGAATATTCTT
This sequence comes from Yponomeuta sedellus, assembly GCA_934045075.1. Lineage (NCBI taxonomy): Eukaryota > Metazoa > Arthropoda > Insecta > Lepidoptera > Yponomeutidae > Yponomeuta > Yponomeuta sedellus. Next base: position 6,919,512 of record OW203740.1, read on the forward strand.
ATCGTTTTATTTTTCGCCAATGTTCAATATTCATACTACCTACTTACAAATAACATTTAAACTCTGTGTTAGTGGTTAATATCGATACTGAAGAAACTGTTTTCATCATGGGTAGCACGACGACGCTAGTCGCGCGTTTTAAAGCTATAACGCTACATACAAAACGCTTGACTCGTGGCATCCTACTAACCATGCAGGTTATACATTTTTTGTAACACACCCTGTAAAGGGTAACGTATACCTAAATGATTATAAAGGAGGCCCGTTAGTTCGATACTCCTTGCATCTAACTTATTGCTGTGGAGACTAAACCATTTGTGGACTAAACAAACAAGCCGTTGCTATGAACAACAACCCCACACTTGGCGTTTTATTTTTATATCATTCGGTTTTCAATAATAATTGCCATTAATTATTGGCCACTACCCTCTGACCATCTCATATAATGTTAGTTCTTTGATAATCTGTTCTTGATGAATTGATTCACTGATCCACTCGTGTGAACTCAATGGAGGAGTGCGAGTTGCGAAAACTTGTGACGACAAGGGGCGGGTGCCGAGTGCCGAAGATGTCCCCGATACCGGACCCCTCGTGCATGGAAAACCTATCCTTTGTGCCCATGCCACCTTACTCGCGACTCAAGGTAAATGTATATATTACTAGCTGTGTCCCGGTTTATCGATTTTCCCATGGGAATAAGATATTTTCCCGCAGTAAAAGCCTATGTGTTAATCCAGGGTGTGGGCTTACTCCATACCAAATTTTATTAAAATCGCTCCAGCCGTTAAGACGAGAAGAAGTAACACACTCACAAACTTTCGCCTTTATAATATTACTGTGATTACTTGTTATTTATTGCTCTACGCTACTTAAATTTAGGAGGATTTTCAGGGCTACAAACCCATTCATGTGCTAGATACAAAACAATATACAACAAACCTAACCAATAATGTTTTTGAAAGTCCTTTCCGAAAAGAGAGAGGAACACTACGATTAACTTTTACCACCACTCTCCACGGTGGAACACTTCGTGATCACAAAAAATATCAGCTGTTCTGTTTCCTATCAGAACCTTCGACTCCAAAATGTAACAGCTGATATTTTCCGAGGATTTCAAAGTTTTCCCCGCAGTAAAAGTAGAGGCATTTACTAGCTCTTGTGTATCCAAGGGCCGTCATTACTTGCTCTTTTAAATTTCAGGACAAGCAAAGAAAGTTCCGGCAAGCTTTAAAGGACAGCGCAGCCGTACGCAAAGTGCAGGTAGCCAATCCTCCTCTGGACCGGCGTGAACGTGATAGGTTGGAGATAGCGGAATGCCGACACGTGGCCCTGCTCCGAGAGTGTGCCACGCAGCTGCAGCCGCCGCCCATGCTCAAGTCCTGGGAGCGCAAGATCTCCAGCCTGATCCCCGCCAAACTACGCCACAACGAGACAATGATCGAAGAACTTATCGAGGAGAGTAAAGCCGAGTGGGACAGCAACCTTAAGGAGCTTGCCGTCAAAACCGTCATACGAGAAGTGCCCGGCGTCCCCCGAAAGCGCTACGAGGAACCTCACTTCAAATACAAAGGCATCACCAGCAACTACAATAGAATGCTTCGCTTTAGAAACAAACTCAAAGAAGGTTCCCTGATTTTGCATCCGTTCATTCGTCTCATTCTAGAATCAGCTGAGAAGATGTTTCCTCCCGCTATAGTAGATTTGCGAAAGTTTAGAGAGCGAGGACCGATGACTCTCACAGATTTCCGGTCCAAAGTTCATGACACGATTAAGAAGAACGACTATTTGGTGTCGAGCACGTGGTATGCTGTTCTCACAACTTGGCTGAAGAATCCACGTTGTATCAGGGGCATGAAAAAAAGAAAGGTGCCTATGTTTATTCGATGCGCCACGAAAATGATATCGATGCAGATTCAAGAGTTGATGCGGAAGTCAATTGACTTTATGATTCAGCAGCTAGCTGATCCTGACTGTGTGCCTGTAATCAACTTAGATTTGGATTTTGACGGAGAGTTCATTTATGATGAGAGCATTGATCAGGTTTACGCTACTTACCATGACATAGCAGACTCAATTTCTCACATCGCCCAACGATTAATGCCTATTGAGCAGTATCTAAACTTACCTTACGTAGTCGACGTTTTACCGGTACATTATAATGAGTGGCTGCACGACGATGGGCATGAAAGACTACAGAAGCAGTTAGATCAAGTATTCGCTCCACTGTATGTATATTTAGACGAGTTGCGGCAAGAATATGACATGTTGTACGGGCCGACGGCCAGAGCTGCTATTCTCTCTTTTATTGCAGAAGCCATGGAGTTTGAAGAAGAGCGCGATAAAATACTTTACTTTCAAGATATTGACTCAAATATTACTAGCGTACTTGAAAATGCTTATTTCAATTGCGCTATTGTTTGTCAGCTAAGGATGATCGATGGCTTAAAGGCTAAGGCGCTCGAGTTTGTTAACGAAATTATTTTTAATATTGTAAAACTCCATATGGATGAAAATAACAGCATCTGCAGAGAGTTCGAAGAGATTGCTGCAAAGGCTATGAAAGAACCTGAAAACGCAGAAGAATTGATTGAGCAAGGAGTTTACATATTACATGCCAAGACGGTATTAGTTGAAGCTTTAAAAGAAAGAATTATGAGGCAAATATTCATTGTTTCGTGTCTATTAGAAATGACCTCTCTATCGTCAGATCACGTAGAATCCAATACACGAACTGTGAATTGGCTAAAACAAATAAAGCCAATTTTCGATAAAAATGCCGCGTCTTATGAACAATTTAAAGCTGACATGGAAGAAAGACTTCAAGCAAAGATAGCGCATCTTAATAAAGAAGTCATTGCAATGACACCATTCTTAGAACTTCTGGACAGTATGGATAACATAGATAATACGTTAGAATATTTGGAATACTTGCGTAAATTAGTACACCGACTAGATGCTTGTGATCGATTAGTAGAGTGGATCAACCACGAGGAATCTACATTCAAGTTCCCTGTTAGTCATTATGCTGATCTGGAAGAACTCAAAGATTATATAAAGCCTTTTCACTGTCTGATCTATCTGCTTCATAAATGGAGGCGAAGTTACTTTACGTGGATGGATGGGCCTTTTGAGTATTTGGATCATAACCAAATTGAGCAGGATCATGATTTTTATTACAAAGAGTTTATAAGGTTATCGAAAGCATACAGAGCAAAAATAAAACAACAAATCGCTGAGGGAACGGAGAAAAGATTTGATGGTTTAGTCGATGATCCCGATGTTAACATGCTTCCAGCACCAATGAAATTGTGTGCTCAAGCGGTGGCTGAGCTCAAAAATTGGAGACCTAACGTTCAAATGGCACACATTATGTGCAACCCTGCACTAATGCAAAGACATTGGGACGAAATGTCAACAATTGCTGGATTTGATTTGACACCAACAGCAGGTACGACATTGCGAAAAATAATCGACTTTAACCTATGGGAAGAAATCGATCAATATGAAATTGTCAGCATCGCAGCCACAAAGGAGTTGGCACTGATCACGAATTTGAACAAAATGATTTCGGAATGGGAAGATATTTGTTTCAAAACCAGCCCCTACAAAGATACAGGAATTTTTATCCTCTCTGGACTAGATGACGTACAAAGCGTCTTGGATGACCATATTATAAAAACTATCGGCATGCGTGGGTCAGCTTTTGTGAAACCATTCGAAACTCAAGTACGTGGGTGGTATGATAAAATAACGCGCATGAATCAAACCATTGATGAATGGGGCAAAGTGCAGAGCCAATGGCTGTATTTACTGCCGATATTTTCATCCAAAGATATTGTAGCCCAGATGCCCGAAGAAGGAGTAATGTTCACAGAGGTGAATAACATTTACCGTCGCTACATGGGCTCCGTGGAGAAGGATCCTCACGTGGTCGAGATTGCGGGTGCCATTGGCGTCCTTGAGTCGTTCAAAGTTGCTTCAGGACTGTTGGAAAAAATTAATGATGGTGTAAATAATTATTTAGAAAAGAAAAGATTGTATTTCCCAAGATTCTTCTTTTTGTCTAACGACGAAATGTTGGAGATATTATCAGAAACTAAAAACCCCCTAAAAGTGCAACCACATCTAAAGAAATGCTTTGAAGGTATAAACCGATTGGTTTTCGACGACGACTTCAACATATCTACAATGGTGTCGATGGAAGGGGAACAAGTGGAATTTAATGATATTATTAGTGTTGCTGCTGCCAGGGGTTCTGTAGAGAAATGGTTGGTGCAAGTTGAAGAACAAATGCTGAAAGCGGTGAAGTCCGAAACAGAAATATCTTACTATGAATACCCGAATATGTCACGCGTTGAGTGGATATTATCTTGGGAAGGCATGGTAGTTCTGGCAGTCTCCCAGATTTACTGGGCCGTCGACGTGCACGAAGCTTTACAAACACACAAATTAAGCGAATTAAAAGCATTTCATCAAAGCCTCAATAAACAATTAAATGAGACCGTAGCAGTCATAAGACGTACAGATTTAACAAAGTTGAGCAGTATAACTGTCAAAGCGCTTATTGTCATAGATGTTCATGCTAAAGATGTTATACAAGATTTAGTAGGTAAGAATGTAACTGAAGAGACAGATTTCCAATGGCTAGCTCAACTACGTTATTACTGGGAGGACGAAAGAGTTTTCGTTAAGATAATCAATGCAGTAGTCAACTATGCCTATGAGTATTTGGGAAATTCTGATCGCTTGGTTATCACCCCTTTAACTGATCGCTGCTATCGCACATTAATTGGAGCTTACTATCTGCATTTAAATGGCGCTCCGGAAGGACCTGCTGGAACTGGAAAGACTGAAACTACTAAAGATTTGGCAAAAGCTCTGGCAGTTCAGTGTGTGGTTTTCAATTGTTCTGATGGTTTAGATTACAAAGCTATGGGGAAGTTCTTCAAAGGTCTCGCCTCATGTGGAGCGTGGGTATGCTTTGATGAATTCAATCGTATCGACGTGGAAGTGTTATCTGTCATTGCGCAACAAATTCTGTGCATTGTCCAAGCGGTACGGGGAGCAGTAGAAACTTTTGACTTCGAAGGAACAACTCTAACGCTAAACCCGGCATGCTATGTATGTATCACAATGAATCCCGGTTACGCTGGACGATCTGAGTTACCTGACAACTTGAAGGTGCTCTTTCGTACTGTGGCTATGATGGTACCTGATTACGCTATGATAGGGGAAATATCTTTATATTCTTTCGGATTTATTGATGCTAGAAGTTTGTCAATTAAAATAGTTACGACGTATAGACTTTGTTCAGAGCAATTGTCATCTCAAAATCACTATGATTATGGTATGAGGGCAGTAAAAACGGTGTTATCAGCAGCTGGGAATTTAAAACGTAGTTTTCCTAATGAGAGCGAAAATATATTACTCCTGCGCTCCATCACAGATGTTAATTTGCCGAAGTTTTTGTCCTTTGATGTTCCTCTGTTCGAAGGTATTATTTCCGATCTATTTCCTGGTATCACATTGCCAAAACCTGATTACGAAAACTTTTTGAACGCGTGCTATGAATGCTGCGCTAGAAACAACCTTCAGCCAGAAGAATGTTTCCTGATAAAAATAATCCAAACATTTGAAATGATGATTGTTCGACATGGTTTCATGTTGGTGGGTGATCCATTTGCCGGAAAATCTGTGACTCTACAAATTTTAGCTGAGGGTTTAACTTTGATGGGAGAAAGAGGCATTCCAGGCGGCTGCGAATGCAAATACAAAGTTTTGAATCCCAAAGCCGTAACTATGGGTCAGCTGTACGGTGCTTTTGATCCGATTTCTTACGAATGGACGGACGGAATCGTGGCTACTATATTTCGAGACTTCACAAGCGAAGATACTCCTACTAAAAAGTGGTTAGTCTTTGACGGACCAGTCGATGCAGTGTGGATTGAAAACATGAACACTGTACTTGATGATAACAAAAAGTTGTGCTTGACTTCTGGTGAAGTTATGGCTATGTCAAGCGTTATGTCGATGATTTTCGAAGTAATGGATTTGTCTCAAGCTTCACCGGCTACGGTGTCTAGATGTGGTATGATTTATATGGAATCATCTTCATTGGGACTGAAACCTTTTTACACCTCTTGGATTACCACATTGAGTGATTTATGGCTTGATGAAAATGAAGAATACATTCACAAAATGTGCGAGTGGCTCTTTGATCCTTTCGTTTATTACGTCAGAAAAAACTGTAATCAACTAGTGACAGCAGGAGAAGTTAATCTCTTGATCAGCACACTGCGGCTTATAGAAATGTTGATGGATCACGCCTTAGAAGGTGAAGAAGATACTCGTCACACCAGAACCTGGATTACGGCTGCCTTCATGGTAGCTTTGACTTGGGGCATAGGAGGCATCCTAAACACAGATTCACGAGCCAAATTTGATGAGTTAGTAAAAGAATATTTTAGAGGTGAGCACGGTTTTCCGCCAGGTATAGACCGAATTGACGTATCAATACCATCGGACGGAATGATCGTAGATCATTATTATATGTTTAAAGGAAAGGGTTGCTGGAAACCATGGCATGATCACGTGAAATCTTTAGTAGCAAAGGAACAAATAAACCTCTTGCAAACAATGATACCTACGTTAGAGACTGAAAAGTATATTTACCTTTTAAGACTGCACACAAGGTTTGCAAAACCACTGCTACTGATTGGTCCAACAGGAACTGGGAAAAGCTTTTACGTTCAAAACTTTCTTATGAATGAAATTGATATGGAGAAATATACACCTGGATTTCTAACGTTTACAACAACAACGTCCGCAAATTTGACTCAAGAACTAGTTCTTTCGAAATTAGTAAAACGAAGAAAGAACAATTATGGCCCTACTAAAGGTAAACAAGCTATTATATTTATTGACGATATGAATATGCCCGTCAAAGAAGTTTACGGGGCGCAACCGGCCATAGAGCTCCTAAGATTATATTTTGATCAGAAGCATTGGTATGATCTCAAAACTACTGAAAAGCTGTTCATATATGACACGTTCTTTTATGGAGCTATCGGCCCTGTTGGAGGCAGTCGACAATTAATATATCCGAGAATGTTGCGCCACTTTAACATATACTCCATTAATGAATTTTCTAAGGACAGTATGTCGAAAATATTCACTACACTCTTGCAGCTGGGTTGGCGGAGAACTGGTTTTGGCCAAGATGCGCAACCGTTTATTGTAAACATTATTGTAGCAACTATGGAAGTTTATGAAAAAGCATCAATTGGCTTGAGACCTACGCCAGCCAAATCACACTATATATTTAACTTGAGAGATATTTCCAGAGTTATACAGGGCTGCGCCTTGCTAAGAAAAGAATCCGCTGACAATAAAAAAACTTTCATAAGAGTTTGGGTACATGAAATAATGAGGGTGTTCTACGACAGACTTGTTGATGAAGATGACAGATCTTGGTTCTTCGAACTGCTCAAAAAAACCACTCGTGAGTTCATGAAAGATACATTTGAGTCTGCTTTGGATCCCTATCAAACCGAAGCAGGTGACGTCAATCAAGAGACTATTAAAGATATGATGTTTGGATGCTATTTAGATACGGATAGCATAGAAGGGGAAAGGCGTTACGAAGAAATGCCATCCAAAGAAGTAGTTCTAAACGTTGCTGTAAATATGCTGGCAGAATATAACTCCATGCACAAGGCGAAAATGACTATAGTTTTGTTTGATTACGCTTTGCAGCACTTGTCTAAGATTTGCAGACTATTATCTATGCCGGCAGGTAACGCGCTGTTGGTAGGCGTTGGCGGATCTGGACGTCAGTCTCTGACTCGCTTAGCTTCTACAGTTTTAGCCATTGGCTCTTTTCAACCCGAAATTACTAAAGCCTATAGCGTCAAAGACTGGCATGACGACATCAAATTAGTACTGAGAGAATCGGGTGGATTAAACAAAGACACTGCTTTCTTATTTACCGAGAGCCAAATCACTTGTGAAACCTTTATTCAAAATATCGATAGCTTGCTGAATTCGGGGGAAGTTCCAAATCTTTACGGTTTAGACGAAAAACAAGAAATACTCGAGTTAGTCCGTCTTGCTGCACAAGGAGGAAACAGAAATCTGGATATAGGGCCATTACAAATTCTTGCATTTTTCATCGGGAGATGTAAGGCAAAGTTGCATATTTGTTTGTGTTTCAGTCCTATCGGCTCGTCTTTCCGAACTAGATTACGTCTTTATCCTTCGCTGGTAAACTGCTGCACCATCGATTGGTTTGACAGCTGGCCTGAAGATGCTTTAGAAATGGTTGCTAATTATTATATGGTTAAAGTTAACGTCCCTGATAAAGTTAAACAGTCTGCCGTAGTTGCTTGCAAACAATTCCACGTTGATGCAAGAGTGGTTTCAGCCGACTTCTACAATAGCTTTGGAAGGAAAACCTACATTACATCGGCTTCCTATCTTGATTTAATTAAATCATTTACTACACTAACCAACAAAAAACAAAGAGAGTTAAGAGCCGCTAAAATGAGGTATACAAATGGCTTAGATAAACTAAACCAAGCAGCTGAAGCCGTTGCGATAATGCAGCATGACTTGAACATATTAAAGCCCCAACTTATCGTGATGGCAGCAGCTGGCGCGAAAATGATGAAGGAAATTGAAGTGGAAACCGCAACAGCTGACAAAGCGGCTGCACAAGTCAGAGAAGACCAGAAAGTTGCAAACGTGCAAGCCGCTGCAGCACAAGAACTGAAAAAAGATTGTGAAGCTGACCTCGCCTTGGCATTACCAATTCTGGAGGATGCTATTGCTGCACTTAATACCTTGAAGCCTGCTGACATAACTATAGTAAAGTCGATGAAGAATCCACCAGCCACTGTAAAGTTAGTCATGGCAGCGGTATGTGTCATGAAAGGTATACCTCCTGACAAAATTCCTGACCCTAACAATCCTGGTAAGAAAATGTTAGATTTTTGGGGACCCAGTAAAAGAGTATTAGGTGATATGAGTTTCTTAGAATCTCTTAAAAATTTCGATAAAGACAATATTCCCATTGCAACAATGGCAAAAATAAGAAAAGAGTATTTATCCCACAAAGATTTTAAGCCTCATATTATTGCAAAAGCATCGACGGCCGCTGAAGGTCTCTGTAAATGGATTATTGCTATGGACATGTATGACGCTGTAGCTAAAGTTGTTGCGCCCAAGAAACGCAAATTGGAAGCGGCAGAAAAGGAGTTTGCAGAAACTATGGCGATTTTAGAAGAGAAGAAGGCAACCGTTGCTAGACTAGAAGCAAAACTAGCCGAACTTAACGAAGCATTAGAAGAAGCCAATATCAAGAAAAAAGCTTTGGAAGATGAAGTGCAATTGTGTATCGACAAATTGTTCAGAGCTGAAAAACTAATTGGTGGCTTGGGTGGAGAAAAAATTCGGTGGACGCAAGCTGCAGAAAATTTGCAGCTTCTATATGACAATTTAGCCGGAGACATTCTTGTATCGTGTGGAATCATCGCGTACTTGGCTCCCTATACTCTACCCATTAGGTCAGACATTATTGAAAAATGGCGTCAATTGGTTATCCAATTACAAATGCCTCATTCTAAGGTATATATTTTAAAAGATGTTTTAGGTTCAGATATAAAAATTCAGAATTGGTGCATAGCAGGTCTGCCAAGAGACAACTTTTCTATTGATAACGGTATAATACAAGACAGTTCCATGAGATGGTCCCTGCTTGTTGACCCCCAGGGTCAGGCAAATAAATGGGTTAAAACAATGGAAAAAGCCAACGATTTACAGGTGCTGAAATTCACAGATGGAAATTACATGAAAGTTATTGAAACTTGTCTTGAGTATGGAAAACCAGCATTAATGGAATGTATTCTTGAAGATGTTGAAGCTCCCTTAGATCCAGTTTTGATGAAAAACACGTACATACAAGGCGGTAAAGAGTATATTGCATTAGGTGATAATGTGATAGAATATCATCCAAACTTTAGGCTTTACATGACGACTAAGCTGCGAAATCCTCATTACTTACCGGAAGTGTTTAATAAAGTAACTCTGATAAATTTTGCTTTAACTAAAGAAGGCTTAGAAGATCAGCTTCTTGGAATAGTCGTTGCCAAGGAAAGACCAGATTTACAAGAGAAGCGAGAGAAACTTATTGTTCAGGGAGCTGCTAATAAAGCCGCATTGAAGGGGGTCGAAGATGATATTCTCCGAACGCTTCAAGAAACAAAAGGTGACATCCTGGAAGATGAAACTGCTATCGAAGTCTTAGATTCGTCCAAATTGTTAGCAGTCGACATAATGAAGAAACAAGAAGCAAGTGTGGAAACTGAAATTGTTATTGAAAAATTCAGACTAGGATATAGACCTATTGCTTCCCATTCTGCGGTTCTCTATTACTGTGTAACAGAATTGCCAAACGTTGATCCCATGTATCAATATTCCCTCGTTTGGTTCATAAATCTGTATGTACTATCAATTGAAAATGCCAACAAATCGAAAGATTTGGATAAAAGATTAAAGTTTTTGAATGAAACCTTCACATATAATTTATACAGCAATGTCTGTCGTTCTCTTTTTGACAAAGATAAGCTTATGTTTTCCTTTATTATGTGTTCAAAGATGATGCTCTCAACCGAAGAGATGAACCATGAGGAGTACATGTTTCTATTAACGGGAGGCATTGCCGTCGAGAATTTAATCAAGAAACCAGTGGATTGGCTTCCAGACAAAGGTTGGGATGAAATATGTCGACTAAGCAATTTACCTGTTTTCAGAGGTTTCAGAGAAAACTTTGCCAGTTTAGAAAAGGAATGGAAAAGTGTATACGATGATCTAGAACCACATAATAAGACTATACCAGGAGGCTGGGATACCAAGTTAACCCCATTTCAAAAACTATTGATCGTGAGATTATTACGACCCGATAAGCTTACGATTGCTATTTCTGAGTTTGTTGAAAAGCAAATGGGAAAGAAATTCATAACTCCTCCGCCTTTTGACATTGGAAAGTCATTCGGAGACTCAAATTGCCTTGCACCACTGATCTTTATTCTATCGCCTGGGTCTGATCCCATGGGCGCTTTGATGAGATATTGTGAGCGCATGGGCTATGGACATAGATTCAGTTCTATATCACTTGGGCAAGGTCAGGGCCCTATAGCGAGAGCAATGATAGAAAAAGCGCAACTTGAAGGTGGGTGGGTGTGTTTGCAGAATTGTCATTTAGCTGTGTCGTGGCTCCCCGTCTTGGAAAAAATTGTTGAGAGTTTTGACCTTACTAACACTGATCTAAACTTCAGGATGTGGCTTACTAGTTATCCCTCAGATAAATTTCCTCAGTCCGTCTTACAAGTTGGTGTAAAGATGACAAACGAACCTCCAACAGGACTTCAGCACAATCTAAATCGTTCGTACATTTCTGAACCCGTGAAAGAACCTGAGTTCTTCGAGGGTTGTCCTGGAAAGGATAAAACCTTCAGTAAGTTATTGTATGGTATAAGCTATTTCCATGCTGTTGTACAAGAAAGAAAGAAATTCGGTCCTTTGGGTTGGAATATCCAATATGGATTTAATGACTCCGATTTTCAAATATCGGTTATGCAGTTGCAGATGTTCTTAAACCAGTACGAGGAGATCCAATATGTCGCGATAAAATATCTGACAGGAGAATGTAACTATGGTGGACGAGTTACAGATGATTGGGATCGAAGGTTGATTGTCACAATTCTTGATAACTTTGTAAATGAAGGAGTAGTGACTGATCCCAATTATTTGTTTTGTGATCTCGGCCCAGCATATGGTCTACCCCGCAGATGTGAGTACCAGGATTACGTGAAACATATAGAATTAGTGCCAGTGAATCCTCCACCCGAAGCGTTTGGTCTACACATGAACGCAGGTATCACACGTGACTATTCTATATCAATGCAATTGACGGCTTCTTTGGTACTTGTCGAAGGAGGAGGCGGTGGGGGAGAAGGAGGGAACACGGAGGTTCTTCTTGTGCAAATGGCAATAGAAATTTTATCCAAATTGCCTGCATATTTCGACATTGAAATGGCACAGAAAAAGTTTCCAGTTGATTATAACGAATCCATGAACACAGTATTAGTGCAAGAAATGGAAAGGTTTAATAAACTATCCAGCGAAATAAAGAATTCTCTCTCAGATCTACAAAAAGCTGTCAAAGGCCTTATTGTTATGTCCCCAGCTTTAGAAAATATGGCCAACAATATGCTCTTGGGTAGAATACCTGATGGATGGCGGAAATTTTCGTACCCTAGCTTGAAACCTTTGCCTAGCTACGTGACAGATCTTGTAGAAAGATTATCGATGTTAAACGATTGGTACACCAAGGGAAAGCCCCCCACGTTTTGGCTTTCGGGTTTCTTTTTCACGCAAGCTTTCCTAACTGGATCTGTTCAAAACTACGCTCGGTCTGAAAAGATTCCGATTGACTTGCTCATATTTGATTTTGATGTACGGAAAAAAGACTTTGAAGACAAAGCGCCAAAGATAGGCGTGTACGTGCTGGGTTTGTTCATGGACGGCGGCTGCTGGAATCGTTCCACGCACACTATTGGCGAACAGTTGCCTAAGATATTGAATGACAACATGCCCGCTGTATGGCTGTACCCGAAACTCAAGACAGAATTTTCGGAAGGATCCAGATACAAATGTCCCTTATACAAAACTTTGGAGAGAAAAGGGGTGCTGGCTACGACCGGCCACTCTTCCAATTTCGTCCTGGCATTCTACTTGCCTTCCGATAAACCTTCAGCGCATTGGATCAAACGAAGTGTGGCTTTACTTCTACAATTAGATAATTAAAATACTATTAAAACTATCATGCGTTACTATCTACTTAGTTTACTTGATTAATTTTATATTTTCTGGCTGAAGTTGTGTACTATCGTGTGAACGACCATTCTCGGACTGACCCTATTTAGTAGCCCCTAATTAGTAAGACGTGGTATTTACGGCGTAGGTTTGTCTAATTTATGTTATTTATTGTATAGATTCTTGAAATAAACGCTAATGGAACCAATTTAGTTGTTTATTTTAAACGACACCTATTAATGATTTGTAGGTATACTAAACAGTATTATTATAATAAAAAAAGCTAAAACGTATTCGTCGTTCGCTCTTCGTGTTTTCTTTTTATGAGCTCTCGTCTGACATCTTCAGTTTCAACCAATTTTCTACGTAGCTTCAACATTATAGCTGTATTTCTTTTCTGAAATAAAATTGTAAATTGGTTTTATAATAACAACGGACATAATTCTTCCCTGAGCAATTAGTAGATCCCTAAAGATTTTTCTCAAATACACACACACGGAAAAATTTGACGATAACTACCCACAACTAACCTAAGACCATGTTTAATTTACAACAATAACTTAATTCCGGCTTTACTTTATTTTTTATCGGAAGAGGGAGTTGTCCGACTACAAGTCTACAACTTATCCACCTCTACATGCATGCACACCATCCATTCTATTCGTTACACGGTTCTCAAACTTTTTCAGTTCGCTGCTAACTACCTACGCGCCACCAATAGAATAAAAATCATAATTGGTTTTATAATAATGATGTTGTTTTCAAAAAGTAAACTATACATTTTAGAATATCTATTCTAGGATCAACAAGCTATGTCTTTAACGATTTCCGCCGGCCGCCGACCAACGGCCGTTTTTGGCATAACTGTTAAAGAAAAATGTCTTCTTTTATAACGCATCTTTAGAAAAGTGAACGTCATAAATCTTAATAAATATACCTAGTAGCTCTTTTAAGAATCTACAGTCATTCTTGGATTGGACCTAGGTTAGCTCCAAGAATCTAAGGCTAGGCGCGCACGGGTTACTTTTGTCACCGTGACTGTTTCCCCTTCGCCCGCTAGCAGTTGTCGAGAGTAGACGTGCGCTCGGCTGCTGCGTATTTTCTAAATCTATTGCTATTCAAACTTAAGCCCAATTAAGGACGTTTAAGATCTGTTTTTAAGTGACGTGTTACGGTGACTTCTATCGTCTCGATCGGCGGAACCAGTCCTCAGCCGTTCCCCTCACCACCGCGAGGAAGCAGTCAGGACCATACCTGTCTCGCTCCTGGCTTACGAACACGCACGAGCTCCACGACGACGTTCTGCAGTTCGGAGAAATCTAACCTACGAAACACCGTTTGCGTATATACCCATAATGGCAAAATCTCTCACAGAAACGAAATCCCGATCATCATCATGCAAAGACCTCGCTGAAAACGCTGGAGGCGAAATCGATGCTATGAGGCGATTTAAGCGAAAGGCTGATGAATCGCCTGAAACCTCAGACTCCTACTTCAAAACTCTTTTCGAAAGATTTTCACTCGAAATCACAGAAAAATTGAGCCAAGTGCAAATAAACTTCGAGACTAACCTATCTGAAAAACTTCTCGAGGCAACAAATAACATAAAATTTCAAATAAGTGGTCTACAAGCTCAACATGCTTCACTTCGATCGGAACTCACAGAATACAAAGAAGCGTTAGATTTTAACTCTCAAGAAATTCAAAGCCATGCAAAACAAATAGATGCGCTGACGAAAAAAGCCCGTGAGTCACCAAATATCGAAAAAGAGTTTTCCGATTTGAAACGGGAGTTTTCTTCTATCCAGCAGGAGTTAAATGATTACCAACAACGAGAACGCTTAGCCAACGTAGAAATATCCGGCATATTTGAAAAGGCTAATGAAGACCTACACCAATATCTACTGAAACTCGCAAATGTTCTTGGTATAGAAATGTCAACAGACGACATCATACATATCAATAGAGTAAATCCTTACTCAAAAATAAATGGTCAACCCAAGATGATCGTCGCAAAATTAAGGTCACGGGCGATTAAAGATGCGTTGATCTCAGCTATGAGGAAAAACAAAGGACTATGCACTAATGATATTGGAATACCTGGCAACAGCAGAAAGATTTTCATAAATGAGCACTTGACAAGACTGAATAAAATAATTTACAAAAAAACGCGAGAGGCAGCGAAAACATACTTATACAAGTACGTATGGATCAGAGACGGCAAAATATTCGTTAGAAAGGCAGACGACGCTGGAAAAATCAATATAAGGTTTGAATCGGATGTGTCTAAAATTAAGTGACTCAGTAAATTAATTTTGTTACTCCATTTAAGTCCTAAGACACGGTTTGCTTCAAAAATGTATTTAATCTCGCCCAAGTCATGTTATGTAAGTACCACCATATTATTATTCCTTACCCTATCACATAAACTACAAAAATCAACATCACGAAAAATTCAATACCAAAACAGTATCAAACACATTATTACACCTATATACCTAGGCCTACCATCTGAATTAGTATATATCATTTATAACACATTAATGTCACCAAAAACATACCTATACGTCTTTATTGCGTTCAAAAATCATTCAAACCCCCATACAAAATGCACTGAAATTAATACCTATCACAAGCCCTATAATATTCACCCGAATAAAATCAACCTATGCTTAGCGAATAACTTAATCGACGTCCATCATTGTTTGCTGCGAAAAAATGCAACACCGCAATATCACCTGTCCTGTATTGCAATAGGAAATACATTAGTATGCTCACACCATCTTTCTCTGTCCCGCTTATCTTATATTGCTAAAGTTAAAGGCAAATCAGATTTAATGCTTGCATGTAGTATGCACTTTACTCAGTTACGTTATAAGCTATTTTTCTATGGCCGCATAATAGTTGATGGGAATGCGTTGTTTACACCATTGAATATAACTTCTTCTTGGCACTACAAACTTGCTTCTTATTTAATTAGTCATGGCTGGAACAAATAAGTTACTAAAAATATATTATCAGAATGTGAGGGGACTGCGAACTAAGTGCTCAGACCTATACAACAATATCCTTTCTAATGACTACGATCTGTTATTATTTACCGAAACTTGGCTTCAGCCTGATATTTTTAACAGCGAACTGTGCGACGCTAGGTACGATGTGTTCCGTTGTGACCGGGACCTACTTATCAGCGGTAAGAAAACCGGCGGGGGAGTTATGGTATGCAGCAAACGCGAATTAGGTTTGACGTCCGTACCTGAATTACTTTGTACACCACCAAATGAATACATTTGTTTGACTGTACCGGCACAGGCGCTTAGCTCCACACGCAACCTACACATTGTACTCACGTACATACCACCAGGCCTTGGAAATGGTTTTTGCGCGCGGCTGGAAGTAATAGAACAATTTATGTCCCGGCTCATAAACTTGTATCCTGATGATAACTACCTACTGGTTGGTGATTTTAATCTTTCATGTGTTCTATGGCGTGATACCGACTATGTATTGTTACATCAAGGATCAATTGAAACACAGAATGCCGCTGTCAAGTTAATCGAAGGTTTGGGGTTTCTGGGCCTCTTACAATACAATAAAACCTTAAATATAAATAATAAGACATTGGATCTATCCTATAGCAACTTACCCTTACACGTAAATAAATGTGACCTCCCTTTACTCTCGGAGGACTCTCATCACCCTGCATTGAGTATTAGTATTTTGGACATTAATTTTATACCACTTACTGAGCATTGTGAACCCAAATATAATTTTATTAAAGGAAATTATGTAGAAATAAACGCATATTTATCATCAATTGACTGGACGTCTCTGCTGTCGGGAGGGTCAGTCGACGAAAAGATTCACATATTATATGATGCAATCTATAACAGTTTTGATCTATTTATACCTAAAGCCAAACCAAAAAATAGCCTTTATCCCTCTTGGTACAGTTCATCGTTAATTAAAATAATAAAAGAAAAAATTAAGCTACACAAAAAGTGGAAAAAATATAATAATATCCGTGATTACAATGAGTTCTCTCTTTTGCGTGCTAGGCAACATCGAGTTCAAACCAAATGTTTTGACAGATTCACTAAGCGCGCAGAAGAGGGAATTCGCAGATCACCGAAAACTTTTTGGAGATACGTAAAATCTAAAAGAGGTACGTCAAATTATCCGAAGCAGTTTACTTTTGAAAACGAAACATATACTAATGGAACTGAAATCTGTGAAGCTTTTAATATTTTTTTCCAGAAAATGTTTAATCCACTTGCTGGCCCTGCCGACAGCATAAACATAAATGTTCCCTCTGAGCAGGACGAAACTCGCAGTTCATCTAGCATTTCTAGTATAACCTTAGCAGAGAGGTCAATCTACGATGCACTACGACTACTCGATAAATCCAAAGGTCCGGGTTGCGACGGGATACATCCTATCTACATATCAAGCTGTTCGAAGTCCCTAGCTTTTCCTTTAACCATTATCTTTAACGAATCTTTACGGTTAGGTATATTCCCTACAATTTGGAAAAAAGCTTATATAACTCCCATCCATAAAAAAGGCACAAAATCGTTAATAGTAAATTACCGTCCTATCTCTAAATTAAATATATTAAGTAAAATATTTGAAAAGCTAGTTTATAACAATATATATCCTATTATAACAGCATCTATATCTGATAAGCAACACGGCTTTCTTAGAGGACGCTCAACAACTTCCAACCTGGCGTGCTATTCGGAATATGTGTTGAGAAATATGGAGCATGGAGGACAGGTGGACGTGGTCTACACGGACTTCGAAAAGGCCTTCGACCGTGTGGACCACGTTCTACTTCTAGCAAAATTACAAAAGCTAGGAATTCACGGGGATCTTTTGCGGTGGGTAAGTTCTTATCTTTCCAAAAGGTCGCAGGCTGTTGTGATGGGAGGCTATAGATCAGATTTCATTAATATATCCTCCGGTGTGCCCCAGGGCTCACATGTGGGTCCTCTCTTCTACAACGCCTATATTTATGATATATACACTTGTTTTGAAAATTCTCATCACCTTCTTTATGCTGATGACAAAAAGATATTTATGAAAGTAAGATCCATAATTGACTGTGAAATGTTACAAAATGACTTAAATAATCTCCAAACATACTACGATAATAATAAAATCACAGTCAGTGTTGGGAAATGTCAGTGTATAAGTTTCACAAGAAAAAAAAACTCTTCAATTTATCCTTATAATTTCAACGGCGTTCTAGTGGAGAGGGTTGACATAGTTAGAGACTTAGGAGTGCTCTTCGACTCTAAAATGCTCTTTTCACACCACATTGACACAATTGTACTTAGAGCTTACCGTAGCCTCGGTTTTGTTATAAGAGTATGCAAAGAATTCAGAAACCCTAACAGTTTAAAGGTGGTCTATTATGCTTATGTACGTAGCATACTTGAGTATGCAAGTTCCATCTGGTCACCTTGTTACAAGACCTACATTGATAAAATTGAAAGAATTCAAAAACTTTTTTTGAATCACCTGAATTATAGAGAAAAAACTAAATTTAATTCATATATAGAAAGCTGCCGACACTACGGCTTGCTAACCCTAGAGGAAAGGCGAATAGTTAATGACATGTGCCTTCTGTTCGATGTGGTGCGCGCGCGCATGGACTGCCCCGAGCTGCTCGCCGGCGTGGGACTGTGGGTGCCGCCGCGGCGCACGCGGCACACACAGTCTCACCTCTTCAGTATTCCCCAGCACTCAACCAACTATGTTCAGAATGCGGTCCTTACCCGCATTCCTAAAACTTATAATAAACATTTTTGCGATGTTGACATATTCACAGGATCTAAATGGTCGTTTAAAAATGAAATAGTTGATATACTAGTAGATGGAAACTAATTTTATAGTGTAATGCAAAAAAAAATGATTCCATTACTCTTACTTACCAGTAGTACTTACTATATACTAAGTATATACTCGAACACTATACGTAAATACAATCTCACATAACTACTTACCCAAACCCTTATTTACATTTTAAATTACACTGTTTTTGTGTAACAAAAATATCACTCTGGTATGAGTGCTTAGATAAGTATGATATTGATGTAAAGAAAGAAAAAAGACTAAGATGAAAAAGCTAAACAAAACTGTAGCACACCTTAAATATTATGTATTTACAAACCGAATAACGCTTTATTACGTACATTGTTAAATAAGTTTGAATTTAGAATTTTGTAATAATTTAACCCACTTTGTAAATATGTGGAAGCCTATTATTGGCTTTAAAAAACTGTTACTGCACTAGTTTAAGAACTCACTGTTATTTAAGCTGTTGGTTTCCCAAATAAACTTAAAATAAAAAAAAAATAAAAATAAAATATTGAATGACAACATGCCCGCTGTATGGCTGTACCCGAAACTCAAGACAGAATTTTCGGAAGGATCCAGATACAAATGTCCCTTATACAAAACTTTGGAGAGAAAAGGGGTGCTGGCTACGACCGGCCACTCTTCCAATTTCGTCCTGGCATTCTACTTGCCTTCCGATAAACCTTCAGCGCATTGGATCAAACGAAGTGTGGCTTTACTTCTACAATTAGATAATTAAAATACTATTAAAACTATCATGCGTTACTATCTACTTAGTTTACTTGATTAATTTTATATTTTCTGGCTGAAGTTGTGTACTATCGTGTGAACGACCATTCTCGGACTGACCCTATTTAGTAGCCCCTAATTAGTAAGACGTGGTATTTACGGCGTAGGTTTGTCTAATTTATGTTATTTATTGTATAGATTCTTGAAATAAACGCTAATGGAACCAATTTAGTTGTTTATTTTAAACGACACCTATTAATGATTTGTAGGTATACTAAACAGTATTATTATAATAAAAAAAGCTAAAACGTATTCGTCGTTCGCTCTTCGTGTTTTCTTTTTATGAGCTCTCGTCTGACATCTTCAGTTTCAACCAATTTTCTACGTAGCTTCAACATTATAGCTGTATTTCTTTTCTGAAATAAAATTGTAAATTGGTTTTATAATAACAACGGACATAATTCTTCCCTGAGCAATTAGTAGATCCCTAAAGATTTTTCTCAAATACACACACACGGAAAAATTTGACGATAACTACCCACAACTAACCTAAGACCATGTTTAATTTACAACAATAACTTAATTCCGGCTTTACTTTATTTTTTATCGGAAGAGGGAGTTGTCCGACTACAAGTCTACAACTTATCCACCTCTACATGCATGCACACCATCCATTCTATTCGTTACACGGTTCTCAAACTTTTTCAGTTCGCTGCTAACTACCTACGCGCCACCAATAGAATAAAAATCATAATTGGTTTTATAATAATGATGTTGTTTTCAAAAAGTAAACTATACATTTTAGAATATCTATTCTAGGATCAACAAGCTATGTCTTTAACGATTTCCGCCGGCCGCCGACCAACGGCCGTTTTTGGCATAACTGTTAAAGAAAAATGTCTTCTTTTATAACGCATCTTTAGAAAAGTGAACGTCATAAATCTTAATAAATATACCTAGTAGCTCTTTTAAGAATCTACAGTCATTCTTGGATTGGACCTAGGTTAGCTCCAAGAATCTAAGGCTAGGCGCGCACGGGTTACTTTTGTCACCGTGACTGTTTCGTCACTCCGTAGATTTGTATAGAGATGCGCGAAACGTCTCCCAGTTGTCACGTCGTAACATACGCGCATCTCCGTACATATCCACGGTCTTGATAAGAGTGACGAACCAGTCACGGTGGCAAAAGTAACCCGTGCGCGCCTAGCCTTAGATTCTTGGAGCTAACCTAGGTCCAATCCAAGAATGACTGTAGGTTCTTAAAAGAGCTACTAGGTATATTTATTAAGATTTAAGACGTTCACTTTTCTAAAGATGCGTTAGAAAAGAAGACATTTTTCTTTCATTGGTGGCGCTAGTTAGCATCGCGTAAGGCTAGGCGCGCACGGGTTACTTTTGTTACAGTGACTGTTTCGTCACTCGTGGATATGTATGGAGATGCGCGTATGTTACGACGTGACAAATGGGTGACATTTCGCGCATCTCCATACAAATCTACGGCGTGACGAAACAGTCACGGTGACAAAAGTAACCCGTGCGCGCCTAGCCTAACGCATTAAAAAGACGTTTTGTTATAGGAGAACAGAGAAAACAAGACTTCCTCCCATCGCCATTGTTTATTTTTCGCGGCACAACTTATGGAAGGCATGCCAAGCCACATGCCCTGCCAGTCCGCCAGTGATGACGTTCATGATGCGAATCCACAGAATCCATGGACCTCGTTGTTTTAGGAGTAAAATATTTGTCGGCCACGACATAGGTACGTCGCGCGCGGGTGTCATGCCGCAGGGAGCCCCCGTACCTAATTTAATTTGTAACACACAGCTTGAGTTTGGGTGCTCGTAAATCACTCGGTTAGTTTGGGAATACGAGAAGTGTGTCCATGTTATTATTGGGTACTATGTAAACATACAAATCCAGGCAGCAAACCTTTAGCACGCTGCATTCTCGTTCCAATGCTTCGCATTCTGCCTCCACAGCCAGTGTCTCCTGCAGTTGCTCGTCGTTCTTGCGTATCACTTGCATTTGTCTCTGCTTGAGCAGCTCTTGTCTCTCCGTCTCTTTGTCGCGGAGTTCTTTGTTCTGAATTTCGGCTTCTTCTTTAACTAAGGAGGTTATTCAATGTTAATGAGTTGATGCAGGCCCTGCGCGAACTTCTTGTGAATTCATGTAGGCTTATATAGTGAACTATAGATGGAATCTGCTAGTCCACTATGTAAGTATCTTAAGGGGGAGCTCGGAGGTCGTGTCTTACTCGGAGAAATACTGGATCGATGTCTTAAAAAAATATTTTTACCAAAGTACGGTTGACTTACACTTTTTTTGTAACATTTAAGCCCGACCCATGATCACGTCGGGAATTAAGATAATTACATTGTAATTACTTTTGATCATGGGTCGGGCTTAAACCCATTTAATATATAGGTAGCTACTAGCTTCACCACAGCTTCACAAACTTTGTTTTGTCATGTCGACAAAACAAATCCTACGGCCTATTCTCAGCCCGTTTCGGAGGAGTTCGGAATCAAACATTGTGATACGCGATTTTTATACCTATATTAGATAATTTCAGCATAAATTGTTCTTAGGATTTCGTTTCATAAATAAAATCCTATGAAACAAAGCCTACGGCCTATTCTCAGCCCGTTTTGGAGGAGTTCCGAATCAAACACTGTGATACGCAATTTTTATACCTATATTAGATAATTTCAGCATAAATTCTTCTTAGGATTTCGTTTCATAAATAAAATCCTATATGCTACTAACATAATATAAGTTTTAAATGTACTAACCAATGAATCCTGTTATTCGAAATAAAAAAAGTTATTATTATTATAAAGCGACAATCCTTAAAAAGAAATATTTGCCACATGCCTTTACAGAGGGCTCATTTTTTACACACATCAAAAATCACCTATTTATAATACAAGTTTTTTTTTAAAATAAATTAATAAAACAACAGCATAAATGACAGGTCACCTTGTTACTAGTTTTTTTATGTAGCCTATATACGTCCCACTGCAGGGCACCACCCTTCTCTTAGAAAGAGATAGGATGGGCTTAATTACCACGCGTACCCACAGTTGATTAGCAATCTCAAGCGCTGAGGCAGTTCAAGACCTCAGACACTCAGGTTCCTCTGCACCGTTAGTGTTAATAGTTTATTAATTACTAACTTTCGTTTTAGGAAATGGGCCCCTGGTATCTTTTATTAAACTGAACATCGGTTGGTAGGTATCTCCTGTATCCCAATTTTTTCTCTTTGGTCGCTCGTTTGAAGTAAGAACCATCTCGTAAGAACCATCCTTGTACTCCAAGGAATATTCTAAAAAAAGAATTAGCGAAATCGGTTCAGTTGCTGCTCTCGACATTTGCGATTACCAACACATTCGGGGATTAATTTTTATATTATAGAAGACTAGCTGACCCAGCGAACTTCGTACCGCCAACACTCGATTCTTTTTTTTTCTCTCCGTAAGAACCATCGTCGTAATCGGTTCAGCTGTTCTCGAGATTTGCATTAAGCGCAAATCTTGAATGTGTGGCACATTCAGCGATTCATTTTTATATTAAAGAAGATTATTTCCCCTCTCCTCCTTGCCCCTCACACGCCCCTAAACAGTTGAGAAATCCTGTTCGGAAAAATTCGTATCACAACAATGCACCACGTTATAGTACTACCACATCATAAAAGTCCCTTCGGGAATCTACGTTCGCGCAGACTAAAAAGAAGTGTAACGAAAGTATCCGAAGCGATAAGTACATTCAACATGATCTTTAACCGATACGGTTAAGGTGCAGAATTGATTGACACCTAATGACATCAACTAAGTCTAGCAGTTGACTGAAACTAATAGTCCACTGCATCGTTTGATGACGTTGAATCAACCAATAGCAACAAAGGCGCGCGGGCCTGCCATAAAATAAAACTATCTGATTGGTCGATCAACTTGCCGCACATCCAAAATTTGGTCATCTGCGCAGGTACATCCGCGAGACTTATTTCTTGTGTAGCACTGTACATATCTGGCTGACTACCAATGGCTCTCACAGATTCGAGTTTGTGTCGAAATATTTTTGGAATACGCGTTTTAAAAAAACATTACCGTATTTTATAGCTATTGTTAAGACACGTTCATTTCGCCATATCTCTCAACCCACCTAAAATTAGTTAATTATTCTTGACCCGAATATTATTAAATAGATGCAGTTAACGGCACAACAACCTTTAGATTTGTGCACTCTACTCAGTATTTACCTACGAGCTACTTTGCAACTGAAATGTAAAAGTTGATGTGATGTCGACTCACACAGGTATTTATTATTTTGTTTTATTTTATTAGATTTAAAATATTCAATAGCATGAAGCAATTACTCTGTTGCCTAATGCCCGTTTATCTTCGAATTTATCAGAAAAGAGCGTGACAGAACGTTACTTAAGAATTTACTTAGTGAAATCCTCAATTCAGAAACCGGCTTTAAGTAACGTAATTATTGTGAACTTAATAGTAGCAATATCTACTATAGGTAGGTACTCGCTAACGAAGAAGGAAAACATCGTTAGGAAATCTGTCTGTCGAGAGTCTGAAGTGTTAACATACCTCAGCACATGAAATTGCCAATCCGCGGTGGGCACGCGTGGTGATTATGCCCAGACTCTCTCTCTCTCTCTGCGAGAAGGCCTGTGGCCTGCTATAGGTAGGACGTAAGTATATGGGCTACATTATTGTTTTATTTCAAAATATTCTATGGACTTACTCTTGTTAAACAATGCATCGAATCCTTGTCTGTGAGAACGCAAACAATCAATTTGTCCGTCGATTTTCATCTTCTCTGAAGACTTACATATTTCAATCACGGAGATTTGGTGTCGTACTTTAGAAGTTTCTATTTGGATCTCCTGAGAAAGAGTGATAACACTCTTTTAAATAGGTATACAATAGGTATGTACAATAGACGACGCTATCTACCTTCATCCTTAACACCTCAGTTGAATTAGGCTGCCATGCAGTTGCATCGCAGTGACCGCGCGCGGTCGATATATTTAACTGCATGCAGTTGTTCGTTCGACTTCATGCAGTCATGATATCAACTGCACGCGGTCACACAGAACACTGCACGCGGTCGGCTGCAGTCGTGTGAAGTTATTAACTGTATGCAGTTCTGCCTTCAACTTCGCGTGGTCGGCTACAGTCGCGTAGTGTCGCCGCATGCTTTTCACCGCCAACCGCATAAAGTTAGTGCAATTAGTCTAGGAGCAGAACGCGCTCGGTTGCTTTGAACGGCTCAATAGATTTGGACACCGACTTATTTATTTCATTAATAAAAAGTAAAGTCAGCATTTGGAATTACAAAACTCAAGAATATAGTGACAAAATAAACCGCAATAATGATTGTGCTTTTCTGTGCGAATCAATGATACTTACCAAATTTTGCAGAAAAACATAATAAGGAAAAAATGCAATTGATAAGCTTACAATTTTCTATTATCTTGTTATAATAAAAGAAAGCGCTGTAATAATATTAAGAGAAGTAACGTCTGTGCTTTTATTTCAACGTCAAACCTTACACTGAGGAGCCTATATGCTGGGGCTGGGCGTCTACTGCGTAAAGTCAGATCCGACTGTAGACAACTGCATGCAGTTGAATATAGCGACTGCATGCGGTTGCTACTTTGTGCGGTTGTTGTGGTACATACAGGTACAGTCCGTCTGATGTCAGGGAATGGTGGCCGCCCTTTCACAATCCATCCATTCCAAATTATGAATTAAACCAAGTGCCTTTTGTAATAATACTTACAAAAGGAGGTACCTACTTCGTTTTAATGATAACAACCTACCTCTAGCTGAGATTTCAGAAAGTTTATTTCCTCTGTTGTCATATTTATATCCTCTATTAAACTACGATCTAAATTGCGTAATTTCAAGACTTCTCTTTCCATGATGAGCTTTTGTTTTGTAGCTGAATGAAAAAAAGTGATAGACGTTTAGGATAAGATAAAAATGCAACTAGTTCTAATAAATTACATAATAACCGTTACAACCTGACTTATATTTATTTTTCAATGCTTCAATTTTCTCCACCATCGTTCTGCCTTCAGACTATATTGAATATAACAATTCAACGTAAGAAAAAAGATGTAGGTACCTATGTTCATTAATTTGAAGTACAGTACCTACCTAATCAAAGTAGGTAGGTATGTAATGAAGAATTACGCGCGAAACATTTTTGATTTGGCGCTACTTCCACAGATTACACTTGATTCAATGACTCGTCTTGTTTTTTGATTGTTCGTGTAAAGGCCTCAGAATAAGGACTAAAGCTTTAGTCCTTATTCTGAGGTAAAGGCTCAGAATAAGAACTAACTAAGTAGATCACAGCACAGACTGAATACTATATATTTAATCATATGTTTTTTTCTCTAGTCTATGTTTCTTTCATTCATTCATCTCGATCTCGTCGTCAGTGTTGCCAATTTAGCGATTTTGTCGCTAGAAAAGACGACTTTTGCGAGAGCCTTAGCGACAAGAAAAAAAGTTTTGACGACAAAAATAATTTAGCGACTTAGCTGACGACTTTTTAACCTGAAGATTTCGTTAAGTACAAGATAACAAAAGATGCCAACACCATTTTTTACTTACTCAAACGTCTACTTCAACTCAGCCATATGAGGATGAGGACGAAGAAGTGTTTCATTTATCTAGTGATGGCGAAGAATTATTTTTAATTAAGTACATTGTTATTCACGTGCCTCCTCCCCCCCGCTTTATTTTTGGTTGCTAATGGTCTCCGGGGCCTATTTCATAAAACTACAATTCATGGTTTACTATGACAAGTCGACATACATTGCAAAGTTGATTACACTACAGAGTGCTTAGTGCGAGTTTGACATCCAATCGAATAACTTTACTACCGCGTTAATCGAGCATCGAGTAGTGAGTATGAGTAAGTTAACCGTTCGAACTGGCAAAACGCTGTCGCAGTACAAATCGCACTCGCGTTTATTCGTGTTTTGGCTGGTAAACGTGTTCACTTCTCAACGCAAACCATTACAACTAGGAGTGATCGTTGCAAAGACGAACCGTTTTATAAGACCGTTTTGTGTTCTGCGACGATAGGACCGTTTTACGTTTCATTATAAAGCAGTGCCAGAGACTCTAAAGCAGTGCCAGCGTTCGTTCGTCGCGAGACCAGTCCTTAGATTATTTGACGCGGATATGTCCTTTAGTGCTATATTAATAGAGCCTAGAACGTTATGAGATCATTGCGACGTCGTCGTCGGCTCCTTGCTCGTTCCGTTCGTTTTGGTCTGTGATACAATAAAGTAATCTTTATGTCTATGAGTATACAGTCGAATATCGTGTAAAACAACTTATTTTTTCCGATGTTTCGTGATTTCGTCTCGTTCGCACTCGTTTGACCGTCCTCTGCGACTTGCTCGTTCGCATACAATGAAACCAGTTGCGAACGAGGACCGTTTCGAGGACCTGTTTTCGTTCCAGAGAAAACGGTTGCGTTTCGTCGTCGAAATATCGGACAACGACCCACTCCTTATTACAACTCGCACTCAGCAATTTTAATTTCCATACTTGTCGCTAGGTGGCACTTCCTCGATGCCATAGAAATATGAGTTTACGTTAACGCGATCGAGTAGTTAAAAAACTCGCACTAAGCACTCAGATTAACAAGTAGACTATGCTACGCAACGTACGTCGAATTGTTACAATAAACTACGAATTGCAGCTTTATGAAACGCGGCCCAGAAGGAAATCCGGGAGCCGACTTTAGTTCAATCAGTTTAGCGACATAAGATAATAAATCTAGCGAGACGAATTTGCTGGAGTTGGCAACACTGCTCGTCGTTCATTCATTCATTTACCGGCGTGTGTCGAAAGAAGACTGAATTGGTTCTGCGTTGCTTTAATTTTCGCAAATATTCTGGAAAATGTAGAACTATTAGTGATTTCTTGGCGAAATGACTGTTTGCAATAAGTGATTATATCTGGTGTTTAATTAACCTGAGCTTGAAATCCATCCAAAATGGTTTCGAGCAGCACGCGTGTGATCCAAGTCACCAACATCGCGCCACAAGCGACGAAAGATCAAATGCAGACCCTGTTCGGCTACCTGGGAAAAATAGACGATATTAGGCTTTACCCAACGATTCGGGACGTTTCCTGCCCTGTGCAATCACGCATTTGTTACGTGAAATACTACGACTCCTCTACCGTGAGTGTAGCTCAGCACATGACTAACACAGTCTTCATCGATCGGGCGTTGATCGTCATCCCGATGCAAACTGGCGAGATCCCGGATGAGCAGAGAGCTCTAGAATTGTCCAATAACGGCACAATTGTACCTGGCTTGAGTAACTCGGAGCCGAGACTCCCAGCACATGTTGAGAACACACTGGATGGTGTGCCTCCAAATCAAGTTGTGCTAACTACCGACCCGAACTTAACAGCGCTTGGCCTGCCTCCGTACCCGCCTCTCCCAGCGTCCTGTGACACCAAGACCATTGAGGAGATCCGGAGGACAGTACTTGTAGTTGACACAGGGTCGCTTGGCCATCAGCACTTAATCGACTACTTCGGCAAGGCTGGTGAAGTAAAGTACCTGCGATTCTGTGAGCGAGATGACAAGCTCAGGTATGCTCTCATCGAGATGTCGGAGCAGGAGTCTATAATCAAGGCGCTACAGTTAAATAATACCACCCTTGATGGGCACACTATAAAGGTAATAAAAAATTTGGTTAGTTCTCACAGAATTCTAAAACTCTGACTAGGTAGTTGATGATAAGAGTCAGTACACTTGCACTCTAGGGTGTAGATCATGGAGGACTGTACCCACTCCAGACTGTCTTGTGCCCATCCCGGCCCTTGTAGGAAAAGATAGATAAATATAAAAGATACCTAATTTATTCAAGTAACATTTGTTTTATCTCTAAGGCAGTGGTACTCAATAGTATATGGTAGTACAATGTTACTCGCGCATTTTAAATATCAAAATTTATGCCTTTCCAGTACATAGTCTAATTATTATTAAATTTTATTGACACAAAATGTGTGAATCGTGCCATCAAATTACCCAGGCATTGGTACTTTTCATCAGAATCCTGTGCCATCAAAATTGTTCAGCTATTCTTGCAATAATGTTCTCGTGGTTATGCTATTATTTATGCTGTGGGGCAACAAAGTTTGTTATTCGTGGATTTGTAGGAATACAAATCCAGTGATAAAAGACGTGAGCCTGAAATAATTCAAATTAAATTGAAAGACCAAAAAAATTTATGATATCAAAACTCTTCAGGTGCAACATGCAACCCAAGCCATCAACAAGCCTCAGACGAAAAGCAACGAGGCCGCCCAGCGGGAGATTGAAGAAGCCATGTGCAGGGTCAAAGAGGCGCAGACATTGATATCTGCCGCTATTGACCCAGTCATTGGATTGCTCTCCAAGGATAAGAGACGGTAATCAGGCTAATAGCATAAACAATCCATAGATAAGCTTATAGAGTGGATTGTACAGACTGATATGGTCATAAAACATGTCTTGTTTAGGCCTTTCATAGAGATGACAGCCAGTTGTGTGTGTGCCCCACAATTATTTCTACAGCATTGTGCTTCAAAAGTGTAGTGATTTGGTTTTGAATCTCAATGACATCACCGGATCTCATTATTGTATGTAAATCTTACTTAATATTACCAATTGCTTGCAAACCTTACATAAAATTGAGCAACTTAATTACAATTTTTGCCCCAAATGAACCATGCCCAGAACATCAATCACTTCAAAGAATTTAGGTTCGAAGTGCAATGTTTCTTTTACTATTATTATTATTGATATACTAACAGCTTAGAGCTGATGCATATAGTTTGCAACATAACCGAGCAGTGTGCATGGGTATAGAGGTCAATGTGCTGTACCTATACCTAAGTCTATACCGATGACTTGTAAACAATCCAGAAGGAAAACATTTTAAGGAAATCCATGGCCTAATTGGCTCCGCGCGTAACGGCAGACTTTCCTGTGCAGTAAGCTATAAGTTTGGTATGTGTAATAGGCAAGCCCACTAAACAGGATTTGTCCTCTGTGGTGGAGTATGACCTGTACCTTCCTTAGGAAGACCCGTGCCCCTTGGTGGGGGCATAATGGGATGATGATGATTAATAGTCAAGCAAACACCATCATAGAATATGTTCCAGCAACAAGGTAGTTGGTCTGACTTATCTAATGAAGGTAGGCGCTTTCATTGAATGCTGTATAAATCATCTAA
The DNA here is from genome assembly GCA_934045075.1 of Yponomeuta sedellus. Lineage (NCBI taxonomy): Eukaryota > Metazoa > Arthropoda > Insecta > Lepidoptera > Yponomeutidae > Yponomeuta > Yponomeuta sedellus. The sequence goes on from OW203740.1 coordinate 6,949,252, forward strand.
CGTACAGGTTAGTGGCATAACCCATGTAAAAGGTCTATGGTATAATCAATTATTGATCACTAAAGGAAGGCCAATGAGATGAGATAAAGAATGTAAACAAACGGGTTGTTACTGAGTTACATTGCGATAGTGAGAGATTATTATCTCTGTCCTTGTCACACGTATGCGGTAATGGCGTCATTTGTTCCACGACAGCTGTCGTTGCGTATTTCGTGGTACAGGAAAACTTTCAGTACGGCAGTTGTCAACATCTGGTGTCATCCACTATTTTGTGAACTATAATAGTTCATTCCTGTTTAGATTGCGTTTGAAGTGATACGTATTTTTTCGTTTCCGTATTTACTAAGTTTATTGTGTTTATTAATCCGTTACCGTTAGTTTTCTTGTTGATTTTTGCTGTTATTGTAATTAGTTGTAGGTTTTAATTATACAATCACAGCCTGGCGGCTCTAGACAGCCTAGGACTCTTCCGGTGAATCATGTTTGACTAATACAGACGACAGCGATTAGAATAAGGAATCTGAAATTTGTATAACTGTAATTTATTCAAATAAAAATGTTTAGAACCCCTGAAACTTTGTTTACATTCTTTATCTCGTCTCATTGGCCTTCCTTTAGCTGACCCAGCGAACTTCGTACCGCCTAACAGTCGATTCTTTAATTTTTTTTATTTTTTCTCCGTAAGAACCATCCTCGTATTACAAGGAATATTCTAAAAAAAGAATTAGCGAAATCGGTTCAGCTGCTCTCAAGATTAGACCTGCAACACTGCTGTAGGTGCAGCAAACCCCAATATTAACATCTCGTGTCTCTTTTCCCAAAGCACACGTTCCCGCTCGCGCTCGCGCCGACGTTCCCGTTCCCGCTCGCGCCGCTCTCGATCCCGCCGCAAGCGGTCGCGCTCGCGTTCCCGCCACCGCTCGCGCCGCACCCGCTCAAAGTCCCGCCACCGGCATCGCTCCAGGTAACTGTGTTGATTATTTTATTTTTGTAGTTGGGACAAGGTATAACTCATCTCTCCAGCTCTAGATCCTGTTACAGGCGCCGCTCCAGTTTCGATTACTACTGTATTCTACTTTGGCAAATCCATAAAACATCACTCTGGCTTTAGACTTCTTTCAAGTACCTACCTGGGTTTTCCAAGAAAATTCCCATTAATAATGCAATTGCGTGATGTTGCGCAACAAAATTTGCTGTATTTAACCAACTTCTTATCTTTTACTCCCATTTTAGTAAAATGTAAGTAAGTTGTTACCATTACTCTGTTAATTAACAATTATTCCCTATTAATCGTCAATACTTGCTTAAAAGTGGGGAAGTTGGTATATTTCTGTAAACTAATTTCTATAATCAAATTGAATACCTGACTAACAATACCCGCGCGACTGAAGTCACTGACACGAGCTAGTCCCTAACCTAAAACCGAACCACTATCTTTGAATTGCAAAATTTCTTAGTAAATTGCACACATATTACGCAAACTTATATCAGCTTGTGTTGCAGGTCTCGCTCGCGCCACCGCAGTTCCCGTCGGTCCCGCTCGCGCTCGCGTCACCGCTCTTCGCGCTCCAAACGAGACCGCTCCCGCGACAGAGACCGTAAGGACAAAGACAAGAAAGACTCTGACAAAGACAAGAAGGACCGCTCCAAGTCACCCGTCAAGGACGAAAAGGCGATGTCCAAATCGCCGCCCAAGGACGTGGAGGAGAAAAAACCTGACGACCAAAAAGAATCTAAAGCGGAGACCAACAACGGACATTCCGATGACAGTCCGAAAGCGCCCGAGGTGAACCAAAGTAGTGTCGACAAAGAAGTCACAGCTGAAGTTAAGGCGGCCGAACCGGAGAAGGTAGACAAGGTGGAGGAGAAAGTGGAAGAGAAAAAGGAAGAGAAAAAGAAAGAGCGCTCCCCGTCTAGAAGGAAGGAGCGGTCCAGGTCCAAAGACAGAAAACGCGACAGGTCGCGGTCGAAACGCCGTTCACGGTCCAGGTCTCGCAAGAAGCGGTCGCGATCGCGTCGGCGGTCTCGCTCCAGAGACAGGAAACGCTCGCGTTCTCGCGACAGAAAGAAACGCTCTAGGTCCCGGAAGCGATCCAGGGATCGCTCCCGGGATCGCAAACGCTCTAGGTCCCGAGACAGAAAACGGACCCGCTCTAGAGACCGTAAGCGCAGCCGAAGCCGGGACCGCAAGCGTTCCCGGTCAGCCAGTCGCAGAAGCCGCTCGAATCGCGACAGCAAGACTCCTCACGACATGAAGTCCCGCGAGCGAACCCCGCTGCCCCCCTTGCCCGAGGAAAAGGAAAAATCCACCGTGGATAACAGTATAGACATTGGCGAAGAGAAGAACTCTCCGGATAATATGGATATTTCGAACTCTCCGTAATGAGTTCGTATTGGTTTATTTTGCGACGTTTTATGACATTTCACTAATGGACTCCGTAATGGTTGGAGTGTTCGCATTACGAAGCCTTAAGAATAAGGAAAAACTATAAGAGAAACTTTCTTCATGCCTTATTGAGCACACAGTTATAGGTTTTAGTTTGTGATATTCAACAACAGAATTACGTCTGTATAACGAAGTTAGTAAGTTTGAATCATTTCAATTTGTAAGAAAAATTGCAGTTTTACCATAAGTCCCTAATGTTAAGTGATTTTCCTATATTCTTTGCTGTATGTCTTCTTTGCATATACCCAATAAAAATAGAATAACTATCAATTATGTATCTTTTCACTGATCTGTTCATCCATACGTTTTCTCGGAAACTGTAAGATTTGGACGAAAATGATGTATGAGAAAGTTGTAAGAAATGTATGAATTACAGCCATCCTATGAAGCCGATTTTTGAATTTCTAATGCGTTCCACTACACGAGGGTGCTAACTCTGTCGTTTACCGCCCGATTTAATTATTTTGTAGTTTCTACTAAAGTACGAAGTAACTACACAGAGTTTGCTCAAAGGAGTGGCCAATTGAATTTTCTTATCAAGAAACAACAAGAAATTACACACATGGGTGCTTTTCAATACACTAATATCGGTGTAGTTTATAATGCAGTTTCCAATTCAATTTGAGGTGATACAGTTGCATGTAAGTTAAATTTTATTTCGCATGAGCAAAGCTTGTAAGTTATCATTTTATCAACAAATCAGAGAATTGGCCAACATCGTCACCTCTACCGCGAATTTAAAAGTTTAATTCCTAAATTGTGTAATGCCTCTTTCTATGCTCGAAATAAAATATATTATTATTCTGTCAAAAAAAAAAAATTTTAGAGTATTGCTCTTTTTAACTGCCTTTACCTTTTTTATATAGCCTACATACATCCCATTGCAGGGCAAAGTCCTTCTTTCAGTGATTGATAGTAATAGATATCAAATAAAACGTGTGGTCACCGCGGATTAGCAATTTTCAAGCGCTGAGGTGTATGAAAAGTTGAACATCTAAATAGTTAATATTTATTTATCCACCAGGGTTGCTTACAAATAGCTGTCTATATACACACTTTCCTGCCAGGGAGCCTCAAGCTCCACACTACGCGGGAAACGTTCCGACTAGATGATGAAATCGAGGAGATAGCATCTGATGAAAGACCCTTAGGAGACACTAGGAGATGGCTCCAGAAGGGCGAAGAACCCTACCCTGGCTACTGCAGAGCACCAGCCAGCGAAGTGTGCGTACCAGCTCTGTGTAACTGTGCCAAATTGAAGGAAATATACGAAAAACTAAAAGAGAAACGTAAACAATTGCTAACTATGAAACTGGAGAAACTTAAGGATAGGAAACCTACTACCACAGATTATGTATTATCTATATCGAGGCCTCAGTAATGCGGAGGCGGAAGTTTTATCTAAATAAAACATAAAAAAAATTAAAATATTGACTGTTGATTAATTAATCAAGAACTTATATTAATGAATAAGCTATGTATAACATTCTTAGATTTAAGATTTTTTTTCTGATTGTACACACTAGTATATAAAATTATTATCATAAAGTAAAAACCGGCCAAGTGCGAGTTTGCCTCTCGCATGAAGGGTTCCGTATCATTAACTATACAATGCTACACAAAGTTCGTATATTTCAAGAGCATACCTGTTGCCGTTATTAATATAGTTGGGCAAAAAAAAAAAACGTTTATTGTATGGGAGGTTACCCTCTGGTTACGAAACTTTTAATTTTTAAATTGGGAAATAAAATTAAATTTTTATTTTATTTATTTTTGTATATATCCGTAATTCAATATTCTTAATTACGCAAACATGCGTTCACAATAAAAGTACAGTTTTAAGTCAATCGAAATGGTTTAACTCCGCGAGGACGGAGTGGAGAGACATCGAATAAAAATACCGAAATAAACCTGTTATAAATGGTTTAATCTTCTATACATGCTTAAATAATTACAAATATGTATTACATGGTTGGTTAATAGTGTACTCTACACGTCATGCCACAATTTTCTGCACAGCCTTTAAAAACAATAATCCATGTCCATTACAGTTCATTCCAACAACAATAAATTAGTCCATCTTTACATCTAGTTCGTAGGACAGCAATGATTCTTAGATATTTGACGTTTTAAATTTCTTCGTATACGCAATGGCTACCGGCCGGATTCCTGTCTTCACACGAAATAAAATGTACTTTGTTGGCATCATTTGAAAAGCATCGTTTGTCTTTTAAACTCGACCACTAAGACCTGCTCAATAGGCCCACATCTGTTGCCCTAGTCCGTTGACGTCCAGCGTCCCTTCGAAAGTCACCTGTAACTGCAGGCCAATAAGCTGCAGTCTACAGCAGCACGTCATGCATGGCGTAGCGCCAGGTCCACCGGCGGGCGAGGGCCTCGAAGCGCGGTCGGTCGCGGACGTAAATCTCGCCGAGTTCCGGCTCCATGCACACCTGGAAGAAAATACAAATTTAAAACCATTAACTACTATCTACCCAGCCTATGAATAGCTCCTTGGAGTACTCTCTTTCTTTTTAAGTTTTGCTGATTTTTCTCCACTACATTCGACCCAAAGACAGCGGATGACGTTGTACATTTGTTACGTTGGATATCTAATAAATATATTTAAAAAAAAAATTAATATATTTTTTAAATACCTAAATATATTTAAAAACAAAATTTTTTTTACCGGTTGCACCACGTTGGGCGCACGTGTAACGTTGGATATCTTTATAAATAATAATAAACTCTGGAACGACTTCAGGTGTGGTTTTGTAGACTAGTAAAACAGAAAACTAGATAAAAATGGATAAACGAAGAAGCAGGTAAAAAAGTCAGATCTGGTCAAAGGGTAAAGTTGTAGTGATGAAAAATGAGGGAAATCGAAGAATGTGTGACGTAATTTAAATATTTGAAAATGATAGATAGAAAAAGAAATAAAAATGGTATGAAGAGGTTTGCACCGTCACACATTTAACAGAATGTAAACGTTTTTTCTTTTTTGATTAGCAATGGCTGTGTCCCACTGCTGGGCAAAGGGCTCCCCTTCAGATTTCCACTCCTCTTTGTTTACGGCCAATGCTTCCCACCCAGGTAAATATTTGGTCAGAATGTAAACGTATGCTGAAATAAATAAGTGATTTCATCTCACGTCAATTCACTGGGTTTCCTGACAATCTCGTCCATTGCTTCATCATCTTGTATGGTGGACGTGGCTTTGGATAATATCTTTGTTATACCAAACCTTAACCAACACCCAGTGTCCGTCTGAGTCCACCGTATCTTATTCCTTAATAATATATTTTAATTGGTTTTGGACTTTATTTCAATGTGATAAAGTTTAAAGTGAAGTGAGACAGATTATTCCATTGCCTTATTAACTGTTAAACCGTCTGACTGCATGTCCTCCCCATCACTTTCTTTTGGTTATACGCGTGCCAATACGCGGTTATCTTCGATTCTATATGCCGCACAAGTTCTATTCACAACTGTTTTGTTTTATTTCGTGTATTTTGTTTTTACCTACTGACTTTGTGTTTCTCCGATAATTTGAATATCATCTTGCTTTCTTTCTATTTACTGGATGACCCATGGATGAACAGATAGATAATATTTCTGTCGGACAGCGTTGGCGCAGCCAGCCTGAGAATTATCTAAAATTTGAAATAAAGATCTGAATCCGACGTACCGCTGTGTAAGGATCCGTGAGCAGGCTCTGTATGGAGATCAGCACTTTGCTGATGGTGAGCGCGAGCGTCCAGTTGTGGTGGACAGAGTCGATGCCGACGTCGCCGTGCCGCGAGACGTTTGGGTGGAGTATGCGCGTTAGGAAGCGGACCACGGGCGGGTTCATTGGGTACCTGGGGTGAGTTTGTTAGATCATGACCCAAAATAATCCAAGGTTAGCTGGAACGATATAGTATCAAGGTACTCATTAGTATTAGGCTTATTTTACAATAAAGATTTATAAACAATTATCATGTTTGTGACGTCCATGCCTGGTTGGGTAAAACGTTCTTGATGCCTAGTTACCATAGCATAGATCAGGCAAAACTACGCGGGGATAAACAATCGAAGTTCCGCGGCAGACGTAACTTGTTAGCTACGAGGTTGTACGCTAAACGCGATGCGATTTCAGGCGTAGTCTGTAGATGTGTCATAGAAAAGATGATTTAATACAATAACAAACCCGGCTAAGTGCAATTATGCGCAACTGAATGTAAGTCAGAACTCAGATGTTTTTTTAAGGTCTCTGATTTATTTTATGATTGATATGAAAAAAGGAATTAAACTTTGCTCATATTATATTATCCATACTGAAGAAACAGTTGTATTTTAATACAAGAGTTAACTAGAGTAACCAAATTCCTCAATGGAGAATAAACAGGAAAAAGGAAACTAACCATATTCATTAAAGTGTAATAGAAAGCTTCCGTGCTTCGCAAGGCACGTAGAGCCGTTGGTGCCGGTTGTCATATAATGGCAGTCGTTAAGCCATGTCATTAAGAGCGGTGGTAGCTCAGTGGGTAGAACCATAGACTGGCAAGCGAGAGCCCCAGGTTCGATCCCGAGTGCGGGCATGTACCAATGACTTTGTTTAATTTCAAAGTTACGTACATTTGCGAATTTGTAGTCGCAATAACACACGCTAACGGTGAAGGAAAACATCGTGAGGAAACCCGCAGTTGGTTGGCTCCGCACGTATTGACTAGTCTTTCCTGTGGACTAGGCCGACTAGGCTGTCAGGATGGTATAGGTGCTGGGCAAGCCTACACCATCTATAAAAACCATGTCCCAGGCACTACAGCGTCGGAGTGGTCCCTTCACCGATCTAGTGTGAGTGAAGATACCACTGGACGCTGTATAAATCATCTCATTAAGTAGATGCAAAAAGGCCAATTATTATTATAAGCCATGTCAGAGGCCTTATGGGCGGCTTGATAACCTCTGACAGTAAGGCCCGCCACTGTCTTACAATCCTCCACCAACCCGGACTTGGCCCCCGTGGTGGAGCATGGCCTAACCTTCCTGCGATGCAGGAAGAGACCCATGCCCCAGCAGTAGGGACATACAAGAGTTGATATCAATATCATTAGTTTTAATAAAAACACGATTAATCTTAGCCTGGCCGATTAAATGATCTGTGTTTACGTTTTTTCTTTCCACAATCTATTGAAACTGCCTCTGAGGAGTTTTTAAGTAGTAGTGGTTTTATCATTAAAACCGTTAGTTGTTTAAGTTTTGTTTTTATGCCTAAAGTAGGTAATATGTGTATATGTTTTGGGAGGTGGTCATAACTGTGAAAAATAATGTTGCTACTTATGTACTCAAACCGAAAATTTGGGTTACCACCTCAGAACACAAAAATAAGGAGAAGTGCCTTGTGGGCGTGGCACTGTCGCCCAACGTTAGCCCATTTGGGCTAACCTCTGCGAAACTTTAAAATATGGCCGTCAATCGCTTCGCGCCAGCCGTCGTAGTAACATCTGAGAAAAATGCCTAATTGCGCAGTGATTACCTGCAGAAATCGCTGTGATACATGCTATTCAAAAACAGGGGAGTGTCTTTTCACCGGTAAACCTATTTTACTCACTATATTCGTCTTATAAACTACGAAAAATCATAATTATAATAATTTTATGTGCAATGTGCATCACATTACTAAGAACATAAATGGGACGTATTTATTACATTGTAGTTATTCCACTGCTGTTTCTATATAGGATTTTCGTGGAGGTTTGCTAACTAGGAAAAGCCAGCCCGCAGTGAACCGTCACGCAAAACTGATCATTGTTCAATGCGATGTTTCGAGGTACGGCCGCATGTATTTGCCGCGAAATGTCAAATTCACCAGTAGGTCAGCTGGAGCCATAGTGATGGGGTAGTACCTTTCTTTTCAGACTGATTAAGTATCGATATTATTGAGGCATTTATAATCGTTCGTCCAGACTTCCAAAATTACTAGAACCAATTATTGTAAGACTAGGTATTTAGTCTTATCGTCGACTATTGCCCGCGACTCCATCTGCGTTGACTTCAGCTTGCGTTGCTAAGGAAGCTTTTATTTTAGTAGAAGGATTTTGTCTTACTAAAAACAGGCCTAGCTTCGATCATGTATTTCAAAAAGTTTCTAATAAAGATAAAGAAAAATACGAAAGAAAAATGGATCAAAATACAGAGTACCATTTGCTCCATCTATTTTACATAGAAGTGTTTCCAGATGCTAAAGTGGGGGAAAAAATATTTCCGTGGGCAGTTCCTACTTTGAAAATACCAGTAATAACGAGTTCCATAAAGGTTGAGGTACCAGTATATTTAAAATCACGATAAAATTTTACATGGTTTAGAATATTCAATTATCACTTTATTCTAATCTTCATTTCATATGGACGACGCATAACTCTCCAAAAAAAAGTGTTTCTAAAGAAACAAATCAGGTGATGTGGTTGTGGTACTAAATCATAGTCCTATATATTTATTTTTTTATAAGCGTTATGTTAGAAATGAAATTCGATTATGTAATGAAAAACAAGTTAAATAAAGCATTTTCAGTATTTTAATAATTTATTTACCATTTTTGATCCGACAAGTTCTCGAAAGGAGATATGGTATGTCGGTACTTGCTTATCTGTCATATCGGCAAGTGCAGCGTCGGACGACAAGATGGAGAGAAGATCTCATCCTAGTCGAAGGAAGACGCTGGATGTAAGCCGCTTTTAACTGGTCTTTTTGGAAATCTATGGAGGAGGCCTATGTCCAGCAGTGGATATCTTGTGGCTGAATGATGACGATAATGAAAATATTCACTGTAGGATTTCAGTCGGATGCTGATTTTATTTTTTAATCTATATAATGTTTCGAAAGTTTTAAAAATCCCGGCATGGGTGAAATTTTTAGCCTCTAAATAGGTTTTTAAATTTGTTCCTTAGCACGGGTTAGTGCATTAAAATAAAAATTGTATAATCATGTGGGTACAGTGATATCGTTCCGATGTTAAACCTAACTGCAAAGTAGGTAGTCGGGGCTGTGAGTAATGCAATTTGCTTAAGTCAGATGTCGCTGCCTGTACGTAATACAGAGAATAGTGTAAAGAGGTTCGAAATTTCACTGATGCCGTGAGTCGCCCATTGGCTCAATTGGTAGAGCCCTGGCACGGATAGCCAGAGGTTGCGGGTTCGAATCCCGGCATGGGTGAAATTTTTAGCCTCTAAATAGGTTTTTAAATTTGTTCCTTAGCACGGGTTACTGCATTAAAATAAAAATAGTATAATAGGATTATTTGTTTTAATCATATTTAAAAACCTATTTAGAGGTTAAAAATTTCACCCATGCCGGGATTCGAACCCGCAACCTCTGGCTATCCGTACCAGCGCTCTACCAATTGAGCCAATGGGCGACTCACGGCATCAGTGAAATTTCGAACCTCTTTACAATATTCTCTGTATTACGTACAGGCAGCGACATCTGACTTAAGCAAATTGCATTACTTAGAGCCCCGACCACCTACTTTGCAGTTAGGTTAGGTTAGGTTAGGTTAGGTTAGGTTAGGTTAATCATATTGTTTTTGTAAATTTAACATGCTCTGTTTTTTGTATCATCCCAACACAAAGTATACTGTTAATAAATGAATAACCTCTCATCGGACAATTTTATCAATAGATGTATTATTTGATACAAGTGTTCAATCCCTAAGGAGTTCACCGACGCTGTTGTTTACGTGTGCGAGTGTATTCGTACAATTGTTTTTCATAGTGTGCGAACCAATTAAAAGATTAGAACGCTAGTAAATGACTGGACAGACGTGTGCGTGAACCTTATATTTACAATATTGTGCATGTAATGAAAACGCACACATATTCAAAAGTGGCGACAGCGGTACCGGACTTATTTCGCGGCTAGGGCATATCTCCTTCTTTCTATGATCTGAGGTTACCACTATAGGGTTGTCTGGAAAAAATGCTATTAGCAGCAAGGCCGCCAATTGTACTAAAGTGTATCTTTACTTTTTTATGTTATGTGCTCTGATAAGAATAACCCTATCTTACTCACGCGTATGGCACCTGTATGTAGAGGTAGAAGACTCCGCCCTCGTAGGGCGAGCCGACGGGGCCGGTGACGGACGCCTGCCAGTGGCAGCACTTGGCGTCGAACGGCGTCGCCATAATGCCCTCCGGCGGATCATTGCGAAGCATCTGAAAGCAAGAAAATAAAACAGTAACAACACATCCCAAGAACAAACTTTCAGCCTATACACGTCCCACTGTAGGGCATAGGTCTTCTCTTGGGGAGAGAGTATGGCTTAGTCACTACGCGTGCCCACCGCGGATTGGCAATTTCAAGCGCTGAGGTATGTGAACATGTCTGACACCCAGGTTCGAATAGGATTAAATTTTCTTACATACTTTGGGATTTCTGCAATTTTAGGTGGAGCAATTAATAATAATAACTTCCACACAACATAATCACATGTCCTGGTCCCAAATTAGGATGCCCAGTGTTATGGTTACAACATCACAAATATGGAAATACCAGACTGCCATTGGTATACATACAGTACGTGCTCCGTGGGAGCCGAACCTATGACCTCCGTTTCGTGTGAAATCTCGTGAGTACGTATTTCAACATTTAAAAAAATTGTAGAACGCACATCAGGCTGCTGGTCTACCCACTAATCAGAGCGGTCGTAGCGGAGGGGTTAGTTAAGTATTAATCAAAGAAATATTTTTTTTAAATTTGCTCTCAACAAATTCTTGCAAATAACATTGATGAAATTGAATCTATTTCATCCTTGAAAACCCGGTAAATAACAAAATATTTACCAGGTTTTCAATGATGAAATTGAAAAATAATGGCTACAGAACGCAAAAATTTTAATACTCAGGAAAGTTGAGATCCGTTATTCATTTGTTTTAAGAGTTGTAGATAAAAAATAAACGTAATAAGTAAATAAAAATAACGTAGTGTGCCGGCCGGGGCCCGGTCCGCTCGCGATACGGTCTACAGTGAATCCGCGCTGCATTGACTTGTTTAGGCCCTCAAACATTCAATGCTCAAACTATAGGTTTCCAAGCAAACCCGGTGAAATTCACTTATTAAGTATTGGGACTAAATAAGTGAATTTCACCCTAAGGGTAACAATGTACTATTGTTATATTTGTATTGTAATACCTTGAGCTCGCTCCGCAGCCGGTTCCGGCGCCAGTGGCCCTCTTCGCCCGCCGGCTGCGCCTGCACACACATCTGCACGAGGCAGTTACGACAGAAAGACGAGTCCACAAGCGCATTGTACTTCTGCGAACAAAATGCGCAACAAGTCACAAACTTCTTGACCTTACACTAAGAGGTGTTCTTAACTGAATTCCGGATTCACTTAAGGATAAAACACACCAACGCGGTGGTGATGGCGGCGGCGGTCCTTTTTTTCTTCTTTGTATCTGCCATCAGCCTTTGTTTGCTATAATCAGATTGTTTCTAGGTAGATCTGGCGTTAAGACGATAGTCATTAAAATGTTCACTATACGTCCTCAGTAGATTTGTCATCAACGACGTATGTTCGTTTCAGCCCCCGTCCTTGTGTCTGGCATCAAGCTGAGCAGCAGCCATTGGATTCTGGTGATGGGCCATAATTTGAATAGAGATCGAATAATCACGAGTTTTCCCGAGAAGATATTAACTACTTCTAGTAACTACTATTGCGACCAAGCGTGGTAATTAGATGTCCCCCCTTCCTGCTAAATACCTATGTCAAGCAGTATGAGTGCGTTCCCTAGGTAAAAAAATATGGCTTTAAACTTGTGCCAGTCGAGGTCCGGTTGCATTGGTTTGAAGAGAGGCCTGCGGCCAAGCGTGACATTTAGATTTCACCCCTTCTCCCCTAAACGTGTCAATCATCATGAGTAAGTTCCCGAAGCAAACTATGGCTGTAACCTTGTGCCAGTCGACGTCGGGCTGCATCGGTGACATTTAGATGTCCTTCCTTCTCCCCTAAACTTGTCAATCATGAGTAAGTTCCCGAAGCAAACTATGGCTGTAACCTTGTGCCAGTCGACGTCGGGCTGCATCGGTGACATTTAGATGTCCCCCCTTCTCCCCTAAACTTGTCAATCATGAGTAAGTTCCCGAAGCAAACTATGGCTGTAACCTTGTGCCAGTCGACGTCGGGCTGCATCGGTGACATTTAGATGTCCCCCCTTTCCCATAAACGTGTCAAGCAGTATGGGTGAGTTCCCTAAGCACAATATGGCTGTTCATAAAAAAAAATATATCGGTTGCCCCTGGGTAGTGTAACGGTGCAAACCTCTTTACACCATTTTTATTTCTTTTTCTATCTATCATTTTCAAATACTTAAATTACGTCACAAATTTTTCGATTTCCCTAATTTTTCATCACTACAACTTTACCCTTCGACCAGATCTGACTATATTACCCACAAAACATTTTTTTTATCTTCTGTGATATTACCTGCTTATCCGTTTTTATCCAGTTTTATTATAAAATATACTACTATTGAAGTAGTTCCAGTGCTTATTATTATTATAAAAGATATACAACATTCCAACCTTGTGCCAGTCGACGTCGGGCTGCATCGGTTTGAAGAGCGGCCAGCGGCGCGCGGCGAAGGCGGCCCAGCGCGGCGGCGGCACGCGCGCCAGCACCAGCCGCGCCCAGCGCGCGCACACGCACGCGCAAGCGCTCAGTGACAGGTCGTCCAGGTAGCTGAAGATGCAGAGCAGGACTGGAAGGGAAATTGAAAAAAACGACTTAACAAACGGCTTTTCGCTATGGGATGTAATCTATATAAATAAAATTCAAAGTCCTGACTGACTGACTGACTCACTCATCAACGCCCAGCCCAACCTGTTGGACCTAGGAAGCTGAAATTTTGCACAGAAGGTCTATATTTATAATGTAGGCAAGGAATAAGACCGGATTTTTTGAAATTGAACCCCTAAGGGGGCGAAAAGGGTTGCCAACATTTGTGTGGGAGGTGTAAAGATTGTTGTCTAATTTTCTTAAAACTTAACATAAATACTCTTCAACACAATTGATTGAACACGTGTTTCGCCGTTTTTCTAAATTTAACCCTTAAGGGAGTGAACGTGGTTGCAAAATTTTTAAAGTCCACGCGGACGGAGTCGCGGACAAAAGCTAGTATAATATATATTACATCTTGAGATATAATAATTTATAACATATTTGCTCGTAAAGTGGTTGTAATTACACCAATTTCAATATCGTAATGTACCTATCTCATTACGTACTTGTGCGATAATGTAATGTAAATAAAAGGCATGTGTTTCTTTTTATTAAAGTTTTAAGATACTCCGTCTAAAAATGAACGATACTTTAAAAAATCTTAGCAAAATTAATTAGCATTAATTTTGACAATAAATTACAACCATTTATCTGTAACAAAAACACAATAATATTAATTTACTTTATTTACTAATAAAGTAAATTAATATTATTGTGTTTTTGTTGTTTTTGTACACTGGCTGTTTTTGTACCTTTGCCTAAAAAAAAAAAAGTTGATGCGCGCGCATCGCTTATTTGTGGACAAGTAAAAATAAATCCGCGCGCTTTTTCTTTTCGATGTATTGTTTTTATTTTATATTTGATAATGTCGTCAAGTAGTGATGATAACAAAGTCAGAGTTTTATTAATTTCCTCGTAAATATGTTATAAAACGTCGTATGACATACGTGCGCTTTGAAAATTACAGCCTCTGCTTCCTTATAGCCCTCGCCGATGGCTCGGGCTAGTAATATCGCCTCGGCTGTAATTTTCAACTTACCGCACTTATATCATAATGTACTATTATCGCTCGTCATACATTCAGTTTTACAGCTACAATATTATTATAGCACAGTGTGAACCGGTCTCGTACAAAATATGACGAGCGATAACTTATTATATCTCAAGATGCAAGATGTAATATAAACTTCTGGACAAGTGGACACATCTATTGGCCCACCATGCATTTTCAGTTTCGTTTAGTTTAGTCCTAGCTAAAAATTTATATTAGGTTGAGCAAAAATTTTTTATGTGGTTTTGAGTCAAAATTACATTCATAATTTTATTCAATAGTCTTTTTTTGAATTTCGAACACAGAATTTAAAGAAACAAAAGACAATTTGGAGCCTGTTCGTTGATATCAAACAATCGAATACTAAGAAAACTTGATTTTATTGGTTTAATAGGATTTAATTCTTGAAAGTATGATTTTTCTCTTTGGTTTTGCAACAAACATTACTTATTCTTAACATTCAGGTGAGGTTCTTTCAAAAATCTATGGATACTTCGCCTGAAGTCGCCGCCTAAGCTGTGGCACTTATCCACACAACCAGAAATGTGAGTGCTCAACTTAATTTAAGTCGATCTGCGGTCCGAAATGTTTATCGGAAATACCTAGAGACTGGCGGCTTTGTTCGTCGCCAAGGAAGGCCACGATCTCGGGTCACAACTAAAAGGTAGGATCGATTCATCGTGACGACCAGCTTGAGAAATCGTCACCTTACCTCCATTGAGATACAAAACCAACTTCACGACTTCCACGGAGTAGCTGTGAGCGCTCGAACTGTTCGGAGAAGGTTTAAAGAATGCGATATGGCCACATAAGTCAGCAAATTGGCCCCAAACTAACGCGAACCCACCGAACAGCTCGTCTTCTTTTCGCGCGAACTCATTTAAATTGGACTCAGCAGCATTGGAGCCGTGTACTCTTTTCTGATGAGTCTAAAATTGCGTTACATGGCAATGATGGAAGGAAGAAGGTCTACCGACGTAAGGAAGAGCGTTTTGCACAATGCTGGTTTGCAGAGAGGGTTGCTTATGTCGGTGGCTCATGGACTGTCTGGGGCGGTATATCCGCGAGCGGCAAAACTCAACTTGAGGTTGTTACGGGACCACGGCTGCCAACATTAAATGCTGAAAGGTACATTCGTGAGTGCTTAGAACCTCACGTGATGCCATACGTGGACCATGAGGGCCAAAATTTCCTTTTTATGCATGATAATGCAAGAGCCCATACGGCCGGCATCGTCAAGGAATATCTTCGAGATAGGAACATCACAGTTATGGACTGGCCAGCCAGAAGCCCAGACATGAACCCGATTGAGCACATGTGGGACGAGCTAAAAAGACGTGTTAGGGCTCATCAGCCAGATGCCCAGACGATGCAGGAGTTGAAAACTGCCATAGAAGAGGAATGGGAGATGATCCCTCAAAATTTCATAGAGCGGTTGATAAACTCTATGCCTAATCGTATGAGAGCTGTCGTAGATGCCCGTGGAGGCAACACGCGTTATTGAATTACAAGTTTTTTATTCAAAAATCAACTGCCTTCATCATGGCGCATGTTCGACTCGTTAGGCAGAGCTCCATGTCATGTGGTATTCTGAATTCAAATTAAAAACAATACCATAAAAAAAGATGGTAAAATGTATCAGGTTCAAAACTGCATAAACACTTTTTGCTCGACCTAATATATTTTTACGGGCTAGGGTTCTAGATCTGGAGGTAAAACGCCAATGACAACTTCTTAGGATTTATTCACGCAGGGTCTGGTCTGTAGGTGTTCACGACACGAAGTCCACACGTAGATTCCAATCGCAGGTTCAATCGAAGTCCAATAGTATCGCTGAGGTCGTCGGTTATCGCTCGTATCGCAGGTATGTTCGCTCGAAGTTCACTCTCCGCTATTCCAAACGGAACTGACAGCGCGCCGCGGCGGCCGCTATTTATATCCGCCGGCCAGGGTTCTAGAACATTCCCGTACCTACGTACCTACACTCGGTACACGAGGCAACATCGCTCGAACAGTAACCCATTCAAGGAGTTTTGAACCTTATGCTAGTAGACATACGAATCATTATTGCTTGCAGCGTTTATTGTTTACTAAAACGCAGCATGCGGGGACTATTCGATAGGCTTCTAAAAGGCTCTATTCTAGATGGTTCGGGATAGGACCGCGACACTGCTTCCCTCTTAGAGATGCTCGTCCCGAGCATCTTCATTACTGCCGTGATAAGAAGCTAAGCGGTCGATGTGAACCACTTTTTGTGCACCTCTTGGCTGCCGTTGAATGCGGTACGTCACGTCATTTAACCGAGTTACGACTTTGTACGGTCCCTCCCATCTTGTCTGCAATTTCGGAGATTTTCCCTTTCGAAGGCTTGCAAAACATTCGTATCCACCATCTTACTATCAGCAGAAGGATACGCCTTTCGAACCAGCTTCTCAATTTCCAATGCCCATTGTTGAAGTCCTTCACGCAGGCGCTGGGTTCGGTCGCGTAGCTGAGCACGAAAAACGTGTTCCAAATGTCGTTCCCCATATCTAGCCTCAAGTGCCTCCAGCAGGTCTCTGAACTCGCTGCCTGAGGTCGGCAGTGCCTCCAGGACAGATAAAGCCGAACCTCTGAGCGCGACGGTGAGGGCTGTCAGGCTCTGTTCGTCGGTCCACCCGTTAGAAGCAGCGACAGTCTGAAACTGCTGTCGGTAGGCGACCCAAGACGTAGTACCATCGTACGGAGGCACCTTCACTTTAGGCCCCTGGTTTATGCCGACAACTCCGCTCGACGTAACTCCAGCAGCCTTCATACGCCGAAATTCGTGCTCCAATCCAGTGAGGCCGGTTTTCACACTTTTTAGGTCCTCCTCTAATTCGGAAACCCGTTCGTTTACTACCTCTACATCTTCATGTAGCTTAGCGACCGTATCGCTGAACTTTGTAACGGCAGAAAGGATCACCTGTTGGTCTGCCTTCTGTTCTTCTCGCAGGCCTCTCTGTTCTTCTCGCATGCCCTTCAACATTGCCATCAGACACGACATATCCAAAACCTCCATTGTACGTGACGGAGGTTTAATGTCTTCGGTGGGCGTGGCCAGGTGGGCGTGGCTACGAGGCGGAGCCTGTTGGTCGGCTGGTGGAACCTGGTGGTCAAGACCGGTGGGCGGGGCCTGGTGCATGGGGTCGGTGGGCTGGCCAGTGGCCGCTGGGCATATACACTCCATCCAGAAATTAAAGTCTTATTTAGTAAACAATAATGGCGGAATGGGTAACCATAAACTACTATAGTGTTGTGATGTATGTTGATAAAATGTCGATGTCGATAAAACTATGGTGCATTTCTGCTGGCGCTATTCGAGGCAATAGAATATTGTACTTCCGAAGATTACCCTACTAGGAGCCTTTAAAAATACTTTTTTAACATTTGATATAAGAATATCAACATCGTTGTATTCTGACCTTATCTGCTCACTTACACGATGAAGAGCGTGCGCCAAACATGTCACATGCTTCATTTCAGGTAAGTAATGTTTTAAATTTCGCCCTGCAGATAGCATGTACGCTACACTGTCAGTGCAAAGCATTAAAATATTGTCAACTTTCGCTTCAATAGTGTTTTGCCATAAATTTTCTAGACATTGCAGTACAAATTGTGTTATTGTTTGTCCATTTACTGCTGTTAGCATTTTACAAGCAATCAAATAAGGCCGGCCTGCACTATTACTAGTATGCAATGGTTTTATTAGGAAATTGACTATGTATCGACCAAAAATGTCTGTTGTCTCATCCAGCGATATCCATAGTTTCTCATTTTTATTAATTTCATAAATCGAATTGATTTTATTCCTATAAAACTTCTCCAAATAAACTTTTCGTAACTGTGATTCGTCAACCACTTTACGATTGGTACAAACGCAACAACAAGTACTGCACATATATTTCTGAAAAAACTCTTTGAACGCTGGATTTTTCATTTGCGACCAAGGAATATTGCATAGAATTAGGAACTTAATGAGGTCGAAGTAAAATTCCTCTTGCGGTCTCTTAAATTTTCCTTGATGTACAGCGCCTTCAATGTGTTAGGTAATGTTGCCTCTATTCACAGCTTTCAAATGACTTTCACACTTTGTACAGTATATAGTGCCACTAGCGTTATCGTAAAGTAGCTCAGGATAGTGCAATAACCACTTTTGCACTGTTTCAGCCTTGACCTTTGCAATATTTATTTATATCTCACCTAAAACAATGATTTAAATTTACAATATATACATACACAACTGTAAAGTCGATAATGAAATTCTGTTTCATATAAAGTGTTTTTTTTAACTGAAGCGGTGATAGCCCTGCGGTGTGCGTACCGGACTCTCATGCGTTGTGATGATTGCTATAAAGTGATTTTTTTAACTGTTTCCAAGTTCTAAAACCTTCTTAAATAGTGAAAATAATTAAAACTTACCCGTACAAAAACAACTTCAAATGGGCCCAATCCAAGAGTAATAAATCGATGTCCGTAGTTATAAGCCAAATTCGTCGTTTTAAGTAGATTTCAGAAGACAGTAAACAAGCCAGGGTCAAGTCAAGATATTCACAACACATAAAATAAGCGCACTCCACGAACCGAAATAAGTGAGTGAGCCACTTGGTCTGGATGTCGGTGCGAGCGCATTGTTTTCGAACAAACAGTCAATGAGTCATCCTGGATACTTGATTCTAATTGGTCAGATGCGTTGAGCATAGAGATAAGAGGACAAAAGACCCTGTTTGCCGGATGTCGTGTGTTGAAATGAATATTATTATTATATCATTTTATACATGCTTAGGCTTTTACTCCAACACTTTTACTACAACAAGGTTTTTACACACCAGTCATTTTTTACTATTAAATTCTGGTCACCTACGCCACTAGCAGCATAGCGTTGAGAGTATTGATACATTTTTAACTAGTTTCATGTAATAATTTCGATGTTTCGGTATTTTTATCATAATAATCCGGAAACTCGGAGGCATATCCATATTAACATATACGTTTGATGTCAGTGACCTTAATTCAATATACCTACTCCGACCACTGGTTATGACAGATGTGCTGCCTTTTCATGCATCGCCATTTCGTTAGTAGTGCAATTAATGTAAAATAAAAACATTTTCTACATAGAAAGTAATGAAAGTACAAGGAAATTGTTGCCAAAAAATTGTTACGCAAGATTTAAAGTTTATCTGTCTTATTAATGAAACACCGATTTAGTTAAAGCCCATTACAATCCTGCTATCAAGTGACAGTTCCATACAGAGCTGTCATCTTAAAGTAGGTTTCAACGAAGTTTTAAGAAATTATGTTTTTATTAAAATAAAAATTAATACTAACTCGATTCCTTAAAATGCTGTTAAAGTACATTTTAACCCCGTTTTAACCTTTGAAGGACCAAGTTATAGCGTGTTTGAAAGCCGTTTTAGGGAATCGTGTTTTTATTAATAAGACTGTATTTGTATTAAGTAATGTGCACCTAATACAAATACAGTCTTATTGATAAAAACACGATTCCCTAAAATAGAGAGTTTTACCTAAAAATAAAACATACCTATTATTTTTTCTTGAGATATCCGGAATCCATCTTTGAGTGAAGCCTCTGCTTTTCTGTCGATTGAGTGTCTAGCCAACTTCCTCTCCCCGACGGTGGCGCCACCTACCTTGTTGGGTGATCTGTCATGGTGCCAAACTGACAACTTTTCGAACGGTTTTTAGTCATTATGCAGCTCAAGATGCACCAGGTAGAACTTACCTGGATTCCGGATATCTCAAGAAAAAATAATAGGTATGTTTTATTTTTAGGTAAAACTCTCTATTATTTGTTTCGTATCGATATCCGGAATCCATCTTTGAGTGACATGTTTGATATCTCCTGGTGTAAGAAAAGTTTAGAAAACGCTATAATGTGTGAGATAAAGAGGATATGAAAAGAAAATCATGTTTAATCAACGAAAATAAATCTAATTGAATATTAACATCAATAATTTGCATTTACGTATTGGTTCAAACAACAATAATTACTAGGTATATTCAAATATAACAAAAATATTGTCTGTAATTTGATAGACAATTTTGTAAAAACAATGATTTACCGAGCGGCATCGAAATAATTTGATAAGGACGTCAAATCATTTCTAATCGTATTAGTTTCAATTAATTCTCTTTGATAAAAATTTCTAAATGTATGCTCTCGTTTCCAATTACCGGTGGACAATATTTGATCTATTGGAAAATTTTCCAGCCAATTAAGTGAGGCAACAGCTGAGCGCAGAGAGCCTGGAGATGTCTCAATACCTGCTTCTCGAAGCAAAGATTTTATCCAGCCACCCAAGACAGTTCTGGATGCAGGTTTCGGGTCACCTCTGGCTGTGATAAAAAGTTCTTTAAACTTACCACTTTCTCTGCGTGACTCTGACAAGGGCAATAATAGCCTAATCCAATAGACGACATTAAGGTTCCTATCCGGGTGCTCCCGCAACCCCCATCCAGACTGTCTATAGCTGACATTGTCGGTCTTGGAACCATATGTGGGCCAAAATACAATTGACTCACCTTCGTCCATAAAGCCAGGCTCGATATTTAGAAGAGTGAGATCGTGCACTCTGCGCCCAGATGCAAGAAGTAATAAGGTAGCTACATGTCTGGATACCTGATACAGATTATTTTCGGCAGGGGAATGATCACATAAATATTGCAACAGTACTTTTGGTTTCCAAATCGGTGGTTTAGCAGGTTGTTGTTTTGCTGCAGCTATTGCTTTGAGAATATGTTTGATAAAAAAGTTTGAAGAAAAATCGACATCAGTGTTTACATTACTGAAAGTAGCGATCACCGATTTATGCACCAAAATAGTTCTATAAGCTAAACCTGCGTCATTGTGTAGATGTGCTAAGTAACGTGCAACTTGTTCAGCCTTAGGATTTTTATAGTCAATGGACTGGCTGTGACACCATGTTTTCCATCTGCTCCATGCCGGTTTGTAAGTTTTTATGGTAGATGGTCGCCAACTTGACATTAGAAGATTACGTTCCGACTCAGTCCAACTGTCCACTAAACCTTGCCACCCAAAATCAACCATGCCTCCAGACATAGGTTTTGTATTTCCGGTGGATGGCAACCCGTCCTCGTGTCTACTAGTACTTGGGCCAGCGCTGGAATCTGATATGAGGGTCGGAGTGCACGTCGTTGTAGGTCTGCCTGCCAAAAGACTTTCTTCCACTTGGGGGCTATCAGAATATAATGACCGCTGGCTAGGTTCAGGTGGGACAACACGCGTTGTATCAAGTTGGGTGGAGGGAATAGCCATGCCAGTTCGTAGTTCCACTGGTGGCAAAACGCATTGTGCGACAGAGCTTGATGATCCTTCGGGTCTACTGATACATACCTTGCTACCACATGGGCTGTCCGAGATGCGAAAAGATCCACTTCCGGCTCGCCCCATATCTGAAATATCACGCTCGTTGCTTTCGGAGTAAGGTGCCATTCTGGACAGGACTTGCCGCGAGATAACGCGTCTACCTCTGCATTGAATCGGCCTGGGAAGTACTGAGCTGTCAGAGAAATATTCCAATGATCGAGTACCGCAAGAAACTCCCGAGTCTGCTTGAGTAATCTTTTTGACTTGGTCCCTTCTTCTCCTTCTTTGTTTATGTAGGCGACTACAGTGCGGTTGTCTGTCTGGAGGAGTATCTGAGCGTTTTGAAGTTGATGTTCTTCTTGACGAATCGCTGCGAAAACTGCAAACATCTCTTTTCTGTTCGCATGCCATGTTTTTTGATTTCTTAGCCATGTACCTGCGATGTTTTCGTCGCCGAGCTGTGCGCCCCATCCGAAGTCGGACGCGTCTGTCGTTAGAAGATGGGTGACTGGTCCTGTGTGTATAGGCATTGAGCTCCCTAATGTGCTGAGCCACCACTGCATCTCTGAAAGGACTGGTTGTGGGATGCTTACTTGTCGGTATGGGTGGTGCTTTGGCAGCTGTCGACTGTAGTATTGCATTGTTCGACAGTGTAGCCGTCCCCGCCGGGTCACGAACGTGGCGAAGTTGAGTCTCCCCATTAGCGATTGGTACTGTCTGAGGGACCAACTGCCTTTCCGCAACTGGTGCTGAAGTGCTTTGCGTAGCGTTAGGCACTTTGGTTCCGACAAGGACTTTGCGTTGCGTTTTGTGTCCCATGTTATGCCCAGAAACTCGAGGCAGCGAGTCGGAACCAGCACAGACTTGGCGAAGTTTATGGTCCAGCCAAGATCGCTCAGCAGGTTGATGGTGAACGCTATGTTGTTGCGTAGCTCTTGTTGAGACTGGCTTGCTAACAAAAAGTCGTCCAGGTAGACTACACACCTGATGCCACGCGATCTCAGGTGCTCCGCTATCCAATTGGTGAGAGAGGCAAAGGTCCTTGGCGCCGAAGACAGGCCGAAAGGCAAGCAGGTCATTTGTAGTAAGCGACGATTGTAAACTAGCCTCAAAAACCTGCGATGTTCGTGTGCTATAGGCAGGTGAAAATAAGCTTGGCTGAGGTCGACCTTTACCATCCAATCCAGGTGCTGAAGGAAACTTGGTACTCGGAAATGGCTGAATAGCTGGAATGACTTGGTCTTTACGAACCTGTTGAGCTGCTTGAGGTTGAAGATAGGCCGGTGTGTACCATCGGGTTTCGGAGTCAGAAAGAACGTTGACAAATAGCTCGGCGTCAGTTCTGCGTCCTCCAGTACTCCCGACGCTAGCATACTCTCTATTTGCAGGTTCATATGAGGGGACTGTTTGGTCTAATAATTTTGCATGGTCCATGAATTGGGAAATATCAAGGGTGGTTTTAGCATAAAAGGAATCCGCGTGCCGACTAACAATTTGCATATTTCTATTGGAGCTCCTAGATTTCTCCACACACCCTGAAATCGCCTTAGACAACCACCCTGAAAGCTTTGAGAGTCATTCGCGGTGTTTATTTTTAAGAGGTGTACGGGATCGGGGCTTTTTTCCTTTTGAGGTTCGCTTGTCGTTGCCGCCTTTTCCTCGATTAGGCTTATGAGTCGCTTGCGGCGCACGCTGCTCTTTTTTGGTGTTTTTTCCTTGACGAAAGAAGTTATCGTTTTGTTTACTAGTGGATGGCTTTGAATTTGCATAAAACTTCTCTTTGTATTGCTGTTGAACCGATCGGGATTGCGCAATTAACTTTTCGACCCCCCCAATTTTTTGCAAGTAAGTTTGCATTGCTTCGCATTCAAATAGTAAGTTAGAGCTTGGGGGCATTTTTTGCAAGACATCGCGATGAAATTCGTCCGGTATTTGACGTAACAAGGCCTCTCGGCGCAATGTAACAAGATCAGCACGCCTTCCACAAACTATTTGTAATAAATCGTCGGAAACGTTGCTATACGTAGAAGTTTTTGAAAAAAGTTCCTGAATTTTTTCGAATAGCGATGATGACGTGAGATTTATCTTAGAATCGCTCGACCAATCAACGAGTGTTTGTAAGGCCAATTGTAATTCTTCTTTTTAGGAAAGAATAGCGTTTGACAAGGCAGCAAAAGTACGCTCTAAAAGATGCATTCGGGGGTCCTCGCGTACGGCAGCCGCCTCGAACCGCTTCAGTTCATCGTTCACATTTAGTTCGACAAAACCGGGGGTAGACAAATATTTTTTCTGTGTTTCGGAAAAACGTATAGCATACCAATCGTCACAATTGAAACGTTGCAATTGCGCTAATTTTGCGAGGCGCTGGTCATTAGATTTCACAAAAACAGGGTCTTTGACTGTTGTGGAAAGATCCGATAGTACAAGCTGAGGTTTTTCCGTGCTACCCGTAGGGCGGCGTAAATCAAGATCATTTAGGGTTACAGCGGTATTAGTTGATGAAACTGCCACACCGTCGGCGCCAACACTATCTCTAGCAGTATTTGGCGTTATCATGTTGGTCAAAAAGGCCACTTGTTGCGACAAAAATTCAAATTGAAGATCACTCACATGTTTGGTCCGTTTTGTTTTACGAACCCTTTCTTTGCTGGAGCTGGAGGCGTTTCTCGATGTCGTAGATCCCTCGCTGCTCGAACTCGGAGAAGGAGAACGCTTTCGTTTTTTTTTGAACCACGATCATCACTTTTTTGAGTATTTTTCTCAACCGAAATCACACTTTCACCATTACTGTTCTCGTTCTCCATTTTATTTAGAGAGAGGAATTTAATTTTTATTTTAACACTGTAAAATTTAAGTTTTTCGTTAGCTAGAACGATGTTCACGACGCGAAAAACGACGCTATAATGACTAAAAACCGTTCGAAAAGTTGTCAGTTTGGCACCATGACAGATCACCCAACAAGGTAGGTGGCGCCACCGTCGGGGAGAGGAAGTTGGCTAGACACTCAATCGACAGAAAAGCAGAGGCTTCACTCAAAGATGGATTCCGGATATCGATACGAAACAAATAATGGTCTTAGCCGTGGCTCATTACTAACGTGAACCTACTATTTTTAAAAAGTATTTGCAATGAAACACAGAAATTACATTACAAAGATACACTAAAAGTATTTTCAATGAGACAAAGCAAAAGCTACCATAGATAAACAATATCCAACCGCAATCACAGCAGAAGCTTTATTAACAAACAATGTTTGCTAAAGGTTGACGCACCGGACTCGCCTTAATAATTGTTAATCACTGTACCTCGACCAGAAATATTAAGACTCACCCTTGACCGTAATTCTTTATCGATATTGATGAACGCCCAGCCCTAACCACCAAAGACAAGATAGAGTAATGTTAGTTGTAAGTTTGAGGTTACAGCGAATTCGGTTTTCTGCAAAAAAATCTTAGTTATACGGTGAAATGGACGTATTGTTACAAAAATAATGGTATTGCATATGATTACCCAGATGCTACAATAATTGTCTACTAGCTATTATATGTGATCCTGATTACACAGGAATGCGTATTTTTCTTCTGGTAAGTGGTTTGTTTACATAATAAGACTTTAATTTCTGGATGAGGTATACGCTGTGTCTCATCGATGGGCGTGGCCTGGTGGGTGGGGCCAGTGGGCGTGGCTTTGTCGGTGGGCGTGGCCTGGGGGGCGGGGCCAGTGGGTGTGTCCCTATGACCGGTGGGCGTGGCCTGAGGGGCAGTGGGCGTGGCCTCCGCAGCACTTCTGGACCTGGTCCTCACTCTAGAAGTATCCTCTCTCGGAGTCAGTGGCATCTCCAAATCCCCAATTCTGACACCAAATGTTACGGGCTAGGGTTCTAGATATGGAGGTAAAACGCCAATGACAACTTCTTAGGATTTATTCACGCAGGGTCTGGTCTGCAGGTCTTCACGACACGAGTCCACACGTAGATTCCAATCGCAGGTTCAATCGAAATCCAATAGTATCGCTGAGGTCGTCGGTTATCGCTCGTATCGCAGGTATAATCGCTCGAAGTTCACTCTTCGCTATTCCAAACGGAACTGACTAGCCTTGGGTAACTCAAGAGCCAGATATGATTGGACACACAACTCCCTCCCCGTCAAGTGTGTCCCATTCATATCCCAGAGATGTCAACTATATCTGGCTCCCTCATATATACTCTCAACTCAGTAAGGTAGTCATCTCCTGCTACTTTATCCAGCTCACACACAATGCGCGAGAGCGAGATCAACATCGTCTGACATCGGTTACGTTCGGCCGCATTTCTCGTCGTAACCAACGAGCGATGAGAGAAAGTTCACCAATAGAAACGTGTGATCTGGATAAAGTAGGGAATAGGTAGACTAGACTGACTCACCACTTGTGTCTTTTGTTTCCACACGCACTTAGTTGATTGGACGAAGTAAATGCTAGGACACAAGTGGTGAGCGAGATATAATGGAGATATAGAGTGTCTCGGTGAGCAAAGATATGAGATATAACAACTCCCTCTCAGGAGACACTGCCCAAGTCTAGAACTGACAGCGCGCCGCGGCGGCCGCTATTTATATCCGCCGGCCAGGGTTCTAGAACATTCCCGTACCTACGTACCTACACTCGGTACACGCGGTAACGTCGCTCGAACAGTAACCCATTCAAAGAGTTTTGAACCTTATGCTAGTAGACATACGAGTCATTATTGCTTGGAGCGTTTATTGTTTACTAAAACGCAGCATGCGGCGACTATTCGATAGGCTTCTAAAAGGCTCTATTCTAGATGGTTCGGGATAGGACCGCGACAATATTTTTTTAGCTAGGACTAAACGAAACTGAAAATGCAAGGTGGGCCAGTAGATGTGTCCAGAAGTTTATATTATATTACATCCCATAATCAAAACCCGGCTCAATGCTCATGCCTGTTGCTCGGAGGAGGTAGGCCGAGACCACGATTTGGCACGATAATACTGAAAACCTTATCGTTATGAAAAATAAATCTCGCAACTAGAAAAACGAATGAAGATCAGATTGCCGCTTTCCCCCTATATGTTTGGTTTCTGTGAACAGCCAGCCATTTAGCCATTATTTTTCACTTTCATTATTGAAAAAGTTATTTTTCCCAATTCTGAGTTATTCATTTCAAAAATATATACCTACTTTATTTAACTTTAACTTAACTTGGTGTACACGTTGGAACATAGTTCAAGAGACATGTGAAAATGGAACTATTTATTTTTAGAAAACGATTCTACCTAAGGCTGAAAAGTATTACCTGCAACCCTTCATGCAACTTCAGCCACCTATTTTATAAATAAGACTAATAAAAAGTAATTTTCAATGGAGTTTATACCACATTTTCGTTACTCATTACCTGTTAACTTGTAAGGCCTTAGTATTTTCTAAGGTATGTATTTTGTAAGGCCTTCTTAGCCATAAGTTTTTTTAAAGTTCATTATAATTATGTGCTTCTTGTCTTAATTTTTTTCTTAATTGCGTTATATTGCGTTATATTTTACGTTATATTGCGCAAACGGATCCCTAAATCGAAAAATGGTTTCTCTACTCACAATACAAATGACTATTCCAATGATACGATATTTTTTTGAGAAATATGGATTTCTCTAAAAAATTACAGACAGGCAGAAATGGCGACACTAAAATGGCGATACGGGTTACTTGTTGATAATGGAACCCTAAAAATGGTTACTGGATCCCAAACTACTGGATTCCCCACGCTATGGATATTAAAGCATGCAAATTAGATTTATTAGATTCAGCAATAAATAGAAACTCGTAAATTTGCTTACAAGTTTTGACAAAACATTTGGTATCAACCCTTGTATGTCCCCACTGCTGGGGCACGGGTTTCTTCCTGTGATGAAGGTTAGTCCAACTCCACCACAGGGACCAAGTCCGGGTTGGTGGAGGATTGCAAGACAGTAGCGGGCCACACTGTCAGAAGTTATCAAGCCAAGTAAATGCCAAATAAATAGCTAAAAGGCCACTAGCGGTAGTCACAGCCCGGTCACCCATCCTGCTCCTGACCGCGCCTGTTGTTGCATAACCAAGTGATTGATTCCATTCATTCGGTTCGACTAAGCTGTGAGCGCTTCTAAACATTTGTGAATGTAATATTCTGTCTGCACTCTTAGGTTAAGAAATATCTGTGTAATTTCCTTTTTTATGTACAATAAAGTATTTTCTATCTATCAATCTATTATTAGGTCTATTGTTAAATCAGAAGTAACAATAATAGAATATATTACAATACTTTACTAACCTTCAGAAGGCAGTTGCTCAACTTGGCCAGGCTCCAAGTTATCACTGAGCCGTGGCGTTGACAGTGCTTGCAGTGACCTCGCCAGACTTGGAGTGGGCATTGGCGGGCCTTGCCCCACATGCATGTCGAGACTGCGACCTGGCTTAGGCGTGTCTTCTGTGCTACTGCTACCACTGGCACCAGGGCCTGAATGGGAGTTGGAGTTGCTGGCTCGGCTTGCTTCGTCCTCAGGGCTGGTCTCATTCTCCATGGAGTTCTATGTGGGATATAAGCCTATTCAGTATTGTTATTACAATTTAATGCACTGGCATCTTAAACATAGGTGGACATCATGTAGATGTTTACTGTAGCACGCATTGTAGCTACTTGTTTATTTTTACTATTAAATTTTTTTATTTATTTAGGATACCAACGGCTTAAGTAGGTTCAAGTTATACAGTTTTAGGTCATTCATTACCTAGACTTTAAAGCTCTTAATAGATTTTCACACATTAAAACTGTTTCAAACTTGTTAAATCATCTTATTTATAAAAAGTGTTTTAGTGAACGTCACTGCAAATGTGACTTTGAGGAACTTTGAGTTTGGATATGGCTCTAGAGGGATTGATTTGGTTATGATTGTTTATCAACAATTATTTTGACATTGTTTTATGTTAAAATAATAATTTAACAAGTGCACGGAAGCAATATACACACATCAGCTAAAAGCTGCTTGTGTAGGTATTTACTTACGACACCCAGCAGGTGAATTTCATTGCATTGGGTATGTTGTTGTTTGTTCACACTGTATTTGGTTTTTGTTTTACTTAAAAATGA
This sequence comes from Yponomeuta sedellus, assembly GCA_934045075.1. NCBI lineage: Eukaryota > Metazoa > Arthropoda > Insecta > Lepidoptera > Yponomeutidae > Yponomeuta > Yponomeuta sedellus. Next base: position 6,977,991 of record OW203740.1, read on the forward strand.
AAATAGGAAAAACATTTACTGATAGTAAGGGGAAGAGGGGGAGGGGGTTTATATTATAAACTCAACATCAACATAAACACTCTCTGCCGGCCTAACCACATTATTTGGGAATGGCGAGAGACCATGAAATAGCATGCAGGGGAAAAGGCCTATATATACCCGACAGTGGGCCTAGGTAAGCTGATGATGATGAAAAACTCAACAATGAATTTTTGTCACCATTAATTGATTATTAATACAATCATTACATTGACATTAATTGATGAAATACTATAACTCACCCTGTAGTAGAACCATGATGGAAACTGGCACACTTTGTTCAGTTTCCTATCGGAACTGTAGTTCAGATCCGAGGGCTCATCGTTCCCGGAGTCCCGGTCATCCGTCTTCTCGCTGTTGAAGTAAGAACTGGGAAGATACGACGGGAAATCGGGGAATAGAAATGCGTGACACGTTACGCAGACTGGCTCTCCGAAACTAGGGCCGTAATAGCCGTTGCAGACGTGGCATGTGGTGTTCTGGAAGGAATATAAGGGGATTCAGCGGTTTTATGGGTTATTAATTTAATTTCTACAGTAGACTACGTACATTGAACTCAAATTCTAAGTTCTGCTGTTGCTGAGCAGGAGGCGCAGGAACAAGCTTGTCTCCATTTTCTTCAAGCTTTTTAATGAAATTGAAGAACGCTGGCCCTACTGCAGACATTTTTTCCTTTATTATTTACCACAAAATACAATTTTTATCATATCAAAACCACATCAAAACAAACAAATCGATCGAACGAAACCTCAGAAAACCGAAAACTATTATTTTAGCACAGAACAGACTACAATTTTTGACACTTATCAGTAGTGATGGGATAATATGAAAAACCGGTTTGAAAAAATTTTAGATTTCGTTAACCTGTAGCGATTTTCTGACAGCTCCTAAAAATAGTTCTAATCTCGCTACTAGATGGCGATGCTGTCTACGTACGTAGTTTTTTTTTAATACTGCTGAGTCTTTTATTGGTCTGTGTTTCTATATCACTGTCGTCGTCCTTTGTCATGTGAAGGTACTTTTTGTATTCTGTCTGTGGTACTGGTACTGGTAAATTGACTTCGAAACTTACACAAATATATACAACCGGCACCAAGTTTTCGAAAATAATGGAGAAACCGTATCGCTAATACGCCAATCGCAGGGGTCAATCGTAGTGGCAAGCTAGTGTCCAAGTTGCACGCGGAGGTCAGTCGAGGAAAGAAGGTACAGAGATCCGAGAGAATAGCCAGAGTCGTTGTAATAATAATTCGAAATTCAAAAATCGGCTCCATAGGATGGCTGTATATCGTACATTCCCTACAACTTTCTCATACATCATTTTCGTCCAACTCTTGCCATTTCCGAGAAAACGTATGGATGTTAGATCAGTGAGTATATCGCATTGTAGCTTTATATATATATATAATGACTCGGGTCGTTCACCCGGTAGGTATTTGCGGCAGGCAGTACTTGCGGAGGGCTTCTATAGGAAATCGATTTTCAGTACAAAATGTTCATACAAAGTTGGCCTTGATCAATCGTCAATAACTCGGCCGGCAATTAGAAATTTCAAAATGTTTGATTTTTCTCAGGGACCTGAATATCTACGTGACACGATGCCATTCACAGATGAGCAATTTTTTTGGCCTTTGGCCTCCACCGGTGGTACTAAAAAAATGCATTTTTGTATGAAAAGTCCTATTTTGGGTGAAAATTTTCTATTAAAGTGGGTGATTTTCAAACTTTGATGAGTCGATGGCCAACTGGAATGCCACAGCACCTCGGCACTAAGTAGCCGCTCCCAGCCGAGTAGTAGTTTCGGCCTTTGGCCTCCGTCGGTGGTACTAAAGAAATGCATTTTTGTATGAAAATAACTATTTCGGGTGAATTTTTTCTATTAAAGTGGGTGATTTTCAAACTTTAATGGGTCGATGGCCAACTGGAATGCTACAGCACCTCGGCACTGAGTAGCCGCTCCCAGCCGAGTAGTAGTTTCGGCCTTTGGCCTCCGTCGGTGGTACTAAAGAAATGCATTTTTGTATGAAAATAACTATTTCGGGTGAAATTTTTCTATTATAGTGCGTGATTTTCAAACTTTGATGAGTCGATGGCCAACTGGAATGCTACAGCACCATGGCGTGGTGATGCCATTCCCAGCCAAGTACTCATTTCGGCGCTTAGCCTCCATCGATGGTACAAAAAAATTACGATTTTCTACGAAAAAGATGATTTACAGTACAAATTTTTTGTAGAAATTCTCCATAGTAAATTTGACACTTTTGAAAGATAATATCTCGGCCGCCATCTTGAAATGTCAGAATGTCGGATTTTTCTCATATACCTGGGTCCTTTGACGACACGATGCCGTTTACCGCTGGTCCCTGGCATGCGCCCAGTTGGCTGCCGACTTTTTTGCGTAGAGGTCGAAAAAAGGCCGATTTTCAGAGGGCTATAGCTCCGGTGGTATTTTGAATTTGGAACGACCGTCGGCGGAACCGAAAATGGCGTGTCGAAGAAAAGGCCGGGTGAAAATTTCATCCAAATCGGTCGGTAAACGACAGAGTTAGCACCCTCGCGTAGTGGAACGCGTTCGAAATTCAAAAATCGGCACCATAGGATGGCTGTATATCGTACATTCCCTACAACTTTCTCATACATCATTTTCGTCCAACTCTTTCCATTTCCGAGAAAACGTATGGATGTTAGATCAGTGAGTATATCGCATTGTAGCTTTATATATATATAACTAGGGGGCGAGCCCCCTGCGCGCTTACGCGCGCCAACCCCCAGCCGCTCCGAGCTGCGCTCTCCGCGGCGCTCGGCCTAGGGCCTCGCTAGACACTTATTGTAGGGAATTGTTGCATGGGAACATGTATGGTCTCGGCCTTCGGCCTCGGCCTGGACGGAGCTCGGCCTTCGGCCTCGCCGCGGCGGGGTTTCTCGTGCCCGCTCCGCGGAGCTCGGCCTCCGGCCTCGCAAGTTTGTCTCTTTTTGCTCTTGCGCTGGCACTTGTGTGCCGTAAACTAAACGGTCTCGGCCTTCGGCCTCGGCCTGGACGAAGCTCGGCCTTCGGCCTCACCGCAGCGGGGTTCTTAGTGCCCGCTCCGCGGAGCTCGGCCTTCGGCCTCGCAAGTTTGTCCCTCTTTGCTCTTGCGCTGGTACTTGTCCGCCGTAACCTGAACGTTCTCGGCCTTCGGCCTCGGCCTGGACGGAGCTCGGCCTTCGGCCTCGCCGCGGCGGGATTTCTCGTGCCCGCTCCGCGGAGCTCGGCCTGCGGCCTCGCAAGTTTGTCCCTTTTTGCTCTTGCGCTGGTACTTGTGCGCCGCAATTTGTATGGTCTCGGCCTTTGGCCTCGGCCAAAACGGAGCTCGGCCTTCGGCCTCGCCGCGGCAGAACTTTTTGTGCCCGCTTCGCGAAGCTCGGCCTCCGGCCTCGCAAGTTTGTCTCATTTCTCTATTGAAAAGTCAATTTTAGTACTAAATCTCCATACAAAAATTTGTCATTTTCAATCATCAATATCTCGGACGCCATCTTGAAATTCCAAGATGTCGGATTTTTCTCATATACCTGGGTCCTTTGGCAACGCGATGCCGTTTACGGCATATCTCCAGCATATGCCCAGTTGGCTGCCGACTTTTTTGCGCAAAGGTCGATTTTTGGGTCGGCTATATCTGCGCCGCCATTTTGAATTTCGAACAACCAAAATTTTTTTTTTCAATCGGATTACTAAATCACCATTCTATCAAATTTTCATCCAAATCGGTCGGTAAACGCCAGAGTTAGCACCCTCGCGTAGTGGAACGTGTTCGAAATTCAAAAATCGGCTTCATAGGATGGCTGTAATTCATACATTTCCTACAACTTTCTCATACATCATTTTCGTCCAAATCTTACCGTTTCCGAGAAAACGTATGGATGAATAGATCAGTGAGTATACCGGATTGTAGCTTTATATATATATAATGACTCGGGTCGTTCACCCGGTAGGTATTTGCGGCAGGCAGTACTTGCGGAGGGCTTCTATAGGAAATCGATTTTCAGTACAAAATGTTCATACAAAGTTGGCCTTGATCAATCGTCAATAACTCGGCCGGCAATTAGAAATTTCAAAATGTTTGATTTTTCTCAGGGACCTGAATATCTACGTGACACGATGCCATTCACAGATGAGCAATTTTTTTGGCCTTTGGCCTCCACCGGTGGTACTAAAAAAATGCATTTTTGTATGAAAAGTCCTATTTTGGGTGAAAATTTTCTATTAAAGTGGGTGATTTTCAAACTTTGATGAGTCGATGGCCAACTGGAATGCCACAGCACCTCGGCACTAAGTAGCCGCTCCCAGCCGAGTAGTAGTTTTGGCCTTTGGCCTCCGTCGGTGGTACTAAAGAAATGCATTTTTGTATGAAAATAACTATTTCGGGTGAAATTTTTCTATTAAAGTGGGTGATTTGCAAACTTTGATGAGTCGATGGCCAACTGGAATGCCACAGCACCTCGGCACTAAGTAGCCGCTCCCAGCCGAGTAGTAGTTTCGGCCTTTGGCCTCCGTCGGTGGTACTAAAGAAATGCATTTTTGTATGAAAAATCCTATTTCGGGTGAAAATTTTCTATTAAAGTGCGTGATTTTCAAACTTTAATGGGTCGATGGCCAACTGGAATGCTACAGTACCTCGGCGTGGTGACGCCATTCCCAGCCAAGTACTCATTTCGGCGCTTAGCCTCCATCGATAGTACAAAAAAATTACGATTTTCTACGAAAAAGATGATTTTCAGTACATTTTTTTTGTAGAAATTCTCCATAGTAAATTTGACACCTTTGAAAGCCAATATCTCGGCCGCCATCTTGAATTGTCAGAATGTCGGATTTTTCTCATATACCTGGGTCCTTTGACGACACGATGCCGTTTACGGCTGGTCCCTGGCATGCGCCCAGTTGGCTGCCGACTTTTTTGCGTAGAGGTCGAAAAAAGGCCGATTTTCGGAGGGCTATAGCTCCGGTGGTATTTTGAATTTGGAACGACCGTCGGCGGAACCGAAAATGGCGTGTCGAAGAAAAGGCCGGGTGAAAATTTCATCCAAATCGGTCGGTAAACGACAGAGTTAGCACCCTCGCGTAGTGGAACGCGTTCGAAATTCAAAAATCGGCTCCATAGGATGGCTGTATATCGTACATTCCCTACAACTTTCTCATACATCATTTTCGTCCAACTCTTGCCATATCCGAGAAAACGTATGGATGTTAGATCAGTGAGTATATCGCATTGTAGCTTTATATATATATAATTTATATAGGGTGCATACGGCAGGCAAAACAAATTCACGTTGTTCTTTTTAACTGAAATCCTTCCAACTAAGATAGGTATTGTATAAAAGCTAATTTAATTCTGTTTATGTTTTGGTAACCTCTGCTGGCAGGTTTTTAAGGTTAAGCAGATTATAATATTACGCCGTTAACTTATTTTTAAACCAAAATAATGATTTTATTACAAAACAGACGTCATTATACCTACTTAATTTTAAGTTTTTAACAGTGCATTTTCATGAATTCTCATAAATTGATAATTGGTTGATTGACTTCTTTGATAAAAAACAAAAAAACAAAGTACAAACAACCGGTTTTTTTGTAAAAGAAATTAGAAAATACCGGTTCTAAAAATTGTAATTGGATACATCACTAATGTGTCTAGACGGAACACAGAGTATATTGCTATATGATACGGAATGACAGAAAGTCACAGATTACAGAAATATTGTGAAAATAAAAGTCTAGCCCTTTTCGAAAAACAAAGAGTTCTACTTTTCTGACAGAAGGTTCAGTTCCGAAACTGTTTTTGCTGGTAAGGACTCCCTAACTTAATATTAGTTATAGGTTTAGTGATGCACTATATTCGTACATTATTATTTTATGGTTTACCTCACAAATATATTTGCGAATAGACCATTCAATGCATTATTAGTAAGGGTGTAAATAAGTATAGTAGGGTAATAGTTTTGGGTGATTTTAATCTGTTTTTTTAGTACATTGGAAATACGTTATTATTACGAATATTTTTTAACATACTGTGGGTTCAGTCAGAGCAACATGATTGGGAATTGCAACCCCTTCAGCCACGTTCGTAACCAAATTTTCGTAACCAGTTACGAATGTGGACTTTTTATCGCTGTTTCGTAACCAGCTACAAGCCAGTTACGAATGTGGATTAATTTTCCATTTTCGTAACTGAAACCTCTTAGCCATGTATGGTCTCCTGGTACTTCCACACCCATCCGGCTCAATTGAGGCTTTATATCAAATACCGCTTCTTCATATTATAACTTAAAGTCTAAATGTCTTAGTACCCAAAATGGAAGTAAAAAAGGAAGACTCGCACATAAACGGACAATATATCGCCCCTTTTTATTTTCGCATATCATCACTTCTTTTGCCTTCTCCCACACCGCCCTATTAAAATTAAAGTAGCATCCAGATACAACAGCGTCAGGAAAAGTTTTCTTTACAGCGTTCCTCTGTCCTTTTTCAAAGTCGCATTTAAAGTTTGTATTAATAGTTGATCCCGTATTATAGTAACTAATCTCGTCTCGTGTCCGTGTTTTACCAGGGAGCAGTGCGTATAATTGAATTGAGAGTTGAGAGGAGACATGTTGCGCGATGTGCTGGTTTGCCTATGAAATATATAACTTCTGGCTACAGATATATAATGAATAAATCGCCTCAAACTGAGAAGGTAGCACGTTTTAATAATTATTTCAACCGATTTTGGTTAAATGAAACTCAATTCATCAAAAAGTGGTGTTGCCAAGGAGAAGACTTAAGAAATACAAATCACCTGGAAGGTTGGCACTCACGAATAAACCGTTTTATTGGGCAAAAAAGACCATCAATAGCTGACATTTTAGTGAAAGAAATGAAAATGAGAAACTCAAGGACAACACGAAAAAAGGAAAACTATTTACTAATTGATAGTGAAATTAATGAAGCTGCGGAAAACTTAAAGGCAAAAGAAATAAGTGTCGGTCACTGTCTAGAAATAAGTGCACCGTTCATGATTTAAGTTAATGGCGATATAAATTTATGTTTTAAGTTGATGGAGAAGTAACCGATAAGTTTTCTTACAAACTGACAAATAAAATCTATTCATTTATTCATATTTTTACTACTAGTTTCGGCATTATGTCATGTGGAAGTACCAGGATACCATACATGGCATACATGGCTGATTTTTCAATAGTCAGATAAGTTTTATCTGAGGAATAAAAATAGCGGTTTGACATAATTTTCATACATAAGCTGTCAAACCGCCATTTTTATTCCTCAGATAAAAGTTATCTGACTATTAAAAAAATCAGCCCTAAGTGGTTTCAGTTAGACATTTGGACTTTAAGGTATAATGAAGAAGCGGTATTTGTTAAGACCTATACTGTGCCACATGAAGCAATAAACTAACTTGAACTTTGGAAAAAGCTTTAATGAGCCGGATGGATGTGGAAGTACCAGGAGACCATACATGGCTAAGAGGTTTCAGTTATGAAAATGGAAAATTAATCCACATTCGTAACTGGCTTGTAGCTGGTTACGAAACAGCAATAAAAAGTCCACATTCGTAACTGGTTACGAAAATTTGGTTACGAACGTGGCTGAAGGGATTGCAACGATCGGCAACTGGATTTAGTGCTAAGTAAGTTTAGTGATGATAATTCGAGTGTGGGGGTGCGGGCGGCAGGGGCGCCGCTGTTGCCGGTGGATGCGTATCACCCGCCGCTGGAGGTGTCTGTATTGGTGTGCGGCCGCGGCCGCGCTCAGGCCCGGCGTCGGCGCGCGGACTCACCGCCGCCGCGGCACGTCAACCTTAACTATGGCCATCCAAACGAGTCGCGCACAGAGCCGACCGGTTGGAATTTTAACAAAGCTGATTTCTTTTTACTTTACTCGACTATAGCAGCAGTGGATTGGGCGCCTATGTATAGTATAGATAACATAGAAAAATCCCTAAACTTTTTTTACAGTAAGGTCAGGTGAGGTAAGAGGAACACTGGGGGAAGAGGAACTAAAGACCATAGCTAATAATCTATAGAGTTTTACTCTATGGTTCCTCAGTCGATAAAACAGACAAACCGAAATAGTGCAGACGGTTGATAAGAGATGTCGCCACGATATTACAGCGCGAAAAAAAATAAATATATTTTTTCAGTTTTCAAGTGTGTGATTACGCGGTTACAGTGTGTTTTGGTCTAGCGGAAAACATTTGAAAAAAAGGTGTTGGGGATAATCTTTTCACAAAAATCTTATATGGAAACGGTAAGTTATACCTTTTATTAGTTATTTCACGCCAAGGACTGCAAATAATACTAGTTTGATAGCAATAAAAATTCTAGCCGCCAAAAACTTAAATGGGGAAAGAGGAACAAATACTTCGGTATAAGAGAAACATATGTTCCACTTCCCCCGTGTCAGGGGTAACAAAGTGTATTTTCCTGTTGTAAAATACACAAGAAAAAAATCCAAGACCGAAGGTGAAACAACATTTACTTTCCCTCTGATAGAGGACATATCGGAAGTAAAACATAGAGCGGGCATTGTTTTAAAGCTACCCAAACCCCTGATTGGTCGCAGAGGGAAAATAATTTGCAAAATGTCCTTTATTAATTTTAATGTTCAGTAGAACTTGATGAAAATGCATGTTATTATTTAAGTTTTTTTTATAATTTTCGTATCTCTAATGCAACATTGAGACTGATTAAAGTGACATAAGTACCTACTTTGCCAATAAATTTTAAATAAGTAAATTTCTATTATGTTAGTTTTTTTTATATAAATTAAGAACCCCTGCTTTTTCACGGTTTGTTTCTTTCTGGGCAGTGGTCTAAGTTGTTGGACCACAAGCCCTTACTAGTGGCTGTACAACTATAAAAATAGTTGGGCCACTGGTATTACATCTGACTTGAATTATATGTTTCTCTTACCCCAAAATAAAAGTTTAGGTGATTTTTTCGAATGCTTACCTTATTGCAATAACTTGAAAGATTAAATTTGATTGCAACCTTTTTACATAGAACTTCAAACTGCATTTATTCAAATACACATGAATGTATAATAATTATGATGACTGTTCCCTTACCCCAAAGTCGGGGGAAGAGAAACGTTTGCATAACCTGCACGTTTTTGGCATTATCATAGCAAGTACTCTAATTAGCAAAATAATACTTAAACCAGGAATAGCTAAAACACGAAGACCTGTAATTTGTTTGTTAAAGTTATAATAAGACCTTACCTTTCCTAGCTAGACCTCACGAATTCTGAATTAAAATAAAGTATGTTCCTCTTACCTCACCTGACCTTACACTAAATTGTATATTTGATGACTGTGTTCCAAAAAAAAGCGATTTTGTATAAACTCTGAGTACAATTACCCAGAGTGGTATACAACGGACTTGATTCGCGACATTAAATTAAAAGGAATTCTTCATAAGAAGCACAAAGCTAGCAAATCATTAGAAGATTACAAAGATTTTTCAATTTGCAGAGCATGGGTTAAACGTTCTTTTTTGTTAGCACAAGAACAATACAGGAATCGGGTCCAGAAACATTTAATTGAAGACCCAAGGGCATTTTGGAACTATATGAAGTCAATGAGGGGTAATCGGTGTCCACAAAAAATTATTAGGAACCAATGAAAAAGTATTGTCCGATGAAGAGTGCGCCCAGGAGTTTGCAAATTACTTTCACTCAGTGTATAGCCCAGACCGCGCTAAGCTAGATATCTCTGCAGCAATGGCGGAGGCAGACGCCACCGCGACGCGCGTGCAGGTGGATCGGCTTACAGCTGGCGGAGGTGAGTAGTGCACTGGCGCGATTAAAACCGAAACGGTCGGCGGGACCAGATGGAATACCTACCTATATTATAAGGGATTGCCGTTTGGCTCTAGCAGAACCGTTAACCTATATTTATAACCAGTGTCTGGCGGCGGCAGTTTTTCCGGAACGATGGAAAATGACGAGGGTAATACCTGTTCCTAAGGGTAGGGCTAGTCCAAACGTCGAGGGTTACAGACCAGTGGCGGTACTTTCGACACCAGCAAAAGTGATGGAATCTGCGATTCAAAAATCGGTTCTCTGCCAGGTCGAGTCACAGTTGACAAAAATTTTTTTGAAAATTGTTTCAGATTCATGAAACTTGGTATAGAGGCTGATGGAGAGTTTGAAAAGATTTATAAAAATATTTTTTTCATAGAAGTCAGTATTTTAGTTTCTCAAACGAGTGTCCCACGTATAATTTTAATAAAAAAATTTGCTTCTATTTAGGTATTGTTTTCCTTATTTTCTGCTTACAACTTGTAAATACGTAAAACATACTTTTGGGAATTATGGGTTATGCTAACTCTTATGAAGTACCTACTTCTATCTCCATCTCAAAGGTATACGCGCAGGCCCAGTCTATTCTATTCTCTGTCTACGGTCTATTATAGCCAGCAGCCAGACTGACGTCAGACTGAACATGTAAACTCCGTTTAACTATGGTCGATTAAAACCTACGAAATTATTTATACAGCAACGTCCAGTAGCACCTTCACTCGCACTTGAGGGTAGGTACCACTGCGACGACGCTGCAGTGCCTGGAACATTGTTTTTCAGATGGAGTAGGCTTGCCCAGCACCTACAGCCTACAGCATCCTGACAGCTTCGTCAGACTAGCCTAAAGGAAAGACGAGGAAACACGTGCGGATCCCACCAAGCCGCGGTGGATGTTTTCTTTTTTAGCATGTGGTATTGCTACCACATAATTTCATATAACTGAAAATAAACTTAGCAGCTGCCCGCACTGGAAACCGAACCTGAGTCTTGTTTTGATCACTGGGAATAAAATACCTAAGGCCGTATCACACCGGAATGGCAGTGGCCGGCAGCGGCTGGCAGCGCCCGCGACGAGGCCGGCAGAGTCGGCCGCGTCAAGCTCGCGTCGCCGTCGGCGGGCGCGCGCCAACTCCAGAGCCTACGCGCCTAGTCCTCTTCACCAGTTTATATTCTACATTCGGCAAGGAAACTCGTGTCGTGTGCTTGCAGTAACATGATGGAATTGGGTTTTCTTCTTCGGCACTTGCCGAAGAAGAAAACGAGATGCGGCGGAGGGGAGCGCGCGGCCGCTCGCGGAATCGGGCAGCCGCTCGCGTCACCGCGACCTTTTAGAAGTTTTCAAGCTATACTAGTAGTTATAAGAATGTGAATAAAGTTTAAAATTATTTCACACTGAAAGCGCTCGCCGCGTCGCTGCCATTCCGGTGTGATTCGGCCCTAAGCTATTTCAGACTTCACGTACCTACCTGTCAAATTTGTGACATATAGGTTCCACTAAACCTTTTGCGTAACTTATCGGTGTTTTCTCGTGGTCCTATTTAACGGGACCATGAAGGGGGAATAACTATAAATTTTTCATTCATTTGGGACCTCATATCATGGTGATGAAGTGGACCTTCCACTATTATAACATTGTTGACCGATTCGTTACGATGTCTAATTTCGCAAACTTGTAACTGTGGCGTCGAACAAATATACCTAAAAATATACTCATCAGCCACGCGGAAAAGAAAACAGTATTTTGACCATTTTCTGAGCTTGAAAACTACTTATAGTTTAGGTACATTCAAAATCTAACGTGAACGGCCAAGAACGTGGTAGTGATTAGAAGTGGCAAATTAAATGTACTTCTGGAAATAGAGGGTACATACTGTAAGTGATATTTTAACACAGATGTGCTATACTTTTTCAACTTATTTTCTATCTCTTAATGGTTTAATTGCCCTTGTTCCCAGTCAACACCACTGGCAACGTACCCACTGGGGATTAGGTAAGGTACTTTAGGGGCCATCCATAAATTACCCCTCCCCCGTCCTTGTCACTGCTGGTCACATTTGTGCTCAGAACACAGTTATTGTTCTGAGCATTTGCAAATTAGACAGGTAGGTAAGCATTTGTGAGACTACCCCCTCCCTAGAGTGACGTCACAAATTTTGCAATTTTACATTTTGAAAATAATGAATTCAAACAGCAGTTCCCAAATTAGTTTTATATCGAGAGTTGCAAATGTTTTGAGTACCTATTTCGTTAACAGTGCAGTTTCATGTTTTATCACGTAGATTTGGAAATGTGACGTCACGAAATTTAGGACACCTCCCACTCCCGTCACACTTCGTCGACCCCCTCCCTCCCCTAAACATGTGACGTAATTTATAGATGGTCCCTAACTTCAGAACTTTAATTCATATACGAAATCAGTCTTTTTTATCCAACATATTAATTATATACCTATGTATATGACACTACTGTGATTACTGCGAATGATCGTAAAACTTATTAAAACATGTGATTTTCCTACTCTATATACTACCTACAGGCACTACTTTATACAGGCACTACAGCGTCGGAGTGGTCCCTTCACCCATCTAGTGTGAGTGAGGATACCACTGGACGCTGTAAATCCTCTCATTAAGTAGATGCAAAAAAGGCCAATTATTATACTACCTACCTTATTTAAAGCATTAAACTGTATGAAAAATACAAATCTCTCAATGGTGTAAATTGTGATTTTCAGTAGCCACGACTGACCGAGAACCTAGGATCAAGACTCTAGAGTAAAGAACTGGTGTTTAAATTTTTATAACTATAAATTTAAAATTTAATATAGCCCTAGGTTTTTCGTTAGGATCTCCGGTGCGGGTTCTAATAATTACAGTTTGCAAATTAAAGATAGAAACGATTTTTTTATCGATAGCCCTGTTGATTTTCATACCCCTATCTTTCCCTTATCCAATTGTTCACGAAAATGGGAAACAAAATGAAACAACATATTGGATTCTTAAAATTATTCTTAAATTGTTATTTTCTTATCCAGGGCTATATCTTTTTCCCTTAATGTATTCTTGAAGAACATTGTTTCTTTGTTTTCTTCTTTTAAATCTTTTCATCTGTGTTACAAAATATTTTTCAAGTTGAAATGAAATAGCAAGAACACGCATGTACCCTAATATGAATAAATTAATTATAGGCTAAACAACATGTAATTTGAGGGTACAATTTGTTTACATTATTGCTGCAATCAATGGTCTATCTATTCGTTCACTTTTTAAATGTGCATAGATCTAGTGCAAAATAGTTGGAGAATTTGTGGTAACAAGCTTCTTTGTACAGGAAAATGCACCTTATGAAATACACTACATATCGACGCCTTACTGCTAAAACCGACTATCTGCATGAAATGTTGTTTCGAGAAAACTCGAGTTTAAGGTTCGGATGTCGTTAACTATACTAAAACTTGTTGCCTTACTGCTAAATCCGACTATCTGCATGAAATGTTGTTTCGAGAAAACTCGAGTTTAAGGTTCGGATGTCGTTAACTATACTAAAACTTGTTATTGTGTGCATAACAACATTTCATGCAGATAGTCGGTTTTAGCAGTAAGGCGTCGATATACCTATCACTTAAGATAAGTTTTTCATTATTACTTTACGAGTTAAAATTTTACCACAGCAAAGGTAATTTTCATATTGCCCAATGCATTAGGTACTAGCAAACTAAACAGTGTGCTTACGCTACTGCAACATCGAATTTTATTTCATGGAAGGCTATTGGCCTAGTCTACAGTAGCTTTCTAAGAGATATCTCTATCATCTTTAGAGCCACTCAAAATACAATAAGAAATTGTACACGAAGGCGTAGTAACTACATATAGAATCTTTCCACACTATAAATATTATTTCTTAAAAGATAATCCATCAAATAGCGTTAACTACTACAGCAACCCTCTCAAAATTTCCTACTTATACATTTTGTTTCTCGAAACCGATCACAAAAGCACAATACACACATTCAAACAACCAATCACAAATGTACATTAGTCATTAAAAAAATCGTTATACAAATGAAAACTGCAGTACCTACTTGATAAAAATATTATACTGTTACACTATTTTAATTTTTAATGCACTAACCCGTGCTAAGGAACAAATTTAAAAACCTATTTAGAGGCTAAAAATTTCACCCATGCCGGGATTCGAACCCGCAACCTCTGGGTACAGTGATATCGTTCCGATGTTAAAACCTAACTGCAAAGTAGGTAGTCGGGGCTGTAAGTAATGCAATTTGCTTAAGTCAGATGTCGCTGCCTGTACGTAATACAGAGAAATATTGTAAAGAGGTTCGAAATTTCACTGATGTCGTGAGTCGCCCATTGGCTCAATTGGTAGAGCGCTGGTACGGATAGCCAGAGGTTGCGGGTTCGAATCCCGGCATGGGTGAAATTTTTAGCCTCTAAATAGGTTTTTAAATATTATACTGATTATAAATTATTTTTATATCATTAATATTTATATTCGTCACAGAATACGCTCGCTCGCGAGAGGTGCTGTTATTGCCGATAATAAGTTAATAAATGTACAACATGACAAAACCATACACGATAGGATGACCACTGGAAACAATGAATTCTACCATGAAATACTATAGATAATTTACCTTTAGGGTTCCATTAATATGTTATGGCGTTTTCGTTGCTGCCTATGAGGAGGAAAAGGCCCTACATTTATTTTCTTTGCAATACCGAATATTCTTTTAGTGTTCGGAGTCTTGAAATGCATCTTCCGAAAACTTAGCACTAAATACTTTACGTTACTCTACACCGATACGTCATCCTACCGTGTGTAAACAAGATAGGATACCGCATACAGATTGGCTTCGGCGCATCAGCTGGAAATCAACCTGAATGCCTCAAACAATTGGTGCCCAAGCCTAGTAACGCGTCACTTAACACTGTCCTGAGTCGGTAAATTTTAGCCGCTTGGCCGGCTCAGTTCGCGTGGTTTTCTTGTCTTTGAAAAAATAATTTCTAGCTTACTCCCTCGGAAGCTTAGCCGGGCCAGCTTTCGACTTAGTGACTACAGACAAATGAAAATGTGCACGTCACTAAGCGCAACCACAAGTTTTTAAAGTAGTTTACATATTAGTGAACAGTATCAGCAGGGTTAAGTACCCTGCCAAGTAATCTCGCAACAACTAAACCTAGTCTTGAGCATGGAGTGCTTGAAATATAGTGCAAGCACAGTTTTCCAAACCACTCAATGAAAGGACTATAGGTATTTGAAAGAATTCTCCCATATATATTATATAGACAAACTCCAAAAACTTGTGGGCGAGAGGCGAAAAAGAGCCGCATTGGCGTATCTAGGGTCATTTTTCAGGAGGGGGCCTGGGCACTGAAGAGCTATGTTCTAACACTACACCCAACCTGGGGCGGGCTGGCTCCCCCCTAGCTACGCTAATACGGCCGGGATCGGCAATACTAGGCTTATATCTAGGCGCACTACGACACTGGCATTGAGGGCTAGCGCGCGTCCGCGGGGCGAAGCCCCCTCTACCGCACTCAGTAGGGGGAGTAATAAGAGCCGCGCCTGAAACCTCTGCAAACAACGCATCGTATTAGGAAACTACGACACCACTACAACATGGACATGCAAACAGTTATATACGACGTGCATATACTTGGCAAGGAGAAGGAAGGACTTATTGAAAATACATAATATAATATCAAAACTTTTTTATTTGATATAGGTACTGTAAAGTGGATATAAATAGCTACTTCTTTTCTAGTGTCTGAAATGTAAACATAACAATGTTTTTTCTGTGCAACAATTTCGAGCATTTCCAGTCTACAGGATGCACGACGTCACCACTGTTTACAAATAAATAATAAAAAATAAGAGAAAATTCAATAATAAATGTCACAATTTTAAATATCAATAAAGCAGACAAATTAATTACACAATATGTTAAGCATATATTTCCCATTTTCGTCAATCACAATATAATTTGTATTAAAAAAAAAGTGTATAAAAGAAAAATATTTAGATTTTCACTCAAATGTCGAAAACAGTACATTTTCACTGAGAGAACAAATAAACAGTATTTCATTTAGTAACCAAAAAGATAAGGCCGAAGTGGAACACACAATTGTCTTGTTCATTTGTTGACACAATGAAAATAATAAATAATCCATGCATCTACAAAATCCCATTAATGTATGCGGATAAAAGAAGCCAGTGGTGACATCGCCCGACAGATATAACGAAATGCTAAAAGGCTAGATTACACTATGTCGCGCCGAGTTCAAACTAACCAATCACTGTGCGAGTTTATCTCATAGTTTTGGTGTATGCACATTATTTTGGAACAAATACTATGCTGAGATATATTTAAGCTCACCCCAAATAGGATGCCCCAAGTCACAAGTGCTCTATGTCCCAAGTTACAATTAGTTTAGTTTGATGTTCAGAGTTATTTTATATATCGTTAAGTTTTGTTCTGCTCAATAAACATATTTGATTTGATGTTTTGACATACATACATAACCTCACGCCTGTATCCCAGAGGGGTAGGCAGAGAACCGGGACTGCCACATGCCACGATGCTGACAGATCACCTTCGCTTCATCAACGTTCATAAGTCGTTGCTCGCACGCACGCCGGTTCTGGGTACTTTTTATCTATCCTTTTGCTAATACATCCCCTATTTGGTCGATGTTTGATTTGATGTTTTTATAAACGTATTGAAGTATGTAGTTCGAAATTTTAAGGTCAGAATTTCCAATACTTTAACTTTTATTTTATTTAAATTTACTTTAACTGCCACATTGGTCTAGTCGTTAAGGCGCTTGGGTACCAAGACAGAGATCGTGGGTTCGATTCCCACTGGGGGCCGCCGTACATTAGTACAAGTGGCCTCAGTCTGGGTGTATTTTCACGTGTCTGACGTCCTTGCCTGGTTACCATAGTACAGGGTATCCTAGTTTGGGACCAGCCCTCCTATTACGTACCATTCCACTCTATTGAGTGAAGCATTTAGACGACTCCTAAGTATCAAAAAATGTATGCATTTGACAGCCGGAGTAGCTTAAAAAAAGTAAAAATCAACGTCACGCAACTCAGTGGATACTTACGTAAGAATGCCCCAGGTCAAGTGATTGTGTTGTGTGGACGTTATTATTATTATTAATCACGGCCAATTAGGACAGTCCTTCGCCCAAATAAGGGCCAAACATTGTATAAGAAGATTGCGTAAAAGTGCAATCTTGTATTTTCTTTCCAGTTACATGTTTCTATTTTGTCCAACATTAATAAAACTGCCCATGCCACTATTTTCTTAAAAACTAAACAAAGAAGGAAACCTGAGTGCAAACGGAATTTCCATACTGCAGTATTTGAAATCATCATGCTGAGGTCGCATGCTTCAAACTCATAATCCCTCTCTTAGAGATGGAGTAGTGGCCTACTTGGCTACGAGTGCCGTATTTAGACTGCAAGTATGTCCCAGGCTATATAAATCATCGGACTTAACATATCTAGTGTATTGTTATTATTAATAGCAATCAAACGCGACGCGGCCAATTCTAGTTTCCACCGTTAAGAATTTTTGGAGCGGCGATTCGCACCACAAACCCTCTCTGACACGGCCGTACGCACGGGCGGTGGGCTAAGTGTACTTGCCTCATACTGGTTCGTAACAAAAATTAAATAATTTATTACACGAGTATATTTTAAACGAGGTATGGATTCCCATCCGGGATAGAGAAGTCACGAAAGAATTTATTTAACATGCCAACTCGGCTCTAAATTTAAAAAACTGCGCGAAAACGATTTGAGCGTACTTGATTGCAAGTTTTGTAAGTACTTTCGAGTATTCTTACTTTTGCCTCGCCCATAAGCAAACCCTAGCTTCGCTCCTGTTGAGCGCTGAACGGGCCTACATACAGCAGCGCGATCGTACCCCCCAGTGAGTCAGCGAGAACTCGGCGCCCCGATACAGAAAGAGAACAAAAGTGAAGGCTTATGCAGAGTTTAATAGGGGTTATACCTGCCGCGCCGCATGGGCCGGTAGCCAGAGAAGTATGGCGAGTAGCCGCCGCGGAATGAGCGGCCGCGGCCGCGCGCACCCCTCGGCGGCCGGTTGGTCGACGACAGACCGGGCTTGTTGGTGCGCTTCGGCATCACCTGGAGAGTTAAGCGTTGGCGTTAGACGATATTTCCGTATATTATCACGCTCTCTGCCTAATGCTGAGGCACACTGCAACCAAGTTTGAAAAGGTTTTTTTTGTTTTGTTGCGCATATTACATTCATTGAAGTTTCTGTTAACGTGTATGCAACCGTTGTTTCGATGTCCAAAATCCATCCTTCGTTCCTTCCTCTCTTTCTCAAAAGAGTTAATTTTTAACATTACGCCTAGCATTAAAATGTGAAAATTACTTAGCTAAATTCCGCCAAAAATCCCACGAGCAACATATGGGGTTAGTTAATTAACTAATTAATGCACCGTGATTGAATGTTCACATTTTAATGCTATTATGGATTTCCGCAAAGTAACGCCTGATTGCATACAATATTAGGCCTAGGATGAGTGTGGTGATCGATCACCATTGGCTCAAAATGGTTACACCTCTTTTTATCTACAAATCAATGTCTGTAAACTTTCTTTTATAAATACAAGCTAAATTAATTAATATTTTTTATTGTACATAGCAAAGCTCTACAACTCCATCCAGACTGTCCAGAAAGCTAGCAGTGCCCTGATGTCACTGCATTGCCATTTCCACACTCTCAATGGAAATAGTCATGTGGGTGAGTGTTGCCTCTTCTTTAAGCTGGCCGCACACGCACGGTTTCCTGATCAGGAAATCAGATTCGGAAACCCGAATGCACGTTTTTCATATAAATATTCAACAAGGCGCACACGCTCTGACAATTTCCGGACGGAAAAATAAACGAATGTCATTCAGAATAGGGCTGGCCGCACACGCACGGTTTCCTGACCAGGAATTCCGATACGGAATTCCGTGAGTATAGCGCATACATCCGGTTTTTTTTATTCGGTTTTTTTCTTGCCAGTATTTAGAATGACATCTTCGTGAACACACGTTTGGACATGGATGACGAAACATTGATTGCCATTTCACTTTTACTAGTGCTGTAAGAAAAAGCGGAATCGTTGTTATTGGGTACACCCATTGAACACTCAAAGAATTAAAGAGTCAATTTCATCTCAAAAGAGCACAACCAACTAATACCAATCCATATAAACCTCCTTGCAAATGTGTTCCCATGCCAAATCTTTCACATCCCTGTTGCGATAATCCGGATTTTCAATATCCCATATGATTTAATATTTTTCAACCGCTAATATTAGATTTTTTGGTTCGCTCATTTTTAACGGAGTTTCATACAAAACCCGTCCACTCAGCACGTCGCTCGCGCGGTTCTGAGCGAAAATTTCCGTTCGTGTGCGGTAGGTAATACAAAATGTACAGACACGCCGCTTTCGGGATGACGTCATCAGGTTTTTTTCCGTTCTGCCAACCCGAAGGGCGATTGTGCACTACAAGGAATTTTACTGTCCGATTTTTTACGGTCCGATATGGCACGCCATATAATGTATACTCGTTTGTGCACTATACGTAATTTTACCGTCCGACATTTTACTTTTCGCCATTCCGGAAGTTTTTTCTGGTCCAAAATGACAGCAATGAAAAACGTGTTTATGCTTGTGCACTCAAAACAATAATTGTTCTGAGACGTTTTGTAACTTCCTAACATAGTCGGGTTGTAGTAAGGTTCTACCGCCATTAAAATTTACGGGCGTTTCGTACATTGCTTTTTTCTTTTGAAGTTTCGCCAGACTCGGATGATACGCTGAGGCGTATCATCCGAGTAAAGACGTACAAGTGCACAAGCCAATCATCCGTTTTTTTCATGCCACTTCGGACCGTAAAAAATCGGATGTTCGGACAGTAAAATTCCTTGTAGTGCACAATCGCCCTAACGCGCGGCTTTCAATTCTGAATGACATTCGATTACTTTTCCGTCCGGAAATTGTCAGAGCGTGTGCGCCTTGTTGAATATTTATATGAAAGACGTGCATTCGGGTTTCCGAATCTGAGTTCCTGATCAGGAAACCGAATCAGGAAACCGTGCGTGTGCGGCCAGCTTTGAAAGCCGCGCGTTCGGGTTGGCAGAACGGAAAAAACCTGATGACGTCATCCCGAACGCAGCGTCTCTATACATTTTGTATTACCTACCGCACACGAACGGAAATTTTCGTTCAGAACCGCGTGAGCGCCGTGCTGAGTGGACGGGTTTTGAAACTCCGTTAAAAATGAGCGAACCAGAAAATCTAATATGCGGTTGAAAAATATTCATGCATATGGGATATTGAAAATCCGGATTATCACAACAGGGATGTGAAAGATTTGGCATGGGAACACATTTGCAAGCATTAGTTGTGCTCTTTTGAGATGGAATTGACTCTCTTTAATTCTTTGAGTGTTCAATGGGTGTACCCAATAACGAATTTCAGCTTTTTCTTACAGCACTAGTAAAAGTGAAATGGCAATCAATGTTTCGTCATTCATGTCCAAACGTGTGTTCACGAAGATGTCACTCTAAATACTGGCAAGAAAAAAACCTAATAAGAAAAACGGGGTGTATGCGCTACACTCACGGAATTCCGTATCGGAATTCCTGATCAGGAAACTTGATCAGGAAACCGTGCGTGTGCGGCCAGCGGCATCCTCAACTAGGAATTGTTAGTGTGTATTAGCTCGTCTAAAACTAGCCTTTAAGAAGCGTGTCAACACGATACGAATTGACATGAACGTCGTTGGTGGACTGCGTTAGATCTGTTAGGTAAGGGAAAATAAATAAATATGATGAATCGTCAACTCGAAAAGTCGAAACTAATCATATGGGTCCAAGTCTAACGTAGCAAAAATAGAAATACTGTCTGACCATTCTGTTAATGGTTGACACCAAGTCGTACGTCACGTGCGACTTTGCAAAACGTGATATGCGTTGATTGTACCTATATTGAAATAAAGTCGAAAGGAATTAGCAGCGTTTATCGGCATAAACCCACATTACTATTCACTCTTTTAAAAGAAGTGGTTATATTAAACCAATGGGATAAGAATCACTTACTTTGATTTGCCGCCCTCTAAATAAGGACTCGTCCATTGCCATTGCAGTCTGAACGCTGTCTTTGTCTCCAAACTCTATGTAGGCGAAACCCTTCGGGTGGCCGTCGAACTTATTACATAAAATCGTAACCCTGGAACAATTACAAAATTAAGATCTGGATTAATGAAATAATTCAATAAAGTAGTAACAGTTGAGCTCAGAGGAATCTTGGATTTATTCCAAGTTCGTGTACTGTGCACCTTTAATATAAAATTGAATACATGTATATTCAGTTTCGTCCAGCTTTGGTCTTACAAACAAATACATAAGCCATAGTCTCTACCAAAGGTTTGTCATCGACATGCTAAGTAGAACCCTTCTTATCAATTTCTTGACTTAAAGAAAAAATCTTTATTCCCAGACCAAAGCTAAATAAAACCCAATATACATGCATTGAGATTTGGTGTCACGGCAAACTTCAGAGAACATATTTGTTTTTATGAGACACAACACACGAGCTAGAAGCACGACACTATCGTCCCTACATATATGTAAAGCTCTCTTCACTGGTAGATGCATACCAATCACCCAAGACACTACAACACAATATCTCCTTATGGTTGATGACTGACCGCAGATAAAATAATAGGCAAAAAATATAGTGTTCAGTCACCTATTGATGGATCCACATCCGTGGAAGTGCTGCTCCAGCTCTTCGGCCGTAGCTCCGTAGTCCACATTGCCGACGTAAACTGATCTGTTGTCCGCTTCAATCTTTTCCTCGATGGACATGTTTAAGGGACTGGCTGTAAGGGACAATTAGACTATGTCACTCTCGATAATCAGATCACAGACACGGAGCCCAATACGATCGGAATATCGCGTGTTAATTTACTAATGCCTTTCCCAAAACATGAATTCCTGATATCGCCACCATCACATACATTAATGACATTTCCCAAAACCCACGTAGTACCGATATCTGCATCATTACGAGAATAAAAACGATATTGAGGTTCAATGTTGCACATTTTCATATTGTACGTCAAACCAGCAATAATAGCCCTGGATTATTTTTACATTACGTAAAATAAGAACGCTCCATTGCGTGCTGATATATCGTTTTATTTTAACGAAAATTATTTACTTATTTATGGACAATATTTTCTGGACTGTAGTTTTGGTGTTCAGTGAGCGTAGCTTTCGGGTCGGGGGTTAGTTTTTTAACAGCCTCGTTATACAAGGGCTGTACCACACAAGTGTGCTATACAAATATAATCAAAATCAAAGTGATAGCAAAAACTTGTTCCTTGACTCAGAAAGTGAATATTTATTCTAATATTTTCTTGTGAAGAAACAAGAACCTCCTAAAGAAATGTGCATTCTGATTGTTTAATTTATGGAAATAAAATAATGCTGCTGCACAGCCTCATTGGTCTAGCAGTAACACGTCAGATTACCACTCCGGAGGTTGGGTTCAATCCCCACTGTGGGCTGCCATATATTTGTACAATCCTAAGTACATGTTACCGCATTACAACAGCTATTCTGGGCCTCATACAGCAGAGTACATTCTTATCATCTTAAAAACCATTGGGTTTTAAACAATCTACCCACCGAACTTGTTAAAAAAATCCTGTGTGAAGCAAATAAGTGCCGACATGCCCTAAAACAACATTTCTTTAGTTATAAGAAAGAGTAACTCACTTCACAGATAAAGCTGTACAGGTTTCAGTGCAGGTTTTTTTGTATTTAATTAATATGACTTCTGTTAATGTCTTGAATAAATAACTTAAAAAAAATTGTTTCAGTCTGGGTGTATTTCCATATTAGTGATATTGTTGCCTGGTTACGACAGCACAGGGTATTCTAGTTAGGAATCAGGACAAGTGATTGTATTGTGTGGAAGTTATTATAATTATTAACGCTATGGTGAAGCAGTGAGGCACATGCCACAGATTGCAAATAAATGTGGAGAAAAAAAAAATCTCTATACAACTTTAAGTTGCTTACATTGTGGACTCAAGGATTAAGTTACATGGAAAATAAGCCATACTTGAAAGCACACAATTATTAATAATGTCTTATTCAATGTGGTGGTAGCTATAGAGTTAATATTACAGAGTACACACATACCCAAAGATAGGGCAGTAAACTGGTATCAGACCATAACATAAAAATAAAATCCAATGCAACTTCTAATGCCCCATAAACTACAGGGCACAGGCGGTCTCTCAGAGAGAGAGTATTGTCCTTATCACCATGTGTGCCCAATGCAGATTGGCAGAGGTGTACCTAAGACACTCAATTTTCCAAGTTTTGCTTCTCTGTTAGCCGTATTGAATTTAATGTACAAACCTAAGGAAACCGTCATTGGTACATACCAGAATTGAACCCAGGACTGTGAGGTAAGCTTTCTAGTGCTGTCCTAACACCTCCAAATATAAATCTAAAAACATAGTAGGTAACAACAACCACTTACACTTCTCTACAGACTCTAATGACCGCATCCAATTATCAAATTTACGATTGTAGAAACATTTATTGGACTAGTCACTAATGGATGGACTACTACAAAGAGATATTCAAATAGAAATTATGATGTTAGTGTTCTATCAAGTTTAATGCACTTTAATAAGTTGATTTGTATCATGAAGAGAGTTTACACTCACTCAGTCCGGGTGGACTGCCCATGCTCATCTGCTTGTCAACCTCAGTCTGCATCTGTTTGAGCTTTTCCGCCTCTTCCTCCATCTCTCGCACGCGTGCCTTGATGGCTGCTAGGTCAGGCACTTCACTGCCTGCCGCTGCCTCGTCACCAACCTGGAGGGGTTATTTGAAAATGATAACTTTCACACATCACAAACTCAATCCGGGTTCCCTGTATTATGGTAGGTAGACAAGGATATCAAACATGGAAATTCACCTAGACTGAGGCCATTTACACAAATCAAGTATGGTGGCATGCAGGGGGTATCTAACCAATTTTGTGTGAATGATGCTACAGCTAGGCCAAAAAACAGTCAACTAATTAAACCATATTGTGAGCAGTGATCTGCTGTCCCTATAGGAGTCATTGCATCCCTAATAGTACATGGTATTTTAAAATTGATTTATTGATAAAATCATAGGTTTGAGCAAGGAAAGAAGTAATCACCAAAATAAACACAATGTAGTAAATATGTGCGTGTTATAAGCCTAGGAGAAAATTTTTTTCGGCTTCAATTTGTTTAGACAACTAAAAACTTATTGAAAAAGTACCACGTCTAAAACTACTAATAATAATAACTTCCACCAAACACAATCAATTGAGCTGGTCCCCAATTTATTACTAGCAAGGACTTGCAATTTGGTGATATGTACTTAATGTCGCAAATAAGTAGGCTGAAGTATGCAAATAAAAACGTACACTCACCCCAATGCTGCTGTCGGTCATGTTCAGAGAACCGTTGGTTCCGTCCAAATGATTGTTGTCAATCGAGTCTAAATAATCATCATTGTCTGCCATGACCGCTCACCTGTATCATTAATCGGTAACACTTGCACACTTCACTGTCCTGCAAAAAGCTTTTGATGTAAAAACACTGTTATCTAAGGCGACAGTGTTGATTAGGAAGAGGATGCTACGTACCGGTAACCAAATCTATTACGAAGCCAATGATTTACTACTGAAATAAATAGAGAAATCACTTCACACCTAAATATAGTTACAGTAATTCAGTCACAAATTAGTAAAAGTATCGCAATCGTTGCGATATTTTCCGATTAGGTATTTATCGCAAATATCGCAAAATTATAAAACAAACGACGACTGACTGACAGCTCTTTTTTTTATTATTCTCTGTGGTGGTTAGGCGTGATGCGTGATCGTTGCAAAGACGAACCGTTTTATAAGACCGTTTTGTGTTCCGCGACGATAGGACCGTTTTACGTTTCATTCTAAAGCAGTGCCAGCGACTCTAAAGCAGTGCCAGCGTTTGTTCGTCGCGAGACCAGTCCTTAGATTGTTTGACGCGGATATGTCCTTTAGTGCTATATTAATAGAGCCTAGAACGTAATGAGATCATTGCGACGTCGTCGTCGGCTCCTTGCTCGTTCCGTTCGTTTTGGTCTGTGATACAATAAAGTAATCTTTATGTCTATGAGTATACAGTCTAATATCGTGTAAAACAACTTATTTTTTCCGATGTTTCGTGATTTCGTCTCGTTCGAACTCGTTTGACCGTCCTCTGCGCCTTGCCACAGATTAGATAATAGTTACTACGTAACAGATACATCACTCCCATACTAAAGCGAAAATACCTACGCTATAATAGCCTACAAAATCTTAATAATAATAACTACTGTTCACAGCGAGGAGAAATATACCATAAGTACCCGCTCAAAGAGTCGAGATTGTGTTGCCCACCGTGCGACTCACGTGCAAGCGCGTCATCGCACGATTGCGCTAGGGTTGTACCTATGATGATTATTACTGTAATAAAACGAATGTTGTGAAAGAACCATATTTATTTATTTGTCAAAAATATGTAATATTAAATAACAAGCTGACTTTGTTTGAGTTGTTATTAGATCAGGCCTCCCTATTATCTCAAGCCAATTGCGGCGTCTGAAAAGCAAACATTAAGGTATCAAACTTAATTTTTCGTCATTGTGGGCGATTTTGACCGCCACGTTTAATCCTGAAATTGGAATGGGTTCTATTCGTCCCTCTCTATTCCTAGACAAATATCTAAAAAGAAGGGGACAGACGAAACTGATTTTAGTTTTTGGATTGGGCGTGGCGGTCAGAGTCGACCACATTATTTTGGTTTGAATTCGAGAAATACGTAAATATTTGACATCCATGTTTGTTGTACATGTTTTGTTTCTAATGTTTACTATGAAACACTAAAAAGCCAATTTAGTTGATCCTAAATTAAATTAACATTAAAAACAAATCCACGCACGACAAAGATGGTTATTGATGATTATAAAATAACAAAGATGGTTATAACTACAATCGATAAAATATTACTAAAGTAGTAATATTATCGATGGTAACTGTAACTACCCATCTTTGTAGTGCATGTATTTGTTTTTCACGACTCCACGACTTTTAGCAACTGCTAAAAGTCTTGGAGCGAACTAATATAAAATTGTTATTTTTGGCATTTTCCATCAATTCACGACTATTATTGTTGTGCATTTTTAAAATTTTTCGGTATAGCCACAGTACAGCCGTAAAAACGTGACAGACAGAGACACTTACGCATAATAATGTTAGAACGGATGTGGTTATTTAGAATCAAAATAACAAGTCCACGAAAAAAACCGGTT
Organism: Yponomeuta sedellus; assembly: GCA_934045075.1. Classification (NCBI taxonomy): domain Eukaryota; kingdom Metazoa; phylum Arthropoda; class Insecta; order Lepidoptera; family Yponomeutidae; genus Yponomeuta; species Yponomeuta sedellus. The sequence continues at coordinate 7,004,318 of OW203740.1, forward strand.
ACCTTTATGTATTTATTTTACTTTTATAGTACCTACCTACCTAAATGTTGAAAGAAATAAATATAAGATTTAAAATACTACTTACCTTTCTTCGTCTCTCGGCAGTGAAAAAAATGATAATTCTTCATTTGTTTTTTTTTTACTTTTACACCCATCCACTGCACATTAATTACGTGGTTTCGGTATTTCGAGTAGTAAACGCGGGAAACGTGCGGTGCGAGCGCTCAGGCGGGCGTAGCGGCCCTGTGTCGGTTGTATCGTGGACGATACCACAGATTAGATAATAGTTACTACGTAACAGATACATCACTCCCATACTAAAGCGAAAATACCTACGCTATAATAGCCTACAAAATCTTAATAATAATAACTACTGTTCACAGCGAAGAGAAATATACCATAAGTACCCGCTCAAAGAGTCGAGATTGTGTTGCCCACCGTGCGACTCACGTGCAAGCGCGTCATCGCACGAATGCGCTAGGGTTACCTATGATGATTATTACTGTAATAAAACGAATGTTGTGAAAGAACCATATTTATTTATTTGTCAGAAATATGTAATATAAAATGACAAACTGACTTTGTTTGAGTTATTAGATCAGGCTGCCCTATTATCGCAAGCCAATTGCGGCGGCGTCTGAAAAGCAAACATTAAGGTATCAAACTTAATTTTTCGTCATTGTGGGCGATTTTGACCGCCACGTTTATCCTGAAATTGGAATGGTTTCTATTTGTCCCTCTCTATTCCTAGACAAATATCTAAAAAGAAGGGGACAGACAAAACTGATTTTAGTTTTTGGATTGGGCGTGGCGGTCAGAGTCGACCACATTATATTGGTTTGAATTCGAGAAATACGTAAATATTTGATATCCATGTTTGTTGTACATATTTTGTTTCTAATGTTTACTACGAAACACTAAAAAGCCAATTTAGTTGTTCCTAAATTAAATTAACATTAAAAACAAATACACGCACGACAAAGATGGTTAACTACCATCGATAAAATATTACTAAAGTAGTAATATTTTATCGATGGTAACTACCCATCTTTGTCGTGCATGACTTCACGACTTTTAGCAACTGCTAAAAGTCGTGGAGCGAACTATTATAAAATTGTTACTGTTAGCATTTTCCATCAATTAAAACTGTTTTTATACGGATTTATGCTCGTTTATTACATTTTTTACAATTTTCCAACGTTTCGGCACTTTTTCAGGTGCCGTGGTCCCGGATGACGGTCATCTGTTGTTTTTATACGGATTTATGTTTTTATACGGATAAAAACTTGAATCCGTATAAAAACGGAACGGATTTATACGGATTTATGCTCGTAAAAAATGTAATAAACGAGCATAAATCCGTATAAAACAGTTTTAATTATGTCTACTGCTAGTGTTAACCTTAGAAAATACTATTTTACATCAATTTACGACTATAAATTGTTGTGCATTTTTAAAATTTTTCGGTATAGCCACAGTACAGCCGTGAAAACGTGACAGACAGAGACACTTACGCATAATAATGTTAGAACGTATGTAGTTATTTAGAATCAAAATTAACAAGTCCACGAAAAAAAGCAGTTACCTTTATGTATTTATTTTACTTTTATAGTACCTACCTACCTAAATGTTAAAAGAAATAAATATAAGATTTAAAATACTACTTGTACTACTTGTACTTACCTTTCTTCGTCTCTCGGCAGTGAAAAAATGATAATTCTTCATTTGTTTTTTTTACTTTTACACCCATCCACTGCACAATAATTACTTGCGTGGTTTCGCGGCATTTCGAGTACTTAGTAAACGCGGGAAACGTGCGGTGCGAGCGCTCAGGCGGGCGTAGCGCCCCTTTGTCGGTTGTATCGTGGACGATACGCCGAGCGGTAGGTATATAACGCGTGACCTTGAGCGAGTGACGGACGCCTGGCCTTGCTCGTTCACATACAATGAAACCAGTTGCGAACGAGGACCGTTTCGAGGACCTGTTTTCGTTCCAGAAAAAACGGTTGCGTTTCGTCGTCGAAAAATCGGACAACGACCCACTCCTGGTGGTTGGGTTGGTGGTGGGCACAGGGCAGGGTTGGATTCAGACGTTCAGAAAATTATTGTCTATGGAAATAAAAACAATACTACTTGTCCAAAATTATACTACGTTTCGTTTTTCGGCTCTATTGTTTTAAATAAAATTTCATTCGTAAGTGAAAATTTGTTTTATTATTTACAAATTAGTCAAATTGAGGCAAGTAGACGTCGATTTCGGCTAATTCGTCAGTAGGAACTTCGTCCTTGGCATCGACACGACGCACAGTGCCGCGACCCTAAGACAAAAATAAAAAAACCTAACGTGAAATTGCATGTACAGTGCCACCATCTTATCTGTTCAGTTGATAGCGGCGCTAGTGGAGAATTTGGGGGTGCCATTTAAGAAATTTACTTGCGACAAAATGGAAAATTCAAAGTCAAAGGCCCGTCTTTAAATGTAAATAAAATATATCTATAAATCAACAGACAACGGAATGTTTCTTTTCAATATGGCGGATGTCAAAATTGGTGGCGCTGTACAGTGCGTTCACATTAACTTGACGCGTGAGAGGATTGGTAGCACTGATATGTTTAGTGTTACCATGTTAAATAAGAAATCATTCCCATTACTTGGGGAAAATAAAAGGATTGAGGGCTTGTTTGACCATCTTCCGATTAGTGTCCAAAAGCTTCTATAATATTCTATAATCAGCCCACATCAACTCCCTGCTGGGCATAGGCCTCCAAAAGCTAATTCACATGTAATGTCCTTGTTACTTGACACGAAGTAAAAAGGGGGCAAAACTTATGGTTTAGTCTATACTATGTATGTTTATGAGCATATCACAATAATGAGGAAAACTATCAAGGGGAAGAAAAAAACGAAAGAATCGGATTAGTATTTATTGGCAAAATGTTCGCTTGTTAACCATAAATGGATTTTAAAACTGGCTGCATTTTCCATTTTTACTTCTCGAATAAAATTATTCGAAGCATCTAGTTCGTCACGCCTTAAAATCCATTTACGCGTCCAAATTTTCTTCTTTTTTTATCCTGCTGCTGTTGCAGCTCGACGATAAGACAACAAAGCGCGTTCAAAAATGAATAAAAATCCATATCCACTAAAATGTGTGTAAACTACCATCAGAGTGGCTTACACTTTTAGTTGACTAAGAAGATGCGCTCGGTCCGATTCTACTAAGACCGTGAAAACGTGGCTTTAGTAATTTCATGTAACTGGGCACCCTAAAAATGTACCTGTCATAGCGGGAAATCGAGTCCGAACTTGCTCCAAAGGAACAATCAGCTTTTTTTCAGCCTTTTCCCTCTCACAAAATGCATAAACCTGAAGGATTGTTTGTCTTTTTGCATTTTTGACCACTTTGGGCATCTTTAAAACTCACACAAACGAATAATCCTATAGTTAGTAACCGATCGTACCAAAAGCAAGATGGCGACTGAGCAATCAGTGCTACCAATTCTCTCACGCGTCAAGTTAATGTGAACGCACAATATTGTGCGTTCACATTAACTTGACGCGTGAGAGAATTGGTAGCACTGAGATGTTTACTGTTACCATGTTAAAAAAGAAATCATTCCCATTACTTGGGGAAAATAAAAGGATTGAGGGCTTGTTTTAACCATCTTCCGATTAGGTCCAAAAGCTAATTCACATGTTATGTCCTTGTTACCAATTCTCTCACGCGTCAAGTTAATGTGAACGCACTATATTTATTGATTTTGCTCCATAGGTTAGTAGTCAACACATAACGGGTACCTGTTTTTATGACCTCCTACCCTCTAATGAGGTAATTATGACCGGTCCAATTCGTCGTTTTAATGCATTGCGTATATTGCGTTTTACGTTACAAAAAAAGACAGTTGGGGACAGTGCATCACAGTGTCGAAATTAGCAAGTGTTTAGGACCACTAACTATGGAGATTTCTAGCCAAGGTATGTAACTTTAAAATTATAATTTAATGAAGTTCTTGCAGTATCTATGTTTGTTTCTGTGTGTATCCAAAGTAACTGTTCCAAATGTGCTAAAAGTTAAGCAAACTCAAACTTTGAAGAAGGTTTTAAAAAATAACGTCACATAACGTTTTGTAATTCTTATATAATATTGTTACTACACTAACAAACTTACTTATACATAATTTTTATCTGCTTCTGCTTGCGACTTATTTAATTACAATTTTTTTTCCAGGGACAGGCAGGCAATCAAAAACGCAGACCTATCGGAAGTATGGTTAGAGAGTGACAAAATCAACCAAAAGTCGGCCCTTTTTAACAAGATTTGTTCTTTGTTGAACCTTATAGAATGTCCTTGTCATCTTCATGAACAAGTGACGAAGAAATGCCGGCTTTTTTGCCGTATAATAGAGAAAAAATGGAAAGAAGTTGGTCGGAGCCGCCATAGATTTAAAAAACGGTACGAATCTTGGCTGCAGCAGGCAATATGCATGCCGGAATGTACGGCAAGTACGCTAGCAGTTGAAGAAAACCAGCCTGACCCTAGTCGTCCCCGTGGCAGGCCGCGCAAGCCCTTTGCTGAAGCTTCACTGAAGACCAAGAAAAGGCGTGTAATGGAAACTTTGGCTGGCAATGGAGCTACAATTTGCTGCTGATTTAGTTGCTAATACTTCGACAGAAAGTGAGGCATCTTTTGTAACTACTCATCAAGCAATAGCTCTATGTCTTGATTTAGACTTATCAAAGAGGAAGTACAACCTATTAAGGTCTACGGTAAATGCCGTGCACCCGAACTGTACATGCGTGTGAGATAATTGGGTCATTTTCCTTCCGGCCAACTATCAGAGGACGCACTGGAGGCAAGACACAAAAAAGCAACAAAACCCCGATTATTTCACGCCCGTAAATGCTCAAAAGCAATATCTAACCAAGACTTGATGAGAGGTCTCCTGTTGAGCTTTGAACCGCTTATTCTATCAAAGAGAAGGGTCATTTCAAATAAATGTATTAAAGTTACTACAGATATTGAAATATACTTCAAACAAGCTCAGGAGCCCTCCTCATAGGTCGTGTAATTAGTAAATATAAAAATGGAAATGTTTGTTTTGATTTATATGATTATTTGTTTTTGAACATTGTTAAAATTGAAGAAATTTTACGAATATGGGTAGAACTTACCTGTACGTGTAAAAATATTATTATTTTTATTTAAGGTTGTATTAAATTAAAAACAAATTAATGGAAATACAGAATTGTAGGTAATTGCGAATTGTTTAAATTGTAATAAATTTTTATATGAAGAGTTTTAACGCTATAAGTGGTATAAAACTTATAAATAATTATAGATATATACAATATTAATACATCTGAATACAAATTATTAATAAAAATGCATATAATATTGAGTTATTATTTTTCTAATATTTCTAATATATATTGAGTTATGATTCTTCCACCCCATACAACTCGCGGCACTGTGTGACGCAACATGCCGTCAGTCGGAATACAATTATTAGACTCACTTTCTTTTACAGCATCGCAAGAAAGTATCAGGGAGTCAATGGAGCGAGTTGCGAGTTTATTTCTTATTTTTGTTTTTGTCAAGTTTACTTTGCTGAATACTCTTTCACAATCAACGTTTGCGTGAGGTAAAACAAGGCAATCAAGTGCAAATTTGGCGATTTGTTTATACAGACAGTTTCCAGACATATCACACCAAACGCTTAGTTTCGCCCAGAACACGTCTGGTCTTTTTTCCATCTTTATATTTTTAAATTAATTAATTATATTTTATAATTAACTTTATATTTACGTGGGAATCCCTGCGTAGCGTCAATGCCTGATTTGGTGTTTCTACACTACACAAATTCTTTAATTATTAAACGGTCGACCTGGAGATAAAATTATGGTATTTTCGCGTAATATAGTGGCCTTACGATACTACATACTACACATAATGAAATAATGGTACAAATAGTATAATTATACTACGAAATCCAACCCTGGTGGTGGGTGGTGGATCGAAATAAGATTTTTTTTTTTTAATTGGTTTTACGGCATCGAAATAAGAGCGTTTGATTCACAGAGTAGTCTAACTTTCAAAGTCCTCGGGTCCTCGGCCTCAAATCGAACAGTAAATAATAATAACAATAACACAGTTCATTATGAAACAAATTAGTACATTTATTTTATTATCCACCAGAAATATGCATTGTTACAAGAATTAAAAAAAAAGGATATGAATCAAAATGAGCAGTTTTCAGATTTTTCAGCACGACTTTAAAAAATACCTACTTCATAGATGGCGCTTTTTAGCTGCCATCCCAGAGATGTCTCGTCTCGGAATGTAATATAAAATGACAATCAATATAATTATGGGCCATTTTATTATATTTATTATTAGAAAACCAATATACACTATAAAAATTACGTATCAATGAGCAATTACAGGTGAACTAAAATACTTTATAAAAAAATGTACTCAATTAGAATGAAAGAATGATTAAGTTCATAAATATATTGATAATAACTTTAGAACGCCGTTAGTCCGCATTTTGATATTTTTTTTTTAACCCTATAAAGGGCACCCTCCGGAGGACACGGGGGAGGGAGGTGGTGAATGCTCATGCATAACAGCACGGACCCGGCCGTGCTGCCAATGTGGGACTCACAAGAAGTGCGCCTACCCACTAAACACCACCTTGGGACTGGTTTTGGTCCTAAAGACCCCTAAACCCACATCGGGAGCGACCCCCCTCGAGGCCGAGGAGGGCGCACCCGCATTTTGATCGGAGCATCCATCTTTTATATCCACAAATTAGACAGTGCTGAGCATGAGCAGTAGCAGAAATAGGCAAAAAAGTAACCTTTTGGTGTATAAAGTCACCTCACCAAATAAAAAAGGTACTAATACATAATTGGGATACATACCTAATACTTGTGAATATTCACATGCCAATTTCAGTATTTTATCGTACCTTTTATCTACATGTACCTACCTGTTACATATTATTATTATTAAATTCTTTATTGTACCTTTAAAGATTGTACAATTGGCGGGCTTAATACTAAAAAGTATTTTATTCTAGCCAACCAACAGGTGACGTGGTGACGTACATAATGAGTTTCTACTGCTTTATGGTTTTGAAGTCGGTTTACATTTTTTGTTTAATTTTTCTTTCTACAGCTTCGCTTGCTTTCCCGTGCACCTGAATTATGTCATGTCATACATAAAAGTATTTAATTTAGCCGTCAGTTTCAATACTTTCTTTAACCTGTTACATTACTAATTTATTAATTAGGCCTTTGCATCTATTCTAGATGATTTATACAGCATCTAGTGGCACTGTCATCTACACTAGATAGATGGGTAAAGTAACCACTAGACGCTGCAGTGCCCGGGACAATAGAATTTTGATTGTTATCTGGTCGCGCGACCAGGAAAATTAAAAATATATGTAACATAAATACTAAATGAAATTTAATAAAAAATAAAATAATCAATAAATCATACCTTTGTCTTCATAAAATTTATTCGATATTTAACTTTAGTTTTTAGCATCAATTTTGAAGGCTCAAATGTTATCGCATTGCTGCATTGCTTCGTTTAGTAGCTATAAGTGTTGATATTGTGTCAATACCAAGCAGAGTCCTGTGATCGGATTGTATCAGTTTTAGTAGGCTAAAAACGTCTTTTCAGTTTATTTACACTTTTTCTTTAACTACTCGCTTGCTTTACCGTGCACCTGAAATAAGGACATAATCATAAATATATCATCCAAAATAGACGTAAAGGCCTTAAAAATACAGAACATTATTCAATTCAGCCAATTGTTTTAAAATAAGTAGGTATGTACTATATTTTTTTTTTGGTTTACAAAAATTGCGTAAATATCTATTATAATTAAATTACCTATATAAATACTAAATGAAATTAAAAAAAAATTATACCTTTCTCTTCATAATATTCCTAATTATGAAGGACCCACGTAAATTAGTTTATGCTTACCTTGTTATCAGGTAGGCATAAACTAATTTACAATATTTTTGTAAATATTGTAAATTAGTTTTCAATGCAAAGCAAAGTTTAGTTTAGCAGAGACTAGCCCTCCTATTACGTAGCACTCCACTCTATCGAGTGAAGCATTTAGACGACTACTAAGTGTCAAAAAATGTATGCATTTGAAAGCCGGAGTAGCTTAAAAAAAGTAAAAATCAACGTCACTCAACTCAGTGGATACTTACGAAATAACACAAATTAGAGAAAAATGCCTCTGACCTGGAGCAAGCAGACCAAAACAAAGAGAGAGAGAGACAGGAAGGGAGTAAGTGAGTGAGTTGAATATTATGAATGAATGAAGAAACGAAACAATGCTGCCAACAAGCAAAAGATCTTTGCGTTCCGTTTTTCAAAATAAGAAAAAAAAAACCTCCACAATAAAGTAACCAAAAGTAACTTTTTGTGTCCTGTAACCTCAAAGTAAGGTTACTTAGTTAAAACTTACTTAGTTAAAAATCACCTAAAAGGTTACAAAAGTAACTTTATGTTCTGTGGTGACCACAGCAGCATCACTGAAAAACACAGACACACGGATGTCAAAAAAAGACGGATGCCATCTCGCATTGAAAGGGTGTGAATAGTTCTACTCTATCTACGGGTGTGAAGCATCCTTAGTCCTACACTTTCGTGTGCATACACGAGATAACTCACACAGATACACCAAGTCGTTCACTCTGCCGCCATTACGCTCCGGGCAGCAGAAGCCAGTAAGTCTTGTTTGACACAAAAGAAAATTTTAAGAAATGCCGTCTTGTGTTGTACGGTGGTGTAAACACTTCTCGAAAAAATGCAATAAGTCTCATGGGAGCACCTACCATGCGTAAGTAATGTTTTTAGTTACTGATTCGTGATATTTTTCCTTATTAGGTTTTGTTTACTTTTCTCTATTTACTTACAAATTGGTATGTCAAATACCGCAGTGATACCAGTTTTTTTTGGGTAAAATTCCCGAAAAGTGGAGAAATATGTATTTGTTGCATTTATTTGTGTTTTTATAGTAGTAGTTTTGGAGTTATGGAAATACGCAACCGTAACCCTTATAAAATAACATATCTTTATTATCTTCAAATATCTAATAGGCTAGTTGACTGAATTTGGGAAATGGTTTTATAACGTACCGTTAAGTGTATTAATAACAAATATGTGTTATTGTAAATAAAACAACATATTCAATAAGTATTTTAAATCTAAAAAAAACAATTTAAATTTCCCACAAAAACGCTCAAGACTGTCATGGCGTCTTGAGTGACGTCACGAGGTGGTGTACGAACACTGTTTCAGTAGGCAATTGCTAGTTTTCTGCTGTTATTTCAATTAAATATGACTTTCTCGTATTGCAAAAGCGGCATGGTGCCACAGTGTAAAACACCAAATAAATTATTATTTATGTCCCACACAAGCAAGAAATACGAAATAAGTGGTTAACACTTGCAAGAAAGAGCTATCTCCATTGTTCATCGACAAATTGAAGAATGTATTTTTGTGAAGATCATTTTGCTGTAACTATATGACGTTATCTTCGTGATTTAAAAGTGAAATAAATCTGATTAGAAAACTGAAATATTACGCTTTAAGCTTATAATTAATATTTTAACACTTGTATTTTAATACTTAAATTGAAGTTTTAATACGAGTATTACGGAATTCCGATGAGCAAAAGTCACTATTTGATGCAAAAAATCTACCAAGCATTACGGGGTCAGTACTGGGCAAATTATTGCCATTAGCTTTGCTTAAACGTGTTTCCATCTTGCCTAATATATTTCACTAAGTAACTTTCAATACCTCTGCGTTTCTTAGTAAAATAATAACAGTTTTACATATTATCAAAAACGAAAATAATCATCAACTAAACACATACTAAAATGTCAGCAACAACGATGCTCGCCACGACGTGACGTGGCACGCTCTGATTGGTGTTCACTGTTTCGTGACTTAATGACAAAGTTTTTCAAATTTCTTTTCAGAAAATAACAATAATCTATATATTTTATCATAAATAGCTTTGTTTTTTCCCATCTCCATATCATAATCAGTATTTAAAGACTTTCTTCCATCCGATTTATTCTTAGTGGACACAAGCCTATTGTATGAAATTTGCTGCCTCATTTCTGTACAAGCCGTGCTGTGTGTGGACATCTAACAACGCTGTGCATGAGCCGTCTATTTCTTATTATAGTGCCAATGGCTATACCACAAACATAAAAAACAAGAGACAATAATTATTGACAGCTGACATGCAGCTGATATTAGTTAAGTTGTCAAACACCCGCCACCGTTGTAGGTGGCAGTGATATTACTTAAATATTTTGTATCCTAAAATTCGTCACATGTGATAATGTGAGTAAATTGAGCGCGTGAGTTAGTTGGTGACGCTGTTTCACGTTAATTTGTAAATGTAATTAGTTTCTCTTTCTAATTCTTGTTTCTTATTCGTTTTTATCAATGTTTTAAAAATTGAAGAAAAAATACGAGGCAGTTGTTATAGGTATCTGCTACAAAAACACTAAATTTGTTGATTCCAAAACTTCCAAATTTTTTTTTTACAAAACTTCACTCAATATTAGCACCTTAAAATAAGTAAATATAGTTACACCCGATTGATTCTATAGTAACAAACTAAAAGAAAGTGCTATCAATGTTAGTTACTAACATCTCAACTTTATGCAAATATGCATCCGATTATCCGATCTCTAGTCATAACCAATCCCTCAATCGAGGCCCCACCTCCTTCATAAAAGCCTTTTAAGTCACTCAGTAGTATGATAAAAGTGAAACCGTCACTAGATTTGGTAAGTTTACTTTATTATTTGATAACGTGATTTAAGGCGTTTCGGAGCGCTAATTAGCGCCACCAATGGAAAAAATGATAACTTTTTTATAGAACGTTTTTATCTAAAAGTGAACATGAGAAATCTTAACAACTGTGATAACTATTTTTCAAACTTACTGTCTAGAACATATGATCAATAGATTAGAACTTTGATGGATTTCCGTTAAACCGGCTGTTTTTGGCGGAAAGTGATTGAAGTCCTTGGTTGTTGATTCTAGTTTCTAGACTGTATATTTAAAACATAGTTGTCACAGTTGTTAAGATTTTTCATGTTCACTTTTAAAATAAAACGTATTATAACACAACTCATGACTTTTTGCCATTGGTGGCGCTAGTTAGCACCCTGAAGCACCTTGATTCGCTTGATTTGAAAAAGTGGGAAAGTGATATTAGTCTGGAAACACCGATGGCACGCAACATGAAAAGACGGCGGCCATTTGTCTGCTTCACTCGTGATTATAGAAGGTTCCATCCGTAGAGGGAGTAAAACTACTCTATCTACGGTTCCATCCGATTTAGGCGGACAATGTCCCGTTCGCAAAATGCCCCTCCGACAAAAATTGTCCCTTTCTCAAAACGTCCCTGTGTCATATCGTCCCTTTTTCAAAGCGTCCCTTTCTCATATCATCCCTTTCCCAAAGCGTCCCTTTTTCATATCGTCCCTTTCTCAAAGCGTCCCTTCCTCAAAACGTCCCTAACTACTCACCCATTATTACACAAGTTTTGGGTAGTAAGGTATTGGTAGGTACCATAGAATGAGTTATTATTCTCTATCCTATTTCTTAATACCTGGCTGGTCCAGGATAGCAAACAGCTTATCAAACAGAGACTTCATCAAGTCCTGAAGATCTTGAGTATACCGCTAGACAAATGTCAAGATAAACCCTCTTTCCACTCCAACCAACTGGATTTCCAAATTTTTTATTTGCCATTTGTCGAGCGATAAACGTGACCGTAATAGGCTTGCTGAAAGGGACTTTTTGCAAAAGGGTTATTTTGCGAAAGAGACATTTTGCATAAGGGTCATTTTGCAAAAGGGTAATTTTGCGTAAGGGTCCTTTTGCGAAAGGGTAGTTTTGGATTAGGGTCCTTTTGCCAAAGGGTCATTTTGCGATATGGTCCTTTTGCGAAAAGGACCTTTTGCGAAATGATGAAGGGACATTTTGCGAATGGGACAGTTTCCGCCTAAATCTTCCATCCGTCTTTTTTTTTTTAAACGTTTATTGGCTTTTGGATACAGAGTCCTTAAGCCTAGCTTAATTAAGTATTATTAGGTACTAAGGATGGTTTACAATTTTCCTACTGAATTACATATAAATTTATACATATAATTAAAATAATTAGGATTACATAAAATATTTTCCAAGTTTTTAGGCACTTCAGTTTCACAAACACTTGCAAGTTCAGATACTAAAACTATTGTGCGTTCACATTAACTTGACGCGCGAGAGAATTGGTAGCACTGATTGCTCCGTCGCCATCTTCGACTTCGACACAGACGACCTCTGTGGCGTAACGGTAGCGCGTCTGCCTACCATGCAAGAGGTCCCGGGTTCGAATCCCGGCTGGGAACAAAAAAAAAAAACCCAGGTCTTGGATGTTTACATGTTTGTGATGTCGTTGTTTCTGGTTCCCACGACACAGGGTATCCTAGTGTGGGGCCAGAAGCAACGTATGTGCCAGTATGTAAATGTTATGTAAATGTTATGTTATGTTATCTTGCTTTCGGTACGATCGGTTACTAACTAGAGGATTATTCGTTTGTGTGAGCTTTAAAGATGCCCAAAGTGGTCAAAAGTGCAAAAAAGACAAACAATCCTTCAGATTTCTGCATTTTGTGAGAGGGAAAAGGCTGAAAAAAAGCTGATTGTTCCTTTGGAGCAAGTTCGGACTCGAGTTCCCGCCATGACAGGTACGTTTTTAAGGTGCCCAGTTACATGAAATTACTAAAGCCACGTTTTCACGGTCTTAGTAGACTCGGACCGAGAACATCTTCTTAGTCAACTAAAAGTGTAAGCCACTCGGATGGTAGTTTACACACATTTTAGTGGATATGGATTTTTATTCATTTTTGAACGCGCTTTGTTGTCTTATCGTCGAGCTGCAACAGCAGCAGGAAAAAAAAGAAGACAAATTTGGACGCGTAAATGGATTTTAAGGCGTGACGAACTAGGTGCTTCGAATAATTTTATTCGAGAAGTAAAAACGGAAGATTCAACTACGTTTAAAAACCAATTGCGGTTAACAAGCGAACAATTTGACAATGAATACTAATCCGATTCTTTCGTTTTTTTCTTCCCCTTTGATAGTTTTCATCATTATTTAATGTACATACTCATAAGATATACTAAACCATAAGTATAGACTAAACCAAAAGGTTTGCCCCCTTTTACTTTATGTCAAGTAACAAGGACATAACATGTGAATAAGCTTTTGGACACTAATCGGAAGATGGTAAAACAAGTCCTCAATCCTTTTATTTTCCCCAAGTAATGGGAATGACTTCTTATTTAACATGGTAACACTCACGCGTCAAGTTAATGTGAACGCCAGCGTTGCCAACTCTACGTCTTTTTACGTAGATCTAGGTATTTAGGCCGTTCCAGAAAACCTACGAACTTCAGTCACGGAATCTACGTATTTTTAATCAAATTATACAATTCAAATCCAAATCCATTAGGCTGAATAGGAAAAATATCTATTACTGTCGCAAAAAAAAAGTTCAAACATTCCGTTCATCGCACACTCGCCACGCCACAACAACGGTCACGTCATTCATAAAAACCTGAGATAAAAACTCACGTCATGGCGACTATCTGCTTACCTAAAACGAAACGTCTCTTGCTCGCTCGCCGCGCGCCCTAAAGAAAAAGTGAAACGTCAACGGAGGGCTTGGTGCGAGTTTTTTACTACTCGATCGCGTTAACGTAAACTCATATTTCTATGGCATCGAGAAAGCGCCACCTAGCGACAAGTATGGAAATTAAAATTGCTGAGTGCGAGTTGTAATGGTTTACGTTGAGAAGTGAACACGTTTACCAGCTAAAACACGAATAAACGCGAGTGCGAGTTGTACTGTGACAGCGTTTTGCCAGTTCGCACGGTTAACTTACTCATACTCACTACTCAATGCTCGATTAACGCGGTAGTAAAGTTATTCGATTGGATCTGTCAAACTCGCACTAAGCACTCTGAGTATTCTTTTCAAATCCCTTCGAGTTTCGTTTCTTCGTTCGTTTGTGTTAATAATTTTCAGCTTCCATTGCTCAATTGAATTCAATATGGAAATAAGCAGTGACAGTGAGGAAAACCGAATTGTTACTCCCACTTAAAAAAAGAAAGCTACATTATGAACAAAAATACTCTAACTTATGGGAAAAAGACAAGAAGTATTCAGCTTGGGTTAAAAAAAGCAACAAAGGTCATAAAAAAAGAACGTAGATCTACGAACTTTTCCTATGCAATTTTTACTAAATCTACGTAATTTTCTAATCTGGCCTACGTCATTTTCAAAATCTGAGTTGGCAACACTGGTGAACGCACTGTAACTGTAAACGTTCGAGGTTGAATTTTTGACATTTCATTATGATATGTTCAATGTTGTTTGATACAATCTTCAATCTTGCTAAATGAGCCGGGGTTCTGCAGTGACCAAATCTCAGACGGTTGATGGTAGTTATATAGTTCCTGTTATTAGCTTGCTGATGCTTATTATACCAAGGTCTTGGCGGCGGGATGATCTGTATTTTAGTATACCATTTCCCTTTCTCCAGACCGTCTTTTTTTTGACATCCGTGCACAGACAATAGCAATTTTCCCCAATTTAGTCTGTGGTGTGTACAAAACTCTCAGAATAAGTCCTTATTCTGAGACAAAACTAAAATCACAGATTATTATGTAATATGACTAAAATGTCAACAAAACAAATGACTGTCCATCTTTCAATGTACAAAGACTGATTTTCGCGAGTGATTTGTTGGAAATAGGCAAAAGTGACTTTTTCTCCCGCCACCACCTCATGAAAAATACAGTGTCTAAAATATAAGTGTAAATAGAAAAAGTTTAACTATTTGTATTGAAATGTGAAGTGCATTGTGACTTTATAAAATAAGATATGGCTTTAAGGTCTTGAAACCAAGGCAAAACTCTTCAAAAAAAAAAAAATCAACAAAACAACACTGAGGAGTCCAGGGATGTTATACGTGCCATAATTATGGTACATGTACCATAATTCAGTCGTTCGTACCATGTACCATGATACATCCATTATGGTACGCGAAAGTACCATAATTTTGCTATTTTTTTCATCACAAGCACTTTTAAAAACCTATTTAGCACGGGTTAGTGCATTAAAAATAAAAATAGTGTAATCACAAGCACTTTTTCATCACATATTTTCATCTTTCGCTTTTGCAGTTGACGAGTTTTTTTATATACCGATATCACGCAACACTAAAAAATCATTCATTTCGTTCAGTAAGTTGATAAGAACGATCATACCTGTGATAGTTTTTGTGGGCTGTGGATTGTAAGTGAACTTCACAGGTGAGCTTTATCGGTAATTTTTCTACCAAAAGTTGAACTTAGTCAGAATAGTATAGACTTAGTATAAATTCGAAATCCATATAAATCTAGGTATCGTAGAAGGATATCTTGGAGTCGGTGCCCAAAATGTATGTGATGGTTTGGAACTTGGCACGGACTCCAAGATATACTTCTACAATACCTAGATATATATGATTTTCACATTTATAGATAACATTCGTTTAAATTATTTCTGCGTTTTTAGTGCCTCGGGATGCAGACGTCGGTTTTTATTTTAAAATTTTTATTTCACGATTTTTAGTGAATAACAAATGTGGTTTTATTAACAACGCGTGCCTACAGTATATTTTTTATTAAGGGACTTAATAACCACGACACTAAAATTGTGTATTTTGACTTACATTGTGGATTTATATTTGCAACGTTACCTACCTTACATCTAAGTGTTATTGGGCTACTCGTCATCTGACGCTTAATTTTCCTCGAGTAGTAAGTGATAATGAAACTATACATTTAAACTTTTATTCCGGGTTTCTAGGTGCAACGGTCCCTACATCTGGGTGTCCTTGAGTCTGGTCATCATCAGACCTCCAAATCTTCGGCTATAGAAAGTGACAGTGAAATTAAATATTTAAAAAAATCTTTTTCGAGGGCTGGGACGACTACCAACATCAGTAAAATTTTGAGCCTCTTTACAATACTCTCTGTATTACGTACAGCTCAGTCAGCTTAATTGGAAGAGCGCTGGCACGGTTAGCCAGAGGTTGCGGGTTCGATACTCGGGGCTGCAAGTGATGCAAATTACTTTAGCCAGAAGTCGCTGCCTGTACGCAATACAGAGAGTATCGTAAAGAGGTTAGAAATTTTACAGATGTCGGTAGTCGCCCATTAGCTCAGTTGGGAGAGCGCTGGCACGGTTAGCCTGAGGTCGCGTGTTCGAGTCCCGGCATGGGTGGAATTTTTAGCTTCTAAATAGGTTTTTTTTAAATTGACCTTAGCACGAGTTACTGCTATTTTTCTATCTAGAATAAAAGCTTAAAACCTCTTGAGAACGACATTTGAGCTGATGATCTTGGGCATCTGACTCTTAATATTCCTAGTGACAATGAAACCATAGCTTACAACATCAATTTCGGGTTTCTAGGTGCAACGGTGCCCTAGATCTGGGTGTTCTTGAGCTGGTCATCATCAGACGTCCAAATCTTCGACTGTAGAAAATGAAAGTGAAATTAAATAGGTACTTCAGTGAAATCGGCATATTTCTATCTAGAATAGAAGCTTAGAACCTCTCAAGACCGAGATTCAAGCTGATAATCTTGGGCATCTGACTCCTAATATTCCTAGTGTAGCAAGATATAATGAAACTATACATTCCAACTTTAATTTATATCTTACGAAACAAATGCATATTACTAATGGATAGGCCTCATTAGGCCTTATTTGCTGCGGTCCATTAAAGAGTTCAGTTCTCTAGCTCTGAAAGTCTACATCAGACCTTCACCAAATTAAAATGGGACTAATGGGACGCTATACCTAATCGAATAATTTTTTTTTATGGAAATTGGTTAAGATTTGACGAAGTTACGCGAAAACATATTAAAAAAATAAGTAATATACGCGTCGAATTGATAACATTCTCCTTTTTTGAAGTCGGTTAAAAAGAAAAAAGCGAGTAGAGTGTTCGTTTGAAGAATTTATGAAAATTCAAAGAAATTTTAATACTTTAATTAATAGTAACCTACCTAATTTATTAAATCCGTAAGAGTTTTCCCATCCGTACCTTATTTTTTTCAAAAATACCTTAATTTTGAGCGTCTGGTGCCATAATTCAAGAGTTGGCATCTAACATCCCTGGAGGAGTCCATAAAACATTTGTGATAAAACTCGAATTAAAACTAAACATAAAACATAACACTTGAATTGAATAATTTTCTGTAGCACAGTCACGGATATTTTACACAAGTGAAGTGATTACAAATTAGACATATAAAATCAATAAATCAACTGTATGTAATGGTCTATGATAGTGGCTGGTGTAAGGTAATCTTTTTGGTGAGTGCAAAATATCTAAGCCTGTTGGTATCTCATTCTAACCCTGTCTGTCCATCATCAGCCTTCTTTCCCCGCAGTTATTCGTCTGCGTAAGTTGGTCACACGTTGTGTATTTGAGTTGGAGCTTCGCGCAGAAGTCCGGTCTCTACGATGCCGCTGACCGCTGATGTGGCAGCACAGCAAGTCCAGGTAACTCCATACAGTCAGATAAAAACTTCCTCATGAAACCAGTCCCTTTACTCGTGTTAGTTTACCTAGTTAATTTATTTATTTATTAGGTTCTTCAACAGACGCACACATTATAAACATAAAAAACAGTGTACAATAGTCAAGCCACAGTGTGAATCCAATTATACAACGTAAATAAAAATTCATTGACTAGAAATATTCAAATAATTTTACCTATTCCAGGACAGGCTAAGGTCCCTGCACAGACTAATATACGACATTGAAGCAGAGAGAGGCAGAAATGAACAATGCATTGACTCTATACTAAGAGCAGAAAAAGCTGCGGACTCTCCAACAACTGCTGATGACTCCTCAGGTTCTTCACAACAGGTAAATTTTAATATTTATGATCGTCTTAGGGTGACAAAATCCAGGATGCTAACTGATGGTTGCCCAGAGTGCACAAGAAATACAGGGCTTATGGAAATAAAAGGTGCACCTTTTTGGAGGTTCCTTTCATTCTTGAGAATTACTGATTTTGTAATAAAATATTTATTATTTTATTTAGGTATGCCAACATGCTACATGAACCTTCACCTAGTAACAAGTCTATGTCTAAATTTCTTAATGCAGTCTAGTTAGAGGCATCCACAACATTCTCTATAAATTAAAATTTGTATATGTCACCAGAAGATAACAAGAACAGCAAGTTTATAAATTTCCTAGGAAAATTATAAACTATCGTAGGATTGTAAACGAGAGATAAATTGTATTATCTTACGCCCACATCTTTTCAAATTGATAAACTTACCAAACTCAAGCGTAAAATAATAAGTAAGCATTAACAAAACACCACCTGCGCTCTGATTGGTTGAAGAAGTCACGTGTTCCTAGATGGAATATTGTTGATGAAGTGAAATTTACCACAGAGCTACGAAAGTTTTATAGTGGTCATGAAGAAAATAGTAAAAAGTCTGAATGGACACAGGAAAAAATTAATAAGGTTGTCAAAATGATAGAAGACTATAATGAAGCTAAAGCTTTGGGACGTTGGCCCATCGGATTCTACGCCATAACACTGAGAGCTGTTTTCCCACAGATTCAAAATAATTTTAGAAAAATGGCTTTAATATTCGTCAAACTTTAGTTTAATATTACTTAATGATTCGCGGGAAATAAGGTAATTACTTTTTACCTATTAAATAATCGCGATTTGACCCGTTTAATATAAAACTTTAGTTTATTACTAAAATATAGATTTTTTAAATAATAATTGTGACATTATGGAAGAGGTTTGAAAAATCTTTCGTCTTGCTTACCGGACCGGTTTTTATGATTAGTTTTTTTCTTTTTTAACTAAACTCTTTAATATCGTAGAACACGATTTTTGTTCTTTTATTCTGGTAGAGTGAAGTAAGGGGCATTATGTAACAAAGTAGCCCTGTATTATAATTACCTACCTAGTTTTAAAGTAAAAATACTGTTAGGTAGGTAATCGAAACTGATCAATTTGATCGTACCTACGAGTAAGTCTATGGACAAAAGCATTGCCACTGTCGACATCAACCAATCAGAGAGCAGTGTGTTATTTGCCGTATTTAATAATAGCGTAAAATTAAAAGTTCTTCTGTGATTGGTCGAACTGTTTAGAATGTTACGAATGGATATCCGTTAGTTTATAAATTTACCACGAGACTTCGCAAATTAATAAATTTGCGAAAATGTGGGCGTAAAATAATACAATTCTCTCGTTTACAATCCTACGAAAGTTTATAAATTTCCTAGGTAATTTATGAACTTGCGGATCTTGTTATCTTCCGGTGACGTACCTATACAAGCAAAAATTAATAAAAACGAGCAAGTGCGAGTTCCACTTGCACTACTATTGCTACTGAGCTAGGCTTATTGCCTGTATTACAGTAAACAGCGCCTCATCCCAAAAGGTATGGTAATTATTTAGAGGGCGTGTTCGAACATCAATATGTAATATTATTCCAAAGATGTGATATTGACGCATTTTGTCAACAACAGCAAATGCAGCTAAAGAGCCTGTACAAGTCTGGGTTGGCCGCGGCCGAGCAAGAGGAGCGCGTACTGCGCGCTGCACTCTCGCGCATCTACGAGATCCGCGCCATCCGCAACGAGCGGCGGATTCAGGTAAAGTACTAGTTAGTTAGACTTGAGATTTCTGCCCTTAGATAGATAGATAGAGAACACTTTATTGCACAACCAGAAAAATATTACAACCATGATTTTTTTAAATCTAAGTAATGTTGTACAAATGGCGTTCTTATCGCTAAGAGCGATCTCTTCCAGACAACCTCATATTTAGCCTCATAGTTGGCCCATTGTACGTAGCAAGCGCTGAGGTATGTTAACACCTGAGACACTAGGGTTTTTTTGCGATGTTTTCCTTCACCGTCAGCATGTGGTATTGCTACGATAATTTTACAAATGTACATAACTTAGAAAACAAAGTCATTGGTACATGGATGAACCATGCCATCCCGCGAACCCGCGTCCTCCCGATTGGAAAGCCGGCGTTCTACACCGTTCCGCTACCACCGCTTCAGGTAAAGTACTATGGTAGAGCTCAAAAATGAACGTAATTTTGAACGTGGCGTGTGGCCGAGGACTGTAATACGATCACTGATGTGACCTTTCACCCGTGCTCTAATGAACGTCAGAGTCACCGTGTCTTTTCGCCTTCAAGGCTAATGTTGTCTCTCATGCTATCTTGCTCGCACAGTGTATAAATTTTTTTGTGATTGTAATCAAATGAATATTTTTTTTAGTATTTTCTTTAGTACCTATGTTTAAAATTACGGACATTTTGAATACTATTTCTGATGGACTATGATTTGCGATACTCGTACATAGTTATATTAAACGTGTCTACTCGCCACTTCAGTCTACCCATGACCACGGTTACTGCAAAGCTGCCGAAACGGGAGGTAATTACGTTGTACTTAGTACCTAATAAATAAGACACGTGTGGCGAGCACTTGTCAACTCTGCGCGCGTTCTTCAAACTCCAACATTCCTGCATCGCGCAATCAAAGTGTTTGAATGACATACCATAAATACCGGCCGTCCCCAGGCATACGATCTGCCTGGCGGGAAATTTCCCTTTATAGTGGAAGAGCACGAACACCTGCTCTTCCCTATACACGTTTAATATATAACATTTTAAAAACATTTTGTATTTCCTTTCGTAGGTTGTGATTTGTGATTTAAGAAATTTATTTCTCAATAAGAATACATTGATTCACTTACATGAGAAACAATAGTTATGTATATTAATAAATGTTATATAAAGCAAAACGCGCCGTTGCAATTCGCGTATAATTCTTGGAAGTAAGTAGAAAGTGGGTACATAGGATTTTTTTTTTGTTAGTTTGATAATAAAGTTTGCAATAAAAACGAACATAAGGTTGCGTTCACATTGTTGAGAGTTAAAAGCAAGCAAGAAGTTGAAGGCAGGTGTGAGTGCATACTAAAAACAAAACATAAAAAAAAAACAAAAAATAGTGGAGAGCTTTAAGGCTTCAACAATGAAGTATCCCTCAAAATGTGGCTTCTCAGTAATCCTTTGTAGATAGGCAATGATTTGGCTTCCTTGATATCTTTTGGTAATTTGTTATACATGCGGGCTCCTTCAGCCACTATACTGCTATTTCCATAATTCGTTCTTTGCATCTGTATGTGTATATTATTTGCTTGTCTTGTTAATCGAGTCTGTAGTTGTATCCTTTTGGAGAAGGTTATTTGAGTGTGAATATCCTTGGTCAAAATTTTCCGTATCAGTATGCATAGATTGTATTTGTAAATTTGAGCTATACTCAGTAATTTAGTTTCTTGGTAGATTTTTGTTGTTTTAGTAAGGTAAAGAATTTTTATAATTTTATTTTGCGCAGTTTGCAAGGGCTATACATTAGTTTTTGCGGCTGACCCCCACACTTCAATCAAGTATTCTATGTGAGGCTTAACAAGTGAATTATAGATTGTGTAACGGACCCTTTTTGGGAGACAGCGAGCAATTCCACGCAAAGCCCCTGCCAGGGATAATAATTTCGACCTTATTTTTTCTAGGTGTGGTCTCCATGTTAGACGACTATCCAAAATTAGGCCTAGATACTTTTCCTCAGTAGAGTTTTAAATTTTTTGTTTATTGATAATGGATTATGTGATGCTATTGGTTTATTTTTTACCGCAAAGATTATATATTTGGTTTTTGATGTATTAATGGTAAGAAGATTTTCTTGGAGCCATTCATGGAGGATATTTAAGTCACGTTGAGCTATTTCTATTATAGAGTTAATATCTGGTCCAAAGTAAAATAGGCAAGTGTCATCTGCATATAACGTTATGTCGCCAGTCAAGCCAATGTCCTTGATGCTGTTTATGTATATTAAGAATAGGAGCGGTCCTAATATTGATTGACGCCGAATGTTACGAGTTGCGGGTCACTTTGATGTTCTTGTAATTTAACCACTTGGTATCGATTACTTAGATACGACTCAAAAAATTTAAAAGCGCTACCGGTAATTCCTATGTCTTTAAGTTTCAACAATAGCAATTCATGACTAACGGTGTCAAAGGCCTTCTTTAAATCAATGAATATTCCCAAAGTAATATTTCTTTTGTCAATATTTAATTTTATTTATGTTATCAGATCAATTAAAGCAGAGAGAGTATTAGATTTGGGGCGAAATCCATACTGCTTCTTAAATAAAAAATCAATAGAGGAAAGATGATTTTCTAAGCGCTTGTAGAGTATGCTTTCAAAAATTTTTGATAGTGTTGGCAGTACTGATATGGGTCGGTAGTCTCCAGGATCCGTCTTTTTACCCGATTTGTTAATTGGTCTGACCTTAGCAACTTTTAGCGAGTCGGGGAAGTTGCCCTCGAGGAGACATAGGTTAATGGTTTTATATTCTTTATTAAAATTTTTAATTTCTTTATTAAAGGTTTAATAAAGAAAAGTTGTTTCCAAAATTAATAATTTTAGTATCAAATTGCGTATATAGACCCGTTTTTCTACTGCCTCTCCGACTCCCTTAAGGTTTATTGGAAAAAATCTCTTTCAGTGATAAGCTCGCTCGCAATAAAGTATAATATCTCAGTCGAAATCTACAAACAGGATAAGAAAAAATATGTTTTCAATGTTCGTAATTTTATTATCTACTAGCTGACCCAGCGAACTTCGTACCGCCTAACAGTCGAATTTTTTTTCTCTCGTTAAGAACCATCCTCGTACTTCAAGGAATATTTCAAAAAAAGTATTAGCGAAATCGCTTAAGCTGCTCTCGAGATTTGCGCACCATCCTCATACTTAAAGGAATATTCTAAAAAAAGAATTACTGAAATCGGTTCAGCTGCTCTCGAGATCTGCGCTTACCAACACATTCGGGGATTAATTTTTATAAATTATAGATAAAAAATCATATTGTTAGTATAGTCTTTTTCTAGTGTTAGTACATATTCTTAGTCTTGTGTTTTCCGTGGTCATTGCTTGCCACTATGATGATGGCAACAATGGTTCATGTAGGCACAATCTACCTCGTCAGCGATTAATTCAAATAATTAAAAAATACCGCCAATTTTTATTTTTTATTTTACAGTTTGTGCCCATCTGTGGCTGGCTATACAGCCACGAGAACGCAATGTGTACCATAGATGAAAGAGTTCTAAATTCAAAAAGCACACTTTTTTATACAACATTGCCGGTGCGCTCTTCGTTCCAAATTCAAAGAATGCGCCGGGAAGTGATTTTGGTTTTTCAGTCTACAGTGCGTTCACATTAACTTGACGCGTGAGAGAATTGGTAACAACAAGGACATAACATGTGAATTAGCTTTTGGACCTAATCGGAAGATGGTAAATCAAGCCCTCAATCCTTTTATTTTCCCCAAGTAATGGGAATGATTTCTTATTTTGTTAAATAAGAAATAATTCCCATGGTAAAACTAAACATATTAGTGCTACCAATTCTCTCACGCGTCAAGTTAATGTGAACGCACTGTACGTAAATAATGAGGGCTTTTCAATGACAGCTGTGAGTTGATTGCATTAAAAAAACTAGATGGCGCTTCAAGGAGGACAGATGTACCCCATCATACGTTTTATCGCGTTTTATGTAGTACGCACAGATTATTATTTGTGATAACCTAAACATCTCTTCGTAGTCTGTGATCTAAGCAAAACTATTATATGTTTCGAAACTGTTGAAATTTGAAAGTTGCGAAGTATTTATTTTGTTCATTACATACGTACGTGAATTGTGTCTCAATCTTAACTAATGGCTAGCCCGTGCATTGAGCATTTTTGTAAAAACATAGGCACTCACCGTTTTCCTAAATTACGTAAATTTTGACATATTATACGACCTATTTAGAGGCTAAAAATAGGTTTTTAAATTTGTTCCTTAGCACGGGTTAGTGCATTAAAAATAAAAATAGTATATTATACGACGTCAGCACCATCTATCGGTAACTTGCGGTACTATTTTTTGTTTTAATGGCCCTTTGAAAAGCCCTCATTGCGATACTTCGTGTTCTTTATTCAAAAGCAATGATAATATTTCCGCGCATGTTTAAGAAACAAGGACCTATATAACCACTCAAAGGTTTCTTTCCCGACCGTCCGAGCAGGCCCGGCACGCCGGCAACAAGGAGACGATCGGGTGCGGCGCGCTGATCAAGATGCTGCTGAGCTCTGCGCAGACGCTGCCGCTGCACGTGGGGCTGCGCGGGGAGCGCGCGCCGCCGCTGTGCGGGGCCGTGCCCGCCGAGCCGGGGCACGTGGCGCGCGCCGGCGACGCCGTGGCCGCGCGCGTGCGCGTCTCCGACAACGAAGACAACTGGATCTTGGCCGAGGTCAGAGGGCTTAGTGCGAGTTTTTTAACTACTCGATCGCGTTAACGTAAACTCATATTTCTATGGCATCGAGGAAGCGCCACCTAGCGACAAGTATGGAAATTAAAATTGCCGAGTGCGAGTTGTAATGGTTTACGTGAACACGTTTACCAGCCAAAACACGAATAAACGCGAGTGCGAGTTGTAATGGTTTACGTGAACACGTTTACCAGCCAAAACACGAATAAACGCGAGTGCGAGTTGTACTATGACAGCGTTTTGCCAGTTCGAACGGTTAACTTACTCATACTCACTACTCAATGCTCGATTAACGCGGTAGTAAAGTTATTCGATAGGATCTGTCAAACTCGCACTAAGCACTCTGAGTGATAAGAGGATTTAATATATTTCATGTCATGCCTATTAAGGCGCTTATGGGCGGCAACTAGCGTCACCAATGGAATAATAATCATAACTTGTTCCATGCGGAGACTTTTCTCACATTCAAAGATTGTTTCAATATGGATTGAATAGTTCCGAAATGCCCGTTTCTTGAATTAAGTATCGGATGGTAACTCTTCTATCGCTCAATACAATTTTCTCAACTTTCGCAACATTTTCTTGGGTGAATGACGTCGATGGACGGCCGCAACGATGTTCGTCTTCCGTGCTTGTCCTCCCTACTCGGAATTGAGAAGCCCACCTTGAGACAGTGGAATACGGCGCAGCAGACTCTCTTGCGTCGTTATTTTTTTAAACAGATATAATAACGGCTCGCACTTCGTTTTTCTCCATTTTCGAGAACACGTTCCGACACAAAGTAAACAAATTACTACGTTCAGAAAAAACAAGCGGCAAGCTGAAGACAAGGCGCTATGGCGCTCATTAGGGGAGGGCTATGTCCAGCAGTGGACTACATAATATAGCCTGAAGAAGAAGATAAAAACAAAAGAGAATCGAAGATTTTTTTCTTCATTAATATTACAAATGTATCTGAGCTATGCCTGCCAGTATTTATTATTTTCTTACCAAAGAGTATGTCGTTTTCGCTACTTTTTGGCCCCCCCTCGTATTGTCATTTTAAATCTTACAAAATTAATTTATGTTAAGTATATAGGTAAGAAACATACAATGTTTAATTTCAGGTAGTAAGCTGGCTGCCGGCCCAAGGCAAGTACGAAGTAGATGACATCGACGAGGAGCAGAAGAATCGGCACGTGCTGTCGAAGCGGCGCGTCGTGCCGCTGCCTCTTATGCGCGCTGACCCGCGGACCGATGAACACGCGCTCTTCCCGAAGGGCGCCGTCGTAATGGCGCTGTACCCGCAGACGACTTGCTTTTACCGCGCCATCGTCAATAGATTGCCGAGCAGCGCGGCGGACCCCTATGAAGTGCTGTTTGAGGTTCGTGTTTGATAATTATTTTTATGGTGATCCATCTCGGGGTGTCACACACAGCTCGCTGTTCGTCGTGATAGGGCTCAGGGAGCTGTGTTTCACTGTTGGTGTATTTGATAGACCAACGTTCATTTTAGTTGAGGGCGGCCCCACTTGTCACAATTTCAGAGGAACTGATACAACGGATAGAGGAACGGATAGCCAGAGGTTGCTGGTTCGAATCCCGGCATGGGTGAAATTTTTGGCCTCTAAATAGGTTTTTAAAACTGATACAGGGTGTCCGGTGGCAGAATTAGGATTTTAAACTGAAATAAAAAAAATACTGCTAGGAATATTCATATAATAAAAGAAGTTATAAGCAAAGGATAAATGCGGATTGCACTTTTTAAAAATGAAATCATCTAAATGTTGACCAACACACTCCTGAAACCTTTCAACTGTGTTACGCGCGACGCGCTGGAGAACAGCTATTGGAATGGCGTTCACTTCGCGTACAATATTTTCTTTCAATTCAGAAATAGTGGCAGGATTTGTTTCGTACACTTTGATATTGAGGTAACCCCACAGAAAAAAGTCAAGGCGAGTCAGATCTGGTGATCTTGGGGGCCACGGGATGTCTCCGAAGCAGCTGATCAATTTGTTTGGGAAAAAATCACGCAATAGTGCCATGGTGGCTCTAGCAGTATGAGGAGTAGCACCATCTTGCTGAAACCATTTGTGTGAAGTAAGGACATGATGTGCTTGCGGATGTGGAATAAAATAGGCAGTGATCATGCGTCTGTATGATGCGCCATCCACCGTAACACTTTGTCCACGAGAATTTTCAAAAAAATAGGGACCAACTATTCCTGTTGCTGATAATGCGCACCAAACTAACCCTAGGGCTATGAAGCTGCTGCTGATGTTTCCATCGTGGATTGTTTCCTTTGGCTGCCCAATATCGACAATTTTGCTTATTGACGGCCCCGTTTAGATGAAAATGGGCTTCATCACTAAAAAATATCGTGTTTACAGTACGAAATCTCTGTAACATTGTTTCACAAAAGTTTTTGCGTATTGGATAATCGTTGGGTTTGAGAGCTTGCACAATTTGAATCTTGAAGAGATGGAATTTAAGATCAATCTTCAATATTTCAAGAACAGTTGATTTCGGTAGTCCTAGCGCAGCCGCCCTCTTGCGCACAGACTGACGTGAATTCCGTGGCAAACTGTTTGCGACAAGGGCAATGTTCTCATCAGTTCTTGACGAGCGGCTCGGGCCCGGCTACGGATTTCTTGCTGCCGAAGATGTTTCGCGAAACCCCGCACCCATGTGGGAAATAAATTTTCACTAGGTCCTTCACTCAAACGTCGAATATTGTACCGCAAACAAAATCTTCGAGGAGCAACTACGCAGGATTCATTGGCTTTGAAGAACTCTTCAATACCATACGCATGCTGATCGTTCGTCCACTCCGACATTGTAACTAATTAATCCGTACTAACGCTCAATCGAATGTAATGCTTTGCATTGCACTAATCTACTCTCAATAGTAAAAAAAATATTCGAATTTCAAATCCTAATTCTGCCACCGGACACCCTGTACATAGTTCCGCTGTTGTCAACAATATTTTTTTTTGTCAAGATAAAAAACAAACTATAAAAACAAAATGTTTACGTTTGAACGTCAAAGCTATTAGTTTCACAATTAATAGATTATATGGAGAAGAAGTTAACAAATAAACGACAACGTAATTTTTATACCAGACAATTTGTCTTCCAAAAAATTGACAACATTTCAAAATTGTATGGAGCTCTAATTCGAAAACCATTTCGAGATTTGGCTTTGTAAAGCCAAATCTCGACAAGGACAGGGTGGCTTGACATCACCGAAACTGTTCAATTTGTACATAAATAAACTTATAGTGGAGCTCAGTAGCACCAAGCTCGGGTGTTCTATTGATGGCAAAACTGTCAATAACATAAGCTACGCAGATGACATGGTGCTACTGAGCCCCTCGATTGCAGCTCTCAGAAAATTGATTGGAACCTGTGAACGATATGCGGAGGCCCAGGGACTCAGGTATAATGCGACAAAAAGCGAACTTATGGTATTCAAAGCCAGAGGCAAGACAGTAAGTGATATACCACCGATCACTCTCAGTGGAATACTGTTGAAAAGAGTCACACAATTCAAATACCTCGGTCACTGGGTCACCGACGATTTATCCGACAATGTGGATATAGAAAGGGAACGGAGGGCGCTGGCGGTTAGATGCAATATGCTGGCCCGCAGATTCTCAAGATGCACGAAAAAAGTTAAAATCACTCTCTTTAAAGCATTTTGTCAAAGCTTCTACACGTGCAGTCTGTGGGCTAGCTACACGCAGAAATCGCTTAGCGCCCTTCGCGTTCAATATAATAATGCATTTAGGATGCTGATAGGGTTGCCGAAACACTGTAGTGCATCTGGGATGTTTACTGGAGCCCACACTGACGGCTTTCATGCCATTCTCCGTAAGCGGGCAGCTTCACTGATGCAGCGAGTACGTGGTAGCGCTAACAGCGTCCTACGTGCAATTGCCGATAGGCCTGGTTGTGCAGTCTGGGCACACCTAATGCAGCTTCATGGAAGCAAAAACTGCTCACAGACTGTGTAACTTTAGTGTATATAGTAGAAATAAGTTTTGTTGTTTTTGTACTAACATAGGTTAAATTATATACTAACAAATTTATGGGTGTTTACGCCTGAAATAAATAAATAAATAAAAAAATAAAAAAAATAAAAAGCACGTAAAAATTTATTGCAGTTTTTTCTGTGGTTGCATTTCCGAGAAAATGGTAAAAACACAAAAATACGCTGATGACGTCACACCATGGCTCTCAGTGAACATGCCTGTGCCATGCCACGATAAAATTAAAAGTCAATTTCAAGATCTAACCTAAAATATTACTTTGTGTGTATTTAGTAATTTTTCGATACGAAATGACGGGCGGTGATGTGACAACTTGGAAACCAATGAAACTGCAGTATTGCTTCGTGAACACATCCAAAAATAGTTCGCTAAGGAATCCAGGCAAAGTTTTTTTCAAGGTTCCATATTCCAACCGAGAAGCTTGGAACAAAGCAGCAGGTCGATCAGATAAGCCTTCTTCAAGTGTAGATATCTGTGAGGATGACCTGAATGTAAGTGGTCATAGTGTCGTTATGAAGGCACAACCGAAAAAATAACCACGACGGTTATGTATGGTTGTCGCTCCACTACTATCTGTGACTCGCCATACCTAACCTATTGTCGCGGTCCTATCCCGAACCATCTAGAATAGAGCCTTCTAGAAGCCTATCGAATAGTCGCCGCATGCTGCGTTTTAGTAAACAATAAACGCTGCAAGCAATAATGACTCGTATGTCCACTAGTGTAAGGTTCAAAACTCTTTGAATGGGTTACTGTTCGAGCGACGTTGCCGCGTGTACCGAGTGTAGGTACGTAGGTACGGGAATGTTCTAGAACCCTTGCCGGCGGATATAAATAGTCAGTCAGTTCCGTTTGGAATAGCGAAGATTGAACTTCGAGCGAACATACCTGCGATAGGATTCCGAGGCGAGTACTGGCTGGAGCGGAGAAAGCCCAGGTAATCAGAATCTCACAAGTATGCAATGGGAACAAACTGTCAAGAAGGCCGTGTCCAGAAGACTGCAAGCACTGTGCCAAACCACAGACAAAGGAACTGCCATTGAGGTTGACAAGGATGAGTCCATCGAGATCTTGGGAAGACGAAACGATGAAAGAAGCACAGGAAGATGACGAAGATGTACGGCTCATTGTCGCATGAAAGAAACGAGACGAAACCATCTTGGCTTGGCGAAAGAGACAAGCCAAGATGGTGCGAAGTGGCTCTTACTAGTGCTGTCACCAAGGCATACTGGGCTCAATGGGACAGTTTTATTCTTTAGAACGGAATGCTTTACCGTAAATGGGAGAAACCTAACGGCAGAGAGTTCCATCTTCAGATAGTTGTCCCAAAAGATAAGGTACAAGATGTCCTTCGTGAAGTACATGACGGCGTGTCAGGTGGACATTTAGGCGTAAAAAGGACTTTAACAAAGATTCGAGAAAGGTTTTACTGGCTCCATTGTCGAGAAGATGTGCAAGATTGGTGCCGCAAGTGTGCTACGTGCGCCGCGGTGAAAGGCCCACCAACTAGAAGCCGAGGAAATCTGCAACTTTATAACGTTGGTGCGCCATGGGAACGCATTGCAGTTGATGTGACTGGACCGTTCCCGGTAACGGAATCAGGAAATAAGTATTTCATGGTAGTTATGGATTACTTCACTGAATGGCCAGAGGTATTCGCCATACCCAATCAAAAAGCCACGACTGTTGCCTCCAAGTTGTTTGAGGAAGTAGTTTGCCGGTTTGGTGTGCCCTTGGAAATACACTCCGACCAAGGCAGGAACTTTGAGTCTCAAGTATTTCAAGAACGCTGCAAAATATTGGGAATGCACAAGACTAGGACCACCCCATATCATCCTCAATCTGACGGTATGGCAGAAAGATTTAACCAAACACTTGAGAGACATTTAGCAAAAGTCGTTGACAGGCACCAGAGAGAGTGGGACAAATACATACCGCCATTTCTTCTGACCTACAGAACGGCAGAACATGAAAGCACGAAGGTAACCCCGGCGCGTGTAAATTTTGGCCGAGAACTGAGAATACCAGTAGATCTGCTGACTGGAGGCCCTCCTGACGACTCACGTTCTCTACACGACTACATTTCCGAGTTACGTGAGAAAATGCGAGAGATTCATGCCATAGTCCGGGAAAACGGATTGGAGTCGAGTGAAAAGATGAAGACTAGGTATGACCGCCGAGCAAATACAAGCGGCTTCGAAGAAGGAACACTAGCTTAGCTTCACAATGTAACTCGACGAAAAGGAAAATCTCCGAAATTGCAGACAAGATAGACCGAGTTACCACTTTGTACGGGAGGGACCGTACAAAGTGGTAACTTAGTTAAAAGACGTGCCGTACCGAATTCAACGGCAGCCAAGAGGTGCACAAAAAGTGTTTCACATCGACCGCTTAGCTTCTTATCACGGCAGTAATGAAGATGCTCGGGACGAGCATCTTCAGTGGGAGCAGTGTCGCGGTCCTATCCGAATCATCTAGAATAGAGCCTTCTGAAAGCCTATCGAATAGTCGCCGCATGCTGCGTTTTAGTAAACAATAAACGCTGCAAGCAATAATGACTCGTATGTCCACTAGTGTAAGGTTCAAAACTCTTTGAATGGGTCACTGTTCGAGCGACGTTGCCGCGTGTACCGAGTGTAGGTACGTAGGTACGGGAATGTTCTAGAACCCTTGCCGGCGGATATAAATAGTCAGTCAGTTCCGTTTGGAATAGCGAAGAGTGAACTTCGAGGGAACATACCTGCGATGCGAGCGATAACCTACGACCTCAGCGATACTATTGGACTTCGATTGAACCTGCGATTGGAATCTACGTGTGGACTTCGTGTCGTGAAGAACTGCAGACCAGACCCTGCGTGAATAAATCCTAAGAAGTTGTCATTGGCGTTTTACATCCAAATCCAGAACCCTAGCCCGTAACACTATTAACCTAATATACAGTGTCACCTAGTCTACAGACAATAAACCTAAAAATTGTATTTCAGCTACAAGACGATATTGAGAATTACATGGAATGGAAATTTGTAAAAGTTCGCCCCAAGTTAAGGGCTAAAGTTCCAGCTAAATTGCTTTCCTTGAAACTGTTCAATACAGTTACAAGCCCCACTGGACAGCCTTTATCTCTTGATGCAGTGGGTATGACTGGACCACCTGCTCATACATTCAAAGAAGACCATGCAGTTCAATGTGTACCCAATATGAAAAATGCAAGTGTGCAAAACAAAGTCCTAATGGTTGATCGTGCAGTTAACATATTAGCTAGGAAAAACATAACCATGCCGCCTGATGTAGAAGATGTTTCAACAGAGGAAGAAACCTGGCCTTCAACACAAGGGAGTACTGTAGGGATGTCAGAACAACAAACAAACACTGATTCGACAGTAGCAGATCTTGGCGTTGCGTGCACTAAAGATGCAAACATGATGTCAATTATTGTAAAAAAGGCAGCAAAAACACTCCAAAAGATAAAGGCTTTGAAAACACAAAGTGCATTTAAAAAAAGGAACAACTACATACATAAGGGATGATGAATTGAATTAAGCTGATTTAATGAGGGCTTTTCAGCTCGGCTTTTGACAGCTGTCAGTTGGGTTCCCCAAAAGCTACTAGATGGCGCCGTGCCTAACTCTGTCTGAGAACGGAGGTTATTGACACAGAGTATATAGGAGTGACAGAATCATAGAGTAGAAAGAAGACCAGTAACCAATGATACCTTGCTGCATACTATCAGCTACGCAGAAACGTTTCTGGTCAGTTAGCCTCCTTCATTCAGATAGGGCAACCGCTAGCACCTATTGATTAAAAGTGGTACAACTTTGTTTTTTTAAGTCCCTCTAAAAAGCGCTCATTGTATAAAAGAAAAACATATTTGCAGATGTTAAAAAAATACAGAAACTGTTTATTAACACGGCCCTGGCAATACTAAAATGACATGATTTTTTAGGATATTAGGCAAGAGAAAACATATTGTGAGCCTCGTTGTTTCGTCACTTCCGGTAAAAATATTTTAATCTTTAAAATTTAAAAAATATAAGAAAACGTGCGTGTTTCAGAAAATAAAAAAATATGGGTCATTTTATTTTGTATCTAGTTTACTTTAAGACAATAAAATACGTATGCTAAAAAATGATAATGTTAGAATAGGCCTTTTTCCACAGAGTATGCTTAACACATTTTTTAAACTGCGGTGGTAAGAACGACTATAGAATTTGTCTCATCTTTCATGCACAGGCACCACGATTTTCTTAGTCGCGTGTTTTAACACGCTCAAAAGCTCAATGTCAAAAGAAGCTTCGTTTTGAGGCCCTACGTTATAGAACTACAATTCATGGATTACATTGCAGTCATAATAAACTGAATTATTGTGCATGGCACAGTCCAATATAGTGATATCCTTAAAACATTGTTCATAAAAAACACTATCTTTCTCTTTACCGTAGACTATTTAAGGACTGTTAAAGGAATCGTGATTTCATACATAATACCGTTACATTTTGGCGCCAAAAATCGCTACCTATGTGTCTTGGGATCTATTAACTATCCACTGGGTTGAGCGATTTCGATTTAATTTTGTACTTTTATAAGCTAGTCTAGCTGTCAAATGCATGCAAATTTTGACACTTCGGTAACGTTATGATGAAAAATCCTACACATTGGTACGTTACATAACAGGGAGGCTGTACTCGTACTTCCTTTTTGCCTGCACTAATAGTTGTTCGTCCCACAGGACCCGTCATACGCGGACGGTTACTCGCCGCCGGAGCGCGTGGCGCAACGCTACGTCATCGCCATCAAGGAGGGCAAGGGCCGCGCCACTTGACACCGGCAGCGGCCCTCCTCCGCTTCCTCCGGGGACTCTTCCTTGTAACGCTTCTGCGGGGTCACTTCTAAAATGACCAACTCCTGGGGCCTGTTTCATAGAACTACAATTCATAGTTTATTATGACAAATCAATGTCGATTATCTAGCAGTCTTCTTACTTGTAACCTGTGGGACTTTGTAATTTGCACCGAGTTGTAGTAAACAAACTAATAGAAGCGTAGGGGCCTGTTGAGTTTGCACCCCTACGCTTCTATTACGCACGGCTCTATTGGATTGAGTAACGCCGATTTTCACTTTTTAAGCCACTCCAGCTGTCAAATTTATTAATATTTCTCATAGCACTACATTGCATTGCCGATTAAACCATCGATTAGTAGGTAGGCTATCACTACCACTACGCAATGTACATCGAATTGTCGTCAGCGTCAGAATGACCCGTCACTACGCGTATTATCGTCAGAAATTGTGATGAATATTTACTGCCCTATTGCTTTCTCTAAATAGAGAATTTCTTCCATCTTATTTTAGAAGATAAACAACATTTAAGGGTGACCGTACATCCTGACGTCAGGTTGACCGGTCACCTAGCCATATTATCAAACTTTTGTGGAATCATTGAATATCTCATCGGGCAGCAATTACTGCCCATTTGCTACCTTCATATTTTTAAAACTCCACACCCGTAGCTATTATGGAAACCAAAATAATAATATAGTTTAGATCCAGAGCCTGAAAGAATGAAAAGAACAACTACGCTTAGACTCAAAATTGCTATGGCAATGACGATTATACGCGTAGTGACGGGTCATTCTGACGCTGACGAATTGTCGTTATAATTTTATTGTACTTTTATGAAACACGTAATTTGTACTTACTCGAGTTTGTAATTTGGAACGTTTGATAGACCATAGACAGCTATTGTTATCTTTTAAGATTCCTTATTCAACAAGGAAAGAACTAATGTCGCCATGTCAGACTGTCTCTTTTAATTTCATGTTTATTGTACTGGTACTATGAATCAAAAAAGTCACACTGCGTAGACAAAATTTTAGTAAAAACTCCCATTTTTTTTTTAAATAATTGTGTAGACATAAATTCAATTCGATTTAGGCGAACATTGTCCCATTCGCAAAATGTCCCTTCATCATTTCGCAAAAGGTCCCTTTCGCAAAAGGACCCTATCGCAAAATGACCCTTTGGCAAAAAGACCGTACTCCAAAACTACCCTTGCGCAAAAGGACCCATTTGCAAAATGATCCTTTCACAAAATAATCCTAAAGGTCCCTTTCAGAGCCTATTACGATCACGTTTATCGCTCGACAAATGGCAAATAAAGCATTTGGATGTCCAGTTGGTCGGAGTGGAAAG
Organism: Yponomeuta sedellus; assembly: GCA_934045075.1. Taxonomy (NCBI): domain Eukaryota; kingdom Metazoa; phylum Arthropoda; class Insecta; order Lepidoptera; family Yponomeutidae; genus Yponomeuta; species Yponomeuta sedellus. The sequence goes on from OW203740.1 coordinate 7,039,089, forward strand.
AGGGTTTATCTTGACATTTGTCGAGCGATAAACTCAAGATCTTCAGGACTTGATGAAGTCTCTATTCGATAAGCTGCTTGCTATCCTTGACCATCTAGGTAGGTATTTGAATAGGATAGAGAATAAAAACTCATTCTATGGTACTGTTACGGGCTAGTAGGGTTCTGGATTTGGATGTAAAACGCCAATGACAACTTCTTAGGATTTATTCACGCAGGGTCTGGTCTGCAGGTCTTCACTATACGAAGTCCACACGTAGATTCCAATCGCAGGTCTAATCGAAGTCCAATAGTATCGCTGAAATCGTAGGTAATCGCTCGTATCGCAGGTATGTTCGCTCGAAGTTCACTCTTCGCTATTCCAAACGGAACTGACAGCGCGCCGCGGCGCCCGCTATTTATATCCGCCGGCAAGGGTTCTAGAACATTCCCGTACCTACACTCTGTACACGCGGCAACGTCGCTCGAACAGTTATACGTCAAAGAGTTTTGAACCTTATGCTAGTGGACAAACGAGTCATTATTGCTTGCAGCGTTTATTGTTTACTAAAACGCAGCATGCGGCGACTATTCGATAGGCTTCCAGAAGGCTCTATTCTAGATGGTTCGGGATAGGACCGCGACAGTACCTACCAATTACCTTACTACCCAAAACTTGTGTAATAAAGGGTGAGTAGTTAGGGACGTTTTGGGGAAGGGACGCTTTGAGAAAGGGACGATATGAGAAAGGTACGAAATGAAAAAGGTACGCTTTGAGAAAGGGATGATATGAGAAAGGGTCGCTTTGAGAAAGGGACGATATGACACAGGGACGTTTTGAGAAAGAAACAATTTTTGTCGGAGGGATATTTTGCGAACGGGACATTGTCCGCCTAAATCACAAATTCTTGCATGTGCCTCATGTTACATGAAACACATATTTCTTGGGAATATTTTGCGTAAAAAGTCGATCAAGAGGCCTTTGTTCAAATCGGAGAGAACTTGGGCGGGGGGCGCGCCAGGTTAGGGAGGCAAATTTGGGATGTAAATATAAACTTCGACAGTGTAGAGCGGTACCTATCTATGTAATATGTACATGCTACAAAATTAAACTTCTTACTCTAGATACATGTGTGTTTTATTTATCTTAAGAGTAAAATCTACAACATAGAATACATGATAAAAAAAAGTTTTATGTCCGAGATATACAATTATTTAATTTTGATAAGACATAAAAGGATAAAACAAAATTGATTTTATAACTTCTCTTGTCACTTAAAATCTACTAGCATTACAATACAATCTTATACAAGTATCCTTATTTATTATTTCATTTTCAATTTTAAAACAGATAAGCGCATATAAGATTGTATGGCAATAAAAACATTACATGTAATGGAAGAAAATAAAAATGAATGGCTTTGAATTCGCTTGCGGAAACAAAACTAGGCAACGTAAAACGAAGGAATATATTACAGGTATTCCCTACCTAAGTTTTATTATACATAGCAATATTATACCCTACAAAAAGCTATTTCTCAGTTGACCGTTCAGTCTAGTCTTACAGCTTATTGATTAGAGGTAACTTGTTGCCATAAACATTTTGTCTTGGTAGCTCTTCCTACCATATGGATGGAGTCAAACAAATAAAAGTATTAATACATCTTCACTTCGTCCTTCAAATAAAATGCCTTCGAGCAATGATATAAAACGACTTCGTTAGTTAAAGCAATAGCTTTCCATGATTTACTTAATTTGCATCCATGTCTCAGCTACTCCTTTACTAACTTATATATAACTAATGCAAATTTAGGTTATGGCATATCAACACTATTATCCAAAATAAATAAGAAATGAGATCAATATGCTTGATTTGATTGGCTTCCATGCAGCACTTCATAGCACCAATTTGATTTTTATTGGGAACCAGCTTTTTGAAGTACTACAACTTTGTGAACTAAAATCAACTTCAATAACTTGGGTTTCAAGTGATTTCTAAACTTGCGCTAGAGAGCGGAGTAAATTTTGGTCCCAATTAAATAAAAGTGGTTTCTATGTGATAAAAAACTAGCATAGCTGTTGAACCGATCTGTGAACAAAGAACCACACATTAATAATACAGTGAGCAATGTGCCTACTGTTGAAGCGAGGGGCACCCGGCGTGAAAGAAAAGAAGAGTCACTAAAACATAAAATAGAAAAATACTTCTAAATATAGAATCTCTCATGCTTTGCTGACCATGTAATCATTCCGAGACCTTATTTGCTTTACTATTTTACTAACCAAAATAACTGCTGAAAAAGAATTTTGGTTAGCAAATTGATTGATAACCGTAAATAGTAGCGCCGCGGCTCGAAAACAAATCAGAGACTGCTCATTTCTTTGGTGTAAAGAAAATAATGGTTTACTGATCGAATGAGATCTTTGCTGCTTCTACTTTACGCGCAGCAAATCCTGAACGATTCATATTGTCTGTAAAATTCCATAATAATTGCTATCGCAACCGTCAAGACTACCACAACAGGATTTTATCAAAATTTAAACCTTGGATCAAATATTTATTTCCTTAATTAGTTCCCTTTTTTATACGCCTATCATCGTCTCGTTGTATTACGTCTGATTACCACGCCGGATGTCGTGGGTTCAATTCCCACAGGAGGCCGCCATACATATGACCTCAGTTTGGGTGCATTTCCATGTTAAGTTTTTTTTTTAATTTCTTATCTTTATTGCATTTTATCAATCAATAAAGTGAAAACTCGTCTACAACTGGACATAGGTTTATTGCACATAGGTATGTAAGCAAAATATTATTTAATTCTCTAGTGTACCAATAAAGATTGTACAACTGGCGGGCATAATACTAAGTAGTATTTTATTCTAGCCAACCAACAGGTGACGTGGAGAATGTGGGGAATACAAAGGCCATGAGGCAGAATTAATTATTATTACACTCACCTCTAGACAGCCTGCCGGTCGGTCATAAGGCCCTGCAGCTTCCGCGCGACGCCGGGCGCTGCAAACCTCGCTCGCTTCACCACGCTGCCGTCGCCGGCGCCCTCGGAAGTGCGTTTCAGACTCGTGCCGCAAACTTCGCTTGACAGCATCGTGTTTATCGCGTGAAGGTCCTGGAGAAATGACGGTGTCATTAGATTGGTTTTCTTTGGGCAAGTCATCACGGCGAAGTGACAGGCTGGTGAAGTATTATAATAGATTGAACATTGGAGAACAAGCAGCTGGTCGTTATATTACAATAGGCATGACGTAAGATTTTAAATCCTCTTTCATAATGTGGGTCCCCACATTTATTATTTACACTAAAACTTTTATTTCAGTAATAAACTAAAGTTTAACGAAGGTTAAAGCCATTTTTCTAAAATCTGTGGGAAAACAGCACGCAGTGTCATTGCGTCAAATCTGAGGTCACGCATAGCTACACAAACATCAAACGTTAAACAAAGCACGTGTGAAGTTTACCAATAGCGTGACATCACGCGGTGTGATGGGTGTTTCAGTCAAAATGGCTGAAAGCAGTATTGTAATCTTTTATTTTATTAAAAATGTCGGTAATCTTATTTTATAAAAACCTATTTAGAGGCAAAAAAATCCACCCATGCCGGGACTCGAAACCGCGACCTCTGGCTAACCGTGCCAGCGCTCTCCCAACTGAGCCAATGGGCGATTGTGTGGGTCTAGCCATAGATGATTAGAATGTGTGGAACGCTGGAAGGCATACTGCTACCACGTGTGTAACCATTATGTCCCCACCGAGGGGTACGGGTCTCTACCCTAAGGAAGGTATAGGCCATACTCCACCAAGGGGGCCAAGTCCGGATTGGTGGAGATTTGCAAGTAAAGTAGCTGGTCTTACTGTCAGAAGTTTTTCAAGCCGTCCTGAGGCCTCTGACTTGGCTTAACAACTGCTATCTATCGACGGCAGCCGGCACCAACTGCTTAACGTGCCCTGCGAAGCACGGGATCGGAAAAATGCCACTAGCGTTAGTCATAGACGGTCACCCAAACATGCACTAAACGCGCTCTATGTTGCTTAACTTGGTGATCGCAGGCAGCTGGGGCTACGAGCGATTCGACTTCACCGACTTCTATGAATTCTTTTCAGTCAATTCTTTTCATTCACTCAGGCAGCCCGGGCTACGAGCAAGCATTTATTCCGTCCTATCATATTTAAATCAAAATTTTAAACTACGCCACCTATTTTAGATTCCCTTTGGATTTCCACCTGATACTTCACCTTTACATCGACCAAATAGGGGATGTATTAGCAAAGGGAAAGATAAAAAGTACCCGGAACCGGCGTGCGTGCATGCAACGACTTATGAACGTTGATGAAGCGAAGGTGATCTGTCAGGATCGTGGCAAGTGGCAGTCCCTGGTCTCTGCCTACCCCTCTGGGATACAGGCGTGAGGTACAGATACAGGTATGTATGTATGTACTTCACCTTGGACGAAATAATACCACTGACAATTGTTACCTCAGAAATGATTTGTGAATGTATTTTTCGGGTTTATTCTTATCAGTTTTATTTATATCTGTATATTTAACAGTTTTAAAATAAACACTGTGTTTTAAAGTTGTTTTTTTTTATGTAGCCACAGAGAGAGAGAATGGGCTTACCACGCCCACCTCGGATTGTCAATACCTATTGATTGACTATTGATTGTTACTAGTCTTACGCATACATTTTTAACGCTCATCGCACATTGGCAGAGTCGTTGCGATTGCGGATTTTTCATTACCTTGGCTGGGCTGCGGCTGAAGCGGTAGGTGAGGTGCTGGTGCGGCGGCGGCGGGCTGGTGAGCGGCTTCACGTAGAGCTGGTGCCGCTCGGAGACGCGCTGGCCTCCCGCGCCGCCGCCCGGCGAGTAGGCCGCCGACCCACGGCCCGCTGGCAGCGGCGAGAGCGGCGTGCCCTGCCGACCGCAGTCATGCTGGTTAGCCTGTCAGTCAGTAGCCTATCGGCTTTTTAGTAGCCGCTTTTTAGTAGCATGCTTAGTAGCCTATCGGGGAGAGCGGCGTGCCCTGCACACAGTCATGCTTTTTAGTAGCCTATCGGCTTTTTAGTAGCCGCTTTTTAGTAGCATGCTTAGTAGCCTATCGGGGAGAGCGGCGTGCCCTGCACACAGTAATCCTTTTAAGTAGCCTATCGGCTTTTTAGTAGCATGCTTAGTAGCCTATCGGGGAGAGCGGCGTACCCTACACACAGTCATGCTTTTTAGTAGCCTATCGGCTTTTTAGTAGCCGCTTTTTAGTAGCATGCTTAGTAGCCTATCGGGGAGAGCGGCGTGCCCTGCACACAGTCATGCTTTTTAGTAGCCTATCGGCTTTTTAGCAGCATGCCTAGTAGCCGCTTTTTAGTCATGCTTGTTAGTAGCCTATCGGGGAGAGCGGCGTGCCCTGCACACAGTCATGCTTTTTAGTAGCCTATTGGCTTTTTAGGAGCATGCTTAGTAGCCGCTTTTTAGTCATGCTTGTTAGTAGCCTATCGGGGAGAGCGGCGTGCCCTGCACACAGTCATGCTTGTTAGTAGCCTAACGGGGAGAGCGGCGTGCCCTGCACACAGTCATGCTGGTTAGTAGCCTATAAAAGGCTCTATAAAAATAATCGTTCTTATAAAAACACGATTCCTCTAAAACAGCCTATGTGTGGAACACCTTGCCGGCGTCCGTTTGTCCGAACGCTTATAACCTGAAAATCTTTAACATGTGTGTGACCAGGCTTCTTCTGGGCAAACTCGGTCCATCCTAGACCTCATCTTAACCCTCGGGCTTGATAGACGTCAAGAGTAAGCCCATTTCGTATAAAAAAAACAACTTGTAGAGGAGAGCTTGAAATAGTCTGTGGTAAAGGGGAAAACTGGTTTAATTGTTCTGTGGGGAAAACATACCCACAGATACGCCGCCTATAACAAAAATACATGCCTGTCATACTTACATCTCTATTCCTTCCCGAAAACCTCAACGCGAAAGTTTGCATTCGTTGCACATAAACTTTATTGTAGAACTTGATTAGATCTCCTCTTTCTGGTGAACCTGTAATAATGATCGGCAATCAGTTTCAGTGGTCTTTATAACGTCTTTTGTTGGTTATTGGTGGTATGCACTTGTTTCACTTTTCATATAAAGTAACGGTAGCCAGAAGGCTAATGCAGGAAATAATGAAAAACACTATTTATAAAAGGACAAAAACTGCGACTTAGCAAACATTACAAGTTAAACATTCAACTTACTCTCTCCTGATTCGGAATCGATGAGGACGGATCTGTAGACATGATTGTCAGCGAGCGGCCGTTGCCGATAGCAGCGCATGATTTCTGCGAACGTCCTCTCCACGGGGTTTGACTCCTTGTGTGATACCTGAGACAAGAAACAACATACATAGGTATATAAATTATCCCGAAAGAGAGAGGTGAGATCAGGGCTTGTCGCAAAAATAAAACTATTTTTAGGTAATTTCCAAGTGATAGTTGCATAGGAACTAATCTTGGCCTTCAGTTCTATTGTCCAACTCAAGTCTGACCTAACCCCAAATGAGTCCACACAGTAAGCTCCTGCGTCCTGAAATGTGTGTCTATCTCCCAAGTGCTGAGTCAATTGCAGTTTATTGCTGCAGTGACACGCCGTGACCTTTCGTGGTCTGTTCTTTTTATGTTATGTAGCAATATGTTTTAAGTTTGTTCTGTTATTGTGGCGTGTGTGCTGTGTCTATAATAAACGTTTTTTTTCTGCTTTTCTTCTTTAAATGTGTCCTCACCTTGCAGATGACGTAAACAGCGCACATGAGGATCTGGTCCAAGTGTCGGTCCCGTAGCAACTGTGTTTGCTGCATAACGCAATGCTCCAAGCACGTCCAGATCTTGCGTTTCAATTCCTCGTCTGTTAGCCGCAGACGGACGCACAGGTCGTTCATGCGAATCACGGCTAGGCTGTAGAACTGCGGAAAGACAAAACTATATGTAAGATACAGAAGAGCACATATTTTTGTTTTTGGTGCTGTAAGAGCTAGAGTGAGACCTAAATTGAGGAAATAAGTGTCAAATCTTTAGCTAATAAAAAGGACCAAGGAATGCAATATGATGATTAATCGTAATTATCAGCTTCAGAAAACTATCTCCTGGCTCAGAAAGCTGACCTACTGCCTGTAGGTTACATGAAACATTAGGCTTAGCAATCAAGGGCTTCTTTGCTGATGCTAAGTTTTAATTCATTCATGACACTGTCTGGATCATCATCATCATCAATCCATTATGTCCTCTGTCTGGATATTTACCATTGTGAAATGTCAAAAAAAACAACTACTTCATGGAGTTTTAATGTGGTTCTGGGCCAATAAAATTTAAATGGTGTGTAAATTAATTATGTAATTTTAATTGAAAAATGCGCCAAACAATACTGCGCGATACTGGGCGACTATTCGATAGGCTTCCAGAAGGCTCTATTCTGGATGGTTCGCGATAGGACCGCGAGCATACATTGAATTACCTTTCTAAAGAACAGTATGAGGGAGTTCTTAGGCGTAGGGGTGGTAGGTCCGGCGGGAGCAGGCGCGGCGTCGCTACTGGTGGCCGGACTCGCGTCCTCCTGCTTCACGGTCGCCGTCGCCGGCGACACTGCGACAAGGAACAATCAACATTTCAGCAATAACGAGCTGATTCGACAGACATCCTGTCCTCAATTAATTCGTTTATTGGATTTTATTGCTGCCTGCACTTTAAAGATTTGTTTAATAAACATTTCACAGAAATTATAATCATTAGTAATGTAGATCATAGCTGAGTGTAACAAAAAATAGTAATGGGGTAGTGCCCAGAAAGAGTATGTATTTAATATTTTTAGTATTAAAAGCAGCATTCGGAAAAGAGCCAGGAGAAACTCTGCACTTGCAGTTGTCTGCTGTATTTCTTACCTAGAAGTGACTGTCCAGGCTTGATGTTGTCTTTGAAGAGCTGCTTCTTCGCCTGGTCTGCGTTTGGCGCCAAGAAACGATCCAAAGGGGCGGCCAGTGGAGACTGTAGACCTAGATATTGACATTACTTTAGGACATAAGCAGAGTGCTTAGTGCGAGTTTGACAGATCCAATCGAATAACTTTCCGCGTTAATCAAGCAGTATGGGTAAGTTAACCGTTCGAACTGGCAAAACGCTTGCACAGTACAACTCGCACTTGCGTTTATTCGTGTTTTGGCTGGTAAACGGGTTCACTTCTCAACGTAAACCATTACAACTCGCACTCAGCAATTTTAATTTCCATACTTGTCGCTAGGTGGCGCTTCCTCGATGCCATAGAAATATGAGTTTACGTTAACGCGATCGAGTAGTTAAAAAACTCGCACTAAGCACTCAGGAATGTTTTTTTTAAATCTAATATATAAAAAAATCGAGTGACAGTGTTAGCAACCAAATCGGTGGAGCCGTTTGGAAGGAGTTCGATCCTCCGTAACGACTTCACTGATTTAAAAAATATATATTCACATTTGGTAGGTCTGCAAATGGGCAAATTAATATGGAAAAACAACATTTGCGGGGTTAGGTGGTTGCGTGAATCGTAAATTCCTACCAGGGTGTCGACGCGGCGACTCTTGCACGATGACAGAGGCAGGAATCGCGGGGGGATCGCCTATGAGTTTCCACAGTGGACTGTCCGACGTCCATACTAGAGACTCTAGTACTTGTTCTTCCACCTGTACAAAGGGTAAGTGTCGTAAAAATAATGTCTTCTTCATCGTGATCTGACAACTACAACCCTACAACTTGGCGGATGTGGCTCGTAAAACTCAGCTTGTTTTTGAAAGTGCGATTACTGCCGCAGTATACAGTCTATTTATTCTTACTTGTCCAATTTAGTAAATAAGATTCTAACCTTAAAATTGAGATTAGATGCCTAAACTAGACATTTTCTCGCAAATTCATGAACTATCATGAACTATGTTTATAAAATTGGCAGCATGTTATCTAAAAGAGTGTTCCAGGTTACTTCATTTATGGAAATATGGGAGTTTTGGACTAAAAAGTCACAGTTTAAGGGTAGAATCTTGTTTACTAAATTGGACAAGTAAGAATAAATAGACTATAGTTCGGAAGATCGTTGTACGTGTCCGTATATATGTAAGTTGGTTTTGGATATATATACGCTATTGGCCGTTGGTATCCGAGTGAGATAATCAGATCGTATAATAGTCGAAGGAGCAGCTATGCGTCAATTGCTTAGCGACGTTACACCATACGGCCATATGGTGGCGAAACTCTATAGAGTGATATGGTTATCTACATCGGTTTTGTGTTGAACGTCTTGAACAAGGGGTCGGTCACCGCTGCCGTCCGAAAGTATAATTTAAAAAAAATCTAGCTTCACTGAAGTTATAGGCGAGTTGGTCAAATTTAGGTCTAACAGCATAAATTAAGACCTGTATATGACCAACTAGCCCATTACTTCAGTGAAGGTCACACAAGATACAGCTTCAAAAAAAAACATGTTAGTCACTTGAATTACAAAAATAGTTTTGTAAGTAACTATCTGGCACACCCGTAAATGTTGGGCTAGATTATGTTATTCATTTTTATTTATTTACAAAACACACAGAGCACTATTTAATTAATAAGTATCCACAGTTATAAATATAATTTATCTTTGACCAATTACGTGCTAATCTATCTTCTTTGGGCTGTGTCTCATGAAAACGAAATAAAACCTGCAATAAAAGCAAATGAACGATCTAGATCTCTTAATCAGAACTTACCGCATTCAAGTGCTTAATTATGTCTCGGCTCATCTTCTCAACCACAGCCTGCACCACCAGCTCGATCACTTTGTAGAAGTGAAACGCGCTCAGTCCGTACACATTGAGCACCCGCGGGAACCGCATGGAATGGACGCCGTAAGCGTGGAGGACTATCTCCGTGCAGCAGGCGTAGACCGCCAGTTGGTACCGGTCTTGGGTTAGGAGCATCTGTTGAGAGGAATGACAATAGAGTGCTGGGATGGTAGGACTGCCTTCAGTCTATTTCAATTTGTTTCTTATGTCCACCTTAATAGGCAGTTAGTATCCTACTCTTGTTTATTCCAATGACGCCACAAAGATGATTACAGTAGGTTGAAACTTTTTTAGTATGCTGATGACAGCTGATATTTTGTACATCCATCTTAAAAATCTTTTTTAAATGTGTGTATGGGGATTTTGCTATACCCAACAAAACTAAAATAAAGCAACCTTAAATAAACTGACGGTATATAAATTTGCGGCATGATACCTCTGAATGCAATGAATGCAATGAAGGCAATGTATGTGCCTGTATGTAAATGTTAAATGTTAATTCGACTTTTCTTTGTATATACCGGTATACAAAACTATCCTAAGTGACAGGTGTTACATTCATATTGTCTTGGGGACAAAATCAACATCAGAAGTAATTTTTTTTTATTTTAGAATCACCAAACAGAAAGTTACACTATGACATGTCAGTTAAGCATATGAGTGTTATAAAACAATATTGTAGTGTACTATCTACAAGCAGGTGATCACAACACGCAATACTAATAATTACACGGCATTAACCTGCAAATTCAGCTGCGGCTTTTTCCGGTGCTCCTCCTTGAGTATGTGCTCGAGGACCTTGTAGTAGAGGCTGGTGACCATGGCGCAGCGGAAGGCGATGTTCTCGTTGCTTCCGTTGGATTCGCGCAGGCTGGCCTGCAGCTGGGCGCTCCACCGTCCGCACGGCTGCACGAGGTTCGCGTCGATCATCTCTTCGGATACGCCGTTGTCGCTGTGCATTTTAGGGACAAATTACAACTTCATTTTCTGATGGCTGACAGCGGGTTTTTTCCACTTCGGATTTATTTTTCTCTCTTTCTAGTCTCAAAAAACACCGTAACGGCGGCCGGCCGGATGGTATGAAGTCACAATGGGAGTCACAATGGTTTAGGTAAAGAAGAATAAAGAAATTTTATTTACTGCAAAGTGTTACATTTGTGTCCTGGCTCCCAAACTAGGATTCCCTGTGCTATGGGTAGCCAGGCTACTTCCGAATGGTTAAAACTTAATTATTGTACTGTAGGCACTTAGGTACAGCCAAGTTTAAACATCTCTAGTAGTTCTAGCAGCTACGGCACTTTTTTACCGAAAATGTGCATTTTAGAATGAAAGCAAGGTGTTTTGCACAGTGATACGAAAATAAGCGATTTGACCCGCAGCAGCACATTTTTTCATAGCTGCTAGGACTATAGCTTTGTCTTTTCTTTACGGATTCAAGTTATTCAAAAAGTAGTATGCTTAAGTTTTTGTGCTCCACCCAGCTTATAAAGTCCAATACTTCGATATCTGAATGACCCTGAGCTTATGGGATATACATTGCTTTTTATATTGTAAATGTGTGTCGCGGCATCAGGGTTCGAAAGGATAACTATCCGTGATAATTGTATCTTGATAAAAATAGCTCGATAATTATCAATTGATAATAACAAAACTTTCGTTTATGCAAAGCAAACAAAACCAAGCAGCAAGATCTTAGTTGGATTAGGTCAACAAATAAGTTTTACTGCAGCTACAGCAGCAACACAGCCAATGGAAATAGAATCATCATCGGATGAAGATATTCCTTTGGCATCTTTGGTCAATCCAATTTAATATATATTTAGGATGTTGAATCTAATGGACACTATTTTACTTTAATTAATATTAATTTTTTTGGATTTTAAACAAAATCATAAAATTTATTTGTTTTTGTTAGAATTGGCCAAATTATAATGCATTTGCAAACAAAGGAAACGAAACTAAAAACAATAATTATCAATTATAATTATCAAGCAGCGTCATTATCTTGATAATTTCGAACCCTGCGCGGCATTAATACTCACGTCAACAGCCACACTAGATGCGAGGAGGGTTGAGTCTTGCAGCCGCTCAGGTAAGCCCGCAGCCTTGCCAGACTGTTGGTGGCCTCACTGACCGGGGTCAGCGGCTCAGCGCGACCGGGTAAGTAACTACGCCCGGTGAGGGGCGTGTCGGGGCATGTGGGTCGGCCGCTCTAGAATGCGACGTAAGGAATTGGAACTAAAACTTCGATAAGAACTACATATTATTGATATAAATCAGGAAAAACTACTAAATTGATCCGGATTTAAATCAATAATTACATGGTGCATGGGAAGACCTTCATCCTTTACTTCTAAATGTTTCGTTTAGTTTCCTTGCTGCTTCTTATCCTCAAATAATTGTATCTATACTGATACAATTATAATTAATGTCTCCGAATCAGAAGGTTTGCAAAGGGAAATTAAGATACTTGGTTTTTTGTCAAGAAAGTTAATCCCAGATTTTAAAACGTCTGTTAGTCGACGACGTCTAGATTATGTACCTAGACTTGCGGCAAAGTTTTACAGATTAAGATGACAAAAAATAATGTAAGCAGATAGGCGCAGGGTAAAATGAGAGCCGACAATCACAGGCAGACATCCGCTGTCCGGAGAAGTAAGTTTTTCTATAGTAACCCGTAAACTGATACGAAAGTCTGTTTCATTTGTAACATGAAGTCCGTTTGTCAACTTAAGCGAGAAACCCGGGTTCGATTCCCGGTGCGGGCTTGTACCCATGACTTTGTTTAAGTTATGTACCTATGTGAAGTTATAGTAGCAATACCACTCGCTAACAGTGAAGGAATCATAGTGCGGAAAACGTAGTATCTGAGGTGTCCAAATACCTCAGCGCTTGAAATTGCCAATCCCCGGTGGGCCAAATAAAAAATTTTGTTAAAATTAAGTTATTGTGAGGTGTTAAAATTCTTACCGTCCCAAAAGTTGCTATAACTCTGGAAATCTCGTCCCCAGAAACTTTGTTTGGAGTACCAATTTGGTCGTTTGCATGTTCGCCTAAAAAGAAAAAGGTTTTTTTTATTTGTTCACCAAAGTTACATATCATGACATTTTCATAAAATTTCATGTACCTGCTTCGTCATAATCAACAAAACAACTTAAAATTGAGTTGAGAAAATGAAAGTGCGACATGATCACCACAGATTAAAAAGACTCAATTTTCACAAACTGAAAAACCGCCACGCCGCCGCCCTGTCAAAAATTTGTTTTTCGTAATTCTAGTTGGCGATTGGGCATAGAGGAATACTTTACAGCCAGCCAGTGGAACTTTTTTTCGAAACGAGATCGAGTAAATGGAGGTATTTTTTTTTAAAGAAGATTGCTTATTTTTTACAGAATAAATAAATAAAATTGTGTCCAGCAATTTGGTGGCCAGATAGTTTTTTGTTTCGAAAAGAAGTTAGTATTTCATATGTCTTTTTTATGTAGGATCCAGTCTTCACAATAAGAATAAACAAATAAAAAAAAAAACAATAAAAAAGCTTTTAAAACAATCTTACCCAAAAATATTCTCTCGTCGAACTCTCCCACACTTAGCACATACCTTTCGTATGTATTATTCAATGATTTTAAATTGTAGTCAAAATTGCCTACTTCTAATATGTCTATCAGATTTTTCTTGTCTCCTTTTAACACCTACAACAAAAAAAAATTAAATAAAGTTTCAACACCTTGCAGCACCAAGAAACATTTTACCACTTCTCATTTTCAGGACTCAGGTAATGATTTAAAAATATATAATTATTTTATTACATACAGTAACTAGTGTATCAATAGTTATACCACTCAATCAGACATACTGTACAAAATGTCTCACCCCTTTCTCGAAGAACATTTTTATAACAGGCCTCCAACTGTACTCCTTCATAGTTTGTGCTTCTATTGGCAGTCCGTCTTTCATTTCACAGAGGGCTGTGATGACACAGGGTGGCTTGCTTGGCTCCTCAAAGTCATCACTAAGCCAGTTCGACGGCAAAGCTGTAAATATAGATAGAGAACACTTTATTGTACATAAAAAAGGAAATTACACAGGTATTTCTTAACCTAAGAGTACAGAATTAGTAATATACTTTTATCTTAGAATTTCATACATGCATTTATTCTTGTACCCAACACCAACACAGAACCCGAATTGAAGTGGCCCACTTACCTTTAAAACTAGGATTTATCAAGTCAATCCTGTGTGCCATGAAGGCATTCCCGAACACAAAATCAATGCAACACAGCAAAACGTGATACATGTCCACCAGATCATCAGCAGAAGTGTGGAACTCGCCCTTCACACACACATACAGGCACCAAGTCATCTCAAACAGGATATTTGTTGAGCAGGGTGATTGTCTGAAATGGGGATGTAAAATTAATGTTCAATAGTTGAGAACAAAATTTAGTTCTTAAAAACCTATTTAGAGGCCAAAAATCCACCCATGCCGGGATTCGAACCCGCGACATCTGGCTATCCGTGCTAGAGGCTACGATAGATTGCATGGATAGCCAGAGGTCGCGGGTTCGAATCCCGGCATGGGTGGAATTTATAGCCTCTAAATAGGTTTTTAAAAATTGTCCTTAGCACAGGTTAGCATTAAAAAGAATATAACATTCAGTTCTATCTAGTTTTCAGACTTCAAAGAAATATCCACTACCATCACAGAGGAAAAAAAGAACTATCATCTAGCCACATGTAGAGAATTGAGATAGTGTTGCAGCTACGTGTTTAAGCATAGTGTGTGTCATTGATTTAACTAAAACCAGACAGTGATACAGAGAACGAGCAGTAAAGAGTAATTACAGAATCACTTACTCATATTTTTGTCAGAAGAGTCTGACCAGGTTTTGCTCAAAATATTCAAGCTGGTGATTCCGGAATCAAGTTAATAACATAAGATTATCTCATCAGTGGGTTTTACTAAGCTAATTAAGTGATCGCAATGAGTAGGGACTGCTATAATAATATGTGATGACTATGCCATAATTTGTGAAGTCATAGCAAAGGTGATCTAAAGAACATCATGGCCAACAGATTGAGAAGTATAAACAAAATTCAATGTTTTTGCAGTCCAATGGAAAAATTATTAACAAATGAAGACCTATTTGAAAAAGTCTAACAGCCTCATTTAAATCACGGATTTTCCATCCGTGATTGAAATGATTCCACTGAAATAGTCCTAGAGGGGTTTCATTTAATCTGTGGTTACATCTTTCCCTTGTAAAAGGTCCATCACAACTATTCTTCGAGTGTTCTAAGAGGTTTTTGTGATTTTAAATTATAAGTATTATTCTCCATTTTACGAATTACCTTTTTTTTTTGCTCATCCTTGAGTTTGGCTTGATTTGTTCATTAGTGAGGCCAGTGAAGACCTCCTGGAAAATTGGCTGGAATTTCCTGAACAGTACGGTGGAGACGGCAAACTTGCGCTCCAGCCTCTCAATCCTCAGGCGGAAGTCAGTAGACATAGCTGCCATTTCCATCCAGTTTTTGATCTTAGTGAAGAACTGTATGAGACTGAAAGAATGGTATTGTTTGGGAGTCATAAAATTATTAGTCAATATTTAAAACAGACATCTTTTTCTTTTCCAAATGAAGTAATTTTATAATAACACCAAAATACTTCACTGGTTTGCAATTTAAGTAATTTTTTGAAAGTAATTGAATTATAAACATGGCAAACCCTAGACTCCGCCTGCCCCTCTGGTGCACAGGAGTGAGTTTCTGTAGTGTATTTATGTAATTACAGCACCTTTATGAACCACCCTGCATTTTATAGCGACTTTGGAAGAATCTCAAACGCACAGTTCTGCCGGACAAGCGGAATCAGGAACTTCCCTCACACTATAACGACGCTGATTTGATTAACGACCACTTTTTGAATGTACCTGGAAAAACTAACGTGACTATATCTGATTTGACTTACTACGAATTCCACCGACACGAAAAAGCTACTATTTTTTCAATGGTCACCATGACTGATTTCGATATATCAAAATTGCTTACTTCGATTAAGACGAATGCTACTGGACTTGACTTAGTTGGAATTGACATGATCTTACTGACACTACCTAGGACTTTATCCATCCTAACTGCGATTGTCAATCGCAGCATATTGACAAATACTTTCCCGACTGACTGGAAGACTGCGAAAGTTACCCCGCTACCCAAAAAACCTAACCCTATCCACATAACCGATCTCCGTCCTATCAGCATCCTTCCCTGCATGTCCAAGATAATTGAGAGAGCTGTGTATAATCAGCTATCGAAGTACCTGGAGGAAAATAACATACTACCGGATATGCAATCGGGGTTTCGGAGTGGTCGAGGAACGGCTACTGCGCTACTGGACGTTATAGATAACGTATTGTCGGAGCTCGACAGAGGGAAAAGCACTATACTGGTACTGCTAGATTTCTCCAGGGCCTTCGACTGCTTGAATACCTCCCTCTTGTTATCAAAGATGTCCTACTATGGATTTGATAATGCTACGGTTCGGTGGTTCGACAGCTACCTGTCGGACCGGGCGCAAATAGTCACGTTACAAAAAAGCAATGGCACGACGCAGCTTTCTGCAACAAAATGGCTGACTAGAGGAGTTCCGCAGGGATCCATACTAGGACCTTTGCTGTTTATTCTGTATAGTGCTGATATAATATCTGAAATAAAGAGCAGCAAGTGCCACCTATATGCTGACGATACACAGTTATATCTGTCTACTGCACCGTCAGATGCAGCTGTAGCCGTGAACTTGGTCAACAGCGATTTAGATCGCATTGCGTCTTGGTCTGATAGGAGCTGTTTGGTGCTGAACCCTAGCAAGTCCAAGTACATGGTGCTTGGTACTAAAAATCAAATCCATAATACGGTGCAAGCTCTCAACGGCCATGATATAGCTATCATGGGTGAACCAGTAGAAAGGGTGGTTGAAGCCAAAAATCTCGGTGTGCTGATTGACGGGGAGCTACGTTTCGAAAACCATATTAGAAACGTGGTCAGCAACTGCTTCTACCGCCTGAAAATTCTATATAATATACGCGATTACCTTAGCACTGATTTGCGTGTTAGGCTAAGTGAATCGTTGATATTATCTAGATTAAACTATTGCGATGTTGCCTATGGTGGCTGTATACTTGGTCGGACAAAGAGACTAATACAGCGAGTGCAAAACGCATGTGCTCGGTTTTGTTTTAAAATCCCCCCTAGATCCCATGTCACTCCGTACTTGAACGCCGCAAAGCTCCTGAATATGGAATCTCGACGACGCCTGCATCTAGCAACCATGTTGTTTGGTGTGATTCGCAATAAAACTCCTAAATATCTATATAACAAATTAGAATGGTCATCTCGGGAGCGACAGGTACACAAAGAGAGAATTCGTATTCCTGAGCATCGCACGAAGATATTTCAGGGCAGCTTTAGTTATGCGGCGTCCAAGTGCTGGAATGACATTCCTCCCCCAGTCCGTGAAGCGTCCAGTAGATTTGCCTTTGGGCGCAAGCTCAAGGCATATCTGCTTGAACAGCAGAGACTTTTATATCCCGATCGAACTTCGCGCCGCAGACCCACTACGACTAACTGACGTAACTACGAGTATGTGATCGCATCGAGGATGCGTATTTACTGCGTATTTATTCTATCTTTACCATATATGTATATATAATATATATATATTTAATATTTCATATTTAAATACAAGTACATTATAATATCCACGTTTATTCTCTTTTATATGAATATGCACAGATATGTATTATTTATTAATTGACATATTTCGTTAACTTGGCCTAACTTTATAGCAACATTTTTATTTTGTTTACACACGTTTATTATTATGTCGACTGTCTTTACTGTTATGTTGAATGTATTTATTATATTGTTTTATTTATTACTTTGCAGCAGGCCACGCCGCGCTCTGGAGCACTTAGGGCTTTCGGTACTGACTGAAAATCAGCGCTGAGGGTTCACGCCCCCAGCACTATGCTGAGTCAGTTGCCATTTGCAGCAGCAGAGACACACCGCGACAAAGTTTGTAATGTGTTTTTTTTTGTTATTTTCACGGTCAATACTTTATTTGTTTTGTACTTTAATTTATTTGTGTGTAACTGTTGTTGCAATAAATGTTTTCTTTCTTTTTTTCTTTCTTTATAGATACCTTTGATAAATTGATCAAAAAGTTTTTAGGAATGGTTTTATTCAAAGTAGAAACTGCAGCTTAATGAATGTTACAAGTCACTAGGTGTCCATTTCAAAATCTAGATAATTTTGGAGAAAAAATAGCCAAAAAAGCTACAAAATTAGTCTTTAATTAACAGAGTTTACAGAATTATTATAAAATATAGAACTTAAGCTTTGTACAGTCTTTAATTCTAGACCTCATTGTCATCTAAATAATCCTTTATGTTATAGTAGCCCCTTTGGCACAAAGTGTACTCAATACATTTTTTGAACCGCGTTCAGGTCAGGTTAATATATCTTCAGAGATTTCATTATAGAAATGTATACAATGCCTCTTGAAGGATGTATTAAATCTTGGGAACAAAAGTTTAAGTTTATAACATATTTTTATTTATGTTTATGTCTAGTATTTACATTCTTATGGCTACCTAAAGTTTTAAAGTTACTGATATTCCAATATTATTCCAAGTTTGTTACCATAACACAAAATATGTATAATGAGTTACCATAACATCCACAACAGGATCACTTATTCTGTATTCAGTAACAAGTAGGCTGAGGTCATTTGTACAAACATCATTTTGGTAGCTAGGTATTATAGACTATGCTAGTAACCTACAAATTCTACTAGCAAGTAGATACAGGATTCTATTATTTGTATTTTCCTGATTACACTACACATTGATTTTCACTAAGTACTTAAATGACAAATGGTTTCTAAAGTCAGGAAATCCATAAGTAAATTGAATGTTTTCTCACCTGATGTTGCAAAGCCTGAGCAACCTCGTCAGACTAACGCAGTTGCCTTGAACAGCTGTTCCCTGCTGCACAGTGGGTGTGATTGAGGTGCGGCACGCCACGTACAGGGCACACGCCACCCAGTGGAGACCCTCGCCCTGAGAGGCGGGAAAAGAAAATCATTTTGGGAGGCAAAATAACACACGATATGGCGGGGGATTCGCAGGCTGTGTGTAAACAAAGGCCCAATAGACAATGGCGTGTGGATTATTAGCACAAATAAAGGATTGTAAACGTAGAACGGTTAGGAAAACTCACATCGAGTGTATAGTTTCGGTTTATCGCAAGAAATGAGTCCTTAGACTTCTGTGCTGCAGACGAATCTACATTCAGCTCTGAACAGATACCGTCAATTTTTTCAATCCAATAACTATCACTGTCTTCTTTTTTAGGCATTGTAAAGAACTGTTTTCACACGGTTTCGATTTTGAATCACTGTAAATAAAAAATAATTACATAAAATAAGAGAGATTGCGGCGGACGCAACTTGCTACAATTTGACAACTTTGACGTTTCGTTGGCGGGAAGGTGCCATTTTCCACCCACGCGTAGAGTCACAGAACAATCGTAGAGTGCGTTGTAAAATGTCATTAACTCATTACTTTTTGTCTTTTTAATCTTTGTTCAATCATTCGGAAAAGTTTGTGTTGTTCTGAGGTTTTGACAGTTTACAGATTTTTTTTCGTATTATTTTTTTACCAACTTGTGTTTTGGTTTTGTTTGTTTTGTTCAAAGTTCAAATGGTGTTGATTGATTCTGTCTCAGACTTTCAGCAGAACTTATAATTCGTTCTTATTGTGTAAAGAATTTTATAGGCTCGTAGCAATGTTGCGACGATTTTACCACATATCTGTGGTAAATTACAACGTCAAGAAGCAAGGGGCTAAGCTCTGCAAAATGCTCAATCCCAAATCTCAAAAGTAGGGCCATTTCTCATTTCTTAAAACCCCAGCAGGGGGTTTTGCAAAATAACCATAAAAAAAATTCATAGGTTAACTTGATTCCAGAAAGTGGCACCCTACCTACACTGAAGTCAATACACTGCCTAGTGTTAAGAGTCTAACTAAAGTGGTCCATCAGCCGGGCAACCAAGGTGTACGGAGGATTGCTGTACTCAATAAACTGTTCATGAAAAACATCACTGATATCATGGCCACTGGAAGTAGCTCTATTGAGATTGTTGGTCGTGGTATCGAAATTTCAAAGGTAGGTTAGAGTAATTTCCTTTCCAGACTATCATCATCATATATAGATAACATTATTGCAATGGAATTGCGTGTCTACAAAGCTATATAGTAGTCTGTTTTGAATCTGAGGCCTATAAAAGCCTGGAAAATGGTGGAATGATTCTACCTATAATTTTTAGTGCACTGTTTTAGGTTAAAGTATCTCCAGACCTGCAGAGAGTGAATGTGTTTTGGGTTAGCAAGGGCAACAACACAGATGATGAGACAGAAACTATTCTCTCTGGCATAGCTGGTGCATTGAGGCATGAGCTGTCTACACTTAGGCTCATTGGGGAGGTGCCTTATATTGTCTTTGTCAAAGGTGAGGAAAGCAGGCATTTTCTCTATATTGCTGAACATCTATCATGGATCTCTATTTGATCGTAATGAATTGATTGAATATACAGCCAACACCAACCAAGATACTAAATAATCTGTATTCTTAAATTTTTTATACTACGCAAAGTTTCATGTAAAATCTAAACATCTTCACAATCTTTCACGTTTATATTATTAGGCAGATTTTTAATTCTACATAAATGTATATTATGAATTTGTAGTGACTCATCAGTGAAAGAAATATTGTAAACAAAACTGAGTGTCTGAAGTATTCACATACATTGAAATTGTGAATCCTCTATGAGCATGCGTGGTGATTACGCCCTTGCCCTCTGTTACTCAGTTCCATGCAGATGGTCGGCCATTTATAGACAGTTTATGCTGATAGTGTGATAACAACACTAATATTTAAAAACCTATTTAGAGGCTAAAAATTTCACCCACGCCGGGATTCAAACTCGCAACCTCTGGCTATCCGTGCAGAGGTTGCGGGTTCGAATCCCGGCATGGGTGAAATTTTTAGCCTCTAAATAGGTTTTTAAATTTGTCCTTAGCACGGGTTAGTGCATTAAAAATAAAAATAGTATAACACTAATATTATAAAGGCGAAAGTTTGTGAGTGTGTATGTTTCTTTCTTCTTCACATCTAAACAACTGGAGTGATTTTAGTAAAATTTGGTATGGAGTTAGCTGACACCCTGGATTAAGACATACGCTACGTTTTACTGTGGGAAAATATCTTATTCCCATGGGAAAATCGATAAAACGCAGGTAACACCCCGGGGCACAGATAGTGGATAATAATTTCCTCTCATCTCCAATCAATCAGTCATAGACATCGAGATAATTTATTACCTTATTTACTTTCCCCACATCTCTTACTCTTTTTTTAACACCAAAATTTATAGGCAGGCTGGAAGAAATTTCTGTTGAAATAAGTCTGCCCTTGCACGTAATTTTTATTACATTGTATGTTATTTAAGTTTTTGTTTGTGCAATAAAGTGTAACAATGTATCAAACAAACAAATATTATTATTGTTAGTGTTATCTCTGTTTTAAACTGGTTTTAAGAAAAATCGTTATTAATAAGTGCCCTCTTTTTCGGAAAATCCCATAATATTTATTATTTTTAATAGATGAGTCAAACAGTCAAACAGTATCCAGGCATTTGACATTGACACTTAATTTTACATTGTACATTGACATTCAGCAAATAGAATATAAATTCTTTACATAAAATAATTTTATTTGATAATATTATGTGACCCCTTGAATTTCTACAGACAAGGAAGAGGCGCGTCTTATAGAGTTGGACCGCCGCCTCAGCGAGGCAGACTACGGCGAAGACTACACGCCCACTGAGCTGGGACACCTGCTCAAAACCGACTTCACTCTAGACACCAAACTGTCGCCTGAAATGAGGGTATGCACATTCCATGCCACACCATACCACAGTTTTTTAACAAAAATCTTCTCTACCTGTGATCTAGTTAGTTAGTTAGACCTGAGATTTCCGCACTTAGCCTCATATTTGGGCCATTGTACGTAGCAAGCGCTGAGGTACGCTAACACCTCAGACACTAGGGTTTCCTTACGATGTATTCCTTCACCGTCAGCGAGTAGTATTGCTACTATAATTTCAAAAATGTACATACCTTAGAAAACAAAGTCTTTGGTACATGCTGGGGTTCGAACCCACGACCTCCCGATTGAGAAGCCGGCGTTCTACACCGCTCCGCTACCACCGCTCTCCCTACCAGTGATCTATTAAATATACTATCCATCATCAACCCATTATGTCTCCACCGAGGGGCACAGGTTTCTTCCCTTAGGAAGGTATAGGCCCATAATCCACAACGGGAGCCAGGTCCGGATTGGGGGTGATTAAATATACTATCCTGAAGATGATTGTGGTTGGGATTGGAAGTCCCATTCAGAGAAATGTACAGCGATTGTTTCCCTGCAAGAAACGGTTACCGAATCCCCAACGCCCCCGCCTACGGCTTCAGAACGGGCGTAGTTTCTTAGAGGGTGTTGTAAAAGACGACTAAGGGATACAAACCAGGGGGTGGGCAGCAGCGTCCCCTGCAGTACAATTCCACCAAACTGCGATCCCCAACCCGCATGCCCAGCGTGGAGATTATGGGCACTACCCCCCAGTGATGGCACAACCTTGCGCTAGTTAGGGGAGGGCTGTGTCCAGCAGTGGACACAGCCCTCCGCTAATTAAGCAGCCTGAGGAAGTACGAAAAGTTATCAATATTTTGCAGGCCAAAATAAAACGACTAGAAGAGTCACTTCCAATAGAAGAAGAACCTTTACCAACTATGACAAACAACGTGTTCGGCTTAGACCACGACAAGATCATGTGCAGACTCCTGGCAGCGAGGAAAAAGAGCAGAGACGCTTGGAGCAGCATCAATAGTGAAAAGTCGAGCAACAGTGACTTAATATCGTACAGAGCACCGGCGGAGAATACCGGAACTGGAGTCGATGCGAAAAATCAGAAGCAGGAGTTGGCAGAATTCTTGCAGAGGAGACAGGTAACGTAGTACACTTATTACACACCACATCTATTTACACTTATTAAAATTTTACGAGATGAGAGAATTAGCAAAAACACGTCTAGCGATTCAAAACTGAAATGAGAATAAAAAATGTCTCAAGTGGATACTACAGCAAACAAATCTCTAGTAGGTAGTCATTCTTAGAAATGTTTACTTGAACGTCAAAGCTGTTAGTTTCACAATTAATAGATTACATACAGTATGTAATACTGAGCCAGCCCTTGTAAAGGACTGACGGCCTTTTTTACAAAAACACAATTTCCTTAAAGCAATCCTTGATTACGTCTATTCCTTGTAAAATCTCCGACACAGACAATTCTAGTCAGAGTTTTTAAGGAGTTATGTCTGTATAAATAAGGGCGTAAAACTATAAGTTCTAGACTTTAGCATCGCATGTAAAATCCTAGGGTACTTAAAATTGCACAATGCTTTTAGAAACACCTACGCCTATATGCAGGGCTCGATTTTGTGCATTATATATTAATTAAATAAAAAAATAGTCTTACCGTATCTCAAGATCTTTTATGTACGTACGTCTCAAATTATTCGGTTAGGTACATACCAAGAGGATAAAATTTATAAAAAAATTATCAAGAGCTTATAAAGTTGAAATTTTCCGTCAAAATCGGCGTCGTGATTTTTTTTAGGATATATAATAGAATCGAGTACGAACAGCACTGATTTTGTCCGAAATCGAAGGGGTCTTGTTTCAACTGTGACTTTGAACCTCCCTCAATGGTTTGACCATTCCAGATCGAACAGACTAAGATCCAGAAGGCGTTACGCGCTAACCGCAGCTGGGAACTCCAACCGGAGAGAGAGATCCCCGATGATTCCGAGCCATATTATTGGGACGACGAGGATGACTACTCTGATGACGATGACAACTTTATGTGCCGGACTCCGGAGACGCCACAGCCCTGGGATCGGCCGCAACAATAGATTAAATTTATTCTCGTATCAAATCTCACAGTGGTCGAAAGAGGACGTGTTATTCTCCATTTGAGGCTGGTCTTACACGCTGCTATGACGCGTGTAAAACAAAATAGTGTCTCCCGACCCAATATCTATTTATACTGGACCCTAATACCAATTTATGTTATATGTATCTGTGAATTGAATAATAATGCTTTTTGGGTTTCTGACATTATCAAAAATGTTAGCATAAAACGCAGTGCAACTTTCAGCAATTTTATTTTATTCAGTTTTTTCTATAATTCCGTTTTCCTTTGAGACACGAAAATTTTCATATAATACTTTTTTCTTTTTTTTACAAACTAGAGTTAAATATCATATCGAACGTATTTCATATTATCATCAAATATATCGAAAAAAAAAATTTAGTTCTTGATTTGTTACATTTCGTACACAATCCTACTTGTATTTTACGCTTCATTGCCTAAAGGTCCCGTAAAACCTAAAATGGTAGCGATACATTTAAGTTATATACAAATTTTTATACTTGCATACTCTAAGAAAAGTGCGTTTTTTCGCGATTTCAGAGTTGTTTCCACTATAAAAGTGCACCGAACTTTTCTATAATACCTACCGCGTACGTGTTTAATCCTGCACAAGCGAAATGGTGGTCACATATTGTAAAAATACGACGTCTGGCCCAGTAGAATTAACTCTATGAATTCATATAAATCTAAAAGTGAACTCTGTAGTAATTATATAATATAATTAGATACATGACATAACGAATAAACAACCCTGAAAACAGGTTTTTTTAAAGTGCGTAAATCTTAACTACAACTTTAATTTATTTTATTTAATAATTTTTTTCCAGATTTATATTTACTTAAACGGTAGTGGTAACACGATTTGAGCTCTCGACCACTGTTGCTGCCACCGGTAAATGAAACAATCAATCCTATAGAAAAATAAAAAACAACAAAAATAAAATAAACGCCACTTGGCACGATCCCGATATATTATCAAAATTATCATTATCAAAATTCATAAGTACCTAGTGGCATGCAATTTGACGCCGTTTTCGGGTGGTAGCATCGAAACGAGAAAAAATAATATATAAGTATATACAGCCGAAATTGCCGTCCCGTGATGGGCACGCGTGGTAATTATGCCCATACTCTCTCTTTCCGAGAGAAGGCCTGTGCCCTGCAGTGGGAAACATATAAGTTGCATAAAAATTTGTATAGTCTATTTACAGTAAAAATTGTATAGTAAATAGTATACGCTGAAAGCAGAAGAAACTTATAAAATATTGATTAAAATATAAATTATTGATATTTAACAAAAATAATAACAATGAAAAGTAGTTTTTTTTTATTGACCGTGTCTATCTTTGTTATAATTTTTTCTATTTGTTCACGAATAACGGAATCCTCTGAAGTGCTTCAAAGTATGGTTACATTGTTACTTAAATTGAAATAAATTGTATAAGTTATTGTCTTTATCCTAATGCTTTTTACTAAGGTCCCGATGGCGCCGAAGATAAGGAGCATGAATATTAGTGGAAGAATGTTGGACAATGTGAGAGATAAGCTGATGAAGACTAGCGAAGATTAGCCTGCATAGTTTTAGTTTGATGAGAAGTGACACACGACCGGTGTGCTTGACTCAGTACTGTCGATAAAAAACGGTGAAACATCCATTATCATTCCGTTGAGTTACCCAATTAAATTAGGTGGCGTCTCTATTTACGCCTGTCAAAGTATTGCTCTGATGGTATGGGTACTGTTGAAGTACAGTCCACAGCAAAAGGCACCGCTGTCGATAGCAGGTCGACGTTTATATGTTTTCTGAAAAGACGCATATTAATTTAGTTTTGCGTAAATACGAGTACATTATGTTATGTGACGTCTGTAGAAGTATCGACGTGAGAGTATGGTATGTCTTGATATGCAATTCCCAAAACGGACTCGATTATCAAGCAGTTAACACGCTTGACTACTGAAACAGAGATCGCGGGTTCGACACCCACTGAAGACCGTCGTACTAAATTAGTACAAATGAGATCAGTCTGGGTGTATTTCCATGTTTGTAATGTCTTTTCCTGGTTACCATAGCACAGGATATCCTAGTTAAGGACCAGGAGAAGTGATTCTGTTGTTATTTATTGTGTGGAAGTTATTTATTTAAAAAGCACACCAGGTGGAATTATTTTTTCAATATAGTAGCTGTACCGCGCGGTTTATCGATTTTCCTATGGGAATAAGTTGTTTTCCCGCAGTGAAACGTAGCCTAGCTAACTCCATGCCAAATTTTATTAAAATCGCTTCAGCCGTTTAGACGTGAAGAAGTAACAAACATACACACTCACAAACTTTCGTCATTATAACATTAGTGTGATGTGGTGTAATGTGATTAATGCGAATGCCTCATTTAATTAGGTGATGTCTATGTTTAAGCCTGTATAAGTATTGGCGTGAGAGTATGGTTGTTGTATAGTCCATAGAGGTCAACCTTTACAATTTTGTATACAAGTCCTCCGTAAAGATGACCCACGCTTATAACAAGAGGTGCATGCACGAGGTCCCGGGTTCGATGCCCGGCTGGGGGAAATAAAACCCAGGTCTTGGATGTTTACATAATTTGTGATGTCGTTTCTGGTTCCCACGACACAGGGTATCCTAGTGTGGGGCCAGAAGCCATGTAAGTGCCTGTATGTAAATGTTATGTTTTTTTATAACTATGTGCTACAAAAAAATATAGATAGATAGATAGAATATTCTTTATTGTACACAGAAATAACATTTACATACAGGCGGTCTGATTCTGACGGTCTGTTTGCTCTTTATATTTTCCTCACACTAGACACTCGTAGCCTATATAGTCGAACTAAGTGATTGGAATCAATCACTTGAGTTAAGCAACAACAGGGCCGGTCAGGTGCAGGATGGGTCACCGTCCCGTGACTACCGATAGGGACATTTTTTTCGAGCGCATTCGTGCTTCGCAAGGCACGTTAAGCCGTTTGTGCCGTCTGTCATGGAATGACAGTCGTTAAGCCATCTCAGAGACCTTATGGGCGGCTTCGGATCATAACTTCTGACCGTAAGGCCCGCCACTGTCTTTCAATCCTCCACTAACCCGGACTTGGCCCCCGTGGTGGAGTATGACCTATGGCCTAAGAGACCCATGCCCCAGCAGTGAGGACATACAAGGACTGATATTGAGACATTGATAAGTTTCGTAAGTAAAATCGAGAGTTGACACGAGAGTACTTCACTTACGGGCATTTTTGCAATTAAAATGTAAACGTTGATATTGATTATGATGTCGAATGTATCTGCTTTCAATAATAACATAGAGTTTTATGCATAACATTGTTATTGATGTTTACATTATCACATTGTAGGGCAAAGTAGTAGTAAGAGAGATAATTATGATGATTTGTTGTGTTATTATTCCCTGCTTCAGAGCCAAGGTTATTTTATCTACGCTTTATCAGAAACATTGCAAATAACAGCTGATTATGTGCTCAAGTAGCTGAAAGCTTTGCTAAATAGGGCTTTTAAGACTAAAACGCTTTATTGCTGAGATAAGTGACTTCCTCGGGAAAAAATCAATAGACTTGTTGCTTAGCCTAGACCTAGACCTGTGGTCCGCCGCAGCTGTATATAGTTGTACAACCTAGATAAAGCTAAAGCCGTCAATTTAGCCTAGGTAGGTGTACAAGCGAAGAGTTCGAGAGCGCCCGGATACAGCTGTAACCCGCGCTCCGGAAATTGGTTTTGGTCAATAAAGTTAATCCAGTTTGTATTCCTCGCATAAAGTTGCGACACCGGAGTGCGGCGTTCAAACCGGCCCGAGGCCACCTGTCGCCGCCGCCAGAGGGCGCCCGCCCCCCTCCGCGCCCGCCCCGCGCGCCCGCGCACCCCCCGGCACCCTCGCGGCGCGCGCATCGCCCTTCCCACCACTCATTCGTTCTCGACGCGTCGTTTCGCCGGCCGGCTTCCGATTCACCCGGGCCATTCGCACCGCGTCCGCTCACCGCACCGATCTTCTCGCACCTCACTGACAATGACGGAGAGCACGGAAACCCCCGCGGCAGCCGCGCCCGAGAAGACCCCGACCGAGAATGGCTCTACCGAGACACCACCCGAAGAGACTCCCGAGAAGGCAACCGAAGAGAAAAAGGAGGAGGTCCCGCCGCCCAAGGAGATGCGCGCCGTTGTGCTGACTGGCTTCGGCGGACTCAAGACCGTGAAGATCCTGAAGAAGCCCGAGCCTACCGCCGGCGAGGGCGAGGTTCTCATCCGCGTCAAGGCTTGGTGAGTTGCACAAATTTTATTTTTGAATCAATTTTAAATCGGGTACTCAACAAAGTTTCGTACGAACTCAGTCGATGTAGCGGTTACGTTTGAAAACTGTTGCGCAGGTAAAGTTAGGTAGTGGGTGTTGATTATTTAATACAGCGTGCAAATTCGAGAACGCAATTTGTGCTGCTAACCGTTTTCCGCTGCAACGTGATTTCACAGCACGCTGGGTAGCGGGCACCTGGTTACATTGTGCTCTCCTTGCTAGTCACATCTCTAGCGCCGGGATGCAGGCAAGACTCGCTCCCGATCGTATATTTTGCACGCACACCCACCACCCCCGCTACACGACGCGCCCTAAGCGGATTCACACTCGACCGCCGCCGGCCCCCCGACACTTCTCCGCCTGTCATTGCTATGCATAATCATTTTCCACTGGTTGTCGTGATTCGCCTCTCGTCCGATTTCGCCAGCCATCGTTTATATGAAATTAAATTCGATCTGTGCCGCGATCACGCACGGCTAGGTGCACGTAGCGCGCGCGCAGACGCTCTGCGTGGATGACCATAATAAATTAATGTTATTTTGTCATACGAAGCTACGACGGGACGAGTTCGTGCGAAAGTGAGTTTGAGTATCGGCTGACATTGTTCTTTGTTCATTTTTATCGCTCCAGTGCTTTAGATAATGCTACTGATGACAACACGCTACTTGGCGGCGGCGACGACGCATGAGTTATCTGCCACTTTTCTCGTTAACGTTAACTGCAGTTTGTTAAAGTGCACTCAACTGAGAGATTTTTTTTCTCCGCATCCTTTGATCACTTAAGCTCGACTTTCATCCATTCAATGAACTCGATGGGAACGGTTTTAGCTCGTGTACTTATTAGCTAAGAAGGATAATGTTATCCGTTTTTATTTGACGATAACATAATCGTATTATAAATGTCACGTGGGAAGGGATGGCCGAAGCTCGCCGGAGAGTCGGCGTGGTGGTGAGGCAAGGAGGAGTAGTCGCGCGGAGCAAGGTGGTAGGCAGGACGCAAGGATTCTGCGCATCCCCGCGCCCGCTGCGCTAAATATAGCGCGCTTATCGTCGACTTACTATGTAAATGACCGCGACATACACGACGCCAGCTGCCGCAAAAATATGAACCGACTGGTTCGCATTCGTGGCTCAACCGGGCGCTGCAACTTTACTAGCCTTGCACCGCAAAAACGTGTGAGTTCCGCCCACACGAAGCGCATCGGGCTGGCTCTTTAAAACTTGCAGAATGCTACTCTTCTTTTTGGACTAGACAGACTTTATCGATTTCGTTCAAGGAAAACCTTGATATCCTCCCAGAGATATTGGTTAAAAATTACTCGTCCGTGGCAGAGTTTTAAAACAAAGAACTTTTTTGGGGCCTGCTATGTGTAACACCATTAACGGAAACTAGCCAGATATTTCAAAGAGTGTTGACCTACAATTAAAATGCCATTACGTAAGTCAACTGCCGAATGTTTGAAAATAATACCTGTCTAGCATAGTCGGTCGTGCTCACGATGTGGTGACCGTGACTTTGACCGAATGCAGGAAATTTGTTGCTAATTTGGTGGAACTTCCAGTGCGGTTCGTCGTACGTACTCCTTTGATCTAAAATGGATGTACGATAAATCATCATCGTGAATGTTTTATTGCTATTTTGAAGGAGCATACCGTTAAGGCTATTAAGGGATAAAGAGCTAGTTGATATATCCTTGTGTTTAAACTAATTCCTGACAGTTTAGTGCATACAAGACTTCCCTGTTTGAGAACGCCATTAAATTAATGACACGAACCAGTTATAAAGTGAAACTTATTGTATTATATGTAAGGCATGATGTACACTGCAATGGGGTGCAGCGGAAGATCGCGTGCCGTTCGCTTGTACTAATATGTTTTTGTAAGACTTCTCTACTAAGGGATCGACCAATGAATAAGGCACCATTATTTTCAATTAGGTCAAGTCAGTGCCAGCGTGAGACGCCATCTGAGAACAATCGACGTACTCACGCCTCTTGTGAGTGCCTTTCTTTTTGATTCCGAGATTGCTTAATTATATATGAGATGAACCAAGGATGAGAATCTTGTGTTGACTTGACCTTTCTTTTTTTTCTTTTACTCGACTTGTGTCGGGCGACTGCCCTGGCTTACATCAAATCTGTTTTTATTATTTCATATTGAAATTTTTGAAATGCATCTCCTTGAGTGGCTCTGGTGACTAATCAATGTTCATTCCACAATAATAATTAGGAGTCACCACGACACAGCGTGCCTATCGCATGACGAAAACCACCCTTTTTGAGGCGAAAGTGTCTCAGTTAATTGCTCGCATCCTCTCCTTTGTTGCTATACCAATTTAGGACCTAAAAATAGCGTGGATCCCCTGAGGTCTGAATGTGAACGCTTGGTATGAAGTGCAGTATTATGCATTTTAATAGGCTCTGTGGCCACAGAAGACGGGAGATGAATTTGTTTATTGCCCTCTTCCTTATTGAGACCGTCTGCGCGAGATAGCTCTCTTCCTATGAGTCACTAGAAAGTCATGTCTTAGGCTAACTAGCCTGGAATAACTTGCTGGTGCGCGAGTAACCTGACTGCAGCGGCCATGTGGGTGGACTCGTTTGTTCAATTGCACATTTCTCGGTGTGCAATGCTATTCGCAGATACAGATTCTTGTTTGCAATCTTTTTACCCTTAGCTTCGAGTGTCTTTATTATTAGACGCCACATTCTAAACTGCATTATATCTATTCTAAGGTGGTTGGACTCGTTCTGAAATGACTTAAGACATAAATAATTTATTTGACGTGAATTGAAAACATCAATAGACTAAAAAATCTGCAGTTAATTGATGCTTTATAGTCGAATTGAGCTTTTATTGATCTCCCCTATATTCGTAAATAAGGCCACATGATGTTCTTATTAGATCAAATTACTTTCGCTACGGGTGAATTCATTTCTGAACACCCCCTTGCTAGTCCAGCAAGTCTTGATTGGGTACCAATCTAAATAAGTATCTATAGACAAAATATACCACATACACGAGTAACCACGAAGCGATTTGATTCAATTTATTTCCTTTAAAATTCATTTCAATTCACGTCGCCCCGAAACATGTACCGACTTTGTGGATCTGAGAGCATTGTAATAACTGGTTGGATTGTTTCGTGTTTTTATAATAACATGTTGTCAGGCTTGACCTGCGAGGATGCAACCATCCATCTTTCAATCAATCATTGGAACGTCTGCCGAAAAAGGCTGCGTGAGTTTGGTCAAGTCCTCGAAACAGAAGTTTTAAAGTCCTGCATAGTTTAAAGTACTGCGTAGCTTTAGGAAGTTTTTTTAACTTTTGTCGGTAACAGTAACTAAACTATACAATGGTATAAGTGCCACTAAATGATGGAAGATATTTTGTGTGCTATTATAAGTTCTATGATGGTTCGGGAACAGACGGTAATGAACAATTAGCGAGTATATTGTCGGTATGAGTGATGCGTCACGGTTTCATTCTTGAAATGAGTGTTTGATGGAGACCCTCTCCGCATAACATGACTCAAGTCAAGTTTTCGTTGTCACCGGCACTGACTCATCTAGATCAAACAATAAGTATAAATCGAATAAATTGGACGATTCACACTTATTGCATATCCGATTGTCCTCATAATTTTGAAACGGATGAATATATTGCATTCAATTTCGTGTTTGCATAGTATGCAAATCATATTGAGCACGCAGACGGACACACCGATACGTATAAAAGATTTAAGCGGCCGTTTTAAAGTAAAGCATTATCTTTACAATTAATTTCCATTGAGTTACTTTACAACCTACAGTTAATAGATAAATATTAAGCACCTTCACTTTTTATCAGCATTTTTCGATTAATCCATGTCAGAATAGTGATAGTCGTAGCAGCCGCCCATTAAATAGGTAAATTAAAATTAAACGATTCGCTCTACACTTCAATAGTGTTGTGTTTAACCGCGGGTTTAAAAATTAGGAATTAAAGTTATTTTTGGTTTTTAAATTTTTCAAAAAACTACCTAGGGTAAGTAGTAGAAATTTCCTTAATAAAATCATCAGCTCAGAAACTGCCGTGAAATATATGTTTCTTATTCATCAATCTACACTACAACCACTACAACCACTCATTTGACCCAATGCTGCGAGTGAGTCTTTTCAAATACACGCCATTCGCTTATTTCGGTTGGTTTCTGGTCGACAGAGTTTTCATTCTTCTGGAAAAACATGTTGGAAGTAGGAGATGAGAAAGGAAACTTAAAAAGGTCCTCAGAGCCCTCGGGGGCTAGGTCGGTCGGGAGGAGATGGAACATGTGCCGCGTCTATAAAATCCCTCGTCGCGGCACGTCGGTTGCCGGTTGCCGGGTCGCCGCGACCATCCCGCCCGCGGCCACATTGTTCGCAGAGTCATTGAACCTACCAAAATGCTCCTTCGCTTATTGTGCCCATAATCGAATCAGCGCACCACTCTATATGGTAGCAAACTTGTCGAGTTGTTCTTTTTTTTGCTAAAAACAAAACGCGTCCGACAGGATTAAAGAAACATTCAAAATATCGCAGGGATTTCGTGGAACATTGTTCTAAGTAGAATACCGTTGTTTGATGTGCTTTGAAGATTGATTGTGCTTGTTTTATAGCTAAAGGCCAGTTTTGTAATTTCTGGATAGGTGTTGAGGACCACAATTTCAAAGCAATTTTTTCGATACCTTACGAGAACTTTACCAGCTAACATTGCGAAGCTAAGCTGCCTTGTAGACGGCGCTATTGGCTCGGTAAATATTTGTCTAATTTTGAACCTGTTACAATGAGGGAATTCCTCGAGCATTTCATTTCAGTTTTGTTTTCATAACATGTAATGTACTCGGATTCATTATGTTTCCTATTACGCGTTGCCTGCGTTCTCAACTGTGGGGTAAATTGAATTGGAAAATCCCGTGACTCGATTCTAGCATGAAAAAGGGGTGTGGTTGGTGCGCCCTGCCGGCGGCGGCGGGGGAGTAAGTGCTGCGAGTTTCACCCGGGGTGAGGGGTGAGCTCCTGTACTGTCTGGCCGCGGCGCAGGGCGCGGCGGGGAGGGCACCGGATCAATACGGCGCGCCGCCGATCCCCGCGCCCCGGCCCGCACCCCACCCGACCAATCTCCATCGGCCCTACGTCTTTCGACGCCGATGCTTGTTTTTTATAGGGCCCATTAAGCATGCTCTTCGATAAATGAATAGAAGCATGTGTTAGTATTTTTTCCCCTCGACTCGAGTAGAGGAATTCCTCGTAGGTTTATTTAAGGCTCCCAGTATCTTTAATCTTCATATCCGACTGTAATAGGTTCCGTTTTTCGTGTTGAATTTGACAAATCCAGTGATTTTGGGGTTCGCAGCGTGATGCCGCCGGGACTTTGTATAATGTAATGGAATGGACCTGTTGAATGTGCGTCACGAATACACTAAAAGACTGATGCTTTCTCGGTTACGGCTTCCAACAAAGTAGGTTAGAAATAAAGTTCCTTGAAATACAACCACGAGATGTAACAGCCTATCTTTTATCAGGACATAAAGCCCTAAGCTTTATGACTGGTCGTGACAACAGAAAGGGAGTAGGTAGGTATAGTTAATGTTTTTACCTAAATAACCTTAATAATGGTCACCGAATTTGCATTCTAATTAAACTGAATATTCGATTACATCGAGTACGTTGCTAGATTTCGGACCTCTGCCGAGGTATCGTCTTACAACATCTACTTGTTTGGGATAAGACAACTTCGCCTAATCCGTACGCGCTTTTTTGTTTCAACCCGGTATACTCGCAACTACTCGTAAGACTTTTTGTACTCTACCAACGTT
The DNA here is from genome assembly GCA_934045075.1 of Yponomeuta sedellus. Lineage (NCBI taxonomy): Eukaryota > Metazoa > Arthropoda > Insecta > Lepidoptera > Yponomeutidae > Yponomeuta > Yponomeuta sedellus. The sequence continues at coordinate 7,073,153 of OW203740.1, forward strand.
TGTTCGGTTTTTTCTTATCAACATTTGATAAATAGACTAGCTTAAGTGTAATATATAGCGGACAAGGTTTCTATCTGCGCATTAGATCTCCTCGGTGTCCTCCGAACCAGGCTATTTACTTGGCACTTGTCAAATCATTTATCATCTCGCACGGTGATCCTCGGTCAAGTCCACGTGAAAGGACCTTTACTCCCGCTCCATTAATAATTTTAGTAGATAAGGTGGTCCGTTTATGTTGTTTATTGAAAGAATAGAGACCGTTAATCGTTCAAATAAAGCAGAATACTTTATTTTATATTTGACTAAAACATATAAAAAGAGCGGCGGTAGTTCAGTGGTTAGAACAATGGTCTCGGAAGCGAGATACCCAGGTTCGAACCCCAGCGCAGGCGTGTACCAAAAGTTATAGTACAGTAACAATACCAGCCTCTAACTGTGAAGGAAAATATCGTGAGGAAACCCGAATGACAGCGGTGCTCGAACACGAGTAAGAGTCTTAAAATAACCAATCCGCTATAGTCACACGTGGTTAAGCCCATACTCTCTATTTGATGGAAAGCCTGTGCCCTGCAGTGGGACTTTTTTTTATAAAATTATAATCACAAAAGAAGAGTTACGTAAAACTTTTTATGCCACACCTGGCAATAAAGTGAAAAAACCGCTTTCTGGCCAAGTGTAGACATAAAAAGATGTACACAACACGGGAGGTAATAAAGAAAGCTCTCGATCGCATATTTACGTCCCTCGCTTGCAGCTCGGGCCGCAAACTTCTGCGATCTCGGCCTTTCTTTGTATTACCACCCTAGTTGTGTAATGTACTATTGGGTAACAGGAATAAGTTTCCTCGCTAAATTGTAAAAAGTTGAGCCGCTTAAAAATTCACGTCCACGCCTTGGCACGTCATATTCCGTCAAAGTAAAAATTGATACAAAGTTAATATGGGGACTCTGATCCTAATCTCTTCATAGCGACCTGGCTTGGCCGGCGCGGGGTACATTGCAAACGTGTTCTGTGTATGAATCCCGAGCGGCTGCTATTGGTTGCCCACCCGCTATATTTAGTTCAAGTAAACGCGCCCTTCGCCTTGTGCAGGATCACCGGCCCTAATGTTATTTGAACATCGGACACATTTTTTGTTCCTAACCTAACCTAACGGTTCGGGGACAACACGGGACAATGTTATTTAGTTTTATATTATTTATTACAGATCTAGTCGATGCGACGTTGTCATGTGTGTCGCCCGCATTGCGTCCTTGTCCCCACATGACGTATCAAATAAAAATCTGTTGTATGCGTTTTCATATCAGATATTGTTTATCTCAAATGAACGTTGACATAAAGTAAAAGCTCTGCACCTATGTTTACAAAAACATCTTATCTATTATCTTTTCTTTGGCAAACACTGTAGATAATAGAATGTTGTTTTCCTCTTGTCCCTTCGAAAATTCCATTGTTGGTTTATTGTGAACTATCATACTGTCAGCATAAATGGTATTTGTTGTCTTTATCGATGTTAAATGTGGCCGATAAGTTCTGAGAAGCTCAAGTTATTTCCTTGGGCAAAAAACAAGTCGCAGATAAAATTCGAGGTTCGGTTTTTTTCTTTACAATTTCTATGGCGTTGTAGTACGCAACGCAATCAACTGAATTCCTTCATTGAGGAAATTCCTCAATGCAGTAGGTATTAAAACAATAACCTGAGTACGTTGAGTTATTGAGTCATGAAAGAATTACGAACAGATTCTTTCATGACTCAATGCTGTTCGGCAACATTATCGGCTTGCTTCATTTATGGATACACTCATTATCAATTAATTTAGGTACAAAGGGTCGATTGTTCTCAGTTATGAAATGAAACCGAGGCCCAAAACTTCTGGCACAATTTAGTGATTAAAGCCAGCCATCCACAGCGAAAAAAGAAGCAACACAACATGCATCGTTGTTTTGGCACGTCATTGAAGGACGGACGCAACGAATATCTCTTGGATCGCTCCGGAGGCGCATTCCAGCCTCTTTTGTTCGCTACACACTTCGTGACCGGAATAACTGTTTAATATGCTCAAGTCATCATAATAGAGGCATGGCACTAATTCGCTTCACGCTGTTGTAGGGGTGCCGTTTTGAGACAAACTACGTTTTGGCGAAGCACTGTAAATGAATTAACTGTGTGGAATTACAGACCGCCCGCGAAGAATTTCGCCGTCGCTGATGGAGTGCGCCAATCAGAATTAAATAATGGATCTGAGTGAATGATATGAGCTCGCTAGTAAATGTAATGCCAAAATATCTACGCAGTTCACACTAAAATATTATTATCATTACTAATAAAATGTAACAAATCAAAGGACTGAAGTCGTTGAACAGATATCTCGTTCTTATAATGGGCTAACAAAATACATCACAATAAAGCCACACGAAACTGAATTACGGAGGTACGAGCAAAAATAAATATTTGAGCTTATCTTTTGTTGGAAGCATTTCCACTTTCACATTTGCTTTCATGCTACGAAAGAGTGAAAGCCTCACTGCACTTGCCTTTCTTGGAACTGCTTTAAAATCAATACGTGAGGAAATATCTCTAACATCTACAGTATGACAAATGCTGGTAGATTAGTTTTGTACAGGTTATCATTGTTCCAAGAGTTGGGTTTTCTACCGTGATTGCAAACGGAAACAGATAGTGTCGTCGGCCGACACGTCATGCCTTCGTTCTTTACTCATGCACTGTGGATAAAATACTTGCCACTGGATGATAGTAATGATCTCGAAATACCACTTTTTTACAGGATCATAATGAAAGCTTAATTGAAAACGTTCGTTCTTTGAGCGTCCTTTTTCGACCTTCACATAACACTTAATGCATATTACGCTCAATGTGATTATCAAGTTTTAGTACCTACTTAGTGTACTTTTTAGCGTATCGAGTTATGTTAGCCAAAAATTTAGTAATACTGACTGCGTTATCATATCACTTGCAGTCATAAAAGTCATCCTGACTGCACAATGTTGGAGGGCACAGAGCATGGTGTGAGCTGGATCATCGTTCAAGGAGTATCACACAAGCAGTTTAAGTTAGTTGCGTCTGTTATGCCCCACCCATCTGAACACAATATTATTCTTGCTTCCACTACCCCATGGCAATTTAATGTCAATATCTATTATAGCCATCACCGAAGAACTCGCAACAACCCTGCGAGCAACCGGGGGTGCCATACCAGCGGTTCTATTACGGTTTCAGTGCTGTATCCACTAGCTTTGATTAGGCACATTAGCTCAACACAACAGGGCACGCGTATTCATCAGTGGAAATGCGAAAGCCAAACTAAAAGTCAGCATGACGGGAGGCTAACTAAGCACCTCATGTGGTAATAATGGTTGTGATGTGCAATATTTGAAATAAGTTGTTGCAAGAGCGCACTTTTTTATCGCTTTCACAGTTCAGTTCCTCTTGAAAGGCAGCGTCCTATCCAATGTAACCCCCAGAAAGTTATTGCTATTATTTCACAATTCCACAAGAAGTTGAGCTTACGGCCTGCTTCTTTGTTGGAAGATGAGAAACAGGACACCCGAGTTATCTTCGTAATAGCCATTCACACAATTCAAATAAGACTAGCCTCAACTACCTCGTGAGTTTATTGGAAACCTAATGGGAGGTAGTCTGTGTAAAACTAGCGGGACATATTTGGCCTAGATAGACGAATTGAGTGGTTTAATGTCGAATACGAGCAGGACCAGAAGACAGACTTGCGACTGGCCGTTATTTTGTTATCACCAACGACTTTGATTTGAGAGAAGATACACCTGAAAGTGTCTGTTAAGTTTTCGGAGTATTACAGCCAAGGATGTTGGGTGAAACGTTCTTGATTACAATAAAAGATCGCCGGTCATAGTATCAATTCCACAACAGCTGCCTGAAGTTGTTACACGTCAGGTACAACATACTAAGTAGCGTGTCATACTGTGAGTTTTTTCTGATAAAGCCGATGTAATGGAATTTGTGATCGTTTAACATATAATCATTAAACAGAACATGAACACGCTATATCGTTGACACACTGGCACAATTCTTTTTTTTCATGCAATTATTTTCAGAAAATTCTTTGAGCTCTGTTTCCATGTCTTGACCGCAACAAAAATTTCATGAATTGCGTTAAGAGTATATTATTGTTATGTTCGTAATTAATATTAGTAATTGAGTTAAAGTTGAGTACTGTCAGCCTCTCTTAATTGTGTAGGTACTTTATTTAAATACTTTAATCATACAACGAGATGGCATGATTCACTCCGTTAGAATTTTGCATTTTAATCATGATTACATAGTACATAGAGAACTAACATATTTACATGCTTAGTTTATGGTAGTTTGCCAGTTTCCTGTGTCCATTCATAACATAGACATTCGCATGTTTAACTTGGGAAACTGTATTTCACGTCCTATTTCTAGCACAGATTTCTAGTGAGGAAGACACAGCGATGCATCCAAAGACGAACAAAGTAAATGATTAGATGATAAAAGCTTTAAGGTTTTTCGGAGTTAAAGGGTTAGCCAGTTGCATTTTGCTGCTAAGCAATGCTTTTTTTAATGGACCACAAAAAAGGAGGAGGTTCTCAATTCAACGTGTATATTCCTTTTTAATTTCTATGTTTTCGCATGACTTCGTCTTCGTAACAGATTTAAACAATTATTTTTAGTTCGATGTGATACTCGTATAACGTCCCATTGTCCTATTTTAATTTGGTAAAAATCTGATGAAGACTTGGAGAGAGATTGGGAATGCAACTCTTCTATGGACAAGACCAAATAAGCCCTGATGATCCTTTAGTAATATAGGTTCAAAGACATTTATTTGTTTTATAAACAAATATGCATTTGTTTCATAAATTATAGCGTAAAAGTAGTCCCAGGGTGGTGAACACTTTCGGAGATGGAAATCTAGAACTTCAAATTTTAAGGCAAAGGATTAAGTAACATTTTGAGATACAGATCTCTGATCTAGTTTGGGACCCAGTCTGTCCACAAATCGCTTCTATTGCACCATATTGTACCACTGCTATTTTTCAATTAATTTGTGGATGGAGAAATAAAGATTTTTTGTATTGTATTGTATTTTGACGTTCAAAAATTTTTTCATTACAATATTTTCACTCGGCAACTCATTCGCTAGTGTCTGGTGAACATTGTTTTGAACATCATCAGCTCTAATGCCGTTCTTGAGAGGTTCTAAGCTTTTATACTAGATAGAAGTATCCATTTACAAATCAAATATATAGTTCCATTGTCACTTTTTACAGCCGAAATTTGAAAGTCTGATGATGACCAGTTCAAAAACACCCAGTTTTGAGGCACCGTTCCTCCTAGAAATCCGGAACTTAGTTGAAATGTATAGTTTCATTATCACTTGCTAAATTAGGAAAATTAAGAGTCTGATGACGACCACTTCAAGAACACCTACATCTAAGGTACCGTTGCACCTATAATTCCAGAATTTAAGTCAAAGTACACAATTTCGTTGTCATTGTCTACACTAGAGTCTGAAGTTGACTAGATAAAAAGTGCCTAAATGTAAGGTACTGTTGCTCATATAAATCCAGGATTGAAGTCGATACACAGTTTCATTTGTATTTCCTACACTACGAGAATTGAGTCTGATGATGACCAGTTCAAAAGAAATTGTGATCTAATAGGACGCCCAAAGGAGTGATTCTCATACAAACCAACATTGTTTTCATTTGCACTCTAGGCACAATAATTTGTTTGTTACGCTTTATTGCACAAAAATTAAGAAACAGAAAAATAACTAATAAAAATAACTAATAATAACTAATAACTAATAAATATAATAATATTTAAATCATAGGTATATATCTGATTAAGTCCTTAACAAGAAAATAAAAAAAATGCCAATGCGAGGCGGCCACACATGGTTATTAAGGCCACATTACTTACAAAAAATTGTGAAATAAAATATTGAAATATAAAAAAACACAGACCTCACAACACTAAACATTCATACATACATAACCTCACGCCTGTATCCCAGAGGAGTGAGTAGGCAGAGACCATGGACTGCCACTTCCCACGATCCTGACAGATCACCTTCACTAAACACGTATTATTTAAGCGAATACGACATGTTCCAGACTGACTAGCACATACATTTTGGACTCCGCCTCCAAAATGTACTTCTATAATACCTACATCTATACGTATTTCGAATTTAGATGTTATTATATTCGTTTAAATTTTTTCTGCGTTTTTGTTGTCTTAGTGTTGTGAAGTCGCGTTTTTCCATTTAAATTTATTGAAGATCAGAAAACTATCATACTTGCTGCCGATTGTAGTATTACCTCTATATTCGCTACACGTTCGCGATGAATGTAAATGAATCAGAAAGTGTGCGAGTATGCGGAAATACCACGAAGTTCAATACTGATACTGAACGACATGAGACATCTCCATTTCTTGACTATAAGTTACTAAGTTACTCGTTTAGTCTAGTACTTCATAGTGAGATGACGAGAAATTGTGTCATCGTTTATGGTTACTTTTTATTACCGTATTGTGACTAGATAACTACCGACTCTTATAGTTTTGTTTTTATGGCACCTGTAAAATCTCCCAGTCACTTTCACATGCAGTTTTATCGTTGCGAAGTGCCTTCACAATAAATACGTTTTTAACAAATAATCTGCTTACACCAATTTCATGAGCCTGCTTATTAAATTAATTAAATTTATTGTAAACCCCAATTAGACCTCATTATTTGTGGCTTCAGCCGACGACGTTGCCAATTTCCTCCGATCGATCATTTTGTCATGAAAAGTGTTTTCAATGCTTCTGTATAGAAAAAAAATACAATCCGACAACGTACAGTCTATTTAATTTTATTCTTACTTGTCGAATTTAGTAAACAAGATTCTACCCTCAAACTGTGACTTTTTAGTTCAAAACTGCCATATTTCCATAAATGAAGTAACTTTGAACACTCTTTTAGATAACACGCTGCCAAATTTATAAACATATATTTCATGATATTTCATGAATTTGCGAGAAAATGTCTAGTTTATGCATCTAATCTCAATTTTAAGGTTAGAATCTTGTTTACTAAATTGGACAAGTAAGAATAAATAGACTGTAAATCATATTGTAGTTATTTAAGTACAGATTTCCACGTTAATAAACACAGGTAAAGGTGGTCAATTTACGGTTGACCATGCCTAAAATGCATGTTTCCCGCCCACGTAAGAGTTAAATAGAAAAGATCGATAAAGGTCCCTGCCTAAAAGATAGACATGAATAACAACAAGCTGTCTGGAATCAATCCAGAGTGTCTAGCGGATGAAGCCGGCTATTATACGCTACGTCGTCGGAACACTCTCCGCATGACAATGATATAGCTACTAAACTACCACCTCGAAAAACTTCGGCTATAAACCATGAAATGCTCCTGGTACTACCTACCAAGCAAAATTCAACTTTACTTGAACGAGTTTTGGGTGGGTAACAGCTCAGCATAGTAACTTTGCAAGCCGTAGATTCTTCACGGTTCACGCCAGACTAGGCATTTTCGTAGGTAGAGTTCGACCCTTGATAGTCTTTTGTCTAGACATTCCTTCGGGGCTTACTAGATTAGCTTTTCCATTTGTTTTCTCTCTACCCGATGGACTGAATCTGATTAGCTACAGATGAGATACACAAATTTTATTATAAGTTTTTCGTCCTAACGCCAAAATGCACAAGCTTTTCCTTTTAAGAGGGAAAGTAATGTGGTCTGGTCGGTGACGAAGGCATCTGCGGTGGCATTTTAGCGTTGACTTGTGCAACCCCACGAAAAACGAGCAAACGCGCGGCTCCATTAACTAAACCGTCAGCTTCTAAATTCCTCTCGCCACAACAGACAATTTTGTAGCGTCGTTTTATTACTGAACCATAAAAAACGTTTTATATTCCAGTAATTGCTACTTGCAGCGGCTAAAACATGCGTTCGGTTCAATAGTCCCTTTCGGTAGAAAAGCGTTGTTGATAGCGAGCGGTTTGCGTCAGTTCGTGTTGATGGACTGTGTGGCCTCAAGTATGGCCATTGTTTGATTTGGACGCCATTTGGCTGACTAACTGTAGCCGTGGAAGGCTATGTACTCGTAGTAGCTTGCTAGCTGTATGCAAAGGCTAGTAGTAGTCCCGTAGGTTGGTTGTTCAGTTGGCGTCTACACGGCGCGTCGCGGCGGCGGCATGTCGCGCCACTCCAACCCCGATGCAATTTACAATTACCCCGAATCGAACCGTGAGGGTGTTTTCACTGTGCACTCATTGGAAACATTTTAAATGTTACAAAGTACTGACAGGGGACCGAAAGGCTTAGTAGGGTCTGTCACGGAGATGGTGATGATTCTTTTACTTTGATGGGGAAAGTAAAAGGTCTCTAACCTAACCAAGTTCACAACCTACAATCAGTGATGTTAATGTACCAAGTTAGACATTTCAATATTTCGACCGTCGCACAGATCTTTAGATTCAAATGCCAAGTCGAACACAAGAAGGGTAGATGAGTATTGCAATGAAAGAACTTTCTGATGCGTATTGAACTGCTGTTCAATAAGTTATTTGATGTGCGTGACTAGAAACAGAAATTGCACGAGACTCGCTGCGATTTATTGATGCGTTTGTTCGGAGTAAATTGCGCACCGCTGGTCTATGCATCGTGGATTGTAATCGACTCGTAACTTTAGTATTGTTTTCTACTCAAATTCCGTCGATCACTGATCGTGAGTTGGCAGCAATATTTGCTCTAATTTTAGTTGTACAGAGGTAATGCGTGTCCAATTCGCATAAACGGTATCGTTTAGCGATACGTACTTGTTTTTGAGTATCCTCAAGTTTGTGGAAATGGCAGGGTAATTAAGATAGGCTGTCGAAGCAGGCCAGGGCTGTTGGGTGGCGGCGTCGCGACAGGTTGCTCACCCTGAGGGAAATGGGTCGCTTTTATCGACCTCTGGGCCTTGTGGACTTTGAGACACGCCATTCTCATGGCTATTTGCAGGCCATACGACCTAAATTTGAAATAAGTTGTGCCTTTATACTTAAACCGCCTTTTCTACGTTTCATACCAAAACTTCGTCTTTTGTAGGCTAGTTTCGCGACCCGACCGAAGCACCCAGAGCTCAAAAAAATTATATCTTAACAAAACCTGCATGATTCTACGTATTAAATACTCCAGTTCAGCCTCTCTACCTGCGTCGTTACCAACATTATTGTTGTTGTAAAAGGAAGCCATTCAATGCGATGAATAAGTGGTTCAGGTAGCGTTTGTAAAATTCGATACGAGAGTCGTGTCGCGAGATAATCTCGGATTAACATTCCGACCCTACGCTATGGGTCCCTGGCACTATTTGTTACTGACTCGCTCCCTTGTGATCCCAGGCGTCCTCGATCATGTAGGGCAGAGCTTTTCGATAGTGGATCGCTTAAATTAACCAATAAAAACGTATGCGGGCGCGTTTTACGTTCACACAACTCTACAGCAATAGCCTCTCTGTCTATCAATGCCGTAATTATTCAGCATTACAGAGAATTAAGTGCATTAATATGTGCATTGTCGTCGCCACCCCTGTCTGCCGACACGAGGGGACACGTTCCACTGACCCTCTGCATGTCGCCATGCGACACTGCATCGCATTTAACCGGTTTTTGAAGCAAATATAAAACGCGATGAAAATAGAATAAAATAACACCTCGTGATTCACTAGCATGTCGAACTAATTCCGTATAAGTAGGTCTGCAGAGGAAATAACAAAAAGTGATTCACGTCGCTAGGTATGACGAGTTGCTTGAATGAACTATGGGAATGCACTTGCAGTATTAATTTATGTAAGAAAAAAGTTAATTTCAGTCGATGAATAATGTTTTTTAGGAAACACGTAATATTTAGCTAATAAAGAGCTGGAACCTTAGTCCGGACAACTTGTAGGGAAGTTGCACAAAAGGAAGCGCAAAATATTGATTACACATCGACCACAACGTGTTGTAACACAAAGCACGTAGTCTACATCGAGTAAATAAACGCATAACACTGTTTATACCTATTTGTGGATGTTAAGATTAAGTAAACGATTCATTATGAATTCAAATCGATTACTTATTTGATATCACATCAGTGGTAAAATAGAGTTCATATGATGTTTAGCATAACTAATCCAGCTGTTATTTTACCGTGGTTGATGGTACTGCGACATGTTGATGGTCAACAGCTATAGCGTCGTTTTCGTTGTTAGTACGCACTAATATGAAAAGGAAACCAATCCTAATAGATTAACCTACAAATCAGATTAACATCAAACAATGGCGGTGTTTATTCCCCGTGCACGTGTATAAATACGTTCATATTAGACAAAATTATTCTGCTGCGTTGTCCATTAATACGCTCTTCGTGTAATTATTTAAAAAATATTACAATGCGTGATTCAAAGAATTGAAATAAAGAAGAGTTTGAAATGGCTTTGGCTCAGAGTAAACAATATATATATATATATGCAAGGGAAAGATAAAAAGTAACAAAATAATCTACAAGAGAATTTTGCATATTGTACCTCCGTGACAACAGCTTCCAAATCAGCATAGCAACGTCAATGAAGTGTGCTGTCGTGGATATCATAGCTCCGGCAAAGTTGATTTTCGGATGGTGCCCATTATCTCTTCTCTTTCCCACATCATTGACGCCCATGCAACGGCGGCCATGAGTCATGATGTGACAGATATTGCGAATGTCATACTAGGTATGGTCTGGCATTTATGTAGCTACTCGACCAAATAAAATAAGCGTATTGATTCCTCAAACACGTTATGTTTTGGATGCATTGACATCTGATGGATTTCTTTAGCCTTGCAGATGCAATAACACACACCTGTCCTTTACTATCTAATCATAATCACCCACGTAATGTTCCTCGTGAAAATGTTTGTAAATAACTTCTGATTAACAAGCTTTTCATAACATCAATTTGCTATAAAATATTGTCAGACTATTCCTTAGGTTTTTCCGGCTTTAGCAAACTGTAAATAGTTTCAACAAGAACTGTGGATGTGAATCGAGTTTCTGGTCCTTAACTAAATGCATTTTTTCATGCAGTTTATAGCTTTAGCCAATCGCATATAAATGTAGTCGATCGAGATGGATGAGCCTTGGCAAATATAGCGTTATTATGTTAAACAAAGGACAGGACTGCCTGCAATATTGTAATGCATTCGATCTGTTGGTTTAGTATAGGCGGATTATAATTAACCCACATAGGTAACGATTTACATGTAGGTTAGGTATCGCGCACTTTAATTTCACTAGTTGGTGTTTGATGATGTTGATGAGTCAAAACACTAAATGTACTTCTAATAGATTTGAGTAACTTATGCTAGTTTTAATCCTCCTCAAATATGACATTAGACGCTATGTAAGGAAAGATACTTAAGTGAGTGGAAAGCCACCACCCTCGGCCTTTGTGGGGGCTCATAAATATACTCCTCTGTGTCCTTGCATAGCACCCTAGCTAAAAAAAGGTCATGTGGATGTTTTATCGTTTTTGTTGTTGAAATATTCAGCGAGATACATATGGTTTTATTCTCTCTCTCTCTCTGTCGCTAGAAAAACACACGAGATACATTGGTAGGAACGGATGGGCCCCGTGCCCTTAATACAAGTCACATAAGGGTTTACCTTATTGATATTGATTGATACGTCAACAGTTTAAATATTTAAATGTGCCTATGGCTATGCTGTCCATGGTGCCCGGACAGTGAATAACAAATGGCTGCCGCATTCCTTGAGCTCGCCTTCGTTAATTAGCCAGTTTTATGAAACCGATGCAACGCACCACATCATACTCGCGCAGTGTCTATTATTATAAAATTGAACCTACATATTCATTGCGTTGCCTGTAGAATATAAAAGTACTAGGGACTGCGTTTCTTATTCTTTTGTCTAGGAACCAAAGTAGTCGTAAAACAATAACGGCCTCATAAAACACTCATAGCGTTTACGATATGTTATAACATTAATTAGCTTCGATCAATTTGATCTCAGCCAGGTGGGAGCGCGTTGATAGCAATTAGGGTTGTTAATTCTACATAACACGTTTTTTTGGCGAAGAGAAAAACAGTAGAACAGTTTAGTCAATTTTACACACCAGCTCCTTCGACCGTTGTATCATCTTTTGAATACGTCATCAGCTCACTAGTTTATAATTTGGTATAATCCAACATTGGGGTACCCTTGCCATTACGAGTTTGTGAGTACTGTCTCTTCCGTGTTAATTATTTATGATAATTACAATTTGTTCTCTCTTGCTACAGTGGCCTGAACTTCCAAGATCTGATCGTGCGGCAAGGAGCCATCGACTCCCCGCCTAAGACTCCCTTCATTCTCGGCTTCGAGTGCGCTGGCGAGATCGAGCAAGTTGGTGAGGGTGTCACTAATTTCAAGGTGAGAATTAATAAGTAACAGTTTCACGAAGTCACAAAGTAGTACTAGTAAAATTACGATTTCCGTGTACTCGGCACGTGTTACCTAATCATATTTTGATCAGGACACTTGTCCTTGCTTTCTTCTCAATAACTTTATAGATAAGAAAGTAGTACCTACAGAGCTCACCTGCACTAGTCAATCTGGTCACGTATAAAGTGTTAAGAAATAATCCACAACGGACTCGTTCAAATATCAATAGATTACACAACGTGGTATGAAATTATTCAGGGTTTTTCACTATTAGCTAATTCAGTATGACTCACACAATGCTTCCCGATGGTGTCGATAGCCATAACAGAAAGATTTTTTTTTAAGATTGAAAAATAAAACTACTTAATCATCTTTCCGACAGGTTGGCGACCAAGTCGTGGCCTTACCGGAGTATAAAGCCTGGGCTGAGCTGGTCTCAGTGCCAGCGCAATATGTGTACGCTCTGCCCGCCAACATGACGCCTCTGGATGCCGTTGCTGTGACAACCAACTATGTAGTCGCTTACCTGCTCCTGTTCGAAATGGCTAACCTGAACCCAGGGAACAGTCTGCTGGTCCATTCTGCCGGGGGAGGCGTGGTGAGTGCTTTGTATAGACGGGAAAGGTTTCGGTGACCTGCAAAGCCCAACTGAGGCGTGAAACTTTCAAGAAAGCTCATAAACAAAGTATTCGGTGTAAAAAAAAGAAGTTGCTACAAAACATTATTTTTCTTATTAATGCATTTTTTTGGCAGAAACTATACGTAGGAGCACTTCGGTTAACTTCACCATTGCATGCATAATAGGCAATATTATGTTCAAATTACGAATGGCTCTTGTTGTTTTTTGTTAGTGCAGAGTAGACCCACAAACCAGTAACAATTTTAAAACCAGTTGCGGGTAGACAGAGACCGGGGTATATTCATTTTTATTACTTAACCGCAATATGCGACTCCTCATCTATTATTAGGTACTTGTTTGAAGTCTGTTCATAGACTCGGGAGAAATAGTTTTAAAGTACCTACCTCCGACATAGAAGAAATAAACATCCACTACGGTGTACTAAGGAACAGTTAGAATTTATGGCTACCCTACATTCCAACAATGTAAGAATGGGTTGCATAGATTTGACGAATTTTCCGGTCTAATGAATCATAGTGCAAATGCAGGAAAGACTATTTTCGAGATGCATGCAACATAGAGTTAGCTTGTCGGGCGGGCCTGCTGTTACCGGCCTGCGGGTTTACCGGAGTTCATAAATAGCATTGTAAACAATGTAACTGGCTATAATTGCCGCTCCAAATTGGGTGAGAACAAAAACTCTCGACTTCCGAGTGACGTCACCGCCTAACCCCGCCAAGTCAATGACTTTGAAACTTAAAACTTTTCTGAAAGGGTACTCTGTGCTCGGTCAACATGTGGGCCAACAGTAGAACCAATTAGGCCCGTTTATTAATCAGCCACTTACTCGTTAAGATAGCTTTTCACGGAAGTGAATTTCCGTAAAACGACGGAAGCGTTTTAATGTAATTTTGTGGAAGAAAATGAGCAGCGCATTATCCGGTGGGTCATTTTATTGGCGTTGCCTAGATCTTTTAATTAATCTTAATGGTGTCAGTAGTCGGGAGACATAGAATGTCTCCCGACTAGGTACTGACAACGTTAAGTACGAAACATTAAAGCCCGAATTCGCTTCACAATGCCAAATTGAGTAAGCAAGTTTTTAGCTTTCGAAGCAACAGAATACAACTTTGAGCAAAGCGAAGCTCCTACACAAACCTAAACCATTTTATATAATCCAGAAATCCTATCAAAAACCAATACTAAATCCTCAACGCTAAAGCCGGAATTCCCTTGACAGGGCCAAGCCGTGGCTCAGCTGGCAAAGACTGTATCAGATGTCACTGTCTTCGGCGTCTGCTCTAAGAGCAAGCACGAGGCGCTGAAGACCAATAACAACAACATCGACCATCTCCTCGAACGCGGCAGCGACTACACCAGCGAAGTTAGGAAGTAAGTACATACCCCCAATATATTTATTCTTTGTTTCTGTTGCCTTCCACTTGAAATTCCCCTCCCGCTTAATAAATGGTTATCTGAAAATGGGAAAAAGAATAAAAGATAACTTTCATTATAAGAAATAAGGAGATTACAGCCCACTTCTTACAGTGAAAATGGGACGAGGGAAAAGAAACTATCTGCGATCATACGACCAGCGGATAACTGATTGAATGAACGATCCTACGTAGAGATAAATAGATAGAATTACTTATTTCAGTGTGAATGAGTAGATCATTAGAGTTCTAATCTACTCTACTATGTAGATATTAATGAGGCTTACGGGATTACACGTGTTACGGGATTCCACGTGATTAAAATAGAAATATCCGAGGTACAAATTACACGACAAAGAGCAGCATAAATGAACTGTCGACGTGATCGATGGGCGAGATCACCAGGCGAGAAGGAATCCAAGTTAACGAGTTGGGAAACTTACGTTTACGATCAAAGCACCGGTCCGATATGAATCTGATAAAGGTGCGCCTTTCGCGTTGAATCAGATCTACCGCTTGACAGGTGATAACTTAAGACCTCGTGAAAAACATGCCAAATGGGCCTCTCACCAAAAGCGCCAAGACACGGTTTTAAATCGACTGTAGTTAAAATGTTTGGTTATACGGTAGCAGAAACCACTAATTTAGGTACCAAGGGAAGAAACAGAAGTAAAAGTGATTTCATTGTTGCTACTTTTTCGCAAAATGTTGAAAAGTCCCTCCGACAAAGCGAACCATAAGTTTCTCTCGCTTAATGAAATACATATGTCGCGTCTAATTTGTAACTGCTAACAAATGTGCTTATTCCAAACCACCATCCGAAAACCGCTTTCAATGTTCAGAACCGTCCAAACAAGTCTAAAAATGAAGGGATGAAATCACTTCGAGTTAAAAATAACATTTTCCCAGTTTCTCACGTCGTCGGCCCTTAATCTTGCTGATGCTTTGTTTATAGATTGGAGTATTGCATATAGTTTGGTATTTTACATTAGTGTCGTCATAAATAAGTAAAGGAACAAAGCGAACACAGTTTGTTAGTAGTACTTCTTCAGTAAGCAATAGATTCTTGAATTGGAGCGGGTTGGCGGGTTGTTTGCTCTGTCAACAGGGGAAAGCAAACAAAAGCTAAGAAACTGTTTGAGATAATTACTAAGATTAAATATTTATTTAGTTCGGCAAACTAGTAAGTTTGTAGCACCTCTAGTGTTTGAATTAGGATATAACTTTTAACAACTCTGTCGCTTTTCGAATCCCAGTGAACAAACCAAATTGTTCATGATCCAAAGCTACGTAATTGGTTGTTATTACAGAAACATATTTTGAGCCCGGACGGATCATACTGCCGATTAATAAAGACCTCCCCTGTCACGCTTTAGACGACAAAGTTAGTTCTACAAGCGCAAGCACGGAGTCCACTTAAAAATGGTCGTGTAACGAGTTAATTGTTTCGATTATAACCCGCTCGCTCCTTAGGGCGGCTGCCTTCTGCCGGGCAAGTTTAATTCTCGTAAATAGAAGATATTTTTATATCTGGTGAGCTCTTTAGAACGTAAACAGGCGAGCCACACAAGTTCAATGTAAATAAATATAATGGCAGCCGATGTAGAAGCTTGAAAAGCAGACCCTGTACCTACTCGTGAACGTAGTGGAGGAATGCATGTGGAATTTTGTTGCCCGTCGGTTTATAGCACATTCGGCATGAATTGAGAATACGTTGTGTAAAAATCGAGTTCAGTAGTGTCTGTTGTACCCTTAAGTACCAGGCGTAACGTGGTAGGTGGTGCACTTGAAAGCGTTTATTCGATGAGTCAGACGGTAGTCTGGAGTTGCGTACATTTGTGGGTAGATACAAGCAATTACATCGTGACTCCCTGTAGTTGTTACTCCATAGGTACATCTGCGTTGCCACGTCGAGATTACTAATCCTCGTG
Organism: Yponomeuta sedellus; assembly: GCA_934045075.1. Taxonomy (NCBI): domain Eukaryota; kingdom Metazoa; phylum Arthropoda; class Insecta; order Lepidoptera; family Yponomeutidae; genus Yponomeuta; species Yponomeuta sedellus. The sequence continues at coordinate 7,089,615 of OW203740.1, forward strand.
ACTGTGCGAGACGATATATTATCATCATCTATGGGTACTTCTACGCTGGCGGCTATGAAGCTTAGATTGGGGATCGATGAGAGAACTATATACGTCTAAGGACATAGATTGGGGAACTTGCGTCGTACTTGGATCCAAGTGGCATTGTATACCGTACAAAAAAACTATAATATTTTGATATGAAACCATAACAATATTTTTTTAGGCTTTTCAGGGTCCCAATAAATGCGTAAAAAAACAATACTTGTAAAAATAAAAAACATATTACATTTCGTTAGACATCATTTAAACGATTTAAAGTATATAAGAATATATTTTTGTGCAAGTTCTCCATTATGCCTGACCCCTATAGAGCATGCACGAGCACGTAAATGCAGTTGTGTAGAGACTAGTTTAGCATCACCGCTTACCGAGATTATCCTGTTATACCTTTCAAATATTATCCCTTCTTATTTTGATCCTTTATGGCGAATTTATCTCAGCGCCCATAAGAAGGTCTGCCTTTGCGTGGTAGAAACGCTAACCTATAATTAATAATTTCCCTGTTTCACGTGGGAATCATGTTGCGGGAATTTCGCATCAAACGTCAACGGCTCCCGAGATGATAAATGCTGGGACAAATGACGATAAATGTCTGTCTCGCGACAAGCAGACCACGCATTAATGATCTCGTTTTTTTCTCCTTAGTCCGTACTAAATCCTTGGTTTTTTCCGCTAGAATCACCCCCGATGGCGTGGATATTGTTCTGGACTGCCTCTGCGGCGAGGAGTGCAACCGTGGCTACCAGCTGTTGAAGCCGATGGGCCGGTACATTCTCTACGGTAGGTGTATGTAGCCTTTTCAATTTTAATAACTCTGGTCCAGGTGTTGTGGGATGCACTGATGTAAATGCAGCACATAACATTTAACGCATTTGCATGATAAATTCGTAAGCTATCGTAATCGAAGTACAGAACAGAGGCTTAATTATGCGCACCACATCCTGAAGCATTCGAAACGGTTAGCTGTAAAATTCCATGGGTACTAAATGCTCTAGTATTGTCAAGACCAATGTTAAACGCCATGTGAGAAATAAATAATTGCTATCGCAAACGAAACTTTAGGATTCCGACAGGATTTGGTGCGCGTAATATAGAAGCAGCGAGTCTCTGTCGTTTTTTCTATATACAGGTACAAAAATGGAAATAAAACGTGTCGTGATACCAATCTGATATGGATCTACGCGTCCGCATGACTTTTGTATCGAGTTAGATACAGCTACATAAAGTCTAATAACATCTCTCTCTGCACGTAGAGCAACATGGGATGAGCCTTCAACATAAATGAACGTAATCTCGCGACAGAACTCTGCAAATAATAAATAGCTACTTTACCAGGAGTGAGTTACCCAACATTCAGTCACTGTGTTCGTTATGCGTATTAATTTACTTTGTTCGAAAATATGCTGTTTATTGTTTTCCTTGACATGATAACGGTCATGAAATTGATACCCGAAGCACCACTTTGTAAAATTTAACTTGACGTGTATGTGTTGATGTGTTGTGACTGAGATCCTAGCAGATGTTGCTAATAAAGTACGTATATATAGGTACTTGTGCAAAAAGTTTTTTTTCTTGTTATTATACTAAACTATAAACATTTCAGTATTGACTGATAGCGACGACCTAGTAGTAACGCATTGAAAGACTACAAATTTAAGAGTCTAGATCAACAAACAATAAACTACCACACCCTCCTCGTCGTTGAACAGCCTATTTACTTAACTAAGTACTTACAGCTAGTCTAGACGCCACAAGGCGGTAGGTAACACATGTTGCTAACAAACCGCTTTTACCCACAGGTTCATCCAACATCGTCACAGGCGAGACCAAGAGTTTCTTCAGCGCAGCGCGTGCCGTAAGTACTCCTAGCATATATTAGCTTTACTAGGTACTTTGAACACGTAGCTCATCAAAATAGAAAGTGTACTTATTTGCATTTCAATCGCCTTTTTCGGATAAGTTGACTAACTATTCGTTAACTGCATTACTTATGAATAGAACTATTACATCGGATTTGTAGCGGAGAAAGGACCAATGGACACCTCTTGCTCATCTTTTTGGTATAGGTACGTTATATTAAAAAAAAACTGCGGCTGCTTCGCGTAATTTATTTCGGTTGTCATTTAATTTCTACGGCTAAAGTTCCGCGCCCAATAATTGTTTACCGAGCTTCTGGAAGAATTATACCGTATTTATAGGTTTTCGCAATTAGGCGCTTGTTTTGGCAGAGACGACGTCATGTCTTGGAACTTCCCAACCCAGCAGCGTCCTTCAGTACGCGCTACCATATCGAAATTGAAAGGAACAAAAGTTCCACTGCCTCATTTCCGTGATTGGCCCCTTGGCGCGAAGCATGATATTATAGCTGAGACTGTGAGAATTTCAATATCCTCTTGTGTGAATATTTCAATCACCTTTTAAGCAATAAATAGTTATTATCACCTTCACCCAACACAATCATGTGTCCAATCACAAAATCCTGATACCAATCAAGTAATGATTAAACTGTCATTTTCCGTACTAATTTGACAGTTACACTGGAATCGTTCAGGATTTTGTTCAACTATTTTAGGAGCTGATACCCTGATCCCAAACTCTGGTACCCTGTTCTATGCTCACCAGGCATGGACATAATAAACATGGAAATACACCCAGCCCTTTACTGGTTAATATTTGGTCAAAGAAAACATTCAATCAGCCAACGATTATATTTGTCAGCAATACCTCAAAAAATAAAGTTTTGGTCAGCGCAATAATAGTCAGCAAAGTATAATCTATCTGTGATCAAAACAGCATGAGGAGTTATTTACTTAGATGGATTTTTCTTACTTCTCTTTAAACACTGCATCATTGAAATAAATTTTAGATCTTTGGAATTTCTTTGTTGATCAAGTTTTGATGCTTAAATTATATTGGTGATCAATTTAGTATTTTCTTCGGAGTTCCGTTTGATACTCAAAACGCTAAGTTTCATAAATCATTTCCAATAAGGAAGGCAATAAGTTTCATTGCTTATAGAAATGATTTTATTTCTTCTCCTAGGCGTATTGCTTGAACAAAATCTTGAACGCCCGTCGGTAATATTTCATACAATTTTTTATCAGAAATATCAGGATTCGAAAAAATATTTGGCGCGCAGAAGCCTCTGAAACAAAAATCCTGATCGTTCAAGTAATTATTTTAATAGTTGGTTAATACATTGGATGTTGATTAATGGGTACCGCAAATCCCATACGTGCTTTATGATAGTGGCTTTCTTCTGAGATCTGAAGAGATTTATGTAATTTTGCGAGACTTCTGCGACATTCCATAGTGGTTGCAAGTGGTTGTACGTCGTTAGCTTACAGTTCTCTGAATGTGGCCGGCGCTAATATTTACAAATACAACACAGTTTTAGCTCCGACTGGGGAATCACTCTGTGTTGCCGTATCGGCGAACCGCGCACGTAGGTTAGCGTTCCACTTGCGGGTTGTTTCGTTAGTCATTCATTAGTGCCGCGAACAGAACATAGTTAGCGTGCCTCTGTAATTAGGAGATTTTATTAAAGGCGTGAGCGGACGGATAATACCTAATGCCTATCCAGCCATGTATACTTTGGCTCAGACAAGCTTGTCCAAATGACAAGGTCAAGGGGGCAGGGATGAAATTTGTATCACGTTCTGAACTTGATGATAGCTTTGACTTTTTATAAGAACAAACGCGGTCCTTTTTAACACGACACTAGCAGCGTGTAGATAACACGACACTTGCAGCCTTTTAACAATAAACCCTTGAATCGGCGTACACGATTAAATACGATTTAACTAACTTTAAAGTGATACTCCATAATTTAGAAGTGGGAGCCCCGATAGGAACCCGATCCTTTCAGATTATGGAGACCAATTTGCTCCCAATTTCCGACACGCAAACTTGCGTTACCCATACGTGGGATATGGAGCTTTAGGTAGGTACAGTCAGCTTTTAGATTATACATGGGGCCCTAGAGGCTTCGGTTCGAAAGCACGCTTTTCTTCACTATTTAAAAAAGTTATGTAATAAAGTTATAAGTCATATTAGTTCCGATATTTCTTTTACACGAATATATCCGATAGCAGCCGAGGTATATCTAAGCCGAGATATTCTAAAAGCTAACAGACTATAATGCTGTGAGGGAACCAAAATGACACGATTTTGTTTCTTTTCTAAACCAAACGTTTGACAGATCAGGTTTTTAATACATTTTTACTCTCATAAATTACTCGACCGACCGTCTCTCGAACGGACTACGGCGTGTCAAACGAATAATTTTCGGGCACCAATTTCGAGCACGCAGAGTTAGCAATTTTCGTTATCTCTTTTACACTGTATCTCTGAGAGTGGGCTTTAGATTAGGAATATAAGCTCTAGCAATTTGGTTTCAGTCTAATTGCACCGTCTAAACTGAACTTTTGTTTATACCTACAGCTTTTTAGTTACTGTACTTTTGTTGTTGATGTCACTCACTGTATCTTATAATTTTTATTTATTTTATTTTATGTATGTTCAATATGATTTGAGACAAGATGCGCGTGGAGTCTTTACGGTTCCTTTGTTTCCCCGACCCTGACCCGAAGGCTTCTTATATTATCTACGAATATTTCACATTTCTAATATTTCATATAGCACAGCGCGAAGGGGATTTAATTTTTGGAAGCTAAAATTCACCTAATTCGCGTTCAATTGTAACGATAAAATGGAAACCTAATAATGTCGATTGGAAGACAAAGACGTCTGGTATTAAAATAATGTTAACAGGGACCATTATGTCTAGTGTAATGAACTATAAGTTGAAAACTCTGTTAATTAAATTAAGACGTGTTTTGAAAAGAATAAATGTGGAGTTTCATTGTTTGTTTCTACACCACATAATCTATTAATTGTGAAACGAACAACTTTGACGTTCATTAAGTAAACATTTTATTTTTATTGTGTATAAAATTTTGTTGACCTTCGCTGTTGAAACCGAATACGGTTATTAACTAGTTCGTTACTTCCACGCGGAGAGATGTTACAGAAATCTCCAATAAGAAGGCTAACCAAAGTTTTTTTCCTCAGTGGTGGCAAGTGGACAAAGTGTCCCCGATCAAGCTGTTCGACGAGAACAAGAGCCTAGCGGGGCTGAACCTGCGGCATCTGCTGTTCCAGCACGGCGGCGCTGACTATGTGCGCCGAGCCGTCGAACGCGTGTTCGCTCTCTGGGCTGAAGGCAAGGTCAAGCCCCTGGTTGACTCCACCTGGGCGCTTGAGGACGTGAGTATCAACTATACACTAAACCAAGACTAACCAACACCGGGCCCTAGAGTCTAATACTTATAGTCTTGTTAGCTTTTAGAATATACCGCGGGCTCTAGAGTAGGCTTCGGTTTTCGTACCGATGATAGTTCGGATTTCGAAATTAAGTGTCATATTAATTCCGATATTTCTATTACACGAATATATCCGATTCTATCCGACAGTAGCAGAGGTATATTCTAAAAGCTAACAGACTACTTATACATAGTTTTTCAATAAAATGAATTAAACACGGCAATGGTTGATATTTGCCTCAATTTGATAGTCTACAAAGCAATAGCAGTGTAATGTCATTCCAGGGGTGTAACCTGCGCAAATTAAAGAGGTATCTCTCGCGAAGAAGACCGAATCGCGAGAGGCGCCGAGTTAAGTAGCACGGGTTATACCATTGCAATGCGATTACAAGACTAGTTAGTTAGACCTGAGATTTCCGCACTTAGCCTCATGATTGGGCCATTGTACGTAGTGGAGCTGTTCGTTTACTCCAGCCAGCCTATCTCTTTCCAGAAAGCCAGCAGTGCTCCGATGTCACTGCAGGCTTCCTGAAGGGACCCCGGCTTCCCAATGATGGCGGTCCGTTGCTTTTCCACGCCTTCGCAGTGAATGGTCACGTGGGCGGGTGTTTCCTCTTCTTTGAGGCATCCCCGGCAAAGCGGGCTGTCGGTTAGACCCATGTTGTAGAGATGTCTGTTCAGTGAGCAGTGGCCTGTTAAGATTGCCACAGCTTTGCGCAGATTTTCTCTTCTCAGACGCAGCAGGCTACGTGAAAGACGTTTCGAGATTGTTGGTAAGGCCTCCTTGGCTTGTCTACATTTGGTTTCTGTTCTCCAAAGTTCAGCATGCTGGCTTTCTGTTCGCGACCTCAACCATTTTCTAAACTGGTTGTATGGGAGTGGGAGCAGGGGTTCGGGTCCTTCCACTGTAGTTTCCGAGCCTCTTTTAGCGAGTTCATCTGCGGCATCATTGCCCAGGGAGCCGCTATGACCCTTTATCCATTGTAAAGTGACTCTGTTATTTGTTGATAGTTTTTCCAATTCATGGTGACACTCTAGTATCAAGCTGTTGTTTGTAAGATTGCTGTTGAGTGCTTGTAGGACTGAGGCGCTGTCCGAGATTATGCGTATTGCGTAAGCCTTCGCATCTCTTGTGTTCAACAGCGCGACAGCTCTTGTTATACCGATGCATTCTGCCTGAAAGATTGTATTCAGGTTGCCAAGGGTTGTAGATATTTTTAGATTTAGTTCGTTGGAAAAGGCTCCTGCGCCCGTTCCTGTTTCAGTTTTGGAGCCGTCCGTGTACACTCTGACTTCGTGTATTCCCGAGTAGTCGGTAGGCTCCTCTTGCAGTTGTACCTTATATTTTTTGTCAAAAATATAAGTGTTTGGTATTCTGTCGCACACCGCTTCCATCATAGGCTGGTCCGAAACAGCGGCTGCTAGGATTTGTGTGTGTGGGGTGTAGCTGATTACAAGACTAGCGATAGTGTGAATGAAACGACCATTACTGGACTAATATGACTGAATTTTAGAGACTCGCCCCGCACGTCATAGAGGCCTTTTACATCTATGTTCTTTCAGTCTACGGCATCTGAATAATAAGAGTCCGAACTTTATTTTGTTCGTGTCTTCCAGTGGTATTTTAACAGCCCTCTGAGGTCCATCTTTAAAAGGTAGAAAATACCTACCTGACCGTTTATATTACTTTACTTTATTGTACACATAATAATTATTCAGAAAACACAAAATAAAAATGTGTACATGGCGAATCTATTTCACCACAGGATCTTAGCAACAGTAGCAGACTTTCACAAGTCAAAATTTGGATGGCCATTGCCCAGAAATGCCTACTGTTTCGGTCATCCGACTTTATATTTTGTAGTTCCATTTAGGTAATTGTTTTCCCGAATGGCCCGATCCCAAGTGATTGATTGTTCAGCCGAACTTAGATGTCTTTGACCTACACCGATTCCCAGTTAGTTTCTGACAGGAGATGTATTACATTTCCAGGAAAACGTGGCTACACACGTAAACTTATTAGATGAGAGGGAAAGTTATTTTCTGCAACTCATTCTATATCATTACTTTCCCGTTTACGAGATATTACGCGTCGACAAAAATATGTATTATTTACACCGATATTATACTGTGACGTGCACACAATTCGCCATTAAATTGAGAGTATTACTACTATTGGTTTCATATTCGAAGGAGTTTAATTCAAAATAACGACTGATCAGAAGTATCACCCAACACCTACCAGATTCCTTTATTAGAGTAATATTTTTTGAGACCTGTAAAATTTCGAAAATTTTATGGTAAATTTTTTTTGAGTTTTTCTTTCTGCTTTGGGTATGTAACTTCGATCTATGTTTAGGGAAAATTCCCTAATCCAATTTTATTTATCATTTGCCAACGAAAGGTCGCCGAGGCTATGCAGAAGATGCACGACCGCAAGAACATCGGCAAACTGGTCCTAGACCCGTCGCTCGAGCCCAAGCCGAAGCCAGCCACGCCCGCTAAGGAGAAAAAGTCCGGCAAGGAGAAGAAGCCCGCCAAAGAGAACTCCGAGGAGAAGAAGGACAAAGAACAGAAGGAGGAGGAGAAGAAACCCGCCGAGAACGGAGAGAAGAACGGTGAGGAGCCGCTCACTAACGGTAACAGCGACGAAGGTATGTCTCGGAGAGTCACCAAGCATGCGTTGACGCGTAGACGCTTCTATTATTTGTATTTATTTTTTATATTTGATGACAAGATGACAAATCATCTACGCACCGCATTAGGCTAAACGCGCATAGACTTAATTTGAGCTGTTACATTGAAACTTAAGAAATTATACCGACCGACTTCTTTTCAGAAATACGTAGTACGTCAATGAGATGTAAGTGTTTTAAGGATTTCTTGTCACGGTGGCATGAGCTGCTATCCCGCGCGCGGAATATACATTCTCGCCCGACTTTAGACGAAAGAAGATGGTAGTATTACTCACGCGCGAGTTAAGTGTTTATGCTACTGGAGCTGGTGTAAAATGAAGTTTATTCTACTACTCTCGAAGAATGCGCTCTACTAACGTACTTCGAAAGCATATCGATCGGAGTTATTTCGAGTTTCACTGTGACGGCTGTGTTTATACTGGCGCGCTATCTCGCGGGAATGACGTTTTTTTTCTTTGTCCCAGCTTCGCTTAAAACAGAGTGATGGGGAACAGAAAAGCGTCAATCGCGCGTGTTTGTGTGTCTAGTGTAAACCTACTGATGCAGCAAAACAGCCTTTAGAATAAAGATTAACGGTGTTATTTCTAAAAACACGATTTTTCTGAAACACTCTTCAAACCCGGATGACCGTGGTAGTCTCTTAGCATTTTAAATAGACTACGGTCCGGTTTCTGAATAGAGAATCTCGCTAAGTAAATAAGTTAACAGTAGTGCTGTCTCATCGGATTTCCCAGAAAGGAGCGTGACAGAACGTTACGTAAGTATTTACTTAGTGAAATTCTCAGTTCTGAAACTGGTTATAAATTGTCTATTGTCAAGATAAAGACAATTAAAACTCTATTTCAGGAGTGTTACAAGGAATCATGTTTTTATAAATAAGACTTAGAATATTGCAAAAGAGTTATTTATTTTCTCGAGCTATAAATATGATAAAATTACATGCTTCCCGCTTGTTTACGCGCTCTGCTGTAATTATTATTTACAAGTGCATAATTTATCTAAAGACTGTTTTACACATGTGCGTTTAGCCAGCTTGGCCGGCCCAGTCGAGACCATTATCATTTGTTACTCGTACGTTTATGTAATTTATTATGTAAAATACACGCAGCGTTTAATAAACCAAGTAGAAAATAATAATAGCATGTCTATTGATTTACGGTCATCGGAATTCGTGCATGGTAGGTACAGACGAAAAATAATAATTAGAATCGGTCTGTTTGTGAGTTCCGAGTGAATTTATGCAATTGGAAATTGGTGATGATCACTGCCGAGTATGAAATTGAGCTCTCAAATAACAATAATTACCTTCTCACACACTTGTCCTGGTCCCAAACTAGGATACCCAGAGCTATGGTAACCAGACAAGATCATCACAATGGAAATACGACTAAACTGAGGCCATTTGTACAAATGTATGGCGGCCCTTATTGGGAATCGAACGCACGATCGCCGGCACGGTAATCAGCCTTGACACCGCTGGACCAGCGATATAATAATTTTACAGGACATTCAGAGATACAGGACACAGTATCTCTAGCCTAAGCATTGAATTTTAAAAAATCAATGAACTATGGTAGCACTCGCAGTACTAATGATCGGTAAATCTTGCGTTGAGTATTATATTATAATAGGTATAAGGCCTATTGCAACACTAGCAGGTTTCTCGTATGTTAACAACCTGTTTATATAGTTAGCAGCTGTCAGTTATTTTCGCTTGTTTGTGATATTTTTTCTAAAAAATATCACACTTCGAAAGTATAGTTTATATCATTCGAAAGTATAATGTTAATACAAGAAATATTAAGAAATATTAAAGTTACTTCCGACGCGGTTTGATAAAGCTCACTATAAATATCAATGATTATTTAGAAGACAAAGATGTGAGGTATTAAACAGCAGATTATTGTCAATGGGTATTTAGTGCAAGATGGTCTAGTTATATAGGTATCTGTACACAATAGACAAATTTTATTTAGAGAATAAAAATATTTAATTACGCTTTGAATTTGCTAAAGAGCAGGCCAATTCAAAGCTGTTAACAGTAGATCGACATTATTACACTTGAAACAGGGCGTAACATAACATTGCGTGCAAATCACTAATGAATCTTCTTGGACATTTCGCAGAATCGAAGGAGAAAGAGAAGGAGAAAGAATCTAGCTGAATTGCCTGCGCAGAGGACTGGAGCATAAACAAACCACCGCCAATCGATTTATTTTAGAGTTGAACGCTACATACCTACTCGTTTTACCGAAGGTTTTTACTGTGTAACCCCGCGCCCGCAGCACATCGCTTCATGCAGCGCTGGCGCCGAGGCTACTTGCGAGCAGCGTCCAGCGACTGCAGCGCCCAATGTGCTCTGGGCACACCCAATGTAATCTATGTTGCCTGATGTTAATAAGTCTGAATGTAAACGAATTTGTTCAGCCAGCTTTTGGTATTTCACAGCTATAGATCGAACAATGTCGTTGGTAATTTTTAGTTTTTATCTTAATACCCTATAATAACCACATCACAATTTGAGTTTATCTTTTTTTTTATTGGGATAAATTAAGATATGATCAATCAATTAGATATGCAGCGAAATCGGAACAATGAATTTTATTTCTATATTTTGTAATTGTCACTTCTTATTTTAATTAATTTGGCCTAAGTTAGAAATTGTTTCTGATCTTAACAATATCTTTTTATAGTTTAACGTTTAAGACTTTATTTTTAAGATGAGATATTTTAAACTGCAGTTATTTTGGAAGGCTATTAAAGATCTAAGGTGCAGAGATGCTTAATCTTTATGTATGTTAAGCTTTAATATTTTATTAGTAAATGTTAAAAAAATTGGGCCATTGGAGAGCCACTCCCGCCCCGGGCTCGCCGTATCTTCTCTTCTACTTCTACCGGACAGAACGAATGGAATATGACGTGTGATATTTTTTGTAGTATGCTAGATGTTTTGCGGTATTTTTATGCTGACTTTACATGACATTCTTTTTGAGCTTGAGAAACGCATTTAATTATGTACTAATCTCCTTTTATAATATTTTTATACATACTTGGAAAGGTTTTTGTAAATGATTTTCGTAGTTAGATGATTCACGGAATTAGTTTGGATGCACCTAGACTACACAGAGCGGCAAAGGAAGTACGTCCGTCTAGCGAGCACGCGAGGACCTAAACTCTGCAGAGCTTAAATCGAATTGTCTAGTATTTTTGGCTACGTGTAAGTCCTAAAGTAAACTGCGTTGTGTCATCTACAATTTAAGTCATATTTTTATACTGTACGGACGAGATCTTTTATAGTGAAGCTTTTTTACTTGTCTTTGTAAACAAACACAAATATCACATATCTAACCGTACATACACACTCACACAACATATATTAGGGATAATATTTTGATACCAATATTTAATGTCACTATTTCGTTTTATAATACATATTTAAACTACCCTAATTTAATAAGGTTGTAAGTAAATATGTTACCGCCATCATGTACAGTGTGGTCTAGCTATATGTACCCAGTACCTACTACTTAATGTTCTATCTGTAACACATATCACGCCGACGTATTTAATATCGCTCAGAGGCTGAAATCCGGCGCGCCGGAATAAAACTATGTTCCCAAAACACTGCTCAACATTTATAACAATTAAGCTGACTTGTACCACTCTCTTAAATATGGCTTAGCGTTCAAATTGAAATTGCCACTTATGCGACATTTAAGAATTGGTTCAAGCCAGCCATAAGCTGCGCGCTTACGAAAACTACCCTCGCGACACAACTGATCACAGAGACTATTGTAGTAAAATTAGAGGAGATTTTTATAAACATTTATCTTTTTAGAACCTATTGCTGCGGGTGTACTTTTTGGGAGCGCGTAGATCGCGTAGGGTCGGCAGCCGCTTCTGGACTATGGCCCAGTAGAGTACCAGCTATAGGTATACCAGGGTCTCGTGAAAATTAAATTAGGAGGGCATTCTTGTCGATCCGGGGAAAACTGATTAAAATTCTTCTAAAGTAAGCAGCATGTGAACTATGATGCTATGCGCAAAAGACTTGCACAAAGCAGGGCAGTTTGTATATTGCTTCTATGAAACTATGACTAGTGGCGCCTCCTACAACGGAGCAGTTGGTCCATCTAAAATGCCAAATTTTTATGTTAAACGTTGCCATTACATATCCCGGTGTAGGTTTTTTTTATACCTGATGTCATGAGATAACGGTACACCTATGGTAGCTCAGAGTCGCCGCCGCTAGATAGCTTTTGTAATAAGGAAATTTTTGGATAATGTAAAGTTGGGTGGCAGTATATGGAGCTGCTTCGTCTAGTATCGTACGGTGGCTTGGTGCTAGTTTCGTATTGTACGCGGAAAGTCGCTTCAGTGTCTCGGACCAACTCTTTACAGCAGCTAACCTCTTTAGATCTTCGCTTTGAGTGTCAAATATGTGCGAACCTTTTTATTGTAAAACTATATAAACACTTGTGTATAACAACCTGTATAATGGTTTAGAAATTATAATTGAATTTTCTTGTGTAAGAGTAACAGATGAATTCAATAATGTAGAATGCTGGAGTGACGGCGAGTGTCAAGACACGTGGTATTTAACAACATTGCGAATGGAAACACGAGGAGTGCCAGCACATCGCGTTCACACCAGCACAGTAATATCTGGGTCGTTAATTACACATTTATTTTTATAAGGGCGGGCCAGTGTGATACCTATACTATGAAATGGATAAATAAATATGTATGATCTGTAAAAATGCTTAATAATGTCTTTTATTCTACGCAGATCCCATCACCTTACTATTAATAAAAGAAACTTTAATGTAGTTTATTAAGATTTTATTCTCTTTAAAATGATAACAGTATCATAAAATACAAACATGAAATAAAAATAAGTCTTTATTCAAATATAGTTCCTTAACAAGTTGCATATTCTTCATTGTACATACTACATATGTCAAACACCTCTCGTGTATTATACATTACACAAGATCCGTCTACAACGCGCAAAAACTTGTATTTTATTTTGACGAAAATATTTTAAAATGCTTGTGGAAGACGGATTTTGTTTATACTTTTTAACAGGCCCTCGTGCACACGACTACAATAAAAATACATATACGTAGTGCATCTACTTTACTGTCCCTAATTACTTTAATTAGTAATGACATGGATACAAGGGTTCACTTAGTTCTCGAACTAACTCTTAACAATTATTTTATCACAGACAAATTTTGGCACATCAACTCGAAATAAAATTACAAAATTATTTACAAATTCAAATAATATCCATGTCAATACAGAACGTCATGCAGATAAAAGTGCTTCAAATTTCAAGCTACTATGATTGTTAAAGTACAGTCGATTACGAGATATGTTCACTTTACCTTCCTTACACATAGATGCCGTTGCAAAAAAAAAAAAAAAACTTAAACAAAAAGCCGAACTTCTAAAACGTCTTATGCAGGACCTAAATTAATAGTCTGTTTAATTAAAACATTTTAGCAATCGGCTTTTTTGTTGTCATTACACATTTTTAATTTAATTTTGTAGTGATGGCTTCCCTAAGGATTATAAGATAAGTCACGAAAAAGTAGCACACTAGCACCTCTTGGAAGGACAATATAAGTTTTAGTGACTTTGACAACAGATGACGTCCGCCATTTTGTTTTTTTTTTGTGTGACGTCATTAACAAATGACCAATGACACGTCGTGAGAAACTCTTGCAGTTTGGCATCTGGGTGGTCAATAAGAAACACACGCCCATGCTACCTCCAGTCGCACTTATGTCCCGAAATATAACTACGAAGTATTTGGAAATATGTTCTAGTATGTCCGTTCCGGGCGTATTCATTATAAATTATAATGCGTCTTCAATTTACAGACCGGAGTAAACTCTATTATTATGAACTACTACTAGGAATAAGAAAACTTATGGCACGTAACATTAAGTTTTCTTATGTGTTTGTGACCTTTTAACCTATTTTCCCTTCTTAAATTAAAAGGATACCAGGGAACCCATCTTAAGTCACTGACATCTTAGTTAGATTTTACTATTGTATTAAATTCTTTTGAATAAGTGTGATAATATTTACAACACTACTTATTTTTGATCGTGGATCAATAATTGTGAATCAATAAGGTTAATTGCACATTAATATTTTCCATTTCCTGCCTCTGGTAGGCCTGAACTGGACTGGGCTGAACATTATACAGCTTAGTCGGCCTAGCCCACAGGAAAGAAAAGCCAGTACGTGCGAAGCCGACCAAATCGCGGGATTCCTCACGATATTTTTCTTCACAGTTAGCATGTGGTATTGCAACTACAACTTCCCTTATTTGTGGGCCTTTTATAGTATTAAAAAAATCCTTTATATTCTGAGATCAGTTCAATGAAATTAAATATAAGTATGTACATGTCCTTTCGGAATTTTCTTTTCTTTTTCAACACATCCGCTGCTTAGCGTAGCGGTGAAGATGCCCAATAGTCTTATTTCACATGCTGTATAGGAATATATATAGATTCTCTTCCTATTCGCTTACTTCCGTCGTAAAAATTATTGTAAAAAACATATTTTAGAGGCTAAAAACTCCACCTATGCCGGGATTCGAACCCGCGACCTCTGGCTGTCCGTGCCAGCGCTCTTTACAAATAATTGTAGTCAACGTAAAACGAACCTAGCCCTCCTGCGTGGAAGGCGCAGTTTTCTTGACGGGTCTCCTCGCCTTGACGTGCGTGGTGCGGGCGCCCACGTAGCAGAACTCTGTGTCGATACCGAGCTCCAGCAGGTGCTGCATCCACTGGATCTGCTTCATTGAAGGCTTGTCCGAGTCGCTTTTCACCTCCACGAACTTAATCTGGAGGAGAGTAAAGAAGAGATTGGAAGCCGCTACTTAGGCTAGTTGACTGAATTTGGGAAATGGTTTTATAACGTACTTTTAAGTGTATTATATTATACAACAAATATGTGTTATTTTAAATAAAACTCTATGAGTATTTTGAATCTAAAAAAAATCAATTTAAATTTCCCACAAAAACGCTCAAGACTGTCATGGCATCTTGAGTGACGTCACGAGGTGGTGTACGAACACTGTTTCAGTAGGCGATTGCTAGTTTTCTGCTGTTATTTCAATTAAATATGACTTTCTCGTATTGCAAAAGCGGCATGGTGCCCCAGTGTGAAAGCACAAGACTAAAAACACCAAATAAATTATTAATATATGTCCCACACAAGCAAGAAATACGAAAAAAATGGTTAACACTTGCGAGAAAAAGCGATCCTCATTGTTTATCGACAAATTGAAGAATGTATTTTTGTGAAGATCATTTTGCTGTAACTTATGACGTAATCTTCGTGATTTAATAGTGAAATAAATCTGATTAAAAAGCTTTAAGCTTATAATTAATATTTTAACACATGTTTATACTTCACAAATTGAAGTTTTAATATTACGCAATTCCGATGAGCAAAAGTCACTAATTGATGCAAAAAATCTATCAAGCATTATGGGGTCAATTCTGGGCAAATTATTGCCATTAGCTTTGCTATAACCTGTTTCCAACTTGCCTAATATGTTTCACTAAATAACGTTCAATACCTCTGCGGTTCTTAATAAAATAATAACAGTTGTACATATCAAAAACGAAAATAATAATCAACTAAACACATACTAAAATGTCAACAACAACGATGCTCGCCACGACGTGACGTGGCACGCTCTGATTGGTGTTCACTGTTTCGTGACTTAATGACAAAGTTTTTCGAATTTCTTTTCAGAAAATAATAATAAACTTTATATTTTATCATAAATAAGTTTGTTTTTTCTCATCTGCATAATATCATAATCATTTCTTCCATCCGATTTATTCGTAGTGGACACAAGCCTATTGGCGATGGTAGCGCGGGGGGGGGGGGGGGGGGGGGGGTAGAACCTTAGAGCGCTTGCCTTAATTGAAAAGTCGAGGCATTGAACTCCGGCCAATGACGTAAGTTTTGCTTTAAGTCCGGAGACTTAAACCTCCTCAAATAACAATAAAAAACATTGTTATTTTCAAATTGAGAGAATAGGGAGATTGTTTTGTGATAAAAAAAATAATATCGACCAGACAACACAATAGTTAAAGTGTTCTGATCGCAAACTAGGATACTAGGGGAACTAGGTGCTGCGGTAACTAGGCACTGGCGTCACAAATAAAGAAATACGCCAGATGATATCGAACCCACGACTAGCTCTCTTTTTGTAGCCAGACGTATTAAGAGCTAGACCGATTAGGCAATTTCCGTTTGTACTGTATGTGACTTGGATTTATCTCGCTTGTTATGCGCGTTTCACTGAGAAAGGTCTGGAAAGCGGCGGCGACACTAATAATCGTGTTTGTTAAAGTCTCTCGGCCGTTTTTTGAATTAAAACTTTCGTAAGTACTACATTATTGAATCGTAACCGGATAAACTTACTACGATTTTTGTCGGAAGAGTCCGACCAGAATTGCAAGCGTAGAAGCAAAATATTCGAAGGCTTAGACATTTGTCGCATAAAAATAAGATAAGATCGACAGAGTCATTAGACATTAATGTCATATTCGAATGTATTTTCAGAAAACATGCTACATTGATGTAGCATGTCTTCTGAAAATACAGATTTTGATTAAACAAAACGCCTTTAAGAAAATCCTCTTAAAGGCGTTTTGTTTAATCTGTAGTTAAATCTTTTTCTTGTAAAATATCCACCACGTACTATTTTAGTCAGCGTTTTGTGGAGTGTTTCAAGGAATTATGTTTTAAATAAGGCCGTGAATCTGCTACAAGCCAATTCTTGACCGTGACGTGGAACTGACCCGCTTGGTGTGAGCGTTCCACAGAGTGAGGTCGGGGAAGCCGCTGTGCGCGTATTATAACATTTCTAAAAAGATCATTTAAAGGCGTTTTATTTAATCTGTAAAATATCCACCACAAACTATTTTAGTCAGCGTTTTCTGGAGTGTTTCAAGGAATTATGTTCTAAATATGTCCTCCACTAATTCGGACTTCGCCCCCGTGGTGGAGTATGGCCTATACCTTCCTCAGGGAAGAGACCCGCGCCCCTCGGTGGGGACATAATGGGTTGATAATGATGTTCTAAATAAGGCCGTGAATCTGCTACAAGCCAATTCTCGACCGTGATGTGGAACTGACCCGCTTGGTGTGAGCGTTCCACAGAGTGAGGTCGGGGAAGCCGCTGTGCGCGTAGCGATAGTCGGTGGCGAGGCGGCGGCAAAGCGCGGCCAGGCGGCGCGCGCCCAGTGCCTCGCTCGTCGCACGAACGCCCGCCCAGCCCACGTCGCGACTTATGCCGGAAAGCTCGCCTGGAGTTAGTCAAATGAGTTTTTAACTGGCAACGGAAAAGTAAACCGAAGGTCCACAAAGTGGCAAAACGTTGGCAACGATTGTAAGGGTAGTCGCATGTCTGATGAATATTACTTTGAAGACGTTGAGAACAAACAATACATTAAAATATTGTAACGCTTTGGATTTATTTTGCTGTTACGTTATATTTATTACTATTACTATTGATTCGAAGATTGTAATAAAAGTATTCGTCCGTCTGTCTGTCTGTATCCAGCTTGTAACTGGGCTGTATCTCATGAACCGTAATAGCTATAGACACTTGAAAATTCAACAGATGATGTATTTCTATCACAGCTGTAACGATTTTTCGCGAAATGGGATTTTTTAATGGCGGCAACAGGTAGGCGCCTGATAAATTCAAATGTTGTAATGTTGTTGTAGTAGATAATAATGGTACGGAATCCCTCGTGCGCGAGGCCCACTCGCACTTGGCCGGTTTTTTTATTTCACGACGGTACTCCGGACTCCATACTTGCAGTTATTGCTTACATATACAGAAACAGTAACTCAGGCAATAAAAGTGCTCTATTAGCCCCAGAACTTACGCACACAAAAGCAGTGGCTGAAAAACAGTACTTACTCTCAGGCCGGCCATCCCATACAATCTGCATGACTTCAAGTAGCTCGTCAATGGAACTGTCGTCCACAAACTTCAGCTTCGCTTCTATGGCCTCCTTCCGGTTCTCATAGAACTCTTCACAAAATAGGTCAAGCGGGAACCTCTGCAGGCGACAGAGGAATACGCCGCGGCCGCGCTTGGGCTGCGAGTAGATGATGTCCCAGAATAGGAGGAAGAATATCGTTGTCAATATTCGGCCTTCCCAGTGGTAACCTGGAATACATTGTCTCTGAGACTATTTCTTGCGTATTTGACTGTGCAATATTTCCCTGCCCAAAGTATCTCTGTTTTAGCGAACAAAAATTATTAAGCCCAGATTTTTTTTCGATGATACTACGTGGATATAAAAATGCCCATATTAAAACTGAACATTCAAATACAAAACACTTTAGAATCCTTATAATGAAGTACTATGCCTGTGTAAACTTGAGGACGTAATATTATTTTAGCTGTTATAAAATGTGACATTATTTTGATTAATAAATATTTCTGTCTCTCTTAATTGAATTTATTCTATACATTCATGAACAGTTAGGATAAGATACATAAAAGTTACGTAACTAGGTAAACAAGAATGGTGTAAGGATATAGCAAATTGACAATATTGTAGATAGATAGATAGATAGATAGATAGATAGATAGATAGATAGATAGATAGATAGATAACACTTTATTGTACATAAAAATGGAAATTACACAGATATTTCTTAACCCAAGAGTACAAACAGCGGCCTTATCACTAAAAGTGATCTCTTCCAGACAACCTTTGGATGGAAGAGATCACTTTTAGTGAGCTCAATTCTTGCTCTCGCACAATTTTAAATTTATAGGGCCAGTTTCTGAATTGAGAATTCCGCTAAGTACATAGTTAACTGTAGTGCTGTCTCTTTGAATTTCTCAGCAAAGAACGTGACAGAACGTTACTTAAGTATTATATTCTTTTTAATGCACTAACCCGTGCTAAGGACAAATTTAAAAACCTATTTAGAGGCTAAAAATTCCACCCATGCCGGGACTCCAACTCGCGACCTCTGGCTATCCGTACCAGCGCCCCAGCAACTGAGCATCAGTGAAATTTTGAACCTCTTTACAATAATCTCGGTTCGAGTCCCGGCATGGGTAGAATTTTTAGCCTCTAAATAGGTTTTTAAGTTACTCAAGTATTTATTGAAATTCTCAATTCAGAAACTGGCACTAAGTGATTGTTATTACAATCACTAAAGCCCGATTCACACTTAAATAAGTACAGTGGCGAGTTAAGTTGCTTTTGGCGTTTAAACGGCGTTTGAACGACAAAAGCAACTTAACTCGCCCGACGACGGAACTTAACTCGCCCCTGTACTTTTTATTGAAGTGTAAATCGGGCTTAAGCGCCAATTTCTGAATTTCTATTGAGTAAGACGATTTTTCATTATGTGGTCTAAAAATATGTCTCGAATGTCCAAGACACATTTATTTTCCTTGCCATAAGTTTTTGATTGAGAAATTTTGATTCCAAAATTTAAAAATGTGAAATTGTGCTAGCCTGCCCCACCTAAGACCAGTCTTAAACATCATAAAAAAATGTTCAAATGGAATAAGCTGGTCTTTGTATACCAAATTGGTAGTCAAATTCTTACCGTGGGTGAAGTCTCCACTGAGTATGTAGCATGAGCAAGCATACTCCTCGACGCTTTGCGTGACTCGGCCGTTATCCTGCTTAGTCTCGTACATCGCCTTGCCTTTGGTTATGTTCCTGGAACCATATGTAAGTTAAAAGGCTGACTCACAAGCAGAAGCCATCTGTGGCCCGTGGGTACGAATAAAATGAAAAAAAAAAACCGACTTCAAAAATTACGTTTTTCGTGTATATCACTATCACTCCGCAAATCGTGTTTTCCGACAGTCAATGCACGAGTCACTATGAAAAAAGAACTACCAAATCCGCTTCAAGTGTGCCTAGAAAATTAGAATTAGTTCTCCCGATTTCTCCAGAATCTCACCACAAGATTCTAACTTGGTGACTATGAAGGCAAATGTGAAATCTACTCTTTTAAGTACAACAATTTTCCAAATCGGTGCACGCGTCGTCGAGTAATCGGGGAACATACATACATAAAAAAAGATATTGACGAACTAAGACTTTCCTCCTTTTTTGAAGTCGGTTAAAAAGAGAAATTAAATGCTAATAGATTAATTGAAATATAACAACAATGTTTTTAATATCATTATGATTTGTTTCCTTTTAATCTCATCGATATATTTAATTAATAATAAGTTCCACACAGCAACCACTCATCTGGTTCCAAACTAGGATACCATGTGCAATGGTAACCAGGCAATAACAAACATGGAAATACAACCAGGACTAGGCCATTCGTACAATTTGTACGGCGGCCTCCACTGGGAATCGAACCCACGACCTCGGGCATGGTAATCAGACGTTCTACCGCTAAACCAATCAGGCAGTCAATTATGACAATTCCACGAACATTGCATAGTAGCCGATTAACCCACAGAATAACAAGTAGAAAGACTACGACGGATACGTAATGGGCATCAAATTGTCATAATAATAATATGGCCTTTTGCATCTACTTAATGAGATGATTTATACAGCGTCCAGCGGCATCTTCACCCACACTAGATGGGTGAACTCCGACACTAGTGCCTGGGACATGAATTTATAGATGGTGTAGGCTTGCCCAGCACTACCATCCTGACAGCTTAGTCGGCCTAGCCCACAGGAAAGACTAGTCAATACGTGCGGTGCCAACCAAGCCGCGGGTTTCCTCACTATGTTTTCCTTCACCGTTAGCGTGTGGTATTGCGACTGCAAATTCGCAAATGCACGTAACTTTGAAATTAAACAAAGTCATTGGCACATGCCGCACTGGGGATCGAACCTGGGGCTCTCGCTTGCGAGTCCATGGTTCTACCCACTGAGCTACCACCGCTTGGTAAATTGCCATAATAAACTACGAATTGTAGTTTTATAAAACGCGGCCCACGTCGCGCCTTGATTAAGTAACTTTGTAATGTTTGTAAACTTTTAATCTATAATATACAAATGAATCGCTGAATGTGTTGGTCAGCGCAAATCTCGAGAGCAGCTGAACCGATTTCGCTAATTCTTTTTTTAGAATATTCCTTGAAGTACGAGGATGGTTCTTATGGAGAGAAAAATAATGGAAAAATTAAAGAATCGATTGTTAGGCGGTATCAAGTTCGCTGGATCAGCTAGTAAATAATAAAACTGGAACGACTTTAACTTAATGTGCTTTATGAATAGTATCTTTTATTGTTTTATTTGTAATATATAATATACAGAAAATTGGATAAAAATTGAATAAGCAGGTAAAAATAGTCGGGTCTAGTCAAGATGTGAAGTGGTAACGCTAAAAATGATAATCTCTAAAAATAAAAATCTCAAAAATGGGTGACGTAATTTAAAATTTTGAAAATGGTAGAAAAGAAATATAAAAATGGTGTAAAGAGGTTTGCACCGTTACAACTTTTTACTTATACGTGTATTTCGTGTGCAAAAACGAAATATCTTCTGGACTTTGTCGTACAATTATTTGGCTCAATATCACGTATCAGATATCCACGGAAATGCGGTATCTACTATGTGTGATAGACATTACGCTTCATATCTTACGGCAGAGCTAAGTAAACATTCCGCTTTCGCACACAGATCTATACGTAAAAAGTTGCATAATCAAGGCACTGGGTTTGTTAGTTTCCACGACCCTGCAAGGCACTTTCGCTGCGTCAAGATTCATTATTCTTGGCGTACCGAAAACCTTATAGTAGCATACGCCGCCGGTTCCGGTTACATTTCGGGGTTAAGCAAATGTCATAAACTTCTAGCCCATAGATAGAAGATAAATAGATAACTCTTTATTGCACTCCAGTAATTTACAGAGTTAAGGTAATTCCGAGTGATTGGAATCAATCACTAAGGTTAGGCAACAACAGGTAGTGGATGGGTGGCTATCCCGTGAATACCGCTAGTAGCATATTTTATCAGGGCGCTTCCGTGCTTCACAAGGCACGTTAAACCGTTGGTGCCGGCTGTCATGTAATGGCAGTCGTTAAGCCATGTCAGAGGCCTTATGTGCGGCTCTATAACATCTGACAGTAAGGCCCGCCACAATTCTCCACCAACCCGGACTTGGCCCCCGTGGCTATGGCCTAATCTTCCTGCAATGCAGGAAGAGACCCTTGCCCCAGCTGTGGGGACATACAAAGGGTTGATACCATACCAAGGTACTAATAATATTAGATGATGTGGATATTATTGGTAGTGGTGCTGGTAGTACTCACTCCTTGGGCTGCTTGAAGATATGATGACTCGGTAGGCTGCCTTCCAAGATCGACTCCTTACTGGCAAACGCTAACAAAGTCTGTCTAATACTGCAGTCTAGCGTTATATTCTTCTGCTGGGCGATGAGCTTGGCTCGCGGCCTCATGCAGTCTTTGGCTAACTCTGATAAGTCTGTTTCGAAACCACTTATTAGCACTTGGGCCGCCTGAAAATAATAACTTTCTGCACTACATCTTTACACAGCCATGTTTCAAATCATAATAATAATAACTTCAACACAGCACAATCGCTTGTCTTGTGAAAATAAAGTTCTGGCTGGTATATGAAAATAAAGTGAATGGTAGACTTTCTTAACAATAACAAGAACTTTTTACTCATGTTTAAAAAATTAAATACTTTATGTTCCAATGCCCACCGCGGATTAGCAATTTCAAGGGCTGTGGTATTTGAACACCTCCGATACTCAGGTTACCTCACGATGTTTCCTTCAGAATTGGCGAGTTTGCTACTATTACCGCGTTGTAATTAAGTCCATACTCTCTCTATCTCTCTCTGATAAAAGACATGTGCCCTGCAGTGGAACGTTAATAAGCTACATACAAAAAAAATATGTTACAATGATCACTCACTATTATGTAAGTCTCCACAGGGTTGGATAACGACAATTTTTAAGCAACTTTAAAATGTACTTATTTTGATTCATCTGAAACGTTAATATAGATAACTCAGTCGATAATTAGATTAATTAGAGAATAGGGGGGTTCCCAAGCAAGCAGGTGTCACAAACATAGAAATAGACGCATTTGCCATTTGAACAGCGGGAATCAAACTCACGACCTCTGTTTTAGTAGTCAAGTCGTTTTACAGTTTCTTGTAAGGACGCTCGGAAATCTCTAACAGAGTTCGCTCGCCTTTGTACATGTTATTTTTTTATGAAATGTCCAGTTCAATGTTCCCTGTGTGTGGTCAAGTATAATAATAGATAGAATATTTATAAGCTACCATTAAAAAAAGGTATTGGCACCAAAAAGGCGTCCACCCAACTTTTATAATGCTTCTTTCGGCAACCAATTACCTCATCAGGTTTTCCCAAATACGAATGCAACACGAGGGCCTTCTCAGCATACCACTCTGCCCTCTTATGCTGCCGGAAAGGCTGCTCTATGAGGGAGCTCAGTACTTCCACCGCTAACTGACAGTTCTCCTTCACTTTCCCCTTTTTCAAGTCCTTAATGCCTTCGTCCAGGATCTTTGTGAAGACGTAAGGCGGCGTGAAGCGCTGCAGCCATTTTGGGAGAGACTTATAACTGGAAGAGGCAAGAATATATTTGTGTTAGTTAGACCTGAGATTTCTGCACTTAGCTCACGGTTAGGCTCGGTATGCACCAGGGCTGTGTAGTTACTCCAGCCAGCCTGTCTCTTTCAAGAAAGTCAACAATGGTCTGATGTCACCGACGGTCTTCTAAAGAGTCCCAGCTTCTCAATAACGGATGTGATTTGTCTGCATTATAACCTTTCCCGACATGGGACTGTCGGTTTACCCACAATGTGGAAGTCTTTCTTCAGTAAACAGAGGCCCATCAAAACTACCACTGCTTTATGTTGATTACCTCTTCCCTGAGCTTGCTGGGTATGTGTAAGGCGCTTTGAGATTTTTGGTAGAGTCTCACTGGCTTTTATACTCCTTATTTAAGTATGCTACATGCGATACCATCCAAGACCCGAGACAAACTAGAAAAGTTCGTTTCCTAGTTTGACCCGGCCGGGGATCGAACCCGCGACCAATCGGTTTTACAGTCAGCGTGCCTAACCGCTGCGCCACCGAGGCTGTCTAATTTAGGTCTCATTAGGTTCTATATTACCGGCAACAAATCCTTTCTAGTTAGAAAATGTCCAGGTCAGTTGAAAGACCTAGTAATTTCGTTACAATACATACAGTGTAGTTTAAGTTCAAAAAAATACAGCAGATATTTAATAGATTTGGTTGTTTTAAACACTCAGCCAGTTGGCGTTTTTTTTTTTGCATTGAGCAGGGCAAGAGAAAAAGGAAAAGCGCTTCTTAACGCAAAAAAGTCAATATCTCTGTCGATATCCCTTAATGTCTCGACGCTAACATGGCGACAGCGACTGAGATGAATTCGACCAACCCTAGTCTATAACTGGGTAGCATGACGGTATTGCCAAGATGATTTTCGGCCGATAGACACTAATTTAAATTTTGTATTTGTATTATTTTTTTATGTTCATGCTATATTATCGTTTCTTTTTTATTTTAATTTCCTATTTTTATCATACTTAGTGCATAGAACTATTTATCAGTCAAAAATTTTAGTGTTATCACTATCAGATAAAATACCATACTTTTATTTAATATGGTCGACGTTGAGAGAGTCAAAATATGCATGTTAAGCATACAGATACCTATAGCAAATCACGTGTAAATACGCTCAGATTTATATCACGCGTTGAGTGGAGTAGTGCTTTTTCGTTTAGTAAAATTTTCTCGCCTGCGATTATACAGGGTGTTTTAAAAATGCTCAATTCCTGAGGCATCCTAATCAGAGTTTGTATCAGCAACTACTTTTGTTTTAAGATTTTTCTCAGATTTAAGTTTTACGGCACATCAGATTTTTTTATGTAGCCTATAAACGTCCCACTGAAGGACACAGGCACAGGGCATAAAACATTTTTTAAAACATTGCCCTTCGCACTTTACAATAATGTTCATTGTCCTACATAAAATAATGCCTATTACATTTAACACTGATGTTTCAAAGCATCTCACAGCTCCTGTACAAAGCAGAATGAACATAATATATTTTTTTTAAAAAGATAAATGTAAACTTAAATAACTTAAACTTAAGTAATACTTACCGTATCAAATGGTCAGCATTTAAGTTTTTGTATAAATCGTATGCTTGGCGAACAATCAAGCACTTTTCTTGACTAGTTCTTGTCAAGAAATCTTCGTACAAACAATGCGCGATTAAATATCTGAAAAGAACATTAGCTGTCAGTACCATCACACGCAAATAAATTATTCACTTATAGAATATAACGTATGACATAATAAAAAAAAACACCGAACGCCAGTTTTTTCAAAACGAGCGCCACATATTTCTAAATGTCCTCTTAAAAATCGGTGACAGAACTTCATTCTTAAAGAAGTCATCCTGTAATAGACACGCGGGACACAAATTCGATATTGTGACATTGCGCTCGCTCTGCCTTTCCACTATGAGAATATTAATTCTAAAAACCTATTTTGAGGCTAAAAATTCCACCCATGCCGGGACGCCGCGACCCCGGCTAACCGTGCCAGCGCTCTCCCAACTGAGCTAATGGGCGACTCACCAGCATCAGTGAAATTTCGAACCTCTTTACAATACTCTCTGTATTACGTACATGCAGCAACATCTGGCTGAAGTAATTTGTATCACTTACAGCCCCGAGTACCTTACTTTGCAGTTAGGTTTAACATCGGAATTATATCGCTGTACCCACATGATTATATTCTTTTTAATGCACTAACCCGTGCTAAGGACAATTATAAAAACCTATTTAGAGGCTAAAAATTCCACCCATGCCGGGACTCGAACCCGCGACCCCGGCTAACCGTGCCAGCGCTCTCCCAACTGAGCTTATGGATGACATACCATTTTTCTAAATTGTCCTTAGCACGGGTTAGTGCATTAAAAAGAATAATATGATATTCATTCTATAAAAAATAAATGTTACCTATCAAACTCCTCCTTGCTCTCGAACACCATGCCGGCGCTGTCCAGTGTGACCAGCTCGCCCACAGGGAAGGTCTCTCGCTGAATCTTCTCGTTGATAAGCATGAACTCCAGCTTTCTCTCGCGGATGGGCTCGTAGCCGACGCCGAGGTACGTGAGATGGTGGAGCCGCTCGAAGGTACTGCGCGCCAGATCGCTGAGCCGGTAGCACGCGCCGGCTTTTTGAATCATTCTGCGGGCATAACAATTGGTTATAGTTATATATTAAACGGGTCATATTGCGATTATTTATTAGGTAAAACGTAATTACCTTATTTAACGCTGTAACGCTGCCGAAACGTCGGGAAATAAGGTTTACGTTTTACCTAATTAATCGCCATTTGATCCGTTTAATATATAACTATGTATGAGTATCGCGAATCATTAAGATATACAATTGGTTATAGATCAATGCTTTTGTTTTAACAAATAAAAAACAATGAATAATATTTGACTTTCGCTTAAAAGACTTTATGCGAAGTGGAAATGCAACGAAATGCATATTCTGGGAATGGGACGCTCAAAACGCAAAAGCGATATTCTGAGAGTTATAAATAAATAATACTCATGGACATATAACACAGATCTCGTTAGCCCCATACTAAGTACAACTAAATGACTTGTGTTACAGGTGCTAATTCGACGATAGATTTAATACAATAAACCCATAATAACATCCAAGACCCGAGACAAACTAGAAAAGTTCGTTTTCTAGTTTGACCCGGCCGGGGATCGAACCCGAGACCTGTTTTACAGTCAGCGTGCCAAACCGCTGCGCCACCGAAGCTGTCAAGTTGCCATTTTGCGACGGAGCTTGTTTACATAACTATATCACAATCATCTTCTTCTACATCTAACTTAAAAGGAGGCACCACATTTCCTAAAACTACAATATAGGTAAATTTGTTTATAGGAACTCAATTTAAATTAAGTCTTCCAATTTGTTAATTTCTGTTAATGTACATCTAATTGTCATAGTA
This sequence comes from Yponomeuta sedellus, assembly GCA_934045075.1. Taxonomy (NCBI): domain Eukaryota; kingdom Metazoa; phylum Arthropoda; class Insecta; order Lepidoptera; family Yponomeutidae; genus Yponomeuta; species Yponomeuta sedellus. Next base: position 7,116,751 of record OW203740.1, read on the forward strand.
AACCATGGATTGTAGGTCTATGAAAAAGGGGCCGTGGTCTTCCACTACGAGTAATATTTAATTTTGTTAGTATAAAAGTTTGTGTGAATACAAACATTGGGACTGCCAAAGTTTGCCAGCCTGACCACCACACGGCTCGAAATAGATTGGCATATTATAGTACTAGGACATGAAGTCGATTTTTATTAAGAACTAGCGGACCCAGCGAAATTTGTACCGCCTAACAGTCGATACTTTAATTTTTTTTTCTCTCCGTAAGAACCATCCTCGTACTTCAAGATATTCTAAAAAATTAATTAGCGAAATCGGTTCAGCTGCCCTTACCAACACATTTGAGCTTACCAACACATTCAGCGATTCATTTTTATATTATAGTATATGGGGAGTAGTAATATGCTGTTTGTATTCGGTAGAGACAGACCGCTACAATAAGATCCCTGAAGATATATTGAGCTTACCAGAGATGCAGTTCAAAAAATGTGTAAAGTATTTGTGCAGAAGGGTACTACATTAAATATTTATTTAGATGCAAAATGCTGTACGAGCTAGCAGCGTACATCTGAAAATAAGTTGCTTGAAAATAAATAATGCTTACAACACTAAGCAATGTTCAGTTACCGATGCAAGTAGAAATGTCTAAAACCATTGTTATACATCATCTCTACTGTGCGGCAGAGCGCACCGCTGTCCTCTGCCCATAGAAGTTAACTGTAAGCATTCTAGGTTTTAGAATAAGAATTTAAACTCCAGGCAGCCAATTATCACCCATGCGAATTGAAAGCGTAGACGCAAAATATTTCAAGGCTTGACATATATGTCGCATAAAAATAAGACAACTTGACAGAGTCATTAGACAGTTATTTTCTCATGCTGTCGCTCGACTTTTAATGTACAATTCAGAAGTCATATACAGTCGTATACGAATTATTTGCTAATCAAGTGAAAATTGGCTCTCTGGACTAAATTTTAAATGACTTTGAAGTTTTTAGCCCAGTTTTTCTCCATAACGATCTAGCTCTTCCTTGAAATGGACACCTATCTTTGATTTGTAAAGTTCATTAAGTAGTAAAATGATTTAGATTTGATTTGAATAGTGTAAATAGAATATCACATAAACATAGGTTGCTAATGGTGTGTAAAATGTGTACTTTTGGAATAGAAAACCACTTTACTGTAAGGAGATAAAAAAATATGACACAAGATTTATGAAGTGTAAGATGTGTAATTTTGAAATACAGAAACTCGTGAAAAAAAGTCGAAATATGTTGGTGTTGACGCCAAAACGATTCATACAGGATTACCTATTTATGGTTAAAATACACAATTGTAAAAACACGTGAATTAGGGTTACACAAATATCGCAATCTCCAGTAAATCATTGTCCTATTTTGAAGAATGTCCGTTCTATTAAACACAATATGGTTTTAGGCTTATCTATATTTAGTCTATGTTTAGCTGTACAACAACACTAGTTATTGTCAAACACAGAAAATAATCTATCAGTTGAGTAATATGATTGTTATATTTATCCCTGCCTACATGACAAACACTGATACATTAACTTAACAAAATGTAATTTTAATTGTCAGTCAAATCATGCATCATTAGTAACGATGGGCCTTATCACCTTGCTTGTCCGTGTGATAACACCTCAAGTATTTGGTTTTCCTTGTAACATCTTCAAAAACAAGGGAGGGTTGGTTCGTAATATGTGAGACAAGCATTCTACTGTATGTGCTACTAGCACTTATTAACTTTATTACTTACTTTTGCAAAGCCCACTCAGCATTGCTAACAGTTTTGCTGGATACAAAATAACTGACAATGGAAGTTTGTTTGCAGAAGTCTTCGAGAGCCTCCACCGCACTTTTCTTGGTCTGGGTCTTGATGCCGAGTGACTTGCAGATCTCTTTCAACTCATCAGCAAGAAGCAAGGCAGTTAGCTCTTGGAAATTCATGTTGCTTTCATTTCCTGTAAATATAAACAGTTATTTAAATGTTAAGTTTCTTTCTTTAACGGTCTTTTCTTTAATATGCTACTCATTATTGCAAATCTATTAGGGGAAGGAGTGACACAGAGATACAGAGAATATTTATCTCTAGGTTTAAAAATGTGTAGTGATATAAGAACGGTGTTCTGATGTCTCACTCTTTTTTTGTTAAGCCTAAGCATCACTGAGTCAAGTTCACTATGACATACACAACACACATTCACTTGTCCTGTTCCCACACTAGGACACCTGTAATATATTAAACAGACAAGGACAGACTGACATCTTTTGTACTAATCAAAAAGTACAGAAGCCTCCAGCACAAACCACACCCACTACCTCTGCCTTGGTAATCAAATGTGTTACCATTAATCCAACAAAGCATTAAAAAATCATGCCAGCAGACTGGAGGGTGACAAACCACATTGTCCAGCTCACAGTAACATGTTATCGCTTGGATGACTAGATATAATAACAATTACTTTTACACAACACAATCATGTCCTGGTCCCTATTTTTTACAAATAATAGGCCAGTTTGTTGTTTTGGCACTTTGCTGCAACTCAGCGAGGGCAGAGAACATTCAAATTTAGGACAGCTTGGCCATACCTGCCAACAGAAATCCTTTATCCACAAGTGCTCCCAATACTGTCTGTGCGATATCCTCATCAATGCCTTTATTCTTGTCCTCAGCAGCAATGCTCCGGATTTCTTCGTGACGATACCAGCTGTCCTTGCGCCAGAACAGTCTACAGACAAGCTTTGAGCCTGGCTTGGGGATGGACAAGTAGTTGTTGAGGATTTCAACGGAGGATTTGTCGAGGAGATTTTTTAGGGCATTGTCATTTAAGTAGTCATTGACTATTTTTAATAAAAACTTGGCTGGAAAATAAAAGATTCAATTTAAGTTCAAAAATCCATTTTTTTGTAACTTTTTATCTTTATCACACAACAATTACTTATAAGCAATCTTATCAAGTCAAAATACCTTCAAGAAAAATTATATGATTAGTATTATAGTACATGAGTTTAAGTAATGTAGTGTATTTTCAGCCCTTGCTAAAAAGATCTCATCTGATGTTTAGTTATGATTGAACGCCTAAAATACTTACTTTTGTCATCCACCCCTTCACACGCCGCAATATACCTTTCATCATCATCAGCTGTAAACAGCCTCTTGCTAGTAAGAAAACCAGTCAACTTTGTTTGCCCTTTAATGGGACTCCTCAACAGAACATTTCGCCGCTTGTTTGGTGAAAAGAACTTTGCTCTTTTAGAAGGAGTTACGGACGACGTGGCCTTAGCAGGGGTACTGTTTCTCTTAGTTGGAGACGACTTCTTAGACGGTAGATCATGGTTCTCGGCTGTTGTTGATGGTTCAGCTGATATAATAGGGCTTTCATATTTGAAGGAGTTTTGCAGCCGTTTCCGAGGAGTCTCAGGCGTATACACGACGGTAGAACCGGATGACAACGAATCGACGGATGTTCCTGACAGGTTAATCTTGACATTTTCGTTTTCTTCATCACTCGAAAGTATGACTATGCTCCCATCGTCGTCCATCTCTTGCTTTGTCACGGACTTCCGCAGGCTCAGGCTACGCTTTTTCAATGGTTTGTTATGTTCAGCTGGACCCTTACCAGTCTTGAAAAAAGTGGTCAGCAGCGACTGGTTCATATTGACTTTGTATTGCTAGTACGTATTCATTTGCAAACAATAGTTGCCGAGAAGTATAGAGTGAAAAATACGCGATATTCTAGCACGAAAAATCGACATTCAGCAACAAATTATACAATCAGGCCACAGCTATCCACAAATCCCCACAAATAGCAAATTCCGAGCTGAGTCCCTGTGTGTGGCATCATGGCATGGCAAGGCAAGGCAACAAACAAATACCGCGCAATTTGACAATTTACTTTTTTTTTTTTTAGTTCATCCCGCAAGGAACCGGCTAAGGTCTTAGACCATGCTGCCACGTCGATGACAATTTACTTCTTACACTATTTTTATTTTTAATGCACTAACCCGTGCTAAGGAACAAATTTAAAAACCTATTTAGAGTAAGTAATGCAATTTGCTTAAGTCAGATGTCGCTGCATGTACGTAATACAGAGAATATTGTAAAGAGGTTCGAAATTTCACTGATGCCGTGAGTCGCCCATTGGCTCAATTGGTAGAGCGCTGGTACGGATAGCCAGAGGTTGCGGGTTCGAATCCCGGCATGGGTGAAATTTTTAGCCTCTAAATAGGTTTTTAAATTTACTTCTTAAAAAAAAAAAAAAAACAAAGTAGTCGTCATCACAGACTTAATAAACTCTATTCTCCTCATTGGTCGTCTTGATTCAGAAACGCGGTTTGGCGTCACACTCACACTGCGCACGCCTTCACCAGTGCGACATCCTGAAGAGAGTTTACACGTTGTCTGGCGTCAGTCAATTCCATCAGTTTGGTTTGATTGACGGCAGACTAAGTGTCTCGTAGAGGTTCTACTCTATCTACGAAGTGTCTATTTAGTGGACCAGACTGACGAATATGTTGATGCTTCATCAGTCTGGCACCAATTCGAGCTTGATCAAGGTCACGAACTGAACTGAGACGCTAGACTAAACGTGTAATCTCCGTCTAAAGTGGTCTAAAGGTTGCGCTGACGCTCCTCCCTTTTTGATACCCAAGCTCAGAACAATAACTAAAGCAGCTTTAGTTATTGTTCTGCTTTAATTATTCTGAGTACCTACCAAAGTATTGTTTGATAAGCTAGCGTGCACACGTAAGCGTATTGATTAGGTACGTACTCAGAACAGTTAAAATTGATTCTGGAAAATAATTCCTAATTAAAATTCAATGGTAAGAATATCTATCTGTGGGTAACACGATATATCTACATCATCCTCCTCGGCCCTTCGGACCCCTCCTCCGAAAGGCAAGGAGGGTGATCTGAAAGTGATGATGAATATCTGTATGATTCTCGTGTAGAGTTTGTGAACTTTCCATAAACATTGTGGGGTAGTTGCGCAGACCCTTCGTTTGTGGCCCGAATACGCCGTTGTATACCTACATATCTTACACTCTAGATGGTCTCTGTTGAAAATGTCTTTTGACCCAAAAATAAACTTATTTTCCTCGCGGAGGGCCAGCAAAATAAAGCCGGTAGGTACCTACACGTGAAGTTAACTTATGTAGAAAATACTGATGTACTTATGGCAAAATACGCGCCCCCGCGTACTTTTAAAATGGTCTTGCCATCTCTGAGACTATTGTAATTATATTTTAAAGATTTAAGCGCTCGTGGCCCAGTGGAACCGAGTGATTGGAAACAATTACTTGGGTTAAGCAACTGCAGGCGCTGTCAGGTGCTGGATGTGTGACCATCCCGTGACTGCCGCAAGTGGCATTTTTTCCGAGCGCACGTTAAGCCGTTGGTGCCGGTTGTCATATAATGGCAGTCGTTAAGCCATGCCAGAGGGATTATGGGCGACTTGATAACTTCTGACAATAATGCACGCCACTGTCTTACAATATTCCACCCACCCGGGCTTGGCCTCCGTGGTGGAGTTTAATGCGATGCACGAAGAGACCCAAAGAGAATAATATAACCACTAAGTACGTTAAGAGACCCGTGCTCCAGCAGTAAGGACTACGAAGGGTTGATATCATCATCATATTTTATAGATTTAGTGCCAGCTCAGTACTATTCAATTTTCTATAGCTAAGTATATGCACAATGTGAATAGAACTTCCATCAAACTGTTGCCAGTGAGCTATTGATTTAATACTGTCTCGGAAAAATGACCGAGAAATCCGAAAAAACTGTGACCATAGCTGTTCCCCCTACTAAACAGGTCAGGGTGTACCAACCAACGTATCGGTTGAATCCGCAAAGGTACTTCAGCATTGAAAAAGTCGAGAAGATTCTGCAAGCTTTACTACCAGCAGAGTTGGAAGAGGTTGAATACAATGACAAACTCATACCGGAACTTTGTCTAACCCTGGCTAATACAATACGCAATGCCGTGAAAGAAGAAAACTATGACCGGTAAGGAATTTATTAATCTGAGGCTAAGGAGTTAGTTTATTTATTCTGAAGTACCTAAGTAGAGTCTTAACAGTCTATTTATTCTTACTTGCCCAATTTAGTAAACAAGATTCTAACCTTAAAATTGAGATTAGATGCCTAAACTAGAACTATCATGAACTATGTTTATAAAATTGGCAGCGTGTTATCTAAAAGAGTGTTCCAAGTTAATTCATATGGAACTAAGGCAGTTTTGGACTAAAAAGTTACAGTTTACGGGTAGAATCTTGTTTCACAGAACAATTAAACCAATAGAAGAAACGATGGTCACGTGACAGCGTACAGACAGTACAGTTATAATTGTCAAAACGCCCTAATGCCCTGAGTATGAGTCCAAATTAAGATTGTAATGTAACTTACAATAGTGGCCGCACTCGGAGTGTTTTAAAATTTAATCGGGTTATTGCAAGTGCAAAATCTGTGAAGACGTCGTCGGATTATTTTAGAAAATTGAAATAACAATAATATTTTGGTGCCTACAACTTACCCTGGGATATTGTACAATTAATGCACAATGAGGTGATGAGTGCGTGGTGGCTGCAGCCCTGCAGGTCACAAAGGAAACAAAGAAAACGGAGATTATAATATGAACTTCCAAAGGTGAGTACCTAAAACCTATGTTTTCTCGCGCAAAAGGACCAAAGGATAAAATACCACTTTGTAAATAAACTTCCTAACGACTCATTAACCACTATTACCGTAATTGTTGTTTCTAGAACCCTTCTACGCCCAAAAATTAGGAAAATAAACCAACTCATTTGTAGGTTGTACTAGTGATGGGATTGCAAAAGCATGGTCGATGAAAATTCGCCTCAGTAGTAGTATAGTATAGTCGATACTTGTTCATCACACCTTCTCAGTACATAATCCATTGTTTCTTCTTGGTAATTTTTTACCAAATTGATAAATGGAAGCAAAATCACGCAAAAACGCAGAAATAAGAAACAGGACAAAAACGACTGTAAACTGCGCTCCTGACTGTAAACTTTAGACCCGAGTGATTTGGACTAAGAAACTTATTGCGAACACGCCTGAAGGAAGATGTGGTGCCGACCTTAGACCAGTAAAAATGGAAGTAATGGTGAGAAAGTTAAACATTTGTTACAGAATATGTACCTCTACGTTTTCATATACACTTATCACATGTTTTTTACAAAATAGGATGCTCCCAGGAGTTTATTTTGTATTCGAGCATAACAAAAATAACTATGAAAACTTACAAATTTTTATTTCCTTTACCATACTTCTTTAGTAAAGTCTACTACAGCCAAACAGTGTCCCAGGCACCCACAGAATCCGAGTGGTGCCTTCATCCATTTAATTCATTTAACAGTTTATCTTTATTTCAGTATTTCTAAATCGAAAAAAGTAAACAGTGTGATATGAGAATTGATAATATCAAAAAAACAAGCCCGAATTTCCCACATCACGATGTTGCTTATATTAAGACTTCTACGTGTAACAATTTGTTTTCCAATCCCCATCAGCTGTTTTATGTTTGTCCTGAATTTAAATCTCACCCAACGACAATACAAACTACCATAGACTTACCCAAAAAAACCATCTTTCCAACAGTGTAAATCATAGATAAAGAAAGGTTGAATGAAAGGTAAAAACAAAACGTTAAATGAATGGACGTCAAAGCTGTTAGTTTCACAATTAATAAATTATGTGGTGATCACCTTATTGCAAAAAATATCTGACTATGCAAATTGTACCTTACTTCAAAGTATGTAATTACTTATCAGGATCAGTCAATAATAATAGACGTAGCTTACCCAAATAGCTTTTATAAAGAGATGATTTTAGAAAACGAAAGTGTTTAAAAGTGAAATGAAAGAAACGTATTTAAATATCAGAATTCATCACTTGACACATCAAATTACTGCATCCATCGAATTACTGAATTATTACCGTTATTACACAGATGGCCAGACCCCAGTATACGCCTGCTTTCTGGACTTGTCTAAGGCCTTCGATTTGGTGTCCTATGAGTTGCTCTGGTACAAGATGCGATCGGAGACCTCATTACCGGAGGAGTTTATCACGTTTCTTGATTATTGGTACAATAACCAAACGAATGTTGTGAGATGGGCGGGGGCAGTCTCGGACGAGTACAGATTGAAATGTGGTGTGAGACAGGGAGGGTTAACATCTCCTCGTCTCTTTAACCTGTACGTGAACGGGCTGGTGGAGGAACTCAGTAGCGCTGGTGTCGGCTGTTCCATAGAAGGCAAATATATTAATAATATAAGCTACGCCGACGATATGGTGTATCTGGCTCCCTCCATAAGCGCGTTGAGAAAACTAGTAGGCATATGTGAGACATACGCCGGGGCCCATGGGCTCAGGTACAATGCAAAGAAAAGTGAACTCTTAGTTTTTCAAGCACGCGGTCGAAAGGTCACCACTGTACCACCTGTGTACCTAGAAGGAGTTGAGCTAAACCGAGTCTCGCGGTTCAAGTACCTGGGTCACTGGGTCTCCGATGACCTCTCCGACAATGAGGATATTGAGAGGGAACGCAGGGCGCTGGCTGTCCGAAGCAATATGTTGGCTCGTAGATTTGCACGATGTACAGTGCCCGTTAAGATGACGCTATTTAAAGCTTTCTGTCAGACTCTTTATACGTGCAGTCTGTGGGTCAACTGTACGCAGAAGGCAATCAGCGCCCTGCGCGTTCAGTACAATAACTCGCTCAGGATGTTGTTGGGGCTGCCGAGGTACTGCAGTGCATCATTTATGTTTGCCGAGGCTCGCATAGACGGCTTTTATGCAATTATGCGGAAAAGAGCTGCCTCACTGCTCAGCCGGGTCCGAGGCAGCGCTAACAGCATCCTGGGAGTTATAGCCGGGAGATATGACTGCCCTGTCATGTGGTCGATGGAACAGTGCCATCTCAAGTAGTGGCTACGCAAAATATTTTATTTGTTATTAAGTGTGTTATTTAAAAATGTACTGGTATTTTTTAATTTTTTAAATTTAAGTTTAAATGTAATTTATTTACTTATTTATTATTATATATCACAATTGTAATTTTATTTTGTTTCTTCTATTGTTAATTAATTTTAATTTAAAAAAAAATATGGATGTAATGTCTGAAATAAATTTATTGAATTGAATTGAATTACAATAATAATATAATATTGTGATAATAAATACGTTTTGCTGGCAACTTTTAGCGACAGATTGCGGTCGAAGATGGATTTACCTAGTCAATATTAGCAATAGTATTTTCCTTTTCAAATTTCATCGCAAGATAAACATAGAGTATAAAGTTTTGGTAACTTTTTAATACAAGGTCTTAACTCGGTCTGTATTTTTACTAAATGGGAAGAAGAAACGTAACGTCAATGTGGACGTCGTTACGGATTCTATTCTGAAACATAGGCCTTCAAGAAGAAATCTGGGTCGGAGTATTATGTTGACGTTGACGAATATAATTGTAAATTAACTATTTTGTGTAAAAAAAAGTGTTGCTTTTTAAATTATTGTTACTTATTTTGATAAAACATGATTTAAAACTTATATACAAAGCAATTTATTTTAATTAATTCTATTTTAATCAATTTATGCTTTTTTGAACAATAAACAATTATTTTTTTTATTTTTATTTTTTAATTACATGATTTAATCCAAGGTGTCTTCATTTTTTCAACGTTTCTATCGATATCGATGGAGAGTTAGGCCTATCCCTAGTCGGTAGCGTTTGACAGTAGGGCCTGTACGCACCTTGAAATCGGTGCATTGATAAACGTAGTGCCATCTCTTTTTTTCTTATGGAAGGTTGGTTAGCGAAAGCAGGACAGCATTACTGTCGAAGGTTTCTGCGAAGTTAATGCTACCCCTTGTCTTGTTTACTAAATTGGACAAGTAAGAATAAATAGACTGTAGCTGTGGTCCACCTGTGGTCTTTAGAACTTAGATTAGGTAGCTTTAGAAGGTAAATGTTTAAAATAGTTTGACTTTAAATTAGATTAGAACTCTTTATTGTATATACACCAGAAAACAAAATACCATGGCTTACATATCTTAAGGATTGCCGTATACATTTGGCGGTCTTATCGCTAAAAGCGATCTGTTCCAGACAACCTTGGGATGGATAGAACTGAAAGATGAGTACATGAAGGATATTGGAAGAATATCTACATAAACCGACTTACAACTAATATAATAAAATACATAAACTAATTATGTGTATAATAAGCGTACCAAGTTTATGTAGGTACTCGTAAAGGAAAAAAGTATTTTCATCTGAGGTAGGATAGATGATAGGCTTTCTATATATTACGATACTCTATATTTACGACGACCCTGCTTTCCGTGCCGGAGGTTGCGGGTTCGAATACCGTAAGCTTACATTCATATCATATGGAATCATACATTTGCCTATTTAAGTAGTACTTAAAAATAATAAATTATTTAAGTTAAAACCTAGTTTATAATAGAATATTTAGTAAAACTATATTCTAGGTCAGTACGTGCAGACGAGTTATTGGTAAACATAAAATAGTACATTACACAACTAGGGTGGTAATACAAGGAACGCTGCGCGTAGGTACGGAAGACGGCTTTTTCCGTACCTACGCGCAGCGTGCGGAAAAAGCCGCATTCAGGCCAAGTGTGGCATAAAAGTAATTGCGCAGTAGTAAAAGCAAAAGTGAATACGTTTATTTTTTCTGGTTGTACAATAAAATGTTCTCTATACCTAATTATATCAATCTATCTCCGTAATTTTCCTCAAAATAATTAGTTTCTTTTCGGATTTCTATTCTATTTTGTAAATCTGTAGCTTATATAATTTTTCAATGTCATTTTGTTTGTTTACTGGCACTGGCGTTCATTGCGTACACCCGAAATCGATCCCCTCACGGTAAATAGCTATGTGGGTCCTTTTCCTCGCACTTTTATTCCAGGAAGCTAGTTCAGGGGTTCTCCACAAGTTCTCCACTGGAAACCCCCCTTTGGGGTTGTCAATGGAGATCTTGCCTCTGTCTTAGGTTGCAGTGACATTGCTTTTATAGTGTAGCAAACATATAAAGGAAAAACGTTTGCTGGAAGAAACTCAAATATCAATGAAAGCTTTATACGTTATACGCCGTTACCTGCAAGTTGTGACGTCATAGTTTAAGCCATTAGTATGGCGTGTTTTCTACTACGTGACTATATCGACTTTTTATAGGTTATATTATGAAAAGTATTAAGAGTCGAAAAAAATCATTAGGGGAGATGTAGGTAATGGGGATAACCTAAGCAAGAATTGAAATAAAATAAAATATTTTAATCAAGTGTTTATTGTTATCGTCTTTTATTAAACTTTACTTATTTGACTTTTAATTGATACCTATCAACTTTAATCACTTTGATTCATAAATTTTGGCATAATAGACAAAAGAAAAAAAAGCTTTGATCACCATTGTCTACATTAGTTGGTAATGGTAATCAGCATGTGGACAAGTGATCAACAAATGTCGCATACATAATTGGAAGCAGCATCCCACCCAGTACAGGCGGCGTGAGCCCAAAGTCCACAAGACGTGCACCGATACCATATTTCGTTGAAATTCAACCACATACAATACACATATTATTTGAGCCTTCTGCATCGTCGTCTTCACCATCCTGGCATAAATCATCCGTGTCAACAACATCAACATGTCAACACGTCTGACGTCGAAATATCCACTTGGTACCTATCCACAAATTAGACAGGTAAAGTATCTCAGTGGTAAGCATCCCAATTAGAGGAAGTATCTCAGTGTTATTAACGTAAAAATCTGGGTTGCCGTATCTAAAACTTCCAACTGCCGTATTTATGAAACAAAATCGCAGATCTGCCGTATTATCTTTTAATTAAATAATTAGTGATTGAAACACAAAAATAATGAGTACATTTTCAACTTTCTATATTTTCTTCATCATATACCTACTCGTATGCTTCCAATACACTGCTTGTGCAATATTTTTTTTGCTTTTCATTTTGATAAGCATATCTCCTGACACCTGAAAATTTATGCAACCGCCTTAATTTCGATTCGAATAGCTTGTTTAGCTAAGAGTAGGATGTATAAAAGAGATAGCATGAGACATCTAGTTCAATTTATGTTAGCAGGGAAATTATCTTTGGGAAATCCCGAGAATCGGACACATTGCGTTTCGTTTCATTAAAATTTTCTATGTTTCGTTTGTAGTATATATTTTTTTAAGCTTACAAGCACGTTGGACTTGAATTGCCGTATTATATGATACGGTAGTCGAAATGACTTATTCCCATCTTCCAACCTAAACTTCCACCCTGGGTTGGAGGTTGGGAATTGTTTGTCCCATCTTCCAACCTATGGCAGGTTGGAAGATGGGAATATATTATCTGAATTATTTTTGTTCCCATCTTCCCAACTGACCTTTATGTACAGTGGCCCAATCATGAGTTTGGTCTATTATCGAATCGAGAATAGTATCGAGTAAAAATGTATGAAAAAAAAGTAGCGCCGCTATTTACCGCTAGGATCGCTGCTTTTTTTTCATACATTTTTACTCGATACTATTCTCGATTCGATAGTAGACAAAACTCATGATTGGGCCACTGTTGTGTGCATAGGCATTTGGGTTTAGATTGAAGTTTCTTTTATGAATGTGAGAATTATTATAGACCATAATAATTGCATATCTGTTATCAATTCACTAATACGAAATAAATAGGTACGGTAATAAAACAAGATGTATTATGTTTAGTACTTAATCATTTTTTAATTATATTTTTCAATAACATTTACCACCTCAACCCAAAATTGGCCAAAATCTTGTGAAATTATACCAGTCAACATTTTACGTAATGCTGATGGCTGCCTTGAACATGAGCAATCATAATCTTTCGAAGTTTGATTATCTGGAACATGTAGGTACAGTTATTACCCGATTACGGCTAAGCAAAAAGGAGGGTTATGTTTTTGACCGGTATGTATGTATGTATGTATGTAATTTGACAAATTAGGTATCGTTAGAAGCGTTTCTATCGTCCGCTGGTTATAGGCTATGTGACGTCACATAAAAGTGAATGTGGCGCCCTCTAGACGACTTGGAAACATGAACTAAAAAAAATATTTTTTGATGATATCGTGTGGGGTATCAAATGAAAGGTCTTGATTAGCACGTTTCAAAAATATATACATTGTTGGTCTTTTATAACCACAAAATAAATTAAATAAAAAAAGTAAGTTCAAAAACTAAAACCCGACTACTAAAAAGTGTGAAACAAGAACGCCTATTATTTGAAGTAAACACTTTACGATATTTGTTTGATACACATTTCATAGTAAGTTTAAAGGCGAGCCGGGGTCGTATGCCAACTCACCTCCGATGTAGACGCGTTTTGTCTTAAGTGACATACGACCCCGGCTCTCCTCTAAACTTCCTATGAAATGTGTATCAAACAAATATCGTAAAGTGTTTACTTCAAATAATAGGTGTTCTTGTTTCACACTTTTTAGTAGTCGGGTTTTAGTTTTTGAACTTACTTTTTTTATTTTTGTAGAAATTACTAACTAACATTACTATCATCTACTTTTTTACCTTTTAGTCGATATTTGCGAAATTTTTCCATTACTTCCTCCCAACAATCGTCAAAAATTAAAAAAATTATTGATTTTAGGAGGAATCTTAAACATCTCTCTCTAAAATTCATTAGGCAAAGGCAGAAATTAGGAACAGGTTGCTGAATAGCGTTACCCCGCCGAAGCTTAATAATTTCCATCTTCGCATTCAGTTCCAATTGAAACTGTCGATATTCTTCAGCGTCAATCAAAAAGGTCATATTTTATCCAGGTATTTATTATTTTGGTACGTCTCAAAAACAAATTATTTGATACAAGTGACACTTGACAGAAACAACTTAAAAATATTCTAATTACACAAAGAGGTGGCATGATCTAAAAACAGCCAGCAATACCTTAAACATGTTAACGCAATTTTTCTAGGAACAAGTTTACAGTAATTTCTCCTTCAGCTAATTGCCTTTGACTTTGTTGTATGAAATTATCTGTGGAAATTGATATCTTCTGACGTTCCTTTACTGCCTTGTGGTTATTTTTAACTAATAGAAATTCATTTTTGAATAATATGCTGTTTTTATATAGACAGTGTAATAACTTAGCAATGTTAGGTTTTTTCTCTTTGATTTGTCTATTAATCGTGGAATGCCACGCTTCAAGACAATTTGTCGTTCTATGGCGTTCTGAAAATGCATTCCATAAATTAACATATTCTTCATTTTTGAACCAAATTTTATTCATATAGCTTATAAATGCCTTCTCATTCTTGCCTTCCGTATATTGAGATTGCACATACGACCAACCTTCGTATACATTTTCTTTTGGTAACAAAGGCAATACTGATGCAAGTTCAATTAGGCGTCGTGTCAATTTTAATTTCATGAGTCCTAATTTTTTACCCCTTTTCCTAACACATTTCACAAAATGAAAATAACACCCCTTGAGTTCTACATTGGGAAAAACAGCTCTTAAACCTCCCATGGCTGCTTTTTCAAAGTCCATCGTGTATTTCCCAGGTTTAAAATGTGGTATTTGTTTCTTTATGAGATGATACATTAATGAATAAGTATTTTTTGTCTTGTCAGTTAATAGGGCAAATATCAGTGGTATAACGTTCGTTGTCTGATTTGTACTCCCTAAATCACCACTAATTGTATATAATTGACAAAACGGGTATGGGCAAGATGTAAATGTCCCATCACCGAAGAAATGTTTAACTTTCTTGATTTGTTCTTTTGCAAACATTGTACAAAAAATTAAAATTCTAACTGAATCATGGAGGTAATCAGCAACTAGAAATGAGTTGTACTTGGGTGGGATTTTAACCTCGGAAACTGATTTAAAATTTATTTTCTCCACACCCATTGACTCGTTTCTTTTTCTATAAAAGGTACTTTTTACGCTCTTAAATTCTGGTACTTTGGACAGTAAATCTAATCCAGTATATTCAACAGATGTTATTAAATCCTGAAATATTGATGGTACCGGTGCCAGTGTATTTTCTATTTTGGTTTTACATTCATTTAAATGAATATCCATCTCATTTTTAGGAGAATCTGGTATACATGACTGTATGTGTAATTTACTGTTCATGATATTATTATCCTGTGTAACAATAAAGCAAGTATTATTAACCAACGAAAGTAAATAACCCTTTACTTATTTTATATTTAAAAAACAACTTACTTTTGTTGTAATGCTTCCTACACATTTATTTTTTTTATAGTTTGTACATTTCCAGTAAATGGAACTGTTTTTATATTTTTTCTGATGATGGTATTGGTAGCCATTGTGTAAGAGGACTTCGCCTCCACCTCTTTTTAAATACGTTAATTTACCAGTTGTACTGGTACTGGTACTGCAACTGGGGTCAAATGAGGACATTTTTTCCACTTTTTTTAATGCAATATAGAAAAAATATTTGAGCGACGTTTATTTATTGATTACTGAACACTGACATAGACGTCATTGTAGTGAATTATGCAGGAAGTGCCAGTTACTTCATACTATTCTCATTTAAAGAGGTTAGATAATAACACTCTTGAAACAAGAGGTGCTCAACATGATTAATTGATAGAACCCTATAGGTCTGTCTGCGTGATAAAACCATATCGGAAAACGAAATCATTATTTAGGTATGTACTTGGATTTAAAGATTGTATACACATTACTTTGTACAAAATTACATACTAACCCATTAATTTATTGACTGTACCTCATTTATGTCAGTTCGGAAGATGGGAACAAAAATAATTCAGATAATATATTCCCATCTTCCAACCTGCCATAGGTTGGAAGATGGGACAAACAATTCCCAACCTCCAACCCAGGGTGGAAGTTTAGGTTGGAAGATGGGAATAAGTCGTCGAAATCCTGCCGTATACCGTATATTTGAAAAAACATCCATGAATTACCGTATATTACGGCAATTGCCGTATAATAACACTGAAGTATCTGTCGTTTCCTGGAGAATTTTCTTCTTAACCCTCTTAATATTGTCCTTCTGTGGCTTGCTTCTTTTTTATATTCTTTAGTTTTCTCAGCTTTAGCCTTCCTTTTGTTTTCTTGATCAATCAGAACATCTTTGATCAGTGTTGAAGTCAAAATTGTCGCATGGTGTTTATTTCTTCCTTGTCTTCTCTTAAGATTAGGAGCTTTTTCAGGCATCTGGATGAGATTTTGGATGCTTGGAAGGTTTCCAGATGTTTATGGCAGGCAATTGGAGTCACGACATTTGCTTTGACTCCAATTGCCTACATAGGCGAAAATTAAAAAAAACTAATCCTGACGATAAAGTTTACATAGGCTGCTACCACAGAACATAAAATGTGGCTGCTACTTATGTATGCGGAATCGTGGATTCCAATAATTTTAAACGCAATATCTGACCTCCATGGTCAAATTCGTTCTTTTTTTAAATACTGGCCGCTAATATTTTTCTCTTATATACGTTAGTGTTTTGTTTTTGTTGGGTTTAAAATGTCATATCGCTGAAAAAATGGAACTTACTCGTGAAAATATTCGTGCTATGATTTATTACGATTTTCGACGTGGTTTAACGCAACAACAGTGCGTAGATCAAATAACTTCGACTTTTGGTGGTGAAGCTCCATCAAAAACGACTGTGTATCACTGGTTTAGTGAGTTTAATCGCGGGCGCAGTAAGCTCACGGACGAAGTTATTGAAGGTCGCCCGAAATCGGTGGTTGTGCCACAAAATATTGAAGCTGTGCGAAAACTAATAATGCAAGACCGCCATGTTACGTATCGCGAGATAGAGGCTATTCTGGGCATAATTATGTATGACGAGCATTCATAGGATATTACATGAACATTTGTCTGTAAAAAAAATTTGTTCGCGTTGAATCCCGCACAACTTAAAACAGGATCAAAAAGATGCTCGCGTCGAATGGTGCAAGAAAACTTTAGAAAAATCAACGGAGGCGACTCAAAATCTGTTTATAATATCTACACAGGTGACGAATCCTGGACCTACGCGTACGATCCCGAAACTAAACAACAATCAACAGTTTGGGTGTTTAAAAATGAGCCGAACCCTACGAAAGTGGCTTGTGCAAAAAGCACTGTAAAGCAAATGGTGGCCTGCTTTTTTGGTATTAGTGGTCATGTGGCTACAATACCACTGGAGAATCGCAGAACGGTTAATTCAGAGTGGTACACGACCATTTGTTTGCCGGAAGTATTTGAAAAAATACGCCAAAACAACCAGCGACGCAGAATCATACTTCACCATGACAATGCCAGCTGTCATACATCTCAGGAAACAACTACCTACATTTTTGGATGGTCAAAAAATAGAATTGATGGGTCATCCACCGTACAGCCCTGATTTGGCTCCCAATGATTTCTATTTATTCCCAAATGTAAAGAATAAATTACGTGATCAATGATTTTCGACCCGTGAAAATGCCGTAGATGCGTTCAAACAGCACGTTTTGGAGATACCTCAATCAGAGTGGAAAAAGTGTTTTACAAATTGGTTTCATCGAATGCAAAAGTGCATCGATCATAGTGGAGAATACTTTGAAAAACAATAAAAGCATATTTAGCCATATACATTTGTTTATTTTTTCTATTCCGCATACATAAGTAGCAGCCCTCGTATAATATTTTAATAATCTAAGTCTTGATTATCAGTTTAACATGTCACGATTACTACATACCACAAGTACAGAAGTAAAAGTTTAGTAATTCACAACATACCTGTTAGAGAAAGAGGTTGGACAATTGTGGACAGACTGGCAGGTATGATTGTTGATGTACGTTTGAATAGAATGACGGCGCGTTACTTGCTGTGGTTACTTGTCGGAGAAAATTTAATGTCAGCAGAGGCTGTAAATTGTTCTTGATTGTTATTGTGGTTTAATATACATTTGTGCACTATATCTACATGTATTATTGTGTGTCAGCTGAGCCTTTCCACTATAGATAAAGAGTGGGGTGTAAAAACCTCCACAGGTTATGGGCGGCACATTGCCCATCTTGCTGAACACGTACGACGATACATGTAACACTTGGAGTGTTATGAGGTGCTAATAACGTATATATTAAATGGGAGAACGAGAGGAAAGCGGTGAGATCTACCAAATTCCTACTACCACCTACGTAACAAAAAGAGAGACAACCGCGACAATGTCAAGTGCGGGATCAGGGTTTCCGGCTATAGAGAAGCTACAAGGAAGTAGCAACTATAACACTTATAATATGTAGAGAGTGTCCATGATGACGCGGATTCGACCGCAAAGCGCAATGATCAGAGAGCGCGCACTAAAATATGCCTTTTAATCGAGAAGCAATGTAAGGTACATGTTCGTAAAGCAACTACAGCGTATGAGACGTGGAAGAACTTAAAGACTGCTTACGAAGACAAAGGCATTAACAATCGATGCAGGCTACTATCAAGGCTGGTGAGCCTGAAGCTTAACATGTTTAATCCGATAACCGAATACGTAACAGAGTTGCTGCATACAGCAAACCAATTGTCAGATTTAGGAAAAGAGATTGATGACGAGTTACTAGCAGCACTGATGCTACAGGGGCTACCAGAGGAGTATGCACCTGTGAGGTTGGCATTGGAGAATACCAACACAGCATTGACAACAGACTATATAAAGACGAAACTACTCCAACTAGATGACACCAGAGCTTCCGCAAATTCAAGTACTCCAGGCCCGAGTTCTGCACTTATCATATCGAAGCCCCGTAGAAAATCTGTTCAGAGGAACAAACAGAAGAAAGATTTGAAGTGCTTCATCTGCGAGGGACCGCATAAAGCCTGCGACTGTCTACATAACCCACGTCAGGCAAAGACAACGCATATGGCAACGGCACTAACGGTTGCGAATCAAGAGAAGACCCATCAAGACGAGTGAATTCTGGATTCAGGAGCGACGGGACATATGACCTTCAGAAGAGACTGGATGAATAACTTTGTAAAAGTTGACAGGAAGGTAGAAGTATGTTGCGCGAATGGAGGTAAGGTATTTGGAGAAGGTTTTGGTACTATAGCGAATGAGTCACCTGACATTAGTTTGAGCAATGTCATGTACGTACCAGGTCTGTCTTCGAACTTATTAAGTGTAAGTTCTATGGTCAACACCAAAGACAAGGTGGTTGTTTTTTCGAGAAAGGGTTGCGAGATCTTTAATGCTGGTGAATGTTCAATAAAAGGCGAACCTTGTGTGACAGGAGTACTTGATAGAGGCATCTATAAACTTAAGTGCTCTTCACAGGCAACTGCACTAGCGTCCACAGTGAGCAACGATATGGAGCTATGGCATAAAAGGTTGGCACACCTGGGTATTCGTAACCTCACCTTATTAAGAGACAAGCTGGCTACTGGGGTGAGTTTTTCAATCATTAATAATAATTGCAAACTGGACTGCGTAGCCTGCTTGATGGGCAAGCAAACGAGACAGCCTTTTGGGCACAACAAGGCTACTAGAGCTGGAGAGCTTCTAGAGTTGGTACATTCTGATATAAGTGGACCAATGAGCGGCAAATCTATGGGAGGTAATAGATATTATATCACATTTATCGACGACTATTCGCGGAAAAGTTTTGTGTATTTTCTTACAGCAAAAAGTGAAGCTTTTGAGAAAATAAAGGAGTTTAAGAGTTATGCAGAAACTCAAACCGGAAAGAAACTGAAGGTGTTGAGAACTGACAATGGAGGTGAATATGTCAACAAGAGAGTCAACGAGTTCCTGAGAAATCATGGCATAAAACACCAACTTACGATTGCGTACACACCTGAGCAAAATGGCGTTGCTGAGCGAGCAAATCGTACCATAACCGATAAAGCTCGATCTATGCTACAAGAAGCAGGACTACCCGTAAGTTTTTGGGCAGAAGCGACGAACACCGCTGTCTATCTGAAAAATAGAAGTCCTACGCTAGCAGTGAAGAAGATGACGCCAGAAGAGGCATGGACCGGACGGAAGACAGATCTATCGCATCTGAAGGTCTTCGGGTGCAAAGCGTTTATGCACATTCCGGATGAAAAACGAACCAAATGGGATCCCAAAAGCAAGGAACTTGTCTTTGTGGGATACTGCGAAGAATCGAAAGGCTATCGATTAATTGATCCTTCAAACGGACAGCTACATAGAGCCCGAGATGTTGTGTTCTTTGAGGATCAAAAATATGTCAAAGTGACTAAAACTGAGAAAGACGACTTTGTAACTATCGATATAAGACACGATGAAGAAAATCTGCTAAACACACCTCAGCAAAGAGAAATAGAGAGCATTCAGAGAGAACAGTTAATTCAGGAAGTGTCCATAGAATCAGATGTCAGAAGCAACATTGACACGAATACTGAAATGAATGAAAAAGCTGAAGGTGAAGAAGAAGAGTGGACATTGTGTGAAGAAAGACCTCAGAGAGAAAATATAGAGCCACAGACTGCGCCAATAATGGATGAAAGGAGGTATCCATTGAGAAATAGAAAGCCTGTTAAGTTTCTGGACTGTATAACTTATCAAGCTACAGCAGAACAGGACGATCCGTTAACAGTACAGGAGGCGCTGTCAAGGAATGATGCTAAACAGTGGAGTGACGCTATTCAGGAGGAGTTAGACGCATTAAAGAGAAACGAGACATGGATTCTGGTAAAGCCCGAACAAGCGAGCAACGTTGTAGATTCTAAATGGTTATTCAGAATCAAAAAGGAGGCGGGGAATAAAACTCGTTATAAAGCTCGATTGGTCGCACGGGGCTTTAGCCAAAGAAGAGGCATAGACTACGACGAAACTTTTTCGCCGGTAGTGCGACACAGTTCTCTGAGAATGCTGATTGCTCTAGCAGCAAATCTTGGTCTACAAATTGACCATATGGACGTGAAAACTGCTTTTCTGAATGGAAATCTAAATGAGAGAGTTTTTATGAGGCAGCCACCACATTTTGAAGAGAAAGGAAAAGAAGATTATGTGTGCCTAATAAAGAAATCCTTATACGGACTTAAACAAGCTCCTCGTGCTTGGAACCTGAGGTTACACACAGAGCTGGAGGGCCTTAACTTCAGGCAATGTAAAAACGAATCCTGTGTCTACATTCGAAAAAGGGACAGTAATGTAATCTTCCTCGCTGTCTATGTGGATGACATTTTGATCTTCTATAACAATGAGATAGAAATGAAAAGGGTTAAAGAAGAACTGAAGTCGAAATTCGAGATGAAGGACTTAGGAAAGGCCGAGTTGTTTCTTGGAATGAGAATAACACAAGAGAACGGCCGTATAAAAATCGATCAAGAGGAATATATTAATAAAGTCCTTCGTAGGTTTAAAATGGAAAACTGTAAACCAGCTAGTACACCAGGAGTTGCAGGGCAACGATTACAGAAACCAAAAGAGCCATATACACCTGATGAGATAATTCCCTATAGAGAACTAATAGGATCACTGATGTATATTGCGGTGTGTTCAAGACCAGACATTGCACACTCAGTGAATTTTATGAGTCAGTTCTGCAACTGTTATGAAGAAGTTCACTGGACTAATGCAAAGAGAATTTTGAGGTACCTTAAAGGTACTAAGTGCATGGGACTTGAGTACTCCATTGACACATGTAGAGACATACAGGGATATGCTGATGCCGATCACGGTGGCAGTCTGGTTGACAGAAAATCATATTCCGGGAATGTGTTCAAGATGGCTAAAGGAGCCATCTCATGGCAAAGTATGAAACAAAGAAGTATAGCTTTGTCGACAGCTGAAGCAGAATATATGAGCCTATCGGAAGCTGCCAAAGAAGCAATATTTCTTAGAAGGTTCCTTAAGGAAATCATGGGTAAGGAGGAGTCTCCCATGATCATACATACGGACAGCCAATCCGCCATGGCAATTGCACAAAACCCAGTGCAACATCAACGAACGAAACATGTCGATGTGCGTTACCATTTTATCCGTGAGACAATTGAAAATGGTGCAATCACGCTAAAGTATTTGGACACTAAGCGAATGGTTGCAGATGCTTTAACAAAAGCCGTATCAAGAGAGAAGCATGAGTTTTGCCGTGGAGAGATGGGTGTGTGTTGAAGGTTGTTCAGTAGTGAGTGAAAGGAACTTGAGGATCTTGGATGAAGATGGAAGTCTGATGGAAACAATTGAGGAGGAGTGTTAGAGAAAGAGGTTGGACAATTGTGGACAGACTGGCAGGTATGATTGTTGATGTACGTTTGAATAGAATGACGGCGCGTTACTTGCTGTGGTTACTTGTCGGAGAAAATTTAATGTCAGCAGAGGCTGTAAATTGTTCTTGATTGTTATTGTGGTTTAATATACATTTGTGCACTATATCTACATGTATTATTGTGTGTCAGCTGAGCCTTTCCACTATAGATAAAGAGTGGGGTGTAAAAACCTCCATAATACCTTCTTCGGTTTTAGCAACTCGTAAAATTAAATTAGATCAAATTGGCGCGAAATCTTCCCACGTTCGTTGTTCTCCAGAGCGTCGCGCAAACTGAGTGCTCTGTGGAACTGAGTGAGTTAGTCATTGCCGGTATACGGGAACGGGGCGGGCGTGTAGCTAACGTATGAAAAAAATTACGTTAGCTGCACGCCGTATTATATATTGATACCATAGTATTATATATTGATACCATTGTATTATATATTGATACCATTCAGTTGCGTTCGCTTTTTGTTATTTTAGGGTTATCTGATCAATGGATCACCATTGCCAACTGACTCTGATTGCCTACATCACAGATAACATAATACTACATCTACCCTATTATTGGCCCATCGCCATCCACTGCTGGGTATTTTCTGTTTCCCCCTTAGGCTATTGTTTACACTAGTAAAACTGATCTTTTTAAATGAGCAAAATGATCATGCGTTTTAAAGTTTTCTAATTTGTGGTATAGGTACCTAGTATCACTTTCGTACATGCACGCATCATTTTTTTGTTAGGCACTTACATGTTATGATGTTAGCAATGCTCGGTCAGAGTGCTTAGTGCGAGTTTTTTAACTACTCGATCGTGTTGACGTAAACTCATATTTCTATGGCATTGAGGAAGCGCCACCTAGCGACAAGTATGGAAATTAAAATTGCTGAGTGCGAGTTGTAATGGTTTACGTTGAGAATTGAACACGTTTACCAGCCAAAACACGAATAAACGCGAGTGCGGTTGTACTGTGACAGCGTTTTGCCAGTTCGAACGGTTAACTTAGATACTCATACTCACTACTCAATGCTCGATTAACGCGGTATATAGTAAACTTATTCGATTGGATCTGTCAAACTCGCACTAAGCACTCAGAAACAAAATACCTAGTTGTTTGATATAAGACAGTAAACGTACATGTTGCAGGTACAGAATAATAGTGGCCGTATCAATCGGGCAGAAGAGGCAGCAGAGTGTGCAGGTGTTTCACACCTTCTTGTGGGACCACGAGCGTGATCGGTTTGCTTCATGCAACTTCGAGAATTGCCATATCTACGCCGCTGTTGTGGTCTATGGGATTTACTTAGATTAGTGTGTGGTTTCATAAGGGTTGTAGGTAATAAAAGTTTTTTTTAAGATATAGTAGCATTTGCGAGTTATTGTAAAAAAGTGGACATAGCAAATGCGCAGAACTACTTATGAACGACTGTATTCCTCATTCCTGTTCCTATTTTACAACAACTTGGTTTTATGATTTCTTTTCTTAGACTTACGTTAGGTACCTAAGTATTTATTCAAAATATTTGGGTTTACTTATATAACTTTATTAAATCGCTGTAATAGTAGCAGTCTTTAGTCAACCATTATGCTACATACATAGAAGAGTTCCCGTTCTTCCATTGCGTTTTTTTAGTTTTCCTAATACCTACCTAACAAACAGCGCCCACTACGAATCCGAAAAACCGCGTAAAATATTAAAAATTTCCTAAAATTATCAATCGTCACAGTGCCTCTGACATGGCTTAATGACTGCCATTAAATGACAGCCGGCACCAACGGCTTAACGTGCCTTGCGAAGGACGGAAGCACTCTGAAAAATGCCACTAACGGTAGTCACGGGTCACCTATCCTGCACCTGACCGCGCCTGTTGTGGATTAACTCAAGTGATTGATTCCAATCACCCGGTTCGACTAGGCCACGAGCGCTTCCTATATGACTGTTGATAAATTTAGTTAAAACCTCTAAAGTTAAATTAATACACAGTTAAAAGGTAAAACACATTTCGTGACCTTAAATGTGTTTTACGAAAGTAAATGATATTGGCTGTTGTTCCCGTGCTTTATACCTAACATAGAGGCCGAATAGGACTCAAAAAAGGTGGCACAACGGCTATGGTGAGAACACTTGAAAGACATGAAATACATCAAATTCTTGACATTTGTCCACTGCATGTCCAGTTGCTTTTTGAGAAAACATTTTTTCCAGATAAATACCAATTCTTCCTTGTAGATCCATGAACGAGTCATGTTCCCTGCATACATCCCGATACTCGCTTTGTCGCTAGTTTCTGCCGCCTCTGTTTTGTACCTTTACTGCGTCAACCAGACTAATAGGAAAGGCTACATGGATGTTAAAAAGCACGTGAAGAGCACACTGAACTGAGTCGGCTGCGCACACGGACTTGGGTGGTATAAAGTTTTCACGTCCGTGACGAACGATGTTAAATCTTAGGGCCAATTTCTGAATTGAGAATTCCGCTAAGAAAATACCTAACTGTATGAATATCTCAACAAAGAGCGTGACAGGACGTCACTCAAGTTTTTACTTAGTGAAATTCTCAATTCAGAAACCGGCCCTTAGCCTTCTTTCTTACATCAGACCACTCAACTTTTTTTTTCTGAAGTTTCATACGTGATCGCAAGCCTCTAAGACATGGTCAGGACTGTACTGGTATAAGACATGTGCAAATAATGTCCCAAACGTCTCTTCGCAATATGAGATTTATACACAGATCAATAGTTTTGAATATAATTGTTTCTAAGCTTTGAATAAACCGATTTGTGCGATAGAAACAAGCCTTTGAAAAATAGAATCGAGACATACATAAATACGAGCCAAGCACTTTTAGCTCTGCCACAGTCGGGTAAAAACAAGCGTGATCGGACTTGATCTACAGAAACTGGTTCTGAATACAAATAAAGAAGAAGCATTAAATCAAAGTTAAGAAATGTTAGTCGAAACATCAAAATGTGTAACGAAGTTATTTATTAAAATATAATCTACTAAAATTCATAACATAGTATGTACATTTTTCAACGATACACCTTGAGGGACATAAGGAACCTTAATTAACCATACAAACTTTTCTGATTAAAACAATAGCTACCATAGTACATGATCGCAAATATAAAAAAACTGAGTAAATAAACTTACACACAAGGTAACTTTTATTGAGCATTCCACTAAACACAAATTGTAAAATAACTACGTCTACGTATTGTATACAATAAAATATATTTTATTAAGAATATCATGAATTGATAATACATGCAGTCTACATAGTGATCACATATTTTCATTTGCTACGCATTTAACAGTACCCCAAGTGCAAGGTATTTAGATATGTATCATATCGTAGTTATTGGTAAGGTCCAACACTGACCGCATCAATCAAGTTCATACAAAGTAGTGTACTTAATCCGAAAAATATAATCGGATAAGTATACTTTAGGCACATACTGGCAATAAAATAATCTGCTAATTTTAGGCACATGAAGGCAATCGTAATTTTGTTATCGGATAAACAGTCTTGTCCTGAAATAAGACATCACTACCCACACTTAGGAACATGCAGATAAGAAATATTTTGATTAAATATGCTACGCTTTAAGGAGCAGTTTATCAGACGATACTGATCTCATAATATGTCCTATGATATTGCATAATACCCAATTGTATGTTGTAAGGATTACAACATTTACTTACAAGGAATACCAAAACCGGACAATGTGTCTTTTAAACTACTAGTCTTTTAAATACCCACCACGCTCATTCATACAGATTCACACAGCCATATGTATTTATTCTGTCTACGTAACAAAGTGTCAACCCTTACCTATAGTAATATTATTACTTACAGACTAATTTAAATCTACTGTTAGGTTACCTGCACAAGGTTAAATTACACTTTTGGGGGTTCTTTCACAAGTCTACGCGACACGCACAACATTCGGAAGATTGATATATTCTAAAAATATAATTGTCTTATCTGTAACAATTATTTGTTACAAATTATTTTTATTTGTGCCACGTAGTTGCGTTGAATCATTAGATTTTTTCGTATGGTAAGGTTCTTCAAATTTAATGAGTAGACCATCATTTACTTATGTCACACCCTGTATGATATAGGTATTTTTTTTTAAAGAGAACAATTCAATGTGCATCAAAGTTAAATATAACACAAATAGTTACTCATTTGTATAGAAAAATAAATAGATTTGACTATTTGGCACGTTTTAAAACACTTTTTCCTGGTTAAAATAAAAATCGAATGATTTATATTTATCGTGAAATCAAAGTTAAAGAGTTTGCGTTTATTTTCCAGATTTTCTTGAAATATCGTCTTTCTTGAATGAACATTAAATTTATTGCGTACAAATATAAATACCAATTCTCTGAAATAAACATTTGATCGACAGATAATAAACAAAACTATGATAATAAATTTATTATAACATTATAATGTCAGCAGTCTTCATCATTTGCGATGGGTGCTCGGGACTCCTGGTTAGGAAACAAAACAGGGATTGTAATTTCAGTCAGAGTCGAAAAGTTGATTGCCTCCACCCAATATTATATGTCTAGAAATAAAACATAACTTATCATTAAAAATAACAAAACAAATACAATGATAACATCTACTATGCATTCAAGGTAATGAACTAAGTTATGATTTCTTACTTCGGTTAATAAGGCACTATAAAACTTGAAGGTCCCTGCCACGAAATACGCTTTTACACATTAGTGATAATTTATTTCAGTTCAGTCAGTCTTTTAGGCATCTACTCGAAGGAAATGCGCTACGTTTAAACTATTATTAAAGCGTAGCTAACAAGGCTCTTTGAACAAAATTCTCGACTCGACCCTTGAAAATAAATATGGACTCCATTCGAATGATTAAGCAACAATTAACAGTAATCCTCAGACAACACACATGAATTTCACACGAAAAACAGCAACCCGACACTCAATTTTGTATACAAACAACTAAGATTCATTAAAAAAACAAAAACACCCGACTACATAAAAAATGTTGATAAAAGTATCACTTCACACTAATATTATAAAGACGAAAGTTGTGAGTATGTATGCTTGTTACTTCTTCACGCCTAAACGGCTAGAGCGATTTTAATGGAATTTGGTATGGAGTTAGCTGACACCCTGGATTAACATACACTACGGGAAAATATCTTATTCCCATCGTAAAAAACGATAAACCGCGGGCAACAACGCGGTTTATCGTATCCCACACATCCCATTTTCGATAGAATAAGGTCAACTCAGGATTTGTTCCATAAGCTCTGTCTACAAAAAATAACCTTAAAAATACTCTCACTCTCATACACAAAAATGAACCTAAACACCCCGACAGTACGGTTGAGAGCCGCACATGTTGGGCTCCTGCTTGAAGGGCGCGTGTTCGAAGACCTATTCATGCGGCTGCGTCACGGGCGGCGGCGAGCCCGTGGCCGCACGTACCTAACGCTACCTAACATTGAAAACCGCGTACTATTTTAACAAAACTGAGCCTTGAAAACACTCACTCTCACACACAAAAATGAACTTAACCCCTCTACAATACGGATGGGAGCCTCACATATTGGGCACCTGTTGAAGGGCGCGTCAAACCTGTTCGTGCGGCAGCTGCGACAGGCGTACTAGCCTAATAAAAAACCAGGTACTATCCTGACCTCTGCCGTATAAAACTTAGGCTTGAAAACACTACGTCTCACACACAAAAATGAACTTAACCCCTCTACAATACGGATGGGAGCCTCACATGTTGGGCTCCTGCTTGAAGGGCGCGTGGTCGAAGACCTGTTCGTGCGAAGGCTGCGTCACGAGCGGCGGCGAGCCTAATATTGAAAACCGCGTACTATTTTGACATAACTGAGCCTTAAAAACACTCACTCTCACACACAAAAATGAACTTAACCCCTCTACAATACGGATGGGAGTCATACATGTTGGGCTCCTGCTTGAAGGGCGTGTGGTCGAAGACCTTTTCGTGCGGCAGCTGCGGCACGAGCGGCGGCGAGCCTAATATTGAAAACCGCGTACTATTTTGACGAAACTGAGCCTCGAAAACACTCACTCTCACACACAAAAATTAACCTTAACCCCTCTACAATACGGATGGGAGCCTCACATGTTGGGCTCCTGCTTGAAGGGCGTGTGGTCGAAGACCTGTTCGTGCGACGGCTGCGTCACGAGCGGCGGCGAGCCTAATATTGAAAACCGAGTACTATTTTGACGAAACTGAGCCTCGAAAACACTCACTCTCACACACAAAAATGAACCTTAACCCCTCTACAATACGGATGGGAGCCTCACATGTTGGGCTCCTGCTTGAAAGGCGCGTGGTCGAAGACTTGTTCGTGCGACGGCTGCGTCACGAGCGGCGGCGAGCCTAATATTGAAAACCGCGTACTATTTTGACGAAACTGAGCCTCGAAAACACTCACTCTCACACACAAAAATGAACTTAACCCCTCTACAATACGGATGGGAGCCATACATGTTGGGCTCCTGCTTGAAGGGCGTGTGGTCGAAGACCTTTTCGTGCGGCAGCTGCGGCACGAGCGGCGGCGAGCCTAATATTGAAAACCGCGTACTATTTTGACGAAACTGAGCCTCGAAAACACTCACTCTCACACACAAAAATGAACCTTAACCCCTCTACAATACAGATGGGAGCCTCACATGTTGGGCTCCTGCTTGAAGGGCGTGTGGTCAAAGACCTGTTCGTGCGGCAGCTGCGGCACCAGCGGCGGCGAGGCGGCGGCGGGCGAGGGCGGCGCGTCGGCCTCCGCCGCTGCGCCCTCCGCGGGCCCTTCTGCTGACGCCCCTGTGAAGGGCACGGCTTAGTTATCTGCTGCGGGTCAAGGGGGTGAATTTGGCATCGTGAACATTAAATGTACATGCAGCATATTGAATTATTCACCCACCACCTAGGAGCATCACGCAGATGTTAATCTTCTGCGTGATGCTCTGAATAAACGGCACGGAGAGCACCCACCTCCCAATAACATCTCCTGCAATAGACTGTCCACATGCGCCACACCGAAGAGCTTGGCGAACTGTATCTGCTCAATCATCTGCCACGTGATGCTCTGAAGCGGCGGCAGACAAAGCAGGAGCTCGCCGAAGCGGCCGCGCCCGTCGTACTGCCGATCGCTGATGTAGTCCTCGAGGTTGATCTGGATTTGATAGCGCAGCTGTTTGATCTTCTGCGGCTGCGAGAGCCCCTTCGCGTCTGGAAAGGAGTTGTTCTTGTAAAATACTTGCTCATCTTAGCGGGTGTCGGCGTTACCGTGACGTGATTTTTACCAGACTGGCTACTTTCACAAGAGTCTTACACACTACCCTCATTTTGGCCTCCCAAAAGAGGATAGTGAATAAGGCTTAAGAATTGGCGAGAGAGAGAGAGAGCATCTGGTTGAAATGATGCCGATGGTTCAAGGTCTTTTGAACGTAAAAAAAAATTAATGCTTCGCAATTTATTTCGCATTTGTCATGCTATAAAAACCTGAATGGCAATTCCAATTGATCCGGAATCATAAAATTTTGCAAGAAGCAAGGTTTTCTTACACAAGTTTAGGATACACAAGTTTAGGAAACACTCCAAAATTACAATCACAATTTGTAGTAACAAAAGTAACTTTGTTACTCATACATTTGCAGTTACTAAACTTATTTTCTACTGCAAAGGCAAGCTTCCTATTAGTTTGTTCGGAACCTTAAATATAATAGCATAAATTCCATGTTAGGCTTCATACTCAAACTTCACAGTGAAAAGCATCATCAACAAAAGGCAGGTACCACTCACTGGGGTCAAAGAAGACGATGGCCTTGAGGCAGGCGAACTCCGTGTCGTCAATGTCGATCTCGCGCAGCGGCTTCACGATCTCGTCCATCACGCGCATGCCGATCATGCTAATGTCGATATCCATTCGCGCGTCTGCCATGAGAGAGGGAGATGTCAACATTCTGGTAATTCTACTGCAGCTCTCTCTCTGAGACAAGCATAGAACAGATGGGTTGGTGTGAAAGTGAAACCTAGCCATAGAGTCTAATACTTACAAAGTTTTACAACAGAATGAAATAAGCACGACGATGGTGGATATTCGACTCAATTACAAAGCAATAGCAGATGTCATTAAATTAAATAGGCATTTCTCGCGAAGATCGAATCGGGAGAGGCGCCGAGTTAAGTAGCACGGGTTATACCATTGCAATGCGATTGGTTACTGGTTACATTTTAGAAACTCACCCCTGCTATAAAAATGGCTGGATCGAAGACTCTGTTGCTAACATGACCATAATGCCTACGACATAATAGTTAGTAGTCATACCTCTCGCTGACATAAAGAAAAACATCGTGAGGAAACCTGATCATCATATTCGTAATGTGATGACGTCCAGTGTCATCACGTTCACTCACACTAGATGAATAAAGGGACCACTTTGACGCAGCAGAGGCTGGAACATTGCTTTTTGGATGGTGTAGGCTTATCCAGCACCTACTTACACAATGCTGACAGCTTAGTCGGCCAAGCCCACAGGAAAGACGTACAGTATTGAGTGCCTAAGGTGTTTATATTTGTCAGAGATTGAAATTGCTAAATCGCGGTGGACACGCGTGGTAATTAGGCCCATACTCTCTCTCTGAGAGAAGGCCTATGCCCTGTAGTGGGCACGGGCCGCATGGCTGCTAATAGGCTACATGTAAAAGAGGAAAAAATATTATACTATTTTTATTTTTAATGCACTAACCCGTGCTAAGGACAATTCTAAAACCCTATTTAGAGGCTAAAAATTCCAACCATGCCGGGATTCGAACCCGCGACCTCTGGCTATCCGTGCTATCTGTACGTAATACAGAGAATAGTGTAAAGAGGTTCGAAATTTCACTGATGCCGGTGAGTCGCCCATTAGCTCAGTTGGATAGAGCCTGGCACGGATAGCCAGAGGTCGCGGGTTCGAATCCCGGCATGGGTGGAATTTTTAGCCTCTAAATAGGTTTTTAAAAAGAGGAAAAATTAGTTTCGAAAAATTGTAGCCTCTGTTATGTCCCACTGCAGCGCACAGGCTTTCTCTCGGAGAGAGAGAGAGAGAGTATGGGTTTAATTAGTAGATAATAAATATTGGCAAACGTAGTGTAGGACGCCCTCCGACTAGGTGGGATGACGATCTGCGAAAAACTGCCGGCAGATGCTGGATGCGGCAAGCTGTCAGGGCGCTATGGCGCTCATTAGGGGTGGGCTATGTCCAGCAGTGGACTAGCATAGCCTGACGACGAAATATATTGATATTTGGACCGACTACCCGTCTCTTACTTCCTTCACTTTGCTTTGAAGAAATTGCTTTTAGCAATAACGCCGCCAATTGTACTCTGTATCTGTACATGTTTTATAATATGTGCTTTGGTTTACAATAAAGAATATTCTTATCTTTACCAAAAAAATATTTCTGAAAACAACATAAGCACGCGACATTCAGTCCTCTCTGTGTGTCAGTGTGGGGCAAAATGTAATCTAACTACGATTACATAAAGTAATTAATAAGCACGATTACAAACTACATGAAGTAATCAGAATAAGTAGTCAAACACTTTGATTACTAACTGAAAATTGTAGTTGCAATCACGATTACAAGATAACTTTTTGTAACTACATTTTAAAAAAAACTTGCGTATAAAAAAACAAAGGCGTGGCGCGCGTGTCGTTCATGTATCGACTTGACGTTTGCTACGTAGGTAGTTAGAACGCACTATCTACTCCCTGCATGTCGGGTTCATGTGTTTTTTTTTTTGGTGCGACGCATGCTGGGTAGTGTATTTAATTGTGACTGACACTGTGCACGTCCGTTCGCTACTATTGTGCGAACGAACGGAAATATAAGTTTTTACAACTCAGCTGATCAGTAATCATAAGTAGTTATGATTACAGCAATCAAATTAGCAACTACTTAATGTAGTTTGATTACTGTAGTTAACTACATGTAACCATAACTACATGTAGTTAGCTAAAATTAAATCGCAGTTAGTAATCTGATTACAAAAAGTAGTTAACTACGCCCTACACTGTGTTCTGTGAGTGCGAGTGTATCTGTGTGTGAGACCAAACCCCACCAGCGGGCGGGCCACTCACCGATGTGGTGTTTGGTGATGATGCAGTTGTTCCCCAAAAGCAGCACGTCGTTGAGCTGCAGCGAGCGGCGCGCGCAGCCCAGCAGCAGGTGCTCGCCGGCGTGCGCGCGCAGCAGCGCCACCTGCCGGGGAAAGCCGAACGTGCCGTCAAGTTTGGATGCCACTGTGACTAAGGGTGATATTACACTTATCAAATATCTTTGTCCAATTTTGCTGTCAAATATTTTATAAAATTTCTTTGAGGTAAGCCCATTCCACTTGTCCAATAACAACAATTTTTTGCATAGTCTTAAGAAAATGGAGGAACGTGGAGCTTCTTCATGTGCTGCTGTTGCGTCTTTAAGTGGTGCTATTATTATCGTTATGTTGTTAATGAAAAACCAAAAGTCAAAACAAAAAAAAGTATTTATTAAAAATTTTGTCATTGGAATCGTCCACGATATGTTGTTTGCAGCCATTTTGATTTAATTTAAGTGTCATTAATATTTGATCAAATATCGGTGTTTCCAAGACATTTGATAAAGTCGTTCAATTTCTTCCAATTTCTTTGATCAAATCGTACATTGGACAAAGATATTTGATAAGTGTAATACCACCCTAAGGCCGATATTAGACTATCATTATATTCATCATAGAAATATGATGTCATATCTGTCAAATTCTAGGATATTTTTTTTATTTTCTTTGATGCTGCTCTTTACATATAAGGTCATATCCACGTCATAGGTAATAAAAATGCATACCAATTTAGCCACGTTTTCCATTGCTATGAGCGCATTTATAGTGATTGCCCTTAGGTTGAGAAAAAAGTAAAGAATAAAAAAAGGAACAATCGACGTATTTGGGTTAGACCGTGGATTGTGAGGCAATCAGAGATAGGATTCACTAACTTAGTACTAGAAGAACTTAGACTGGATGACTTAAAGTCCTACAAAATGTACCTCCGTATGGACGGAGACGTATTTAACTATTGAATTGTCAATATATAAAAATGAAATGAATGTGTTGGTAAGCGCAAATCTCGAGAGCAGCTGAACCGATTTCGCTAATTCTTTTTTTAGAATATTCCTTGAAGTACGAGGATGGTTCTTACGGAGAGAAAAAAAAATTTAAAGAATCGACTGTTAGGCGGTACTAAGTTCGCTGGGTCAGCTAGTTGTCAATAATTTCAAAACAAAAACTCATTTAAAATGTCCAATCAGTGCAAAAGATCATTACTAGTTACTCTGAAGTTAGAAATATGATCATAATTGTACGCATGCTGTCAAATAGGATCATACTTTTATGATCATAGACAATATGAATCATATGTTGTCATTACACCGTCATAGATTTTTCATAAAAATATGAGTCCTACATCTATGATCAATTATAAGGTAATAAAAATAAATAAATAAAAAAAAAATCCTCATATTCATCGATGCTTGAGAAAGAAGAGTTATCGATATCGATATGTCCCCATTGCTGGGCACGGGTCTCGTCCTGCACCGCAGGAAGGTTAGGCCACACTCCACCACGGGAGCCAAGTCCGAGTTAGTAGAGGATTGTAATACAGTGACGGTGCCCATAAGGCCTCCGACATAGCTTAACGACTGACATTATACATGACAGCCGGCACCAACGGCTTAACGAGTCTTACAAAGCACGGAAGCGCTTGGATAATGCCACTAGCAGTAGTTACGGGATGGTCACTCATCCAGCACCTGACCGCGCCTGTTGTTGCTTGAGTCAAGTTATTGATTCCAATCACTTGGTTCGACTAGGCCACGAGCGCTTCAAGAGAACAAGAGAATGAACAGTTATTTAGATAGACAGATAGAGAACACTTTATTGTACATCGTAATTACTTTTATGCCACACCGCACGCTGCGCGTACGGAAAAAGCCGCTTTCTGGCCAAGTGTAGTCATAAAAAGATGTACACAACACGGGAGGTAATAAAAAAAGCTCTCGATCGCATATTTACGTCCCTCGCTTGCAGCTCGGGCCGCAAACTTCTGCGATCTCGGCCTTTCTTTGTATTACCACCCTAGTTGTGTAATGTACTATAATTCCCATCGCGTTGCAGTTGCCGTGGCTTACCCGTTACCACGGCAACTGCAACGCTGCCGAAACGTCGGGAATTAAGGTAATTACGTTTTACATAATAAATAATCGCGATTAGACCGGTTTAACATGTACCTAACGTCGGGAATTAAGGTAATTACGTTTTACATAATAAATAATCGCGATTAGACCGGTTTAACATGTACCTAACTATGTAAGAGTGTCGCGAATCTTCAAGAAATACTAAGAAGAGTTATATTATATTACGAATATTCTTATCTTATCTTATTATATTAGTTATTGTGCTGGGCAAGCCTACACCATCTATAAAAACCATGTCCCAGGCACTACAGCGTCGGACTGGTCCCTTCACCCATCTAATGTCAGTGAAGATGACACTGGACGCTGTATAAATCATCTCTTTAAGTAGATGCAAAAAGGCCAATATTATTATTAGTGGATATTATACGCGGCAATACGCGTTTAATTCTCAAACCTAAGCAAAAAATGGGTACATAAGGTTTTATTTACCTCCATTAGTGAAGAGGCACAGGAAGAAGAACTATGAAGTAAAATATAGTTTGTCTTTGAAGTAAAATATTAATAATCTGATTTCTACAAAATTTGGTACAAATGTACGACAGCACAATTGATGCCATCGATACTCTAGCAGAAGACTAAAAAGGTAACCGGGCATTTTTGACCCGGTACATCAAAGTTCACGACCATTATTCAAATGCGGTTCGTTTTGAAGGGTGAGGGTTACCATTTCACGGAATGTTTTTATATTAACGCAAATGTATGGAGAAAAAATGTTATGTTGTTCAACACAAAACGTGTATTTTTCCCAATTTTTTTTTTTCAATCATTACAACTAACTGTGTTAGGCTTTCTGGCGCTCGTAAGGCGCAATACACACTACAGTACAGAGGTTAGCAGCCCTCTCTTTCACACAATAAGCCCAATACCGGTTTCACTGTGCGCTGACTCGCCAACTTAGCATTTTTATAGCTAGATCAAGCTATTATTTGGTGTCAGACAGCTGTGGTAAAAATGCTGCTTTAACTGTTTTTGCCTAAAAATGTACTCCATAAAATGGGCACTGCTGAAATATATTCGATTTGATTTTTTTTTATATAAATTATTATTTTGCAAAAAATTTTTTTCCCATAGTTTTGAGGAATGTGACAGATCTCAGTGGATAGTATTTATGGTCTTAAGCATACTCTGAGTAGTTTCGTTAGTGGTCGCTGGTGGGTCACAGGTCCGAACAAAATGCCCCTTAACCTTTGCATCTATCTTTTGCATTTTCTCGTGTTTGGTACACGGTCGTTTGGACCTGAAACACGTTATTATGTAGTTTTTGAACTGGATAACACTGTTCAGGCTACAAGCGAATTCGGTCGAGGACAGTCGACGGAACAATTTTTACACGCGTCCACGCTACACAGATATGTTACAGGCAACCTTGAAAGAAAATTGTTCTTGTTAACTAGGTGTCGATTACACTGCAAGAGATAAGCGCAGTTTTACATCCTAAGCAAATGGAAAATGATTCGACCAACGAAGGAGCTAAGGCTCATTTTCATCTGCATTTCATGTAATCTTACTGTTTGTAAGTAATGGCAAATGAATAAATCCTCACCTCAGAGTTGAAGGGTAATTGTAATTGTAGCACATAATTGCCAAAATGAGTGTAAGATTGATGTGCTGGTCTCTGAAGTGTTCACCGCATCATTGTTATTATAGAAAAAATTACACACCTACCGTATGTAATTATAATTCAAGGCCAACATGTAATAATACAAGTCAGCGCACAATCTTAGATAACTGACACGTGTAAAGCGGCGTTTTATCTATTAGATAGAATTTAATTTTACACTTTTCGTAAGACAAGTTGTTCAGAATCAGAATCGGCAACGAATATCGCGATGCTATTTTTTCCTTCCAAACTTTTTTCTTTACTACTTAATGGTGTTATATGTATAAAACAGTGCAAACCTGACCACGGTTTGTACGTCACAAACATGAAAATACTCATAGACTGAGGCCACTTGTACAAATGTACGGCAGCCACAGAATAGAATCCACGCTGGTGTGATTCGAGAGAGGAGTTGCAGCAGTGAGTGGAAATGAAGACGATAATTTTAAGTAGTTTTTTAAATCACAAGTAGTTTTTTAATTAGAGAAAATACATCGAATAAAAAATTGTAAAACGTTACGACGTGTGTGATGTTAGCCGAAGGTAGACCGAATGAAGTGAGCCGCAGAGCCGCCTCGCCGTTTGCACCAGTGTGAGTGCATCTACTATTGACAAGCACACGCACACACAGTGCGTTAACACACGCCCTCTTTGTAGCCAAGGTAGTAAAATTTACTATGATATGGTGTATTGTCTTCACCTGATCATCTAAATGCAACTCCGTGAAGGCGGGGATGTACTTGGCCCACTCGACCAAGATAAGTAGCTGCTGCTTGATGGAGTCGCACACGTCGTTGATCTTCGCCAGCTGCCGGTTGTTGATCTCGGCGTCTGTCAGGTTGTTGGTCTGTGGACGAGGAACGCGTCGTGTGTACAGTGGAAGCCAAGGTTTTACAGTCACTGTTAAGTCAGCTTTGGGAGGGCCTCAGTGGCGCAGCGGTTTGGCACGCTGACTGTAAAACCGAAGGTCTCGGGTTCGATCCCCGGCCGGGTAAAACTAGGAAACGAACTTTTCTAGTTTGTCTCGGGTCTTGGATGTTATCTATGTATTTACTGTATTAAATCTATCGTCGAATTAGCACCTATAACACAAGTCATTTAGTTGTACTTAGTATAGGGCTAACAAGATCTGTGTAATATGTCCATGAAAACAAAAGCTTTGGGAAAGGGGTCCCCTTACTAGAATTTCCAATTAAAACTTAGGAGTATTAAAAAGAGTCTCCTTTCATACTTGACGTTTATTTATGTAGCCTATAAACATGCTACTACTACAGGGCACAGACCTTCTCCTAGAGAAAAAGTATGGCATAATTACCACGCGTGCCCACCCCGGATTGGAAATTTCAAGCGCAGAGGTATTTGAACACCTCAGAAACCCAGGGTTCCTCACGATGTTTTTCTTCACACTTAGCGAGTGGCAATGCTACTATAACTTCACCAATATAAAAAAATTGAAAATAAAGTGGGTCCTTCGCGTATGAAAGAAAAGTATAAAAATACATTGACGTTTTTGTTTTTTATTTTATGTCTCACGTGCTCAAATACGTATGCTAACAGCATACCTATCATTTTGGAGTTCTTAAACTTAAAATTAAAACAATAGAAGAAACGAGCTGCAGCGCTAAAGCAATTAGATTTGATAGGTAATACCTAACGTAATAACATCGCGCACTCGGAAAATGTTGGAATTATTGCATCTGTTTCTTGTAACAGAATCAAGCACACAATTAATCAACGGATAAAAACCAGTAGGTCATCAAACGTTTGCGACATCTTGCACTTACGTGGTCTTTTAAGTTATGTGAGTCAGAGCATGAATAATCAAACTATCAATGCGGTGACATTACTGTAATACCCTAACGCGGATCAGATTACGTTAATTTATTGTAAGTACCTAATTATAGATCGGTTTCCATGCGCATGTTAAGCCATATTAAGCCTTTGTGTGTATAACCGAAAGTGAGGCGTAATTAACAAGCGAATTAAGTAGCTTTATCTGTTTATCGATAAAACCTGACTCGACGATAGCGCAAAGCGCAACTTGATATACTCATAAATACGATTCAACTGTTACTATGCACAAAACTCTGAAATAGCGGATAAATTCCGAGATCAGTTTTTTAAGGAGCACCAACACAATGAATATACCTACAGATTTTGCAGTAACGGTTCCGAAGAAGGATGTGGGTTTTTACCTGCTTTACAGAATTAACAATTTCGTTAAAGTAATTTCTTGCCTATTACTCGTTAACTTGTAAAGCCTTGACGTTAACTTGTCAAAACTTGGCTGAGTTTGCCTTCTAAGTTGATGATGTGCTACTGCCCAAATTTTTTTTCATGTTTCTACAATTCACCGTTTCTCTCTTCTGCTGGAAGAGGAGGGTACGCCATACTCTAACAAAGTTTGCGCTTTAAAGCTTAATATTTCGCAAACAGATCCCTAAATCGAAAAATAGTTTCCCTGCACTTACTAGATTTTAAAACGACCAATCCAACGACATTGTATAGGCAAGAAAAAAATTGCAAGCCTTATTTAGGTTTTAAATAAGGAATGCAATTTTTGCTTAATATTACATTAAGTTTCTTTATAAATATTTTTTTTAATTAAGTACAGCAACATTAAGAAATGTCATTCCATTTTTTATAATGGCAACTTCAACTTTTTGCTTTAGTGCTATTTATATTTTTAATATAAAATACGGCCAGCATTTAATTTTCAACACGCTGCTTGTGATGCTTCAGACCCTTTCGAAGTACAGAAAGTAGGAAGACATTAGTCATCACTTTGAAAATGTTTCCTTGAATCGCAGCTTACCGAAAAAGCAATAAGTAAATTGTAAGAAAAAAGGCATTACATCGATGACGTACCTTTTGGCGAGGTTGGTGACAGAGCGGACGAAAGGTCACCGAAAGGAACATGTGCGAATCACTAAACATATATTCACAAAACGTGTGTTTTATTTTCACGTGTTTAATATCATTAAGTAGTAACTGCTAGTATTTTCTTTTCAAAAGTTTTATTTTAAGTATCTTACTAATATTATAAATAGGAAAGTTTGTGTGTATGTATGGATGTTTGGTACTCAACACCGCAGAATGGCTGAATGGACTGGATCCATCAGTGTAGGCCAGTTAGACCAGGGCTACGACAGATACAGAGTTAAATTGCCTGACTGATTTGAAAGAGAATGACTGTGGGATAAGGATGGGTGGCATCAAGTTGTGTTCGCATCGTCGGTCGAAGAACTGCAGACACAAGTAACAGTAATGGATAAGGCATTTAAAAGGAAAGGATGAATATTAATCTCAGTAAGACGAATGTGTTTGAAAAAGATGATGAAATGACCGAGTGCAAGATGACGATTAGAGATGAAAGAAGAAGACAAGAAAAATAATTTGTTTGGGGAGCCTGCTTACGAGGGAAGGAAAGTGTGAAAGTGATATAGAAAAAAGTGTCAAAGCGGCAAATTGTGTAAAGGGTGCCTTGCACTCCATTGTGAATAACCAAACCATCTCCAAAGGAGCTAGATTGGCTATTCATACTGGTGTGCTGGTCCTAATACTTAGGTTGTGTTATGTTATGTCACGTGGGTTTTTTTTCATACCATTGAAGCCTAGAAGGTTCGATGTGTGTGCATGCGTAGACTTGAAGCAGCAAAGAAATTAAATCGCCAATTGCGTGCAATACGCGTGACGACAGTATCAAATAATCAAAGATTTCACAATATCATGGTACGCAAATATTAAAAGAATTTGAAACACTGATTTAAAAACCTATTTAGAGGCTAAAAATTTCACCCATGCCGGGATTCGAACCCGCAACCTCTGGCTATCCGTACCAGCGCTCTACCAATTGAGCTTACTGATTATAACACTGATTTAGTTTTATAAAAAAAAAGTGAGATTATCAATATTTTCAATAAAATAAAAGATATGAAAGAAATAAAAGATAATACTGCTTTCAGCCATTTTGACTGAAACAGCAATCACACCGTGTGACGTAACGCTTGAGTAACATTGGTATTTGTTCCTTAGCACGGGTTAGTGCATTAAAAATAAAAATAGTGTAATCATGTGGGTACAGTGATATCGTTCCGATGTTAAAACCTAACTGCAAAGTAGGTAGTCGGGGCTGTAAGTAATGCAATTTGCTTAAGTCAGATGTCGCTGCCTGTACGTAATACAGAGAATGTTGTAAAGAGGTTCGAAATTTCACTGATGCCGTGAGTCGCCCATTGGCTCAATTGGTAGAGCGCTGGTACGGATAGCCATAGGTTGCGGGTTCGAATCCCGGCATGGGTGAAATTTTTAGCCTCTAAATAGGTTTTTAAACATTGGTAAAGTTCACCCGTGCTCTGTTTGACGTTTGATGTTTCTTTACCAGGGCGTGACGTCAGATTCGACGCCGTAATACTGCGAGCTGTTTTCCCACAGATAGAAAACCATTTTAGAAAAATTGCTTTAACCTTCGTTAAACTTTAGTTTATTACTGAAATATAGGTTTTTTTTTTTGTAAATAATAAACGTGTCCTCACATTATGGAAGAGGATTTAAAATTAAAAATCTTTCGTCATGCCTATTGTAATTGCACCACAATGCATTATCAGAATACAGGCCCAGTTATTTCTCACTCACCTCCACTATGACTTTCCTGCTGAGTAGCTCGGCGTTGAGTAGCGAGACGACGGAGAGCCCGTTAGCCTGCGCCGGCTCCTCGTACGACGGCCGGCGGCAGTTGATGCGGTCCCGCTCGTTTTGTACCGCTGCAACAATAGGAACGCGTCGATGTATACAGGGTTAGATATAAAATCTTGTCTACCGTGTTTCTGTGGAAATTTGAATAAGTGTCTTCTTTCTTTAACGGCCTTGACGGCCTCTGTGACGCAGCGGTAGCGCATCTGCCTACCATGCAAGTGGTCCCGGGTTCGACTCCCGGCTGGGGACAAGAAAAAACCCTAGGTCTTGGATGTTTACATGTTTGTGATGTCGTTGTTTCTGGTTCCCACGACACAGGGTATCCTAGTGTGGAGCCAGAAGTAATGTATGTGCTTGTATGTAAATGTTAAAGTTTAAAAGGCATTTTTTTAAGCATGTCGGTTAGAGTATGTTACAAGTTTATTCTACTGGTTTATTATGTATATTTAAATTTGATTAAAAACAACATGCCACCCCCACAAACCTAACATTGGTGGAATCCTGAGGTTACCATAGAAAACAATTGAATTGATTATTGATTTTTTATGGGTAATTTTTTTAGTAGCAATGAGATAAGGTTGACTGAGGAGCGAATTGGCGGGAGAGGCCTATTATGTCCAAGGTGGACAAGCAGGGGCTGATAGATATTATTTGTTTTTGTGAATAATTGCTGTTTTTCTGCATGGTAGCGGCGCTGTTCGATAGGTATTACTACCTTATTTCCTCCGTGGTATTATTAAAAACTGGAAGTGAGGTCTGTTCACTTCTACGAATGTCCTAGTATATAGTTTACACAAATTTTAGACTAATTAAAAATATATCGCAAAATGAACTTCGTGATAGTGAGTCCTGTTTACTTCCACGAAGGTCCTAGTTTATAGCTTGCACAATTTTTTTTTATATATGACTCCATTGAACAACTATGTATTTTAGAGACTCGCCCCCGCGTCGAC
Organism: Yponomeuta sedellus; assembly: GCA_934045075.1. Lineage (NCBI taxonomy): Eukaryota > Metazoa > Arthropoda > Insecta > Lepidoptera > Yponomeutidae > Yponomeuta > Yponomeuta sedellus. The sequence continues at coordinate 7,158,601 of OW203740.1, forward strand.
CCAACCTCGGCCACTCTAAAGAAATTAAAAAATAATGCATAAACATAAAAGGTGAGCGGTGGTAGGCCAGTTGGTAGAGCATTGACATTGGACTCGGAAGCGAGTGACCCAGTGACTAGTAACTATGACTTTTGTTTATTTCTAAAGCTCCGAATTTGTGCAATACCACACGCTAACTGTTAAACAAAACATCGTGACGAAAACCGCATAATTATGGGTTGGCTCGAATTGAATTGTCTTTCCTGTGGGCTAGGCCAACTAAGCTGTCAGCCTAGTATAGGTGCTCGGCAAGCCTCTTTTCATAGAAAAAATCTAGTCAGGCAAGCAGTCCCAGCATGCGAGTAGTCCCTTCACCCATTTGTTATTAGTGAAGGTGCCACTGGACGCTGTATAAATCATCTTATAAGCTCAAAATAAACTTCATCAAAATATTTACTTTATTTACTAACCGATATCACGCGGCTATCTCGTGCCAACTAAAGTACCTATTACATGCACACGGCGTATTCATATATATATTGGCCTTTTTGCATCTACTTAATGAGATGATTTATGCAGCGTCCAGTGGTATCTTCACTCACACTAGATGGGTGAAGGGACCACTCCGACGCTGTAGTGCCTGGGACATGGTTTTAAAGATGGTGTAGGCTTGCCCAGCACCTATACCACCCTGACAGCTTAGTCGACCTAGCCCACAGGAAAGAATAGTCAATACGTGCGGAGCCAACCAAGCCGCGGGTTTCCTCACGATGTTTTCCTTCACCGTTAGCGTGTGGTATTGCGACTACAAATTCGCAAATGTACGTAACTTTGAAATTAAACAAAGTCATTGGTACATGCCCGCACTCGGGATCAAACCTGGGGCTCTCGCTTGCCAGTCTATGGTTCTACCCACTGAGCTACCACCGCTTGTCCACGGCGTATTCATACATGTGTACAAATTCGGTCATAGAGAGTTAAACGTAATGAGGTTTTTTAACAATAACGCTGTATATGCTGTTTGCAATAAAAAAAACTCCTATCCCAACTGCATATTTGAGTTTGACATTAGCTGTGTAATGATTTGGTGTTCACTGTTAAAAACCTATTTAGAGGCTAAAAATTCCACCCATGCCGGGACTCGAACCCGCGACCTCTGGCTAACCGTGCCAGCGCTCTCCCAACTGAGCTAATGGGCGACTACCGACATCAGTGAAATTTCGAACCTCTTCACAATACTCTCTGTATTACGTACAGAGTTCGTAGTTAAGTTCACTGTTAAGTTACAAGTTTTTAATAAAGTACCTGTATAACAATTTAAATTTATTTCAAAACCTATTTAGAGGCTAAAAATTTCACCCATGCCGGGATTCGAACCCGCAACCTCTGGCTATCCGTACCAGCGCTCTACCAATTGAGCCAATGGGCGACTCACGACATCAGTGAAATTTCGAACCTCTTTACAATATTCTCTGTATTACGTACAGGCAGCGACATCTGACTTAAGCAAATTTTTAGCCTCTAAATAGGTTTTGAAATTTGTTCCTTAGCACGGGTTAGTGCATTAAAAATAAAAATAGTGTAATTTAAATTTAGTTTTTTTACGTAGCCTGTAAACGTCCTACTGCAGAGCACAGCCTTCTGCCAGAGAGAGTTTGTGCTTAATTACCACGCGTGCCCTCCACGGATTGACAATTTCATGCGCTGAGTTATTTGACACCTCAGACCTTAAGATTTTTTCACGATAATTATTTTCCTTCACAGTTAGCGAGTGGTGCAGCTACTATAACTTCACATATGTACATAACTTGAAAACAAAGTCATTGGTAGGTGCATGCCCGCACTGGGAATCAAACAAATAAATGGCAAATATTGTATGTAACCGGGCGTTACTTTGCGGAAATCCATAATAGCATTAAAATATGAAAATTACTTTGCTAAATTCCGTGCAAGTAATTGCACTCGTGAGCCTGAGGATGCCTCGTTAGAGGCCAAACGCGTCGCGTATTTTCTGAAACAAGTATTGGTGTCGGTGGTGTGTTCATTTGTTGCTTCTGCTTGAAAAAGTGGGAGGGAGGGCGGTGCATTAACTAACCGCATGGGGCTCGTGGGATTTTTGGCGGAATTTAGCTAAGTCATTGTCACATTTTAATGCTAAATGGCAAGTATCAATGTCCAACAGTGGACTACATAATATAGCCTGAAGATGAAGAAGAAGTATCTGGCACGGATAGCCAGAGGTCGCGAGTTCGAATCCCGGCATGGGTGGAATTTTTAGCCTCTAAATAGGTTTTTTTAAATTGTCCTTAGCACGGGTAAGTGCATTAAAAAGAATATAATCATGTGGGTACAGCGATATCATTCCAATGTAAAACCTAACTGAAGGTACTCGGGGCTGCAAGTGATGCAAATTACTTCAGCCAGATGTCGCTGCCTGTACGTAATACAGAGAATATTGTAGAGGTTCGAAATTTCACAGATGCCGGTGAGTCGCCCATTAGCTCAGTTGGAAAGAGCGCTGGCACGGATAGCCGGAGGCCGCGGGTTCGAATCCCGGCATGGGTGGAATTTTTAGCCTCTAAATAGGTTTTTAAAATTGTCCTTAGCACGGGTTAGTGCATTAAAAATAAAAATAGTATAATATTGTAAAGAGGTTCGAAATTTCACTGATGCAAGAAGTATCAATTTAGATACCCGATATAATCTCTCCCTTCTCTCCTAGGATCTACATCCTAGAAGGATAGGCTACGCATATTCGTGAATTTAGGTTACATAATCTATCACGAAATTGCTCATAAAGCAAACAGATACAGTCCGAAGTAGACCGTCAACAAAATAGACGCGACAAAGTCGCAACAAACGGGACGCTTAAATGCAATAGAGGATATTTTAAGTTATTTACTAATGCACCTACATCTTCGGTATACATCCTTAATGTTGTTTTGACTGGGCGGTGTTTACCCGCGTCGCATTAACGCAATAATATTATTGTGCAGTAAACAAGTATAATAAATTAAATTTTATATCAATTTCTTAGCCCCTTGAACCGTTATATCGGTCGGTGAACTGATAAAGTAAGTCAGTAGGGGAGGACAGGGTTAAAAGAAACATATTTAGGAGAAAAAAAACGAGACAGTGCAATTCAGAGTAGCGCACCCAGGGTTCCGTATAAATTTTGCTTACATAAATATTATTATAAATAGTTTAGGAATCGAGTCACTCAGTTTTTTTCCGGAATTCAAAGACGTAGTTCATGTATTAATTACAAATGTATAGTTTTCAGCTTTTACCCTGTATTTGAAGTGTAAGACGATATTACTTGCCAGTATTTCGAGGCATAAAAGGCCGTAATTTTTTTTGCGTTGCAGGCCGTCAACAGGCGCGGTCAGGTGCAAGATGGGTGACCGTCCCGTGACTATCGCTAGCGGCATATTTCCGAGCGCTTCCATGTTTCGCAAGGCACGTTAAGCCGTTGGTGCCAGCTGTCATGTAATGGCATTCGTTAAGCCATGTCAGAGGCCTTACGGGCGGCTTGATAATTTCTGACAGTAAGGCCCGCCACTATCTTACAATCCTCCACCGGGTTCCTTTTCTAATTTTGAGGTACGGAACCCTAAAAAGGCTTTTACTTACTACGTTCACATATTTGTAATACGCTATTGGATTCTTTTAACATGTCAATTTATAATTGTTTTAATAGGGCGTAAAGAAATATTGTTTTTTTTTGAGGCTTGAAAAAGTACAAAAATTCTATGCAACTTTTCATGAACAGGCGAAAACGCTGTCTGCCGTGATGGGTGGGATCACCTTAACATGCCGTATGGCTTGGGCGAAACCATGGCGATACGATTCTCTCCGAGATACAGTCGAGGGTTGATGTATGTATATTATTTTATCTTAGATTCGAATGTTTACACTTACCTTCCTTCTTCATGCCCGCCTTGAAGCATTTTCGTAGCCTACAATATCGGCACTGATTTCTTTTGTCCTTATCTACGACGCAATTCCTGCTGAATCTGAAACGAAGACAATAATGAACTAATTAACTTTCGAAAACATTCGCATAACTTTGAAAAGACAAAGTTTGGTGTTTTATTGTCCATTTCTTCTCCAAAACGATATAGATTGTGAAATGGACACCTAGTTTCACTTGCAGCGTTCATTAAGCAACAGTTTCTGCGCAACTTTGAATAAATCCTTTTTATTTCATTTCACTAACGTTGTGAAGAGTCAGGGAGATACGAGCACATATGCATTGTGTAGGTACTGTTCTGCTGTGTGGTGTCGGCCTAGAGAATAGCACCAATCCAATTCTTCCCGCGGGTGTCGTAAAAGGCGACTAAGGGACACAAACCGGGGGGTGGCCAGCAGCGCCCCCTGCAGTACAATTCCACCAAACTGCGATCCCCAACCCGCATGCCCAGCGTGGGGATTATGGGCATTACCCCCTATGATAACACAACGTGGCGCTCTTTAGGGGAGGGCTATGTCCAGCAGTGGACTAGTATAGCCTGACGACGACGATTGTGTAGGTATAGTGTCACTTATTATCAAGTAATCAGTCTACCTACTATACAAAGCAAAAGTTTTCCTAAGCGAGATAATAACTCAGTTGTCTTAATGAGAAATAATCACGTTATTAGGGAAAGGCCCATGTTGGTTGACTCAACGAATCTGCGGGTTTTATAACCGGTATTCTTTACTTCTATAAGAGACTGAATGAGTTTAGATTAGTGTCGAGGCGCTACTGTTGAAGTTAAATTAGATTGTTATATTCGGTTCGAGTCCCGGCATGGGTGGAATTTTTAGCCTCTAAATAGGTTTTTAAATTAGATTGGTCACATGGCCCTTTGAGCCGAAAATATACGCCGTACAAAAAAATATCTATACACCACATGAGTTTTGCGTTGATTGATTACGTGTACTAGTTTGTTTATTCAAAAAGGCACTTTCCAAAAAACCTCAGCACACAGTCGAATCCATTAATAAATATTTACGATATTTACATACTTATTTCAACGATTTTGTAAAAATCTACATTCATTCGGATCTATTTATCCTATCCTTGTAAGGTACTTGTCAGTAAAATAAAAGTCCTAGTAAATTGCATGTCGCAAGCTTTGTATTCAGCCATTTATTCTGTATTTCTTGCATATACTACGACTTTTATGTGTACTCGACCAACTTGCTTGATCTCTGCTTTCCTTAGGACGAACGTAACGTACGGGTCAACAAAAGTGGTCACATTCATTCATACTTTGCCGCAACAGTTTTTTAACTAGCGCGGAAGGTAGTTGTTGATGTTAGGCTGTTGCCGTTAATTAATTCACTTATAAGTTTTAAATTATACTATTTTTATTTTTAATGCACTAACCCGTGCTAAGGACAAATTTAATTTTAGCCTCTAAATAGGTTTTTAAGTTTTAAATTGTTAAGTATGTTAAAAAAGATAGCGCGTTAAGCCTGTGTAACAGTATGACGTAATACTCAAGTATTACGTCATACTGTTACAAATAAACTATTTGTAGTATAAGGCGCTTATAACGGGTTCACGAAAAGAGCCCCCCCGAACGACGTACTCACTGAGCCTGTGTGTCTGGCGCACCCTTGGCAACAATCAGCGATACCGTAACGCTGATTGGCAAATCGTTTCATCACGATGGCTTGCCCTCTACACACGAAGAAGAAGAGGCGCTAATTGTATTCAAATTAAATTGAGCAATTAAGAAACACCATTATAGTTAGTCTGCTAATTATGAAAAACCTAAAAAGATGCACCTCGATAAAAGCGAACAAATCATACCTGAAAGTGTACAAATGGTTTTTTCTGACACACCTAACAAAAGGCGCCGTTTTACTGGCGCGTGGCTCTGTCAGGTATTACAAGAACAGAATATTCAGAAGCATGTTTTACGAACACAGGGAATACAAAATGATCTCTAGCGCATAAATAATAATGTCCTTCCTGCAAGTGTAATTGGGTCTTTCTGACTCTCCACTGCTTCTAAACAAGAATCCTTTGCAGCCGTCCCAAGGGGAGGCGCAGTGCGGGGAGTAGTAGATTATTGCAGGACATTTACAGGCAATACTCTACTACACTAAATAAGTGAAAGTAAGAGAGAGGTCCTCTTAAATATTAAATGCTACCTGCAAGTGTACGAATGGTTCTTCCGATGCTTCCTCAGAAGATTAATTTTTCATCCGTTGCAAGAGCAGGTGGCTTAGTGTTTCCCTGTATCTTTGTCGACGCATATAGCGCAGTGCGGAGACTAGTGGGTTCGAAATATGTCGAGAGTGCCGAATATCTAGGGGCAACTTCTACTTACACCATACAAGTGAAATTATCTCTTAGACGCTTAATAAGTCCTGCCTTTCAGTGTACAAATGATTTTTTCTGACCTACCTGCAAGTGTACAAATGGTTCATCCTGACCTTCCTGCAGGTGTACAAATCGTTATTTCTGACCTACCTGCAAGTGTACAAGTGGTTCTTTCTGACGCTTCTTCTGAAGAATCCTTTGCAGCCATCACAGGAGGAGGCCCCGTAGTGTTTGCCGGTGGCTCTGTCTCCGCATATCGCGCAGTGCGGAGACAGGATGCTGGCGCTGGCGGCGCTGGCCTCGCTGCTGCTGGTCTCCAGCTGCATATCACTATCTGAAACAACGGGACGGACACGTGAACTTTATGCAGAGCGTCATAAGAGGTGAATTAGGATAAACTAAGAATAGTCTTTATTGTATACCAGGAAAAAACAAACAAAATATTTACAAAGATACAGAACAATTAGCGGCCTTATTGACTTGGTGCTTTCCACTGCCGAAAGTATATCTGAAGAGGAGACACCGTATTATTATTGTGTGATTACTGCGATATGTATACAAAAGTATATCGGTACTTTCACCAGTCTAGAATGAGTTAAGTACCACTGGAAGCTGCACAAATCATCTCATTACTGAGAGATGTCATAAGATTCGTTAGTTTCTTCCTCCTAAGCAATTGATAAGGACAAATATTTTCTAACTTTTCTTCTTATTTATTTTCGAAATCGTGGCCAACCAACACGGAGATGGCGGAATATGGGAAGGACCTCACGATTTTTCTTCCGGGGTGGCAGGGACAAAGATTCGTGGAAAGCTAAAGGCGAATCTTTTGGCCAGGAGAGCATTAAAATATCCTTCTTAAATGGCCATCCGAATACGTAACAAGTAAATAAACAAGTTTTAATAAAAAGTAGGACGTAAATGGTACAGAAATTTCTGTCAAATAAACGAATATTGAATTATCATGAGATTGAGAACTAAGTCTTTACTAGTACCACAGAGGAAACTAGTAGTAAACTATTAGTAGTATACTGAAGAGTATAAGACAAACATATAAATGCGGTTAAACAAGTCAGTACGTAATTCTGTATACAATTTCTAAAGGAAGACGGGGAATTTAGAAGCTCGATGAATAAATACTTCAACGGTCAAAACGATGACAGGAAATTAAATGTTCAGGGCAAACAAATAAAATGTGTTTCACGAGATCAACAAGCCAAAATACCGGTTTTGGATAGTGAAAAACATTTCATACTGAGTCCCACAAATATATATCTATGGAGACGCTGGCCAAGGTAAAGATGTCGGGATCATCCGGATACATTATTGCTAACGCGGTTCTAGGTAGCCAGACACAGTGTATGTAAGGGTGTATGTATGTATGTATGTATGTATGTATGTATGTATGTATGTGTGTATGTGTGTATGTATGTGTGTATGTGTGTGTGTGTGTGTGTGTATGTATGTATGTATGTGTGTGTGTGTGTGTGTCTTGGCCTCCCTTTTTAAGAAGTTTGGTTCTTAGAAGATCTAGAACGACATCACAGTCACAAATAGTAACTAAAACAGTAACTAAAACAAAAATGCAGCGGAATCCTGTATCATTCTCACTGTCTAAAAATCTGAAATGTCCATCTTTGTCTTGGCCCGCAATTATATTTGAATTAAAAATTAAATCGTCAACGTTAGCGTCACCAAGTGTATCAAAGCAAGATTTTTTTATTAAAGAGTATCACTGTTTGGCGGACAGTTTTCTACTCAAAATTCTACCTGTTGTGTAGCATATATGTAAGGTCACCGCAATAAAATGCATGCTGAAAAACAAAAATACCGTACCCTGATTGCGGTTAACGATGTACCTATATTATCCGCCTTTGTGAGGTTTTTTGGGATCTTCATTTATTTATCCCTTACGGTCGTAGCTTGATGAGTGTTTTTGAAGTCAACCGAAGTAAACATTTCGGCAAATTATTCTTAGCTCTGCCTTCCTCATCATGATTGCACTGCGTTTTTGTTCACGATTTTGATTTTGACAAAACATTATTATTAGAGATTCCTAATGAGTTCCCCATCCGAGGAAATACGAAGGCATATAAGTGTTTGAAATAATATATTTGGGTGTTTCGGATTTAAATTGGTAACAATAGCAACCATCTACTAAGTAATATTCGTAGCAATGTGATTTTGTATTGAGCGAGACCGTAGCTGGTAATTTGATAACGATTTCAACAATCTGTAACTTTATCAGCTCCATCGAAATTGCCTAATGAACAGTCGACAGCACATCAACCTTTACTCGTTACGCGGGTGATGTGCTATAAATTTTACAATGATTCTACATCACTGAATTTGTGCTCTTCGTACCATAGTAAATATGTTATTACTACTAGGACCAGTTTCGGTGTCATGTTAGGGTTCATATTGAAGCTAACTTATCCAACACCACACCTATGCAATCGAGCTCAAAACAACGCAAGTACATTTTGGCCCGCAGTTGAATGAGCAAAAACAACATCCGCGAAACCGTGATACGTTATCAAAATGTGTCACAATAATTGCACAATAACACACCTTCAGTCTTGAGGACTTCGGCGCTACGGCGCGTCTCCTCCGCGTTCCTCTGCTGGTATTCCGCGAAGGAGCTCTCCTGTTTCTCCCAGAGCATGGGCGCTGGCGCCGGCCCCGGACGCGAGTACTCGACCGCGCCATAACCCAGCGCACACATATCGGGCACCATCATCTCGTAGCCCAGAATCGGCATCGCACCGCACCACCACTCGCGCCACACTGACCCGCCGACCGTCCAGGCGGATGCAGTGCGATAATCGATTGATAATACGCGATTAATTGGCCAAACAACACCCAGGTGATGTAATCACAGACAAATATTATCGTGCACCGCTGACTCTTTATCAATGTTTGCTCGACAATCGACTCTGCCGCCACTCTCGTTTGTGTCAACAGACGCCAATGAGTGTATCAACGCAAATATTTAGCCGGCCACGGCACTTCGCGGCGATGTTTTCACTATTATCGCGTGGCTCCGCTCAACTCGTCTCCGTGACGACTCGGTACGCACTGACTGACTGACCCTCCTAGAGTCAGCAGCCGCATGTCGCGCGTCAATGACAGCCGCTACGACGGGTTCAGGCACGAAATCATCGGCCATACGATGGCCGGTGTCAGCGCCAGCGCGGCGAAATGCGAGCCGCTGGCGCAGCGTTGACTCACCCCTTATCGGCGACGCGGCGGATGCGCGGACGCAACGAGGAGTCATGACAAGCTGACGAACAGTAACTTTTGCCATAAACAGCTATAGCAGAGTAAACAAATGCACCGGATGACTAATTAATTGTTCGTTTTGAACTCCGTCTGCACTCTGCCTTTGTTCCTTTGTCGAGGCAAACTGTTCTCATCACGGACTGACCATAACAGATCTATTGTCAGAAAGGACTGGCTAAAATGGATATAGACATATCGGATATGAAACGCATCGTTTTCTTGTTCAATAAGGTATCGCGAATTAGATTTTTAGATATTACCACGAAGCTACAAGTTTGAAGTGGTTAACTAATATGAAGAGACATCACAACCATTACTCAGCATAAATAAATTTTGCACGAGTGTAATAAGTAAGCTAAATATAGACAAGATAAGTAAGTACTAAATTTAGATTAGGATCTCTTGATTAATGCAGTAGAAATTATATCCTTGACAAGTATGTGGGGTATAACTTTGAATGACAGGATACCCAATAGTTTGATGAGAGAAAGTTGTGGACTGGAAGAATTGAGGAATGTTGAGTGTTGAATGTTGAATTGAGGAGGTTTGGGCGCATGGAAAGGATGAAGGAAGAAAGATTGACGAAAGAAATATAATTATCTAGTGAATGTGGGGGGAAAGGCTGGTAAGAAATAGCCCAGGCGCACATACTTCGATCAAATAGGGCATGGGAATGGATTAGGAAAGGGCGAGTAAAAAGTACGTGCGTGCGTGAAGACTAATGGATGTTGATGAAGCGAAAAAGGTCTGTCAGCATCGTGGCAAGTGGCAAACCCTGGTGTCTACCTACCCCTTGAAGACACAGGTGTGAGTTTACGTTTTGTTATGTAATGTTATGGCCTACCAACGCCTATATTTCCGACGCGTTTTTGAAATAGGATTATTTCAACACTTTCGACGTCAAGAACTCTGGTATCAAGTAAGGGCTCTCCGATTTATCAAATTACGGAACTGGAGAGAGAACACAAACTACTGATAAGAATCTTGCCTCCGGTAGTGAATCGGATCCTGAACCGTAAGTAAACAGAGTCTGTAACGTTTCCATATTGTGTTTTATCTCAATGTGCGCCGGTGTCGGAGGTCGCCATATCTACTGCGTAGGCCAGAACAGAATCAAGTCGAATGTTTATATCCACAAGCAATTTTGCTTCTTAGCTCTGTTCAGTAGGAGCCAAAAAGGAAGACATCGAAAAAACTGGTCCAAGCCACCTCAATACTTTAGGTATCCTCGTTCTGTTGTCAAATGTCACATTCCAGAACACGTTGCTGGAGATAACCTGCCCACAGACACCCCGATTGGCGAAACGGGTCACATCAAATTTAACGACCTATGCGATGCAACATCCATCATTCAGATATTAAGATGAATTACGTCTGTCTGTCTAATTAATTGGGATGGGAATATCCCGGCTGAGACGTAGTCGTGTATCACACTTCAAGAAGACCGATTTGTGTAACTACATGTCAACTTCTCGGATAAGCGAGGTGCCACGTATTGATGACAAGCTCATGTTTTTTCCGCAAAATGACAAGGCGCTATTACGGTTGGCTTAATAGCACATTTTCTAGTCGTAATAATAGGACGCTTCGATAATAATTATGGAGGGCGCCACATCACGGAACTAAGACATGACATTGCCAAGGCATCATTTACTATGAAATGGGCAGGTATGGTAAACAGTAGGTAGTCAAGGCTGTCAAGGTCACCAAGGGTTATGTAATGGCAGTTTAAGCCTCGCAACAGGTTTTAGGAGTATGCCAATTAGCAGTTGGTGAAGGGCAAGGGACTTGTTTTATATTATTACTAGTTTTGTGTAGGCATAATAAAATGACCACTCTGGCCATGTGAAAAAGTGGAATGACGATGACATTATATGGCTTCAAATTAGTGAACTACGCTACAAAAAATTATAGATTAGTTTTTGAAATAAACGGTGTCATCGGTTTAAAAAAAACGATTTTAACCGGATCACATCACAACTTCAAATCCGCGTCCAATGCAGACATTCATCCATTCTGTAGTAAAATCGCAACCATTTAAGAGTATACTATAGAATGTTACATGGGAATTGCCCTAAAAAATAAGTTCTCTTTTTGTAATTATAATTTATTTTTTCATGTACAAATGTTCTCATGTTAATTTTGAGAGCCTAGGCTGAATATTTCGGAAAAAATTACTGATAAACATAAGTTTATTTCGTTTGAACAGAACCAACAATACATCGCCAACAATTATATTATAATAGATGATTTTTTCTTGCGATTTCAGCGTTAACTAAAACTAAATTAAAACGCTACGTCGGAAAGTACGCTGAACTAAAATGTTCAGGGCTTTTCTCTCCAGCACGTTTGCAAAAAAATTATAAAATTTCTCTCGCAAATTTATAGAAAACCAATTTGATAAAAATAAATAATTGGTTGCTAATCGGTTTTAGGGGTTATTTTTATTTACATAAAGCTGTCACATTATTTTTTTAACGCATTTTAGCCAACTTACAAAAGTTAACAATAGATTAAGAGATGTACGAGAAACTGGAGGTAAGATAGCAACGCTATAATTTATTGACCATTCACACCCAGTTCTCATTATAAAGGCATTGTAAAGGCACAACATCCATAAAATAAAGTAGTAAAATCACCAATGAACAGGAAATTAACAGAAGGGAAAAATCCTCAGTATAAAACTGACGTCAAGCCTCAACTGGTAAAGAAAATTAGGTAGGTACACCTTACCTAACTTACATGGCCTGCTTATGTACTTGTGGTAAAGTATTACATGGCTCTGTGACGCGGATGACCTGCGCCTTGACCCCTGCTTCGAATTGTGTGTCGTGAGCATCAGCTTTTGTATGTGCAGGTGTAATTTGATAATCTATTTATAGCACCCGGGTTTTCTATCACATTATAAAGTGATGTTTGTTTAAGCCTGCACACAAAAACATACATCGTTACATTATTATGCCGGTCTCTGTATGATCTGGGGCTTGTTGACGGCATTTCCACCACACACTTGAGGGGAGTTGAAAACGAAAGTTTCCATAGGGTGTTCTTGAATCGTTTCCGTTAAAGTGCTGCACGGAACATTATTTTGATTGAATTGATCGTTATGATAAAATGACCATACAAGGGCGTAAAGTCTCGTAAAGTTCCGTAAAGTTAGTAAAGGGCGTAAAGTTCCAGAACAAAATAAATAACCTACGGGATCAATAACTGCTACATAAAAAGCGTTTTTTTTAACGTAGCTTATAAACGTCCAACTGCAGGGCCCATGTGTTCTCTCAGAGAGTATGGGCATAATTACTACGCGTGCCCACCGAGGATTGGCAATTTCAAGCGGTGAAAACCACAGAACAGATCTGTTCTCTGCGAAAAATAGCGGAAAATTTTGATTGCATTCAACGGCTGGACGACTGTAATTGTTGAGGAGCTCCTTAGTTACAATTAATATTTGCTAGTAGGTTAACTTTGAAAACGTTTTAATGTTTTAGTCCAGACCATAAAGGAGTGCCAGTACAGTACAGAGTCTTAAGGCGCTGGGCGGTGCTAACTACCGCCACCAATTGAATAGGTAGGTACTTACCTATATATTCACTTTTAGAAAAAAAAACGTATTCTAAAACAAGTTATAATTTTTATTCCATTGATCGCGCTAGTTAGCACCCCTAAGCGCCTTAATCAAATCCTTCGGAAACTTTTCCTGAGGGCGCTTAGGTACGTCGCTTATTTACCCGGTTCCCCACCCCCTTTTAGGTCGCTCGAATACTGCATTACTTGTAATCATAATCATAGTCATACCATTTTTAATGCACTAACCCGTGCTAAGGACAATTTTAAAAAACCTATTTAGAGGCTAGAAAATCCACCCATGCCGGGATTCGAACCCGCGACCTCTGCCTATCCGTGGCAGAGGCATCCGTGCTGGCACGGATAGGCAGAGGTCGCGGGTTCGAATTCCGGCATGGGTGGAATTTTTAGCCTCTAAATAGGTTTTTAAAATAAACATAGTCGTTAATCTATTCTGCTCATTGCTAGGTAGGTAGTGTGAGAGCTGATTTAAACTGTTGAGCTTACTACTGGCGGGATCTTAGCCAATACGTTATGTTGCGAGTGGACTTTGAAGCTTTCCTAAACCTCTTCCGACGAGCGTAAAACACTATTCGGAGTAAAGATTGTGTTTTTGAAATTTGAACGGTACTCTCACAATGTTCAGTGCAAATTGTGTTCAAATACTTATTTCGCTTCCTGCGGTAGCTTCCCCAAAATACATATACAAAAATATTTATTTCTCCGACCACAAATTAGTTGGAAAATGGCAGTGGTACAATATGGTGCAATAGAAGCGATTTATGGAAAGACTGGGTCCCCAACTAGATCAGAGTTCTGTATCTTAGCATGCCAGCCCACCTCGTATGACCGACAGAGATAACAATTATAAAATACAAAAAAGCGAGCAGTACTCATATTTATTCTCAGCCCTACGACTAGGTCTTGGGATCGGGTTTAGCCACTGTGTGAAGGAGTCTGTGTGTGTGTGTGAGTGGAATTTAACAGTCTTTATTAGTATAAAATAGTATTTGAGCCACGTTGCATGGAAGCTTGGGCTTATCCATTCATGGATCGTTTATAGGTTGATCAATTAGGTGTTGATAAATCCGGTATGTCCGGTAAGAGTCATGCATGATTGTAATGATTTTCTAGTAATGCAATAAAGTATTCATTATCTATAATATTTTGTTTTGCAGTCTAATCGTAAGTGCGGGAGGGAACTGTTGAAGAAAACCAAAACCAACAATACGACCAAGAGATAAGTAGGTTCTCGTCGGATGCAGATGGGCAGACAGTACATAGCAATAGGACAAGTGTCACAATCAGATCAGCCCCCGTAGCACGAACGTTAGTAGCGAGCGCGATACACTGTATCAACTCAATTTATTCGAATGATAACTTTTAACCACTGGGCATAACATAATGCCGAAAATGCACCTTTACTCCTCAGGTGGATGAACAATTTCATAACTCCATAACAACTGTACTACAAATAACATTGTAGCAACAAAGGTTGCTACATGTTTTATTTTCTATTCTTTTAACATCTACAATCAACAATCAGTATGCAAGTTGTGATCAGATTTATTAATTATGTTTCTATTTTGTAGACCGCATTCTCCACTGGGATCATCTCGGCTCCAAATAACCAAAGTCGTTTCACGGCGGTTTGGTTAGCTTGAAGAAATTCCATAGTAATAAGGTCGCCTATGTACTCTTTTATATTATGCTTATGTTTTATGCGTTTTGTGTTTACGCTAACTGTGAAGGAAAACATCGTGAGGAAACTCGCGGCTTGGTTGGCTCCGCACGTATTGACTAGTCTTTCCTACGGGCTAGACCGACTAATTTGTCAGGATGGTAAAAGTGCTGGGCAAGCCTACACCATCTAAAACCATGTCCCAGGCACTGCAGCAGCCGAGTGGTCCCTTTACCCATCTAGTGTGAGTGAAGATGCCACTGGACGCTATATGAATCATCTAATTACGTAGATGCAGAGGACAATGTTTATGTTTTCTGTAAAATATTTATTTCTTTGTGTGCAATTAATTATAATAACATCTCGATAAGCGCATGAATCATTCAACGTTATTGCAAACTGTCCAATTACTCTACTAACAAAAGTTTTAATAGATCGGTAAAAGATTCAATTCAAACCAATTGGACTAAACACGCCTCGGCCTCACTTCATAAAGCTACGATTAAATGTGTACTGCCAGTCCCTCGTAATTTCATTGTGTAAACCAAAGTTTGCGAGTAAAACTGAGTCTATAATGTCATGCTACGCCTGCTGGACTTTGGACCCGAGTATCTTAGAACAGTTTAAAACTAGTCTAGAAGGGCAAAGTTTGCAGCTCTACATTATTATTTATTCAGTTTATTTTCCCTGACCGTTACCGAGTAACTTAGCTCGCATAAAATTTGTAGAAAATCCGTAGATAATAAGCAATGACTCGACTTCCATCCGTGCAAGTAGGTATATTGCAAAAGTAGAGTCCAAAGTCCAATGTGAGTAAGCAATTAAAGTATCGGAGCACCAAGACTGACCTATAGGCTTTTTCCACATCATTGGCAATAATTTTTGGTACACAACCTACTATTGAACTTTGTTTCAACACTCCTGCATTGGTTATATGAGGGTCCAAAGTCCACTAATCATTGGCTTTTTGTTCGAAACTCACTCTTATACGGTGAAATATAAGACCTACTGCGCCAGTAGCTGCCTGTCAGTCTCAACAAACTGTCAACAACACCGGCGTAACGCTTGTCATGTACCGCATAAGTGCGAAAATCGAACAATGTTTACTTTGATGTCATTGAACGTAATCGATGACCACCGTCGTAAATTGCTAGATAGATCTAATTACGTGCAGCACAAGAACGGGAATCGTACGAGGTATTCTTTATGATGTTGCAGTCTTGCAATAAAACCTGAGACCGAACATCGGTATCTTCGCAAAGCAGCGCATTTTGAAAGCTGTTTACGCAAACTTAGGTCGTATAGTAAAGACGTCGATACAAACGTGTGAATTCATGATTTTATAATAGCGTTTTAATATACGTCTTGATATCAACAAGTATTGTGCCAGGAGAATGTTTCCGATGGAAAAGCTTGACCAATCTTGGTGAAAGCTTTTCAGCTTTTCCTGGGCTTTGTTTTAGAGAGTACACAAGGTCAAGATACAAATCCCTTATAAAGTTTTATTTTAGTCAATTATAAGATTTTTTTTATAAATTTATCTGAATATTGTTTACCAGTAAAATTTTTATAATTGAATTGTCATTTTATAATAGACTATTTTAATCGACTAAGTTTTTACTGTTAGATTTTTATTTGATGACAGTGTATGTTAAGATAATAAATAATAATAATATAGCCGTCGCTAACTGTGAAGGAAAACAACGCGAGGAAACCTGAGTGATATATTTGCACACCTCAGTGTGCAAATACATCAGAGCATGAAATTGCCAATCCATCATGGTGGGCCCGCGTGGTACATAAGCCCATACTTTCTCTCTCTGAGAATGGCCTCGTCTGTGCCCAGCATTGGGACGTTTTTACTACATACACACAGACATGTCCCACGTATCAAGAGCGTGTCCAGATATCATTCTTTACAGTTATGGACACAGCTCATCGATGTAAGCATGTTCTGTTGTCGGGTGTTCAGCAGAATAACCACGATTCACTAAGATTAAAAAGTTGAATAGCCTATTATTTTTTATATTAGCGCCTTTATTTTTCCAATCGAAGCTAAATAACTGTGTTTGTGAATTGCGAGTAAACAAACACACACATATGTATTTGTAAGCTCTACATAGACGCTTTATCTCCTCTATTGTAATTAATTTAGTAAATAATTTATGTAACTAAAGACGTGACTAATGAGATCGTTAAATAGGTCTCTGGAAAGACATTTAATTTCTTGACTAAAGGAATTATTTATTGATTTATGGTTGGGTAGGATATCTGTCACCAAGTTGCATAGATAAACACTAAGTTAATTAACTAATAATGTATTAGACAATAGGTGATTTAGTGAATGTACATGCTTTAATCGCGTGACCAAGCGTGTTGTCTGGACTAGAACTAGTATTTAAAAAAAAACGACTTCGTGAAAAACAAGTGTTATGGATCCCACCAATAGATCATAACCAAATGTATATTAATTAAGTGGCTCCGTGCAATAAGACTAGGGACACCAATGGACAATAATCATATATTTTTTTAAGGGGATTCTAAACGAGCCATATATTCACTGCAATATGTGGCCGGCAACTACTGATGTCCCCCTCCTACTCACATGTTAGAGAAAGACATAAAGACACCAATAGTTGTCGGCCACATTGCAGTAAAAATATGGCCCGTTTAGAAGTCCCTTAAATAAATGTCAGTAATGTTTAGTAGTTCTTTTTAGGACTCACGACTGAGAACCTAGGACTATTTTTTGGCCTAACCGTAGTTAGTGTTACCTAATACAGATTTTAAAATAAGGCGTTAACAGAAGAGGTTGTAGTGACACTTTTTGCAAAAAATATTTGTAAAATATATATATATTAATTATGGCACCACTTCAATGGAACCACCCCTGAGAAAATTAATAAGAATTTATTACTATCATTAACAATAATAATAACCATAACGAAAATGTACGAACCACTCGAGAACCGTTTAGTGTTGTTAAATCAGTCAAAATTAGGGCCGACTTGCAGGCCTTCTTAAAAGTCTATTAAGTAGTAGCTTTAAGCTGAATTTTGTATAAATGATTTTGTTAAAACTCCATTATAGATAGACAAAGAACACTTAGTCACACAACAAAAAAAGTCATATTTGGAATCAATTGCAAGTCAGGGCAATTGATATGGAGTATGTGGATTGTGCATGCATTGGTCGCGTGTCCAAGCGTGTTGTCATATTGTAAAATCTATCTGCCTACTTGATCCAGAGCGTCGCTAGCTGTCTGCTAACATAGCGGTTTATTTTATTTATTACACAGCATGTTACTTGCATGTTTAAGATATATTTTTTTAATGTAGCCTATAAACATCTCACTGCAGGGCACAGGCCTTCTCTTACAGAGAGAGAGGAGGGGGGGGAGAGAGAGAGAGCGAGAGAGAGAGAATAGACTTAATTACCTTGCGAAACCACGACCTCCCGATTTAACAAGGTTCTACCGCTCCACTAGTTATCACATCACACATCTAGTTTATTACAAGTAAAATTTGTTATGGAGTTAGCTGACACCCTAGATTAACACATAGGCTAAGTTTTACTGCGGGAAACTAATTCCCGTGACAAAAGCGCGGGTAACACCGCGAGGCGCAGCTAGTCATAATATATCCTGACAGCCTATCCCAAAGGAAAGTCAAGTCTACAGAATCTACAGAATAATTTCCCAGGCAGAGTGGCACCCATCTAGTGTGAGAAAGGTCCCACTGGTCACTGTATAAATCAACATTACGAAGATGTATTACGGTAAATGCTCTTAGGTAAGTTTCATCGAAAGGATGCCCTAGCTCCTGAAGTGTTCACATACCTCAGCGCCTACTATGTGCAATGAAATGGCTAAGCGCGGAATTCTCAGGGCTAACCAACTAACATCCGTGCGAAATCAAGTCATTTGTTCAAGTTATTTGTCGGGCTTTATACAGTATATTTACTAGCAGTGGCAATAAATGGGCCGCGATCAATTGTTAGGTCTCAGCCACGGCACACAATTGGTACTAATTTGTGGCCGCACAGTACTCTACTCGAGTTACCTAGGACACGCATCTGATGCTTTTCAGACATCTAACATCCTAGTTAGATGGTGATAGTGTTCTTTGATTTTGCAGGGATAATTCATTGTGGTTTTAAAAATGATTCAATAACTGTTCCGATAGTTAATGGCCCAGTGTATGTTCAGAGGAGACGGAAATTCAGACGGAAAAGAGAATAAAGAAATTCAATAAGTTATTGGCACACATCATATTCGAGCATGTCAGCTAAACTAACTGTATGGTATCGGGATTTGCTGAAAATCAGCGCTGCGTTAATGTTTGCACACGCAGCATTTAGCTGAGCATATCCTTATTATCGCACAGTGTTATTTAACTAAGTATTCACTAAAGTAACTAAGTATGTAATTAACTTAGTATATTTTAAGTTGTTTTTTGTACTATTTTGCGATAGTTAAACTATTTTTCAATTTCAATCCTTTGTATGTCTTCACTGATGGGGCACGAGGCTCTACCTGCATCGCTGGGAGGTTAGGCCATACTCCACCACGGGGGCCAAGTCCGGTTGTTGAAGACAGAGATCAGGGTTTGCCTCTTGACACAATCCTGATAATATTGTAAAGAGGTTCGAAATTTCACTGATGTCGTGAGTCGCCCATTGGCTCAATTGGTAGAGCGCTGGTACGGATAGCCAGAGGTTGCGGGTTCGAATCCCGGCATGGGTGAAATTTTTAGCCTCTAAATAGGTTTTTAAATTTGTTCCCTAGCACGGGTTAGTGCATTAAAAATAAAAATAGTACAATCCTGATAAACCTTTTCCTCTTCATCAAAATTTTATTTGTTGTGGCATGCACGCACTCCGGTTTTGGGTACTTTTTATATTGCCCCACACTAATTATACCCCATTTGTTAGAAGAAAAAAAAGAAGAAGAAAAACATTTATTATCGAAACAGTTCAAAAAAAAAAGAACGAAGAAAAACGAAAGGTCACGGCGTATCACTGCTGCTATAAATGGCAGCTGACTCAGCAATATGCTGATGGACAAGCCTTCAGCGCTGATTTTCAGTCAGTGCCATGTGCTGCCCCACGAGCGTCACAGAGAAAGAGATATTAGCTGTTAGAAAGAGATATTTGCTGAATGCTGCAGGAACAAAACTGAATAAATATTCTCATAAAATTCAACCCGGCCGCCATTGCATTGGTGTGTTTCATCCTTTGACCACCCCAGGTCTTTGATGTTTACATATTTGTGATGGCGCTGTTTCTGGTTCCCATAAAACAGGGTATGCTAGTGTGGGGCCAGAAGCAATGTATGTGCCACTATGTAAATGTTATCCTTTACAAAAATAAGAAAAAACTTATTAGATTTTGTTTATCTATTAACTTATAAACATGTCCGAATAAAGATCTACATCCTTATTAATAACCTTACATGAAAGTTAGTAAGAAATTATTCTAAGAGATATTTTTGTTAATATATTATTGAGGTGTTTTGGACCTACCATTACCTACTTTTCAACAGGTTACATCACGAAAAGTGTTAGTTGTAAAATTAAACCTTGATCACAATTATCATCTTTTAACATAGAATCTCTAATGAGATTATTTTTTTTTCAATTACTCCATTACCACATATCCTGCACAGCTTGACTGATACTGATTAATATTGTGATCAATAAATTGTTTACTTTCATCCATGAAGGAACCTAAGCTCATATAATATCTTGCAATTATTGACAAAAATCTCGACTGTGGAGGAATACATCAACTAATGATGTGAATAAACATTTAACACATAAGAAAAATCTACCCTTATTTAGTTTTGATTTCTCAGTCCAGTTAGGAGGTAAATGGCAATGAGTTTAAAGAAGTTATTGACTTGAGGTTGAGCTCAATAGGCACTCATTAGGTACTAGACTTGGCAGATTTATAAGTAGCTGCAGATAAACTTTAACCTATTGTTAGATCAATATACTTATATAATTTAATGCAATACTTGTCAACACCACTTGTGAAAGTTAATACATTTATTGCGTGTGCTGTAATTAAAATCTTTATTCATTAACATTTTACAGCTTATTTATAAAAACATTACTTCAGTATAACACTCCTAGAGGCTACTTAATCTGTGGTTACATATTCTCCGTATAAAATCTGCACCACTGACTACTTTAGTGAGCGTTATTGAAAGTAGAGTTAAGAATGATTGAGAGATTTTTTAAATCTTTTTTGTAACCCCAAAACTAGAATACTTGAGTTTAACGGTTTACATTCACAGGTCTAATGTATAATGTATGAGTCATTTAAGAATAACTTTGGAATGGCATTGCGTTTGGGGACAGATCTTAGCTTTGAAAACAGTCTTTTCAGCAACAATTCATTAACTTTGACAACATTTTTGTAATAAGATGAGATAATCATGCCACAGCATATGCAGATGATTGTTTAACATTCCTAAGAACTGTAAATTATGATTGATAACCCTATAGTTATGTGGTAACCATATAGCAGTGTAAACAACTCATAGAGGTCAAACCAGTTAATAGGAGCCATTGGTATTAGTTCCGTGATGAACGACACTGTAAGTACCACCGCAAACATAGGTATTTGAAAACAAATATTCTTAGGTTGGAAATATCTAACACCAAACTGTTTACTTGTAACTTTGTATAACGTTTTAACTAGTGATATGGCATCATACAACGTACAGCACCAATCAACTTGTATAATATACGGTACTGATTAAATCCATCTATTTGGCATGTATTCTGTAGAAGGAAAGAAAACGTAACTGGGACTAATTATTAAACTTGTTTACTACTTGTGGAAGCATAAATTGATTTGTCCAACAAGAAAGTTACATACCTTCGTCACACAAGCCCATGTTAAATCAGCTTGTAAAAGTTGTAGAAGATGCGTAGAATTTCAATTCACTTCTACTTAGTTATGATAGTTGGTTTTATTTGTAAAATACACAACGAAACACTATTTCATGGCAATGAAATTGACATTTGATCACAGAACAGACATTACACTACAGACAACATTTTTGACATCCGTCAGCAATTTCAATCTGATGAATAGGAAAGACCGAATGAATGTTTATAAAGTTGCCATAAGAGAAAATTATTACTTATTGTAGTGCCATCTAGTTTCGAGTAGCGAAAGTATTTAGTTTAGATTAGGCATTAGAGATGGCACTAGTGTCTCACGATGGCTAATAATTTGTGGGCTGATATTGTCAGCTGTAATTCATTAATAATTTGGATTAATGTTATTTTATTTCTTATATTTTGTTTTCAGCATCCCGGAAAGCAGCGTCACCATTCCTATATTTCCTTTAGAGTTACGGGGAGTTAAACGACATTATTATTTAGAAGAAAGATGTCTGGCATTAAGGCGCTTTGGGGTGCTAATTAGCGTCACCAATGGAATAAAAATCATAGCTTGTTTTATCATACGTTTTTTACAAAAAGTAAACATCAAAACTTAGAACATACAGCCTAGAGCCTAGTATCAACATCCTAGGACTTTAATAAATTTCCGCTAAAAACGGCCGTTTTAGTGGTATTGTGCGTTCACGTTAACTTGACGCGTGAGAGAATTGGTAACACTGAGATGTTTACTGTTACCATGTTAAATAAGAAATCATTCCCATTACTTGGGGAAAATAAAAGGATTGAGGGCTTGTTTAACCATCTTCCGATTAGGTCCAAAAGCTAATTCACATGTTAAGGTGAGGTGGGGTAAGAGGGTCACCGGGGTAAGAGGGTCTAGTGACAATAACTAGTAAACCAAAGCGTTTATCACTATGCTTTTCTGTCGATAAAACAGACAAGGCAAATTAGTTTGAATGGTTTTCATGAGATGTCGCTACGATACTCAAAGGCCGCAAAAAATGAAGAAATGTCTCAGAGTTGTGAATTCGACTAGCACAAAGTTGGCGCGTTATTTTGCAAACCAATAATTGCTTGAAAAAAGACTGCTGGTAATAATTTCACTAAATAAATGCACGGAGAAAACTAAGTATTTCGTTTTATTTGTCATTTTAGATAAAAAACCACTAATAATACGAGTTTCTTTTGCTTGTAAATTCCAACCTCCAAAAACATTAGCTGGTGTAAGAGGGACACTATTGACGGGGAAAGAGGAACATATGTTTCTCTTCCCCCATATCAGGGGTGACAAACATTTTGAATAGGTAGGTAAATAAAATAAAAAACATTCTAATATTTAACATTAAAATGTTGTCAAAATAAAAGAGTTGTGTTTTGTAATACGTCTCTTTGTAGTCGAGACTTTCTTTCGAATTTTAGTATTTTGAATTAGAATTTAGTAAAATAGTAATTTTGATTGTTACAGGAATAATATGAAAAATGTCGCGAAAATATGAACATCGGATAGAAGCAGATAAGATAATGAAAAATTAAGGGACGCTGTCAGGGCAGTAAAAAGTGAAACAATATCTGCTTATGCGCTGCATCAAAACTTTATAATATACCAAGGGTAACAATTGTTAACCACGTATTTAAACCGCGTTTGAGCCTTTTTCTTTTAATCTCTAACTCGAACATAGTGCCCCTTTTTTGTGTAACTGCTATATTTCCGTTTAATTTTATTATAAGTGTTTGTATGGAGAGTAAACTAAAAGAAAAATAGCTGGTCCAGTTCATTTTAGTTTGTTACCCCTGATCGGACCTGTATGTTCCTCTTACCCCTAATTGGTTCACTCTTTAGTTTCATTCTAAATTATACCTTATTTCAACGACAGTGAGATTCAATATTGACTGAAGCAGTTCTACCCAGAACTTCACGAGAAATTAG
This sequence comes from Yponomeuta sedellus, assembly GCA_934045075.1. Classification (NCBI taxonomy): domain Eukaryota; kingdom Metazoa; phylum Arthropoda; class Insecta; order Lepidoptera; family Yponomeutidae; genus Yponomeuta; species Yponomeuta sedellus. The sequence goes on from OW203740.1 coordinate 7,182,270, forward strand.
CAACGAATATTTAAATTCAAACTTCATTTTTATGAAATACAATGACTGTCCCTCTTACCCCATATGAGGGGGAAGAGGAACGTTTATACAATCTGGATATTTATGCAAATATCATCGTAAGAACTATTAGCAGCGCAATTAAAATTAGTCCATGGGAAGCTAAAACATAAAGGTTAGTTTTGTGTGTTTCGAAGATCTTGTAAGACTTTAACTGTCCTTCCTAACCCACAAAATATTTTACTGAAAATAGAGTATGTTCCTCTTACCCCACCTCACCTTATGTCCTTGTTACCAATTCTCTCACGCGTCAAGTTAATGTGAACGCACTGTAACCGTAGAGATGCAAATATAAAAAAAACCAAATTTAGAAAAAAAACAACAGTGCCATGTTTTTAAATTTGTTTTTTTTTCAAAAGGTGTAATTCATTAAATGATCCAATAAAACATTAAAATGTTATCGTTTTTCATACCCACCCACACGACAAAGTCGCGCAAATCAGAAAAATTACCAAGCAATAATAGTCAATATTCTAATAACTATAAAAACTCTACCGGAGACACGATCGAACGAAGCCTCTCGACTAGCCGAGCATGTTCGGTTACTTTCGCGCGCAATTTATTGGTACTACAGAATATAGTGGAGGAAAGTAAGTAGACCTTGACTTCAATAAGATTAGATATTATACAACAAACACGGAAAATGATATAATACCTTACTTACTCTGCCTAGCTAGCTGTGCGTTCAGAATCTTGGATACCAGAGAAAGTAATTTTCAAATATGACATCTATATTCCTACAAATAAAGAGCTTTGTATTGTCCTTGACTACTTTGACCTCTTCTTTAGGTCGTTTATACCATCGGTCAGAGTCAGATTTATATCTAAGAGTGGAGAGAAGAAAAAACTATGAAAAAAAAATGTCCCCCTGAAAAAAAAACGTTTTTTTACATCACTAGGTAGCCGTGTTTATGTACTCTGTGGTAGCCGCCACCGCCCTGCACCTTAAAGCCAGTACATGCAATGCATGAGGTTTATGGTAATTATGTATACTCCGCTAATTAAGAACTTTGAAAAGACTAAGTTTAGAGTTTTTTTTATCCCTTTTTTCTCCTAAGTGATCTATATTTTGAAACGGATACCTAGTTAAGTACTTGTACTTAACATAAATTAAGTCGCCGTTTCTGTCGTACTTTGAACAAAAATAATTTTATTTGTTTCAATACCATCGTGAGTAGAAGAACCATCTCTTCAGAGCTGGTTCGTGTAACATTTCTATGAATTCCATAAAACACGTACCTACTATACTTACGTGAAAATTTAAATCAAGACATTTGTAAAAATCCGAGAAAGTTTTAGCCAACAATAAAAATGAGTGACATTTGGAAATTCCTGCACGTGGAGCATGCATTGGAATTCCGGGTCAATCCTAGTAGGTCCCGGCCAACTTGCTCCAAAGGGTTGGGGTTCCTTTTCACCAACTTGGCTGGACGCCCCTGTAATATGTGGCTGATGTGGAATCTCCAACTAAATTGCATGAGCATTTCATAAACCTCAGCAGCTTGTATATTATTCGTATCGGTCCAATGGCCTCGACTTCGCCGTGTTGAAATAGAATCTATTTTTGTTATGATGACCAATGTTATTTCTGTTTATTAAAGTTTGTCACACTAAATATTTGTAGGTCACGGTCGGGGTACTCAGACTATTTCTAATAAATATCAACCTAGCCTTAGAACACCTTGTAGGCAGGTAATTACATGAACATATCTAATGTCTTTGGGCTAAACTGCGGACTGACGATGACGACGGGCTGACATGGCGCAACTATGATGGATTTTCATAAAAGGGACTACCCGTCTCACTTTTCCTTCAGCAACTCTCCATCGTGGGTTGCCTGGAAGAAATTGCTCTAAGCAATAAGGCCGCCAATTGTACTGTATCTTTGTAATTATGTTTTGTTTTTTCCTGGTGTAGGTACAATAAAGAATATTCTTATCTTATCTTATTCCACTATTCCTTTATTACATAAGACTATCACACTTCACATTATAAAGGCGAAAGTTTGTAAATGTTTATGTTTGTTACTTCTTCACGTTTAAAACAGTCTAACAGCTACAGCGATTTTAGTAAAATTTGGCATGGAGTTAGTAGACACCCTGGATTAACACATATGCTACGTTTTACAGCGTTTTACATTCCCATGGGAAATCGATAAGCCCCGGGTAACACCGCAGGGCACAGCTAGTTGTACATAAAAAGAAAATTATGCGGGCGCCAGACAGAAGTTAAAACAAGTGATCACATAAGTATCCAAATGTGTGGCACGAACATTTGTTACTATTGTCACATAAAATGTCCGTGCCACACATGTGCACACTTATGTGATCAGATCACTTGTTTGAACTTCTGTATGGCGCCGGCATTAACCTAAGAGTACAGACGGAGGCCCGGAGGATCTCTTCCAGACAATTATACGGAATTGGGTTATTTTGTCGTATGTAGCCTAGGGGACATAAAATAGTTAACAACGTCTGTCAATATAATAAATGAACAGCTCATTATTGGGCGTTTCATATTATCATCACCGATTAGATATTCTCCATAATAATATTATCATTGTTTATTTCACTGTAATGGGATAGCTACCCAAGAGGCCGTGATAAGATACGAAATGCTGTATTGTTTTTGGTTATATCATTGTTATTATCACTAAGCGAGTCTTATTTACTTTAGAAGTATATATCTATGCCGTTATCTAAGTATACGGAGTTTTCGTTTTTTAAGTTGCTCGCCTGTTACTCGTTAACTTGTGATACCTTCTTGGGCGCGATAGTTTTCCTTTTAAGGCGATTGGGGTGCTAACTAGAGCGCCACTAATAGAATGAAAACCATAAGCGGTTTTATTTACGTTTTTTCAAAAGTAAAGATCAAAAATCTTAATAATCTGTGTTAACTACTTTTAGAACCTACAGTCCAGAACCTAGCCTGTTGATACCACGTTCTAGACTGTTGAGGCCAAAAATTTCACCCATGCCGGGATTCGAACCCGCGACCTCTGGCTATCCGTGCCAGCGCTCTTCCAACCGGGCGACTCAACGGCATCAGTGAAATTTCGAACCTCTTTACAGGGAGATTTTTGATGTTTACTTTTTGAAAAAAAAGTACCTACTACTATAAAACAAATTACGGTTTTTATTCCATTGGTGGCGCTAGTTGGCACCCCAAAGCACCTTTGGTTTGTTAGGTAGGTGTATTATTACAATCCACCGGGAGAGAGGCGGGCAAGGGACGCCGTACCTACTCCGAAGAGGCGACGTCACCATGCATCGTTTGGCACAGGTTCTGAGCTCATTGCCTCGGCACAGCGATCGAGAGCAGTTTATTTGTAAATAGAATTTAACTCTTTTGTATGTTTTTTGGAAGCGCTCGTGGCCTAGCCGAACCGAGTGATTGGAATCAATCACTTGAGTTAAGCAACAACAGGCGCAGTCAGGTGCAGGATGGGGGTGACCGTCCCGTGACGTAGCTCTTCCGTGCTTCGCAAGCCGTTGGTGCCAGCTGTTATGTAATGGCAGTCGTTAAGCCATGTCAGAGGCATTATGGGCGGCTTGGTAGCTTCTGACAGTAAGGCCTGCCACTGTCTTACAATCCTCCGCCAACCCGGACTTGGCCCCCGTGGTGGAGTATGACCTAACCTTCCTGCGATGCAGGAAGAGACCCGTTAGTAACTATTATCTAATCTGTGCCCGTGCCCCAGCAGTGGGGATATACATGGGTTGATATCGATCGATATCGTATGTTTTTTTAAGTAGCCTATAAACGCCCCACTATGCCGCAGGGCAGGCCTTTTCTTAGAGAGCGTGCCCTCCGCGGATTGGCAATGTTAAGCGCTGTAGTATTTAAACACCTCAGACACAGATTTCCTCACAATGTTTTCCTAAGTAGCACTGCAACAAAATGGCGGTAGTGTCGGGTTTTGGCGAGTCAACAAGACATAACTAGACGTTAAGTGTATTATTTGGCAATTGTATTGTTGCCTTGCTGTTTTGTGACCCTTATAAATTAAATAAATAAATAAAACTTACCCATTTCCAACATAAATAGCCACTTATTTATTTAGTCTTCTACCAAAACAAAATTGCTGACAGAATGTTGTTATTTGCTGATCAAATATATACATGTATATATTTTTGGTAACATTGGTGTATGGTTTTAGGCGAAGACGTGTAAAGGTTGATGTGCTATCGAATGTCGTCACCTCCAAGTGTGATAAGGAAGCTCGTAACAACGAAAGGTTATCCACGGGGAGGCGTATGCCTCGCCAAGTAAAACAACAGACAGAAAGCCCGGACAATGTCCCAGCTCTGTTCACTACGAAACTCAAGGAACCGACGACGACTATTCCCATTTTGTCGCAGTGGTACAAACTTAACGATTGTTTGGTTTAATTGTTTGTTTAGAAAAGTCACGTTTTCACTTCCAGTATCATGAATTCATGACATTATACTTATTTTTACTATCATGATTTATCATGACATTCTCGGGAAATACAAGTGGACGCAATAAAGTAACGTTAACAGTGTCAACGTTTTAATTAGCTGAGTTGTAAAAGTGAGTTCTTAATTTTCATATTTTTGTTGTAGAAAACGCCCTTTGGTTTTAAGATTTTTGTAACTTGTTGTAACTAAGTATATTGTAGAATTGTTGGTTTTCTTTCAATAAATGAAAAGAAAATTAACCGTAAGCCACTTCTCGTTCATAACAAGTTGTCCCACAATACAAACCCGGGTCGGGTCACTCGTGCGGCGATGGGCGCGCCGCGGGTTGTCTTGTCTGCTCATGTCGCGAAGTGTCGCGAACTTAGACATATTCACGCCGCAAAACGGTTGACAAAGTGGCGCGTTGGTGTGCTACCGGGGCTGGATTCGCATCAGGATAGGAAACATAAAGTGATGCTTTTCTTGGTAGGTACGTTCTTGACAGTGCGGTCGTGGTCCTCATGAAGACGTTCTGTTAGGCGCACCTTACGATGTATTGCCGCCGAAGTGGTTTTAGGTATGAAAGTTTATGCACCCGACGATTGCGGTTCGTAAAATGTTAAAATAGACCAGTGCAGTTAGCCAGAGTAATACAACAAAGCGAGTGCAATAGATGCGAATGACGCGTCAAATGCTTGGCACAGCAGCGCGGTATAAACTTAGCGAGATTGGCCGTAAAAGCAATATGCAGAACTACAGCTCAGTGTCAGTGGAAACTAAATAACACGTATTCGAGACACCCAAAGGAATCCGCATCATCATCATCATCATCACCATCATCATTAGCCATTTGACGCCCACTGCAGGACATAGGCCTCCCTCATGGTTCTCCAAGCTTCACGGTCTCATGCCGTCCACATCCAGCCACTCTCCACCACCGTAACCAGATTGTCAGACCATCTCGCAGATGCCCACGCTGGTCGTCCGATCCGTGATCGCCAGGCTTGAACTTTTTTCCACCAACTGCCATAATTTCTTCGAGCTAAATCGCAAATAGCTATCATAATCAGAAGCCGCCGTAGTGGCCAAGTAAAAGAAAGACGGTCGATGGTCGGACGGTAGACACTAGCCCAAAACGTATAGAGATCATTATGAAGGTAGGTGGTAAAGGTAAACTGGCAAGAGATTTTACTATTTTTATTTTTAATGCACTAACCCGTGCTAAGGAAAATTTTAAAAACCTATTTAGAGGCTAAAAATTGCACCCATGCCGGGATTCGAACCCGCGACCTCTGGCTATCCGTGCCAGCGCTCTATCCAACTGAGTTAA